>CM053625.1:85291569-85422103 GCA_028646595.1 Phalanger gymnotis | reverse complement strand
AAAAAAAAAAAAAAAGATCCACCAGCCAGAGAATCCCAATAGACGGGATTATAGACATGCATCATCATGACCAGCAGAAAAATTGCTTTAGCGGCAAATGGATTAAAGGACAGTTTAGGGACTATTAATATATTGATAATATAATAACCCAGGCAAGAAAGCCTATACTAGAGTAGTAACAGTGAATTGAGAAGGAAGCTATAAAGGCAGCATAATGGGGATCCTTCTTATTAGGATGCAATATTTCAGAAAAATACCTTCCTTATTCATTGACATCAGGATTGTGCTTCTTTAGGTCTGCCTGCATAATGAGATATAGTGAAAGTAGCCCTAGATTTTGAAACAGAAGATTAGTTCAAATCCCAGTTGGACCCTTGTTAGCTCTGTGACCTTCAAAAAAAATCACTTTCCCTTTCTACCCCTTAGTTTTTCTCATCTTTAAAAGAGAAGTTGGTTGAGTTCATTCCATAGTTCTCTTCCAGATTCAAAACTGCTTATGGTATGGATGGGTATATAGAAAGATTTTTGTCCCTTGACTCTCCACATTAGAAGCCCAGATAGTCCTTAGAGCCCAAATTGTGTTTTCTGTATGGGTGTTGCTGAAGATATAAGATATCAAGTTTGAAACAAGATTTCCATGCTAATCTTCTCTGGAGTGACAAAGTAGGGAGAATTCTCTCTCTGACTAAAACCAGCTCTGACAGACAGGCTTGACCTACAATCCACTTGATGCATAATGCAATGCCATTTTTTTTATTTTTATCATTTTCATTTTATTTTATTTGCAGCACATCTTTCATACTCATCCAGAAACTGGGTTTCTGAGTACATTGACACCAATGGGAAAGTTGGTTATCTGCAACCAGCTCCGGAGTTGGATGTTCAAATGCCACGGTTGGGTGCCCAGATCAGCTCCTCTCTTATGTGCCTGAATTTCAATTTGAGCTGTTATTGGATGGCAGCTAAGAGCTACTTAACAGCATAGAGTGAGACTGAATCTACTACAGGAAAAGCTGGGGAGAGCAGAAAAGGACCTGGGCATCTCTATTATTATTAAATACTTTGGCAAAATCTCATACTGTTAAAACTTAGGAATTAAAGGAAGAGACGTGAATGTTTGGGGGAGGAGAAGCTTTTTTAAGGATTTTTTTAAAGATTCCAACAAATTGGCTAAAATGAAGAGAAAGAAATACATCTTTTACCAACTTTCCATTTTATTCTAGGCTTTCACATTTCTAAATATACCAAACATGATAATTGTATGAGCAAACCAAGTGATAAACAGTATATTTTTGTGTGCTTAGACTAAGAAAGTTGTCTTTGGTTCTGAAAAATCTTTTGTAGCAGAAAAACATAGTATATATTTCTGTGTGTGTGTATGTGTGTGGAATATTTGCTCCTCCTCAAATCTCCTTCCCCCAACTTTCTAAAAGAAAGAAATTGGTTTTAGAATTTGCAGATAGATTGCTTTTCTGGGTAGAGGGAGGCCCATCTGAATTAGTAGAACATTTGAAGTGGAGACCATTTTTAAGGAAATTCACTTACTTTATCCTTAAGTACACACAGTAACTCAAGCTAGGCTAAGTATTGCCAAGTAGAGGTCCTTAGGGAACCTGCTGAACAGATAGGGATAGACTGTAATTAGCACAGTAATTGTTTGTACTTAAATGGGTGCTACTAAAGTGATTGGAGATAGTATATTCTCTTAAGTATATTAAACATTCCCTCCCCCATCTTGTTTACACTACTAATTTGCTTAGCAAACTTTTTTTTAATAGATAGTACAAAGGTAAACTTCTACCCAACCCCAGTCCAAATTATCTCCGATTGTCAGTTAGTGGGGTCTACGTTAATGAGGTTTTACTGTATTTGCAAAGTGCTCAAGCATCATTTGTCTTTGTTGTTGCCGGGAAGATACCTGTCCTCGTTCTTGAAGGCATGTGGTCTGCCCTCTGCAAGGTAGTCTGAGCAGTATTTCTGAACTCTTCACTTCAGGTGAAGAATAAAGAAGTTAGCAAGAAAGGTTAGGCTAAGTCAAGATTGGAACTGGGGCTTAAAGAGCAATGGACTGGGAACCAGGAGATGGGTTCTAGCCTTGGGAAGACCGATGCAGCAGAAAATCACTGGCTAGGGAGAGAGCGCTCCTTGGTTGGAGTCCTAGATATTATAGCTACAAATCGTGTGACACAAGGCAAGTTCATTAACCACGGAAGCCTGCTTAAGTATCTGAAGAACAAGGAAAAGACTACTCGTATTTTCTACCTTGTATGGTAGTCGTGAGGAAATTATGGTATAAACTTTGAAGTGCTGTAGAAACACTATATATAGTTGTTGTTATTGTTACCACTTGGACCATGTTTTCTTCCTTTATCATATGACTAGAAGATGTAAGTTCTATGAGTTTATAACTAAATTATCTCTTAGTTTCCCTTTTTCCAGCTTTAAAATTCTGCATTTCAAAATAAGAACAGAGTTTTGCAGGAGATAATGATGTGTGTAAGTTGTACTAAGGTCCAGGGTAATTTTTCTGGCAGGAGGAAATAATTTCATTGCTGGTGGGATTTTGCTGTATATAGATTCCTCAGCAGGATTTTTCACTGTGTATATTTCTTTCAGAAGGAAAAAAAGAAAGAAAATGTAATTCTATAAAGCCAAGGAGTGAATATTAATAAACTTACATAGGCTATATGCCTGTAGGAGGAAGGGTTTTTTTTTAAAGAAATAGGTGAAGCATCATAGGATTTAGCCTTGGAAGGAATTTTTAAGATCCTATTCTAGCCCCTTCATTTGACTGAAGAGGGGACTGAGGACCAGAGAGGTTAAGTACAACCCACATGCCCACTCTTTTATGTAACCTTTCCAGATAACCCTCCCTGGTCAATCTGTTAGTGCCTCCATTCATTTATTTGGTATAGATGTAGTAAACACTTTTACATGTACACCCTGCACATGTTGTCTCTCCCTATAGAATGGGTACACCCTGCACATGTTGTCTCCCCCTATAGAATGGTAGCTCTGAGGGCAGAAGATATTTCATTGTTACCCTAGTAGCTAGCTAGCATAGTGCCTGGAATTTAGTAGGTGGCCATTCAGTCAGTAAGCTTTTATTAAGAGCCTACTATGTGCCAGGTGTTGTTCTCCATGCTGGGGATACACATACTAGTAGAAACAAAGGCCCTGCCCTCAAGGAGTTTGCATTCTAGTGGAAGTAGGCAATACATTATTTAGTTCTTTTCGTCGGGATGTTTTGGGCAAAGATGTCGGAGTGGTTTGCCATTTCCTTCTCCAGCTCACTTTACAGATGAAGAAACCAAGGCAAAAAGGGTTAAGTGACTTGACCAGGCTCACACAGCTAGTAAGGGTCTAAGGACAGATTTGAACTCAGATCTTCCTGACTCCACTCCATTCACTGCATCACCTAGCTGCACTGGATAGTACATTAAAGGAAACTATAAAAGATGTGGAAAGGAGACAAAGGAGTCCTGAGAGAAATCCATAGAGGAATGAGACTTCACCGGCCTGGGTGCCCACCTTAAATGGAGGTTCTGGAAGGGGACGTGAAATCCAACAGAGAAGCCCCAGGACCAAAGCATATTTCTAGGAGGTAAATTCCAGGGCTAGAATAAAGTTTCAAGATAAACAGCTGGGGCGTAGTAGAGGAGGGCAGTGAGGTGACTCACTGGATAGAGATCTGGGCATGGAGTCAGGAAAACCTGAGTTCAAATCCAGCCTCAGATATTTACTAGCTATGTGACCCTGGTCAAGTCCCTTAACTCTATCTCAGTTTCTTAATCCGTAAAAAAAAATAATAATAATGAGTTGGAGAAGGAAATGGCAAAGAACTTCAATATTTCTTCCAAGAAAACCCCAAATGGGAACTCAAAGAGTTGAACACAACTGAAAGAGTTAAATAACAACAACATGGTAGAGGAAGTCCTGAGTGTAGCCTGGAGAGGATTTAATAAATGCTTGTTGATTGACTGGGTGACCTATGTAATTAAATAGCAGAAGTGAGATTTGAATTCTGAGCCTCTGTCACTAAACCCTATCCTATTTGTTCGATTCTTCCCTGTTTTAGGGGAAAACTTTAAATAGGAATGTTTTCAGGCATGATTCTCCTGAAAAAGCTGGTGGTGGGTTATTGTGTGTGAATTAGTTCAGAGGGCACTGAGCACAGTGGTAGGGCCTTTGTGTAATTTCATCACTAAATAATTACTATTCTGATAATGCATGGAAACACCTCAAAGGAGGCTCTGAAGATTCCAAAATGAACATTTATTTTTATGTCTAGTAAGATTCTCATATGAGGCTATTAAATAAATGGGCAGTTAATTGTTTGATTTTTTTTCTCCCTGAGGTCAGTAAGGCTGCTTGGTAGTCTATGCCACATGTGTGCCTCTGTGTGTGTGTGTGTGTGTGTGTGTGTGTGTGTTGCTCCTGCCTCTTCATGTGGCCTTAAACTTCCCTAAATTAATCATTCTGTTTTTAGATTACAGGTAAAGAATAGAAATATCTATAGGTATTGTAAGCTTCCAGGTAGCTAGGCGGTACATTGGATAGATCACTTGACTTGGGATCAGAAAGACTCATCTTTATGAGTTCAAATCGGATTTCAGACATTTAATTTTGTATGACCCTGGGCAAGCCACTTAATCCTGCTTGCCTCAGTTTCCTTATCTGTAAAATGAGCTCGAGAAGAAAATAGCGTAACAGTCCAGGATCTTTGCCACGAAAACTCCAAAATGGGGTCACAAAGAGTGAGATATGACTGAAACAACACAACAACGTTATAAGTTTGGGAAGTAAACTGGGAGTCAGAGCAGGAGGGCTGTAGTGAAACTATTCCACAGTTCCTTCTCAAGCACCAGAAAGCTATTTATAGTAGCCCACCCAATGCTAATAGTATATATGTACACATATATACATATATGTACTTAATGTATATATGTATGCATGTATATATGTATGTATACATTTATAGCTACAATACTTTACATTCATAGTCTCATTTAATTATCAGTTACTCTGTGAAATAACTGTGCAAAGTAGTACAAGTACAGATGAAGAAATTATGGCTCTAAGAAGTGAATATTTTACCTAGGGTCATGGAATCTTAAAATGTAAGTCACATAATAAGGACAGGGCCTAGAATTTGACCCAGGTCCTCTGACTCTGAGTCCAATGTTCACGCGACTCCAGGATTCAATTGTGAGCTCCTGGAGGGCAGAGACTGGTTTTTCTTTGTTTGTTTGTTGTGCCTTTCTTTGTAGAACTAGTGCCTGGCACATAGTAGTTGTTTAATAATGCTAGTTGACTGACACCAGGTTTTTATGGTAAACTATTTCTGAAGCTCCAGTAAATATCACAAATATTTAGAACACTCACTTCAATTAAGTCTGCTAAGGTTTAAGCAGGAAGGTATACATTTTCCAGATCAGTGACTCAACTTACTGAAAGCACAGTTCTGCATGGGGAAGAAAAAAAATAATAACAAGGCAAGGAAGAACAATTAAAAGTTAGATCCCAGGAGAGAGCCCCTCTATTGTAGCTTTCTGTATTTTATTTCGACACTAATACTATCCCTCTGTTGAAAGCTTATTGGTATTTTTAGTGGTTATAATAGATAGTAAAGTAGTGCTTTTTTTCTGAATTTTTGCTTGACGGTCCAGCATTTCAATCCACTAAGTATTCATTAAGAGCCTACTATGCCCATAATATTATTATGCTCTATGAAGGACACTAGGGAAAATAAGACAATCACTACCTTCATCCTCTTAAGGGCAGCTGGCTACTCAACGTTTAGAGAACTGGACCTGGAGTCAAGAAGTGCTTAGTTTAAATGTGGTCTCAGGCACTGACTGGCTGTGTGACGCAGTCCAAGTCTCTTAATCTTTTTTCTGTTTCAGTTTTCTCATCTGTAAAATGGAGATAATGATAACATTTACCCCTGCCCAAGGATCTTGTGAAGATCCAGTGACATATTTGTACAGTGCTTAGCACAGTTCCTAGAACATTGTATGCATTTCATAAACTCTGGTTTCCTTGTTTCCTTCTTCCCTCCCTAGCCTAAGCTCACACAGGCAGTGAGTAACTAAACCTAATTTCAAACTCAGATCCTTTAGCTCCAATTCCAGAGTTACCTCTACCATACTGTGTTGAATGGCAGTTCATGAAAATAATGTGAATTGTCAATGAGGTAGTGTGATATAAATACCCAAGGAAAGGTACGATGTGTGCTATGAATTCACATATGCCTTGAATTGGTCAGAGAAGGCTCCTTGGAAGAGGGTAGCACATTTGCTACTCTATGAATGGTGAGGGGGTGCAAATATTAATAATCGCTCAGAGCTTTTTTAGGTTACAGAACGTATTTTTCAAAATGTGAGTGTTATCACCATTTTACAGATAAAGAAAGTAAGATTCAGAGACACGGAGTGTCTTATTCCTAGCAACCCAAGTAGTAGGTGCAGGGCCCTGGTTTGGTCTTCTGACACCAGCTTTAGTATGTTTTGCACAAACACTAAAGGAGTTACTTTTAAAGGAGAATGTTATTTGGGTTACTGTTAAGGAAGAGTGTTATTTTTTTAATTGAACTATAGTTTGGTTTTGAGGTTTCCCCCCCACACTTAACAAGTAGTACCCCCAAAGAGTCTTATCTGCCAACTGGAAGAGCTAAGAGAGCCTTAAAGCTCACATCAGTCATGTGGCAGATGGAGCATGTCAGCATCTCTGTGCTGAAGCCGTCCTGAGAATCCCAAAGGTACTTCCTCAGCTCCTGACTTTTGTGTCCAACGGTAGGCATCAAGGCCAAGAATGATTAAAGGAGATGGAAGGCTGATTAAACTGTGCTTGTACTTGGGTCTGCAGTGCCTTATCATCCTGAGGGCACAGCCTCTTGCAAAAAGCAAGCTTGGGGGGGGGGGAGGCAGGGAGAAGGAGAAGGAGAAAACAAGGAGGGTGCTGTTTGCCAAAGTGTGTCACTTCAGAGACCTGAGCTGAAGGTTCCCTGGAAAGGCTTTTGTTCCAGCAAAATTGTGTTAATATTATCAAGGCAGCGCATTGGGTCGTAGGACTGGTACGCAGGGATTGTCACAATATTGATGGAAAGTTTGGCAAGTTAATTTTGAATCTGTCACTTCGATCTTCTCCCAGGCTCTTGTTCCTTAATAAAAACTCCACAGTGATTGCAGGCTCACCTGTCAGATGAAGACTGATCTTTTTCGACTGAGACTAGCATGAGATGATTCTGTCTCCCTTCCTTTGCTTTGGCCTGTCCTCTCCCCTTGCCCTCCCCGACCCTGCCACTGGAAGTCCTCTGGAGCCAACTCGGTCTTTGAGATGCCTTTTGTTCCACCCAGCCACCCCCACACTGTAGAGACTGCAGTTCTCTGAATCTGACATCCAGTGACAGCCAATCAGGGACCCCTTCTTCCCCCAAATACCTTTAATAGCTCAGGCACTCCAACTGCAGCAGTAAGGACAGAGAGAGAATTGGAAGGGAGGTGATTACCAGGGAAACATGCAGCATTAGAAAGCGGAGATGGCTTTCTAATGAGCTCTCTGCACAACAAACTAATAATGACTTTAATAAAACCCAACCCAACCAAGCTAAACCCATCATTTTCTGTATTGCCTCAAGCTCCTAAGGCTATTTCCTCTATTGGAGCTAACTTCAAATGGGAGTGGGGAGGTGCTGCTTGTTAGTGTGATGATATGTCCAATTCTGAGTTTGCTGGTGACCACATGACTGGCATCCTTGATGGCCCAGACCTGACCCTATTTTATAAATGTGTATAGTGAGGCAGTAATAGTATAAGTCACTCTGATCGTTTAGAAACCTGGATCTATCTTTACTGGATCATAGGATTATGCATTTAGAACTGGAAGGGACCTAAGAGGTCATCAATTCTGACCATTTCAAGTTCTGCATCAGGAACTAAGACTCAGAAAAGTTAAATAACTTGTGCAAGGTCATGCAGCTAAGATTTGAAGCTGGGTCCTTCGACTTCAAATCTGGTGATTCCCAATTCCATGGTAGTATTCTTCTTACTGGCAGCAGGGTGCATTAGGAAAAAGTAATGGATTTGGAATTAGGGAGCCTACTTGTCTTTTTTTTTAATCTCAGAAGGGACTTTAGGAATTATTTAATACAAACTATTCCTGAGCAAGAATCTCACCAACAAACCTGATAAGTGAATACCTACTCTTTGAAGACATCCAGTGAAAAGGCAGCCAGTACATTCTATGATAGCCCATCCCCCTTTAGAATAGCTCTCTTTATTAGGATGGATTTGTTGTTTATTTGGTTTTTGGTTCCCCCACCCCACCCCCGCATCAAGACTGAAAACGTCTCTGTATCTAGCAACCATTGTTCCTGCTTTTGCCCTTTGGGTCCAAGCAGAATGTATCTTTCATATATGTAATAGAGTTTCAAATACTTGGAAACAAGTATCATTCTTCTCCTCTCTCCCTTGCCCCCTCCCCCAGCCTTCTTTTCTCCAGGATAAACATCCCTACTTCTTTCACCTAATCTTGATATATAAATTCAAGGCCCTTTACCATCATGATTATTCTTTAGTGGACACTTTCTCTCTTACCAGTGTCTCTCCTAAATTGTGGCTTTCAGAAGTAAACAGATCATTCCCGAAGCAATCTGACCAGCAAAGAATACAACTGTAATGTGACCATACTAATACCGCCTTGCACTTGGCACTCTTTTTCTATAGGGAAGACGAGAGTCCATCTCATCCGGAAGTTTCCAGTAGAGGGTTAACTACCCACTCGGTTCAACATCCACTTAAAAGCCAGAACTAAAATTGAAGAATGGGATGCAAAGAGCAAGTCTCTTAGTGAGGGAGACATAACCAGTGAGCCCAAGGAAGAAGCTGATGCATTTGTGAGGCTATAACAAGTCTTTGTGAGACTCAGACATGGGATCCCTCTTCTTTACCTCTTAACTTCACTGAGCCTAAGATTCCTCACTTATGAAATAAGGGGTTTGGACTAAATTACATCTGAGGTTCCTTTTAGCTGAGGTCCCTATGATCTTACCCCATGTCTCCTAGCTTAACCCTATATTTTTAGAGAGAGGAGTGAGAGCTTTATCTGGAAAAACTCATGACTCTATCAGTTATCTCTTAATGATTCATGTTAGTGGAGGGCAGCAAAGATATTTAGATAAGCCCAACTGGTAGCTAATTCCCAAACCATTGAAATTTTGGCTTTGGGATATATTGTTGTACTCATACCACATATGGGTATATCTGGTGTTCTAACAATCCACTTTAAGCCGCCTTAAACTGTGAAGATCTGTCTCAGGAGAAACTGGAAGCTGTTTCATTTTCTAGTTCTCATTCCTGCTCAGCCCCTCCTTGCCACCTGTACCCTCCTGCAAGTAGGCAGCTCTGTCTTAAAATGATGTGTAACAGAGGATTTAGGGCCAGCCGCTTGGTGTAATAGACAAAATGTTCATCTTTCTCAGACCTCTTCTTAACCAAGAAAGTGATTAAATATTTTAATTTCAAAGAGTTTCCCTAAATGCAAGGCAACTCACTTTTATACAGAATAATCCAAAATTGTTAGTGCAGTTTTAGGCTTCACTATATGCTTTTAATGAGGGCTAAACAATCATTAGAAAATGTTCTGTCAATTATTTCTTCTGATTCCCCAAAGCCGTATGGTAGGGGTGTGTGTGTGTGTGTGTCTGTTTTATTATGCCCATTTTTCAGAAGAGGAACTTGAGTCTTAGTGAAGATAATTGATTTTCCAAAGTAACAGAAAAAATTGGAAAATTAATAGGGAGAGGCAGAACTCCAATCCAGGGCTTCTGATATAGTCTAATTCTCTTTCCATGCTGCATGATGAGCAAACAGTAGAAGATCAAAAAACCTCAGAGAAAAGGTTCTTTGGGATCCTCATCCCAAGAAATACTTTGCCTTGGTCACCATTCCAGGTTCTGGGAAGATCAACTCAAGCCTATTTTTAGGATTTTTGGTGAATGATGAGCAAAGCAGTTTTAAGAATTCCTGTTTGGTCTTATCATAGATTACATCCCTGCCCTTTACACAAATAGTAAGTTACCCATAGAACTTCTTCTAGGCTGATCTTTTCTACCTTATCTTACTGCTCCTATACACATGAAGTCAGCAGTCTGCCAGGGAACCATTCGGCCATCTCTGAGTCAGGAAGGAACTGGACTGAAAGGGCCTTAGTAAAGGTCCACTGCCTCATCATAAAATTGAGGTGACTCTTGATTCTCAGAGCCTATGACACCAGAGCACATTTCTAGGAGGGCACACCAAACAAGAAGGGTTTTTCTATATGGGCCTGACCATGAGCTGTATGTATGTCTTTCATCCAAGGATCAGCCTTGCTAAGTATAAAGAGTCTCATCACAAGAGGAGACACACACACACACACACACACACACACACACACACACACACACACACACACTTATGTATATGGAAATCATCTACAAAGGTGATGAGGGGTTGAGAACTGCATTGGTATAAGGAATCCCTATATCAATAAAATCAATGATTTGGTCACATACTCTCTGGATGTCAGTTTCCTGAGGATAATGGTGAGGACAGTAACTCCCCTTTATATAGGGTTTTATGGATTGCTGAGCCCTAATACATACCTGTACTACCAACCTCCAAAACTTGTCATCAAGAAAACATTTTTAAAATTCTAATATATTCATAGAAACATAAGGAGTCATCATTGTCATCAACATTATAAGATTAGCTGATATTTATAGAGCATTTTAGAGTTTGCAGAGTGTTTTACATATATTATCCCTCTTGCAGCTTGTAACAACCCTATGAGGTAGGTACTGTAGGTATTATTATATCCATTTTGCAGATGAAGAAACTGAGACCCAAAGTGGCTAAATGGCTTGCTTGTAGTCACACAACTAGTAAATATGAGAGATGGGATATGAACATAGGTCTTCTTAATTCCAAAATAGAGCAGTCAGTACACTAGGCCCTAAACACTAACATTATTCTTCAAATGGGTACTTTGAGAAATTGAATGAGATGCCAAGAACAATGACAATAAATTCTGAGCCAACTTGGCTAAGTTGGAGAGAGGGTTTGTAGGCCTCTGTGGGGACTAGGTTTTATAGGGCAAGGGCGATTGGAAACAGAGTGCCAAATTTACAAAACTGTGCAGTTTTGTGTGCTTGTAGTATATCTAGTCATGTGACGGGATGTATGCGCTGGTGGTTAAGGCTCCACAAGTCACAAGAAGACCCATCTGGTCCTGCCTTCTGAGCTTATGTCCATTCCCAGTACCCATTCTGGATAGTGCATTCTATGACAATTAGTGTGCGGAATAATTATATCATAACAAATATCTGGTAACATAAGGAAATAAGATTCATGGAAAATGTCTAGTGTGACAAAATAGCATAAGAAAGTACGTAATGAGCTCTAAATAGGGAAAGAATTCAATGACAGCAGGGGAAAACTAGCATTGACTATGGACACCTAGGTCTTCAAGCTGCATGCCTTGTGAAGCTAATTCATTATGGCACCCCTCTCACAATTACTTAAGGCAAGAGGTCTGGAAGCCACTTAGCAAATACTTCCTATTTATGTTCTTGATCCATTGAGGAAACGTTTTTCTTGCCCTGTGGACTTCATGCCTGAATTTAAATAAAACCACCCAGAAAAAATAAAGACCAGTATCTCTCTTGCCCAGTCCTAAAACTCTGCGGTGAGTAGAGAATGAGAGGAGCTTATACATATAACTGAGGGCCCAATGGAATGAGGAAAATTAGCTTTGCTCCGCGTGTTCCTTTCTAGCTCACTTGCACACACACACGCACACACGCACACACGCACACACACACACTCTCTCTCTTTCTCTCTCTCTCTCTCTCTCCTGGTTAGGTTACATCATGTATTATTTTGTTACTATTTCAAGACCCTCTCAAGTACCTCCCCTGACATGCTGAAACAGTATTGGCCTCTTGGTGGTATGTAAGGAAAACTCCTTGGCCGTTTGCCTTCTTCTGCTTCTCCCAAACAGGGCTCCTTTCCAGACTGCTTTTCTATTCCTAATCCTAATATTCTCAGTCTTATTTTCTCCAGTTCTACTAATCCATCAGACCCTGCCTAAGCTCCCAACATAGACCCAACACTGCACTATGGATTCTTTTCCCTGGTAATATTCTGAATTATCCTTGTGGATTCAGATTTCATTTCTGCCCCTTTTGATGAAGAGACAGCATGGTAGAGAAGAATGAAAATGAGCTCTTGTGTCAGAGAACCTGGATTTGGCTTATTCCTTATGTGAATTTAGGTTAAATAACATAGCCTCCCTGGGCCTCAGGTCTCTTCTAGCTAAGAAGCCAAAGTTCATAGAATGTTAGCATGAGAAAGGACCTTAGAGATCACTTCATCCCATTCTTTCATTTGGCAAATCGAATAAGGTGTAGAAAGGAGGAGCGACTTGCCCAAAGTCACACTGGTAGCCAGGGAGAAACTCAGTATTCAAATTAAAGTCCTATGACTTCCATTCCAGGGTACTTCCATTATACTGTACTAATGAGATTTGTACCTAATTTGATCCCACCAGTCCTTGCTGAGGTCAGCATGTTCGTTGTCCTTTTTGTGACTGCTCATTCCCTATCTAGTTACTGATAGGGGAGAGAGTGGTAAAAAGAAAACTATTTCTGACCTTTGATCCCTGAAAAAATCCCAATTTATCATTCCCTAATGATCCCATATTTCATCTCATTTTCAATAATAATAATTATCCCCATGAGACAGTTCCGATCAGAGCTTATTTAAATTAATTTGGCCCGTCGAACCTCACAAGGCACTATCAGATATTTTGCCGGTGCCTGGATCTATAGCACTTACTGCCTTCCCTTCATCCACTAATTCTGCAGTTTTGTCAGGAAAAGCCATCAAGTTGTCCACTATGATTTGTTCTGCATGAACTTCCAATGCTCCTTATTGCTCACGATTCCATTATCTCCTCCATGTTTACAGATTTTTCTCTGGGAGTAACCGTCCAATTATTTTTACTAAATATTGACATCAGACTTACTGGACAGTGATTTCCAGGATTACCTCTCATTAACCTTCTTTGGAGACTGTGGCTGCACTGAGGCAGATTTTGTGCTACCCTTCCCCCTACTTTTTCTTACCCATAGACTTCCCTCTGAACATTTTTTTCAGTTCCTGATACAGTAGAAGGCATTTTGTTCACAAAATCTGTATTTGAAAACAGGCTGAAGCAGCTTATTGCTTGTGCCACCTATGTCCAGAGACCTAAATTCTCTGCATCTCAGTTTTCTCATTTCTAAAATAATAGAGTTGATAAGATAATCCTGCAATGTCCCTTCAAGCTCTATAAGCTGTAATTTCTATGAATTCTTCTTGGAATATCATTCCTCCCAGTAAAATCCCTTTCTTCCTTCAGTGCCACCACATACATACCTCAGAGGTTCCCATCATCCCATACTTATTAGTCCTTTGGAAACTGCTATTCTTACTCAGGCTTCATAGATTGCAGAATACTGATCAAAGAGGTTCAGAGTTGAAAAGCAGCTTGGATGTAATTGATTTTTTTTAAATGCCAGAAAGAAATTCCCTCTGACTCCATGCTATGTGCTTGACAACTTTTCAGTGATGAAGAGCTCACTATCAGTCCATTATACTTTTGGATTGCTTTAATTGTTAAGTCAGCTTTTTCTTATGTCATGCTGAAAATAGATGTTTGTAAATTTCCTGTATATGGGCAGCTCAGTGGCGCAGTGGATAGAGTGCCAGGCCGGGAGACAAAAAGACTCATCTTCCTGAGCTCAAACCTGGCCTAAGACACTTAATAGCTGTGTGACCCTGGGCAAGTCACTTAACCCTGTTTGCCTCAGTTTCTTTATCTGTAAAATGAGTTGGAGAAGGACATGGCAAACCACTCCAGCATCTTTGCCCAGAAAATCCCAAATGGGATCACAAAGAGTCAGACAGACACAGTTAAACATGACTTAACAACAACAAATGTCCTATTTGTATTAGCCAAAAAGGGAGAGAGGGGAGGGGAAGGTGGAGAAAGAGAAAGAGGGAAATGAAAAAGGAAAAAAGGGGGGAAAATGAAAGGGAAAAGGAAGAAATCAACCTAAATACCTCAGTGATTGAAAAATGACTAAGAAGATTATGGCACTTTAATGCAATGCAATTCCACAGTCATAGGGACTGAACCTATGATTTTCTTAGTAACAGGAACTCCCACCAATGGAAGCTACCTCTACCAATATAGATAAGCACTTTATTTGCAACTTGCAGTCTTACAGAGTTGCCTTGTCTCTGTGGAGGTTAAGTGTCACATAGCCAGTATATGTCAAAAGTGAGACATGAACTCACTTAAAGGTGAGGTATGTTCCTAGCTCCAAGGCCAGCTTTCTATCCATTATGCCACACTGTTTCTAAGATCATGGGAATTTGGAAATAGGAGAAACCATCCACGTCATCTTGTCCAATCTCTTCACTTTACAGATAAGGATAACAACTGCCTTCACTGCTCTGATTTCTTCACTCTCTTTGTTAAAGACACTTGAACTCTGGCAAGATCAAAAGGGTCTAAAGAGGTGTCTCCTTGGTGAATGCTCTTGACTCTTGAAGCATAATAAAAGTAAAGGATGGGACCACATTAAATTAATTTCATCGATTTCTTTTTTTTCCTTCTTTGAAACCTAGAATGAGAGAGGTTATAATTGGGCTCTTTATTATGGCTCTGCTAAGGAACTCAGTGGACCTCACCATCTCCAGGCACCTAGAGTGGCTTGTTTACATATTACCCTTCAGGATGGGATAACAGATAGATCTCCTTTTCCACTGGCTGCCTCCTATTTCATTCTCTTTATTATTTGTCTGTGTGATTCTATTACCTGTGCACAGTTTCAGTGGCTCAGATATAGTGGCAGAAGGTAATGAGAGCTTTCAGACTTCTGCTAATGATGCAAGCATCATTTCTAAGGGCTGAGATTTCCCCGAACCAAATCCCTGGTAGAATCTGATAACAGAGCCTCAAAAATGTAGCAAGATTCAAACTGAAGCACGGCAAACTGCATAGCTGAATGCATACATGTGGAGGGATCAAGGAAAATCAGTGTTATAAGATCTTCCACATTAGTTGATGATGGTGGTGACAGTAATGGTTTTGACAGCAGTGATGATATGGTGCTGAGTTCTGTATATTTTTGGCAGAGGTTGAGAAGGTTAAAAAAGCTTCCATTTCTGTAGAGCCTCACAGCCTATAAAGAATTTTCTTCATAACTGCCCTATTAGGTAGGTAGTGCAAGTCTGTTACCTCATTTTACAGTTAAGCAAATGGAGGCTCAGAGTGATTTACACATAGGAAATAAGGGTATTCTGATTCTAAATCCAATCCACTGAGCATTTATTAAGTACCTACTATTTGTAAGTCACTCCGCTAAGTGCTAGGGATACAAAGACAAAAATGAAAAATTGTCCCTGCCTTCGAAGAGCAGGGGTATGTTCTACTAGAGGAATTTAAATGAGGATGCCACATGGCATTCTGTCTCCCAGCTTTACGTTCGTGTTGACTGTCCCCCGTGGTTGAAACACTCTCCCTTCTTGCCTCCAGTGCCTAGCTTTTCTGGTTTCCTTCAAGACTCAGGTCAAGTCTCACCTTTTGCCAGGGGCCTTCCCTGGTCCCCACTTCTATTAGTAAATACCTTCTGTCTAAGATTATCTTCTATTTACTGTATATTGTTTATATTACATAGTTCTTCATATGTTGTCTCCCCCCATTAGATTGGGAGTTCCTTGAGGGCAGATACTATGTTTTTACCTTTTATTGTATCCTAGCACAGTGCTAGGTACATAGTAGGTTCTTAATAAATGTTTATTGACTGACCTAGATCTGGAAGGAACATCTAGTCTGACTCTCTTTTTTTTGTATATGAGGAAACTGAAGCCCAGAAAAATTAAGTGACTTGCCCAAGGTCACTCAGGCAGTATGTATCACAGATGAGATTTGAGTATATACAGTGTTGCCTTATAATAATAATAATAGTAATAATAATAGTAATAATAACTTTCACACACACATACACATACTATCTATATATATATCATATTTGTATGTGTGTGTATATATATATATAGAGAGAGAGAGAGAGAGAAACAGAGAGAGAGACAGAGAGACAGAGAGAGAGTTGTTGTTTAGTCATTTTTAGTTGCGTCCACCTCTTCATGACCCCTTTTAGAGTTTTCTTGGCAAAGATACTGGAGTGGTTTGCCATTTCTTTCTGCAGCTTATTTTACAGATGAGGAAATTGAGGCAAAAAGGATTAAGTGACTTGCCCAGGGTCACACAGCTAGTAAGTGTTTGAAGCTGGATTTGAACGCAGGTTTTCCAGGCTCCAGTCCTGGCACTGTATCTACTGCACCATCTAGCTGTTGACACACAGCTTCAAAATTCTATGATTCTACAAACATCACATCAGGTAGTCTCTTCTCTGTCATGCTACATGTGACAAAGCCCCCCAGAATAAGTAATCAGATGAACAGAAGTGAGGACCTCATGCCCAATGACCGGTTTAATTCACAGGAAGGGCTGCGGAGGTGACATGAGGCTGATTCAGTCCTCTGGACTTACCCTGTTACGCCGTTCTCTGAGTTTGAGTTTGTTCCAGTGATTCCCTAGGAATCAGCATAATAGAGTGGAAAGATTGCCAAATTTGGAGTCATGAGCCCAGGCTTACATGTTAGCTTTTACACTGATTAGGGAAGTGACCAAGAGCTATCCATTTAACCTCTTGTGCCTCAGGTTCCTCATTTGTAAAACAAGCAGTGCTGATCTAAAGTATTGACTTTACCAGATTTTTGTGTGACTTAAATGAGGTAATTAACCATACTAACTGTTGCCCAGAATTGGTTATATTATCTTAAGAAGTCAAATGACTGGCCCCCTGAAGGACATTTTAAAAAAGGAAATATGACCTCAGTGTATGAAAGCATCTTCTGGGAAAACAAAACATAGGACTGCAAAAAAAAAGAATTCTACTGAGTATTCTTCCATCTCTCATGATAATTGGTTAACAAGTCATTTCGGGTCAATAAGCATTTATTAAGGGCCTCCCCACTATGCGCTCCGCTACCGAGAAGACGCGAAACCTACACTGCTCAGGCACCATGGCAATACCAAACAAACCTCAAATGATGGCTTGTTTCATTGGTACAGGGAAATCCTGATGATTTCTTTTAAGAAGGTCTTTAAATGTCAAATACAAGAGTTTTTATTTTATCCTAGAGGTATTAGAGATCTACTGAATGAAGCTCTTGGATCAGAGAAGTGATAAGGCACGATCTCTACTTTAGGAATATCACTTTGGCAGGCAGTGGCACAGAGGATAGAGTGCTGAGCCTACAGTCAGGTAGATTTGGGTTCAAATCCAGCCTCAGACAGCTTATTACTGAGCAAATTACTTCACCTCTGTTTATCTCAGTTTCCTCATCTGTAAAACGGGGACAATAATAACACCTACCTTCTGGGGTTTCTTATGAGTATCAAAGCAGGTAATAATTGTAAAGGACCTAGTAGAGTATTTGGCACATAGTCAACACTATAAAATGTTAGTGATGATGGTGATGATGATGATGATGATGGTGGTGGGAAGAAATGATTAGAACATGGAGAGACTTGAAGCAGGGAGTCCAATTAAGAACTATTATAATAGCCCAGGTATTAGTTGATGATAACCTGAAGTAGACTAGTAATTGTGTGATTGGAGAGAAGTGGACAAAGGTAGAAGATGTGGTAGAGGTAGAAGCAATAAGATTTCACAATAATAATTAGATCCCTCCATAAATGGAATTGGCTGTCTTGTGAAGTAATGATCTTCTGTCACTGGAGGTATTCAAGCAAGTGCTGAATAATCTATGGGCCATTGATTCTATAGAATGGACACTTCATTGGGTAGAAGGTTGGATTAGGTGGGCCTTTAATCATCTTCCCAGCCTCAAGGTTCTATAAGAATTCCATGACTCGCTAAATTATATAAAAGGGTCAGGTTATCTGCAAGTCACAGATATGCCATCAGTGGGGAGTACTTGAACATAGCACCTAGTGATACCAAGTGTCAATGGCTTTGAGTGCTATCTACATTTGGTAAAGTATTTAGGGGAGAACTGTGACCATAACTAAGCCTGTTTTTCCTCATGGCTAATAGGAAGGAACAAGCTCTAGCATCGGAAAGGGATGGAGCTGAAGCTCAGTACTTTGCCAGTGTCTCTTTGAACAAACCCTGTTGTTTCTGTCTTTCTCATGGAGCTCGTTAGCTCTCAGAAATGCTCTTTATTAGTGTCGCCTTGTTACACTGCTATTAGAGGCTGTCAGCTTTCCTGTTCCTAACATTCTCCTTGGTTTAAAATGTTTTGTCAGGGCTGTGTTCTCAAGGAGAACTGAGATCTGACTTTGATGGAATTCCTGTGCAGTCTATCCTCTAAGACAGTCTTTGGGCATCTTTCTTAACTAGGCTTGATTTATTTCCAAACAAACAGCATTCCTCCACCAAGCTCCCATCTCAGAGAGAAGAAAGTCCCAATAATCTAGTTTTGAATTCTTCCTCAGTTTTTCCTGTGTAAATTAGGTAGTCACATTGACTCTACTGGTGTTAGTCTCATCATCTGGAAAAGGACAAGATTGGACTAGATGATCCCCTTTCCTGCTGTAAAGGTCTAGGATCCTATGAACCATAAAAGAACCAAGAGCTCCTCTGATTGTATCACAGGCTTAGCAAACTTTGGCACAAAAAGAGGTAGATCTGTACCTCAGTTTCTTCACCTGAACCATGAAAGCATTGAATTAGATAGCCTCTGAGATCCTTTCCAGCTCTAGAGACATGGTCCTCTGATCTCTATGTCCTTAAAATCTGATCAGCCCATCAGCCCAAGTTATCAGGTATATCAGGTACATCACTAGAAAGAAGACTTCTTTAGTTCAAAGACCTTAATTTGTCTGCAAGATGCTACTTCAACCACTCAAATGATCACTTCCAAATTGTTTTGCATAGTGTGCAGGTCACATATCCCATAAAGGCTCCCAGAATGCTTCATAGACCTACAGAACAGGGTATGACTGACAGACTTTAATGCAAGTAAAATATTTCTTCTGTTTAGAATGTCCTTCCTAATCTCCTGTCCCCTCTTCCCCACTCTGACCTCTACGTCTCTGGTTTCTAGCCATTCCATAAAGGCTCTGTTCAAAAATATCCTTCAGGAAGATATTTCTGAGTCCCACATCTGAAAGGGATCTCTACTTTCCTCATAACAAATATAGTTCATTGCATATCTCTCGTGGGACTTTAAAATCCCCTTTGTTGTTCTTTAGTCATTTTTCAGTTGTGTCTAACTCTTCATGACCCCATTTTGGGGTTTTCTTAGCAAAGATACTGGAGTTGTTTATCATTTCTTTTTCCAGCTTATATAACAGATGAGGAGGCTGTGGCAAACAGGGTTAAGTGACTTACTCTGGCTGATATAGCTAGTAAGTGTCTGAGGCCGGGTTTGAACTCAGGAAGATGAGTCTACCAGACTTCAGGTCTGGTGTGCTATCCACTGCACCACCTAGCTGCTCCTGAAATCCTCTTCCCTGTATTATATAAATTGGTGGTATAAGTAAGGCTTCCCAACAATTGAAATAAATCAGTCACTAAGCCTTTGTTCAGTACCTACTATGGTCCAAGCACTGTGCTAGGTACTAGGGATACAAATTAAAAAAAAAAATTCCTACTCTCAAAGAGCTTGAATTCTTTTGGGGAAACAACTTGTATCTCTATGAGTATATACAGGCTAAATGAAAATGAATACAAAGTAGGTTAGGAGAGAAGAAACTAGCAGTTAAAAGGATCAAGAACAGTTTCACGTACAAGGTAGTGTGTGATCTGTCTGGAGGGAAAAAAATAGATTCATTGAGGCTTTGGTGAGGGTAAAGAGCATTCCATGAAGCATAGGTAGAAGATCTGCCTTAGGAGGTAGTGAGTTCCCCAGCACTCAGTGGCTACTTGTAAGGGGGTGCTGTTAAGGGTATTCCTCTTCAAGTGCAGTTTGAACAAAAAGACCGCTGAGGTCCTTTCCAACTTAATATTCATGCATTCTGTGCCAATGCCTTCTCTTTCCTCCAAGATGTGAATTCCAGGAGAGTAGTGAGAGTGACTTATCTGGTACCTTAGCACCACCAGCTGGGCTCTGCACTCAGTAAGTGATCAATGAATATTTGTTGAATGAATCACAAACATTATAAAATGGCTTTGAGGTATGGCAAGATTTGCTTTACACAGATAAAAATAGTTCACTTTTGTGTGATGCTTTCAGGTCTACAAAGCCTTTTACTCAAAACAACTCTTTGAGACAAAAAAGAATAAGATTATTTCTACCTTATAGAAAAGGCAAATGAAGCTCAGAAGGGGAAATTGCTTGTTAAGGTCACATAATTAGGAATCATTGGAGCCAGGTTTTGAACCCAATTCTTCTGATTCTTAATCCAGCTTTCCTTTTATGAAATGTAACCTCTTTTAATGTAGAGCAACAGAATTCCTGCTTTTATTAAATATTAGTCACTTTACGTCTGGATTTTAGCAAACTTTGGTCATGGGTCAAGATGGGGACTGTGGAGATGGGGAAATCTATGTACTGAAAAGTCGTTATAACAATTTTACTGGGTGTAAGACTCAATCCCCCCCACCACTTCCAGCCTTCTCTGCTCCAGTTGAATCATACAGACCAATGTCCTCCTTTGTTGGCTAGTTAATTTAGATAATAGAGTGAAGCAACAAGGCAGAGTACAGACTGTAGAATTTGGAGGTCAGGAAGACCTGAGTTCAAATTCTGCTTCGAGCATTTGTTAACTGTGTGACTAGGGCAAATTATTTTATGTCTCTGAGCCTCAGTTTCCCCATCTGTAAAATGAATGCAGGTGATATAATATCTACCTAATAATTTTTGTGAGGATCAAATGGAATAGCACATATCAATTTAGTTACGTTAATAACAAGAGGTGAAATTTATACAACATTAAAAGTACTTTACCTAAGTATTATTCTCTTCCACAAGCTTATTGGTTATCTAATATGTGCAAGGCACTAAGCTCAAAATGTGGGGGGAAGTATAAAGATTAAGTAAATAAGGCACAATCCTTGCTCTCAGGGATCTTATAATAAGAAAGTGCCTATTTGTTATACATAGATTCAGCTTTCCAACAGACATTTGTTTGTGCTTTAATGTGACTCACAACACTCTAACAATTTCAATTCTTTTAGACTAATAATAATGATAGTACTAGTCACATTGAAAGTGGAAGAGATTATTCTAAGATGTAGTCAGTTTTCCATCACAGGAAGTTTTTAAGTGAAAAATAAAGGGCTACTTTGGGATGAGAGCATGGTCTGAATTGGGCAAGATGACCCCAGAAGCCCCTTCCCACTCTCAAATTCTTTGCTCTCGTGTATCCATTTATAAAGAGCCTTCCTTACAATAACCCTATGAGATAGGTGGTACAAGTATTATCCTCATCACTTTACAAATGAAGAAACTGAGGTTCGTACAGATAAGGTGAAGTAAACAAGAATCAGAGACAGGATTTGAACCCACGTCTTCTTGACTCCCAGTTTAGTGACTTGCCCACCTCCCATAGCTAAACATTAACACTTGGGTCCTGTGCTCTTTTATCTATAGCAGCCTTGTTCCATTTCAACTGCCAATAAACAACTTTTCAAGTTGTTGAATTTCAAACCCAGTGTCAGCATCAAACCACATATATGGAACACTGACTCAGAGTGTGCAACACTGGGTTAGGTACTAGGGGGAGAGAATAACAAAAGTATATCCCCTGCCTTCTAGGATCTTACATTCTAAAGAGCAGTCTCTAAGCTAGAGTAAAGCCTGCTTCAGCCCAAGGTACCCATTGCTTCTGACAGGATTTCACGAAGTCTATCCCAGAGCATCTTTTTACTTGTCATTCTCACAAGAAAAATGTGCCAGCTAAACATAAAGGTGACCTCCCCATTCTGCCCTCAATGAATATATCCTTGGAAAGCCTGAGGGATGATGTTTGCCTGGAGGAGAAGAAATGCAGATATTAGAACATGGCCTTCAGGGGAGAGAAGACAGCCATGCAGTCAGAAGAACAGGCAGGTCAGTATTGATTGCAGGAGCCACACAGAATAAAATATTGCAGACACCAACTGCTCTGCTCATGTTGAGAAATTGTGAACAGAGGTTCTGCTAAAGTCTCCAAATTGCTTAGCTCTGACGTTGATTTACACGAGCCTTTGACAAAAAGAAAAGAAAGGAAAAAAGCGTATACTCTCTAGGGAATTTATGGTTGATGCCTGTAAATGCTGTGTGAACACGTTACAAAATGGCAACGAGTTCATCCATCTACTTGCATCTTCCCAGATCATGTTTTGCTCACTCAGGGAAGGAAAGATAATCAGATGATCCTTTTCCTCTTATTCTGCTTACTGGATATAAGAATTCACAGGGCCAAAACTTGAAATTGTTGCACCTGGGCTCAGAGGTGGGAAAGAGAGTTGAGTGGTGGGAGAAGGAAGAAAACCGAGGTCTCAGGGCAACTGCACCAGGGTGGGGTAACTCACATCTAGGCCAGGTAATCCAATCAAAAAGCTTTAAGTACCTACAGTCTTCAAGAGGTGTACGGAGTGTTCAGAGAGGACAACTGGTCTAAGGGCTGGCTGTGCCCTTTTCAGGGCTGCTCATCTACCTTTAGTGTTCACCTTTACCCAACTCTTACCTATGGCTCCAAGAAGTTGTACCATGTACAGAGGCCACTCCCTGGTAAAGCCATTGTGGCAGATGGGCTAAACCAAGTTGAGCATAACTGACAGGTCTCAAACCTGCAAGTGGGTTAGGGGGATACCTACCCAAAGCATGTGAAGTCTTCCCCTGTGGAATAGGCAGATGAGAACAATGTATTCCAATATCCATGAACACAGCTCTTTGGAGTACTTAGAGGGTGGTCAGATATCAAAGATACTAAGATTATCCACTTCCTCCCAGGCTATCACCAATCATCCTGACTTTTCTTTTCCACTGGACTTCAATGACTCAGGAAAAGAGAGAGAGGATGAAGACTTTGGGCAACCCTGCCTAACTTCAATTCGTGCACAAGTCAAGACATCACTCTGTGATGTCATTGGTCCTCTCGGAAACAAGGACAAAAGAAAAAAAACTGTTCAAGAAAGCATTGTTCTAGATGGTAGAGATACCAAGACACACAAACACACACACACCCCATTCCTGCCTTAAGGACATTTTGTTTTAATAAAAGGAGAGATAAATATTTGCATATGCATGTATGCATATATGTATATATGCATGTGTGTAGAAATATACACACCTACCTATCTCCCCTTTGATTAAAATATAAATTTCCTTAAGGTTGGGATAGATTTTTTTTGCTATATACCTATATATGGATAAATACACATACATATGTATATGTTTATATAGCTATACACTATATACATATGTGTAGGTGTATCTATACATATGTATATGTGCATGTATTATATGTGTATGCGCATGTGTTATAATGACATATAATGGAGAGAACTCGGTCTTCCATAGGAGTTGGGGGATGATCTGAACCTTGAAAGAAGCTAGGGATTTGAACAGAGTAAAAAGAAGTAATGCATTCAAGGCATGGGGCACAGTTTGTCAAAGTACATGGAACTGGGAGATGACATGGCAAGTTCAGGAAACAACAGAGGCCAATTGGGCTGACTAGAATATAGAATACACATGGGATGGTAAACCGTGTGCAATACGACTATAAACACTAGCTAGAGCCAGACTGTTTAAAGGCTTTAAATGCCAAAGAGAGATTTTTTTTTTCCTAAAGGCCACCAAAAAAACCACTAAAGAGTCCTGATCAAGGCAATGGTCCGATTTGTGCTTTATGAATATGAGTGTGGCAACTATGTGTAGTATGGATGGCCTAAAGAAAAGAGAGATACTGGAAGTTGGGGATCCAGTTTGGAGACAGTTGGACTAGTGCTGACAAGAAGCAATAAGAGTCTGAACTAGAGTGGAGAGGCAATTGGATGGAGTAAAGGGAACAGCTATGATATGTTATGGAGGTAGAATCAACAGTAATTGGCAACTGATTGGATATAGGGGGAAGAGGAGAGAAGAAGGAATTGAGAATGATGCCTAGGTTATGAACCTGAATGACTAGAAGAATTATAATACCCTATAGAAATAGAGAGGCTAGGAAAAGGGGTGGGATTGAGGAGGCAAGAGGGGATAATTCTGTTTTGGCCATTTTGACTTTGAGATGCTTATGAGACATCTATTTGAAAGTGTCCAAGAGACAACAGGCAATGTAAGACTAGAGCACAGTAGAGGAATTAGGAATGAATATAGAAATCCAGGGATCATCAGCAAAGAGATGATAATTGGCCCATGGGGAATGATAAGATCATAAAAAGAAAGAGCAAAGAGAGAAAAAAGAATCCAATCCCGGATAGATCCATGAAGGACCTAAGAAGTTTATGGCTCAGCAACATTGTGAGAAGGAAATTCAAGGGTATGGAATCTGGCAATTGCCTTGTGAGAGAACCAGAAATGTTATAGTCAAAGCAACTGTGCTTTAATGAGAGCACTTTCCTGAGAGTGTCTCCAAATTCTACTGTCCTGAGCTCTATTTATACACAAGTCAAGACATCACTCTGTGGTGTCATTGGTCCT
Organism: Phalanger gymnotis; assembly: GCA_028646595.1. NCBI lineage: Eukaryota > Metazoa > Chordata > Mammalia > Diprotodontia > Phalangeridae > Phalanger > Phalanger gymnotis. The sequence continues at coordinate 85,397,348 of CM053625.1, read as the reverse complement.
CTTGAAAACAAGGACAAATTCATGAGAAGAATACAATACAGATTTGAGGGGGAAAGCAGACACAGTTGATATTAGATCACAAGACTTTGTAGTAGGCACAGTCAGCATGGTAACATAACTTTCCCCCATGATCATTCAACACTTAGTGAGTAAGAAAAGAAGAGGTGGATGGTAGTAGTAAGTCAAAGATGGGATTTGGCAAAAGATGGATGCTGACAGGACAATGTGGCAACTCTTCATGGACTCGTTGCACCAATGCTATCACTCAGTTCAATACTATTCCCTTGTTAATAGGAAAAGAAAGTCACTGTTGTTGAAGAAGGTGTTCTAGCTCTACATTACACTCTTATAAAAATTAAAAGAAAGTCACCGTTGTTGAATTGAACCCAACTCAAGATCAAAGCCTCTCATACTGCCTAGCATACCTTGCCTCTAACAGCCAAGATTCAAACCAGAATATGACTCTCAGACTCTCAGACACTTAACCTCTGACTTCTAGGATAAAGGCCCTCTCCAGAGCCTCCTTTTGGCTCAGATACCAAACGCAGGACCAAAGATTTACATCCTTGACATACGTTTCTATGCCCTCACCTACAGAAAGGGACAGTAACTCGAGATCCAAACTCCTTTCTTCCCTAGTACTTGAAAGAACTAAAACCATCTTCTCCCAGTGTATTGGGAATCAAGATGGGATCTTAGCACTTATTCAACCAAGTGCCCTTGAAGAGTTTGGCCTTCCTTTCCTTGATTAAATTGGGAGTTCTTAATGACCTCAAGGGAACGCCTAGTTTACATGTGTTTGAGTGACATGTTTGTGACATCGGAGCCTTTTAGACCACGTGGGATTAAGTCACATTTTTGTGATGATTTTAGGTCACATGGGTGAGTCATATGTGTGGCTCACTTTTGACCCTGAACAAGATGTATAAACGCAGAGGTTGGCTTTCTCTTTTGGAGCTCTGAGCTGCAGCAGGAATGGTGCGTGACTCTAGGCCAACTGTTATTAGCTCCCCAGCTTTGATGTTGATGCTTCTCTGGTAACTGTATATTGTGATTTTGTCAGATAGAAATTTGTCTGTTGATTCATGTTTATTTGCTCTGTTTGTATTTGCTCTGAAGCTCAGGGTGCTGGCTTCTCCCCTGAGCTGAGTGAATGATGTTTGTATGTTGGATTAAAGTAAGATTGTTAACCCCTTAAAGTTACTTTCCTTAGTGAAGCAGATCAAAAGAACCTGGGCTTGCAACATTCTGTGCGCTGGCTGTTGTTAGTTTTACACCCCCACAGCAGCTGCTAGTCAGATTGTTGAAACATCCATTCATTTGGCATCTTGAGGAGGGGACCCTTAGGCAAAAATAATTCTATCTTCATCTTATGACTACTAAATTCAGATTCTGAGATGGAAGAAACTTTCCTCCTCTACCACCACTTCCTATTGTCTTATCCCTATCCCTTTCAAATCCTAATATAATTCTGACTCTTCTTTTCATCTTCTAGCTCTCAACAAGAAAAAAACCCCTTTCATCCCTGGATGTATTTTCTAGTATTGGTTGCACCTTCTTTCATGCCTGCTGACCAAGGGGTCTGGAAGAAAAGTTATTCTATTTACCATTTCAACAGCCTTCCTTTGCTGCTATCACTTCAGCAGTCTTTCATCCTTTGAGGTGTATCCCCTTGTCTAGATCCTCTTGTCATTATTCTTCCTCTCTGAAGTAGTTTATTAGTATATGACTAGCAGTTTTCTTCTGTACTATAAAACATTATCTTACACTGGAAGGCTTCAAAATAGAGTTTCATGTTCTCTCAAATGCCCTGGCCTACCAATTTATAATTCTCAACTCTCATGATGTTCAATATCCCCATATTCTACCTCAGCTACACAAGATAGTCACACCCTTGATCTCTCCATCACCCATATGTTCTATTCCCATGATCAAGAATTCTGAAACTCCTCTCTTTGACTGTAACTTCCTACCGTTCCATCTTTTTTCCGTGCCCCAGTCTTCTTAAATATGTTCTTTGTTTTCAAAGTGATTTCCAGTCCCTCTATCTCTCAATGTTCTTCTAGGCCATCATCTTTTCTGGCTTTACTTTTCTCCTTCTCCAGGCTTGACCCTATAGTTAATGAGTTCAATTTTACCCTGTCCTCTAGGTCCTAAATTCCTTGCCGCATTGTCCTGTCAGCATCCATCCTTTGCCAAATCTCATCTTTGACTTACTCCTATCATCTACCTCTTCTTTCTTATTGAATAATCATGGGAGAAAGTCATATTACCATGCTGACTGTGCCCACTACAAAGTCTCATGATCTAATATTAACTGTGCGCTCTTTTCCCCTCAAATCTGTATTGTATTCTTCACATGAATTGTGCCAAACTTCTCTATTCAAACCTCTCATAACACCACCTTTCTCCCAGCATAGTGCCTTGCCTCAGATTTTATTGAGAAAATAGAAACCATTCTCCACAAGCCTCTCTTCTCCCCTACTGTATCTCTCAAAACTCTATATTGTCATTCTCTAATCTTTCCTTCTTTATTTTGGTCTCTTTTGGAGTGGTGACCCTTCTCACCAAAGCCAAGCCTTCTATTTGTACCCTTCATTCCATTCCCTTCCATCTCCTCTGACAAGTTGCCCCCAGAAACCAATCACACCCCCTCTAATCTTCATTTTTCCCTACCTACCAGTTCTTTAAGTACTATACCGCCCAAGGCTCCTTCACCCTTAAAAAAAATCTTCACTTGAGAGAGCATTCCCTCAAGCTATCATCTGAGATCTTTCTTTCCTCTCACAAGCTCCTGGGAAAAGTTGTCTACGCTCGTTGCCCCTACTTCCTCTCTTCTCAGTCATTTCTCAACTCTGCAATCTGGCCTCCGACATCATTACTAAACTGAAATTATGGGGCAGCTAGGTGGCTCAGTAAGTAGAGCACCAACCCTGGAGTCAGGAGGACCTGAGTTCAAATGCAATCTCAGACACTTGACACACTTACTAGCTGTGCAACGTTGGGCAAGTTACTTAGCCTCACCTTCCCCCGCCTCCAAAAAAAATCAAAAACAAAAACAATAAACCGAAATTATTTCCTCCCGTTTTACCACTGACATCTTAATTTGTAAATCCATTGGCCTTTGGTTCTCATCTTTCTTGATCACTCCACAGCAGTTTACGCTGTCACTTTGCTGGATACTCACTTCTCTCTAGGATTTCATGGCTCTGCTCCACCTTTGTTCTCCTGCATGTTTAGCTAGTTCTCTCTCTCACTTGCTAAATCATGATCGGTGTTCGTCCCCTGATTATGGCTGTACTCCAAGTCCCTGTCCTTAGACCTCTTTTATTCCTTTTGTGCCCTCTCTTTTGGTGATCATATGAATTCTCATGGGCTCAATTGTTATGTCTACAAAGGTGACTACCTGATCTTCACATTTAGTCTCTCTCCTGAGCCCAGTTCCACTTCACTAACTGCCTATTAAACATTTTGAAATGGATATCCCATAGGCATCTCAAACTCAACGTGTCCAAAGAGAGAACAAATTTTCTTCTCAAAAAGCTCGCACCTGTTTTTAGCTTTTCTATTTTTATTAAGAGCATCCTTCCTTCCAGTCACCTCGGTTAACCTCATCATCTTTGACTCCAGCTCCTTCTGCTTTCCCCTCCCCCAGATCTAACCAGATGCCAAAGCTTACTGATTCTGTTTTTCCCAAATCTGTCCCATCTGCCTCCTTTATTTCCCACACACAGACACCATTCTACTTCAGGCCTCTTATCACCTCCTGCCTCGACTGATCCAATAGCTTCCTATTTGGCCTCCCTACAACTAATCTCTCCCCTTACATTCCATCCTACATAAAGATGTCAAATTGATATCCCTTAAGCACAAATGTGACCATATCACACACATGATCAAAAAGCCACAAGGGGTCCTAAGATACAAATTTCTCTATTTGTACTTTAAAACCCTTCACTATTTGGCCCCAGCTGACCTTTCCAGATATATTACAACTTACTCCCTTCTATGTAATGTCTAACCAAATGTATCTACTTGGGGCTTCCTGAAAACATTCTGTCTCCTGGCTCTATGCCGCATGCCTGAAGTGCAAATGCATTCCCCCCCCTGTTTCTGTCTCTTAGGATTTCTAGATTTTAGTTTAGTTTTTTTTTTTCCAAAGCTCCGCTTGTGTGCTACCTTCCACATTAAGCCTTTCCTGATCCAAGCAACTAATGATGTCTCCTTCGCTCCACACTGAAATTTTCCATTTACTTTTTTTTCCTTTACTTTAGATATATTTTGTATTTACTTATGTGTGTAAGTAGTGTTTTTCCCAAGATAACTGAAGTTCTTCGAGGGCAGAAGCTACTTTATTTTTTTGTCTTTGTAGCCATAGCACCCAGCACAGTGCCTAGCACATAATATAAACTTACTAAATGCTGGTTGATGAATCAATAAGTTTGAAAAGGAGGCTGGTAAAGCATTCGCAGGTAAGAAGAGGTAGAATCCAGGAGAAGAGCTGTCTCATGAAAACTGAGAGAGGAGGAAGTATCTATGAAGGGAAATGGAGAGTGAGGTAGTGATTGATTTTATCAAAAGCTTCTGAGACATTAAGATGGCTGATGAATGAAAGAAGCCTAGAACAATTTCGATTAGTAGTAAAATTAGAAGCAACATTGCAAAGATTTAATTAATGAGAAGGAAGAGAGAAGAAAATGGAGTCAAGGAGTAGAGATGACATTTTTCTGTTTGGTTTTGAAAAGGAGAAGTATCTAATGATGGCATCCCATTTTAACTATTCGCCCTATCTAGGCACTCGTTAGGCCACATATGACCAATATAATATGAGGTTGGGAAGGGGACGCAGATGTTTGACATCTTACTCCAACTATCTGCCTTTCCCTTCTACCACCATCTCAGTCTGTGTGCAAGCCTGACCCCAGCACCTTTCTCTCCTATTTGGAGCTGAAAGCAGATAAATGCCTGACCACAGGAAGGTAACACTAAGGACTAAGATTCTACTGAGAATCAAAAGCAGTAGGAGTGGGAGCCGATAAATTAACACAACCCAGGAAATACCAGAATGGTGTCTCCCCTACTGTGTGTGTAGATAGACTAGCAGAAAGCCTTGGGATACATACACCCTCCATGGAGTCCTTATAGCAATCCAGGTATCTGTCTTCTCCTGTTTTGGTATAAGCCATTGCCCCTTAAGCAGGAGCTTAGAGTAGTGATTCCAATTAAGTCAGTTATTGTTGTTCACTTATGTCAGTTGTGTTCAACTCTTCATGACCCCGTTTGGAGGTTTCTTGGCAAAGATACTGTAGTGGTTTGCCATTTCCTTCTCTAGCTCATTTAACAGATGAGGAAACTGAAGCAGGAAGGGTTAAGTGACTTGTCCAGGGTCACACAGGTAGTAAGTATCTAAGGCTGGATTTGAACTCAGGTCTCTCTGCCTCCAGCCTCAGCACTCTATCCGTTGCACCACTTAGCTGCCAGTTAAGTCAACAGGATGCTCTTTTACAAGCCTTCCCCAGTCAGAGCCTCCAGTGGTGGAAAGGTCTTCCCAAATGGCAGATGATAGAAGTCCTTCTCAAACTTAGTGGGGAAATAATCCAGTGTTATGTTGTATATTGACTAACTTTTCTAGAAAGAACCCTGTTAATCCCTTTCAAGGGTTTAGGAAATGAGAGTTACAATTAAGTTTTTGTTAAACTCAACATATCTTGGTTGGTGGGCAGTTAGGATGTAGGGAGTATCAGATCTCAAAGTTTAAAGATTGGTTGCTGTACACCATTCCCTTATTGATGTCCTTTTCCAGGCTTAGGTATGAGGTAGTGGTGGATACTAGAGCTGAAGTGGCCCAAAGAATGATGTCTGGATCCAACTTCCCTGAATCATTTGCAGAGAAGGAAAACTAAATTCCCCTAAAGAGCTCAGGATATTGTCAGTCCTGCTTTCCCCACCCCGCCCCTACCTTCCACATCACCTTCCCAAGCTTCTATTCAGGGTACAGTATTCACTCCCCACACATGTGGAGCAAAGCCACACTTTTTTTGCCTTAGGTAGGACTCTCAGAATGCACATTTTCTCATATCATTTTCACATTTTTAATCTTCTAATTTTATATTAATATGTTTCTTTGTTCTTTTTGTAAATTTGTTATTTATTTTTAACATTCTTTTCTTTTTAAGTATTGAGTTTCAAATTATCTCCCTCCCATGCCTCCCCCACCCACTGAGAAAGGAAGCAAAATAATATCAATTATAAATGTGAAATCATGCAAAATGTATTTCCATATTAGCTACATCTCAAAAAAGCTAAAGAAGTAAAAAAAGAAAGCAAATTATATTTCAATTTGCACTCAGGGTCCATCAGTTCTCTCTCTGGAGGTGGATAGCATTTTTTCATCATGAGTCCTTTGGAATTATCTTCAATCATTGTATCAATAAAAATAGGCAAGCATTTCACACTGGAGCATCCTTACAAAATTGTTGTTATTGTGACACAATGATTTCTCGGTTTTCACTTCACTTTGCATCAGTTCATGTAGGCCTTGCCATATTTTTTTTTCTGAAACCACCCATCTGATAATTTCTTATAGGACAATAGTACTCCATCCCAATCATATACCACAACTGTTCAGCCATTCCCCCATTGATGAGCAATGCCTCAATTTTCAATTCTTTGCCACGACAAAAAGAGCTCCTTTAAATATTTTTGTCCATATAGGTCCTTTTCCTTTTTCCTTTGATCTCTTTGTGATACAGACCTACTAGTGGTATTGCTAGGTCAAATGGGACATGCAGTTTCATAGCTTTGGGCATAGTTCCAAATTATTCTCCAGAACGATTGGACCCATTCGCAGTTCTACCAAAAGTTTATTTACATACCTATTTTCCTTCATTCCCTCCAGCATTTGTCATTTCTGATAGGCATGAAGGTAGTACCTCAGAGTTGTTTTAATTTGCATTTCTCTCATTAATAGTGATATAGAGCATTTTATGTGACTTAGCTTTGATTTCTTCTGAAAACTGCCTTTTCACATCCTTTGACCATTTATCATTTGGGGAATGGCTCTCACTTTTATAAATTTGAATCTTTTCCCTCAATATTTGAGAAATGAGGCCTTTATCAGAGAAACTTGCAAAATATTTATATATATATTTCATTGTCTATGGTATCTTTTGACAAAATGTAGTTTCCTGATCATCTCTCTTAATTGGGTCTATTTTTGCTTTTGCTTTGAATAAGATCATGATTGCTACTCTTGACTTTCTTACTTCAGCTGAAGAATAATAGATTCTGCTCCAGCCTCTTATTTTAACTGTGTGTGCCTTTCTGTTTCAAGTGTGTCTCTTATAAACAACATATTGTTGGATTCTGGTTTTCTAATTCATTCTGTTATCAGCTTCCTTTTTATAGGTGGGCTCCTCCCATTCATATTCACAGTTATAACTACTGTGTATTTCCCTCTATCCTATTTTCTTCTGTTTATTCTTTTCTCACTCTTTTTATCCTGCCTTTCTTCAAAAAATGGTTTTGCTTTTGACCACTGTCTCCCTTAATTTGCCCTCCATTTTATCATCCCCCTCTATATCTCTTATCCCCTTCCTCTCCTATTTCTCTATGGGATGAGATAGATTTCCACACTCAACTGAGAGAGTGTGTATGTATGTGTGTGTGTATTCATCCATCTCTGAACTAATTTCCATAAAAATGAGAGTCTAGCATTGCCTGCCACCACTACCCCCATTTTTCCCTCCATTATTAAAGCTCTTCCTTGTGCACCTCCTTTATATGAGAAAAAATTCCCTATTCTTTCTCTTCCCCCTTGTTCCACTGCATCCCTCTCTCTTTACTCGTTAGGGTTTTTGTTTGTTTTTTAAGGTCATCTCACCATAGTTGACCAACATTCATGCCCTCTACCTATGTAGATTCCTTCTAACTGTCCTAATAATGATAAAGTTATTAAGAGTTACATGCATCATCTTCCCATGCAGGAATCTAATATCCTTTTGACCACTTGTCTGACCCCTTACTGTCTCTGGGCTGAGAGTTCTCAAAGCTGCTGATGCTGCCACTATTCCTCCAAGACCCGCTGCTGCTGCTGCTTCACTCTAGGCCAGCCCCCAGCTTGGTGTCACAGATCTCTTCTGCTGACCTCCTAACTTGTCTTAGGCTGGAAAACATCTCAATCCCACCTTTTCTTTTGTTCTGCCACTCTAAAATTTTATTTGAGGAGCTATTTTAAAGTTGTTTGGAAGTGAATGTTGGGAGACATCACCTGGATTGCTACCTATACTCCACCACCTTGGCTCTAGAATTCACTTAAAAAAAATCAACAAAATAAGAAAGAAAGTAAAGAAATATCTGGCTGAGCAACATTGTAAGAAAAAGAATCCAAGAGATGGAATCTGAGAATTGTATATTTTTTAAGGACCATATGCCATGATCATTCCATTGTAGACCCATTCTACTCCTCAATACAGGATTCATCTCTGTCTGCCCTGTAAGAACATGGAGCAGTCTCAAACAAACGAACAAACAAAAATACTGAATTTGTGGTCAGGGTACCTGGCTTTGTTGTATACCATCTTTGTGATCTTGGCCAAATCATCGAATGTCCCTAGATCCATTTTCCTCATCCATTACATGAGGCTATACTAGATGTTTTCTAAGGTCCCTTGAATGCAAACAAAGAAGTTCAAATCACCTGGATGTTTCTAAATATGTAGATGTCAGGCATTGCATAAACAGCCTCTCTATCATGGAGTAATATTTTTTGTTTCGCTTCAATTTCCAACCAGATATTGGACACAGTCCATATCCCTCATTTGCAGACCCTCTGTGGACTATTGCCAAGGGAGATTTCTCTAGCCAGGTGATGTCTAAGAATATTTCAAAAACTAAAATATTAAGATTCAAAAGCTTTTATGATAGAAGAAGCAGGATTGTACAGTGCAAAGAATACTGGAGTTGGAATCATTAAAAACTTGGATCCAAATCTGGAATAGCCTGAAAAACTTTTTTCTGTCCTGGATCTAATATTTCTGCTGTGTCACTCACTCTGTTCCAAAGGCACCTTCTCCTCCTGCCTGATACTCCCACCTTGTCCCTTCTCTGGAACAACTCACCTCCAAATTCTGAATCTGCCTTGCTTGAAACTTCTAGCCTCCTAGATAATCGATGCCTATCTGACTCTGACACATGAAGTGGGAAACAGATTAACTTGTCTGAATAAGATGCCCACCCTATCACTATAAAATATTTAACCCTTTTCTGCCTCAGCAAGACTGCTTTGTAAAACAACTCAGATTTCCTGTTCTAGAAGAGGAATTAAAATTTTAGCACTAGTATCATGGAAGGAAGGTTGGTTCCTCATTGGTTCCTTTCCTCCTTTCACTAGGATGTAATCAAGCAAATAAGCATTTATTAAATGCTTAATATGTGTCAGATACATATTAAGGGTGTGTAACCAGCACTTAACACTTGTGCTTATTCTACAGAGAACAAAAGGAGAAAGCATTTCTTGCCTTCAATAATCTTAAATTCGAAGAGAAAAGATAGCATATACATAGAAAGACATGTATAATTTAAAATGCAGAATAGAAAGCAAGTACTTAAAGAAGAGAAGGCATTGAAGACCATCATATCCAAGGCTGGGACTCCATATGTCTTGCCTCTTGCAGATAACCTAGTTGTATCTTTTTGAAGTTATTATTGATATGCCCTGTATACCCTTTCCCCTTTCCCTTTTCGTGATTCCCTCCTGAGGGTCTCAAGTTAAGTGCCTTCCCTTACCTAAGGCAAAAAAAAAACCTTCTAATACAAAATGCAAAATACAAATACAAAAATATAATCTGAGCATTATTAGTTAATTTGCTTCTTTTATGGAAACTGCCAAGTTCCCTAAAAGCAACTGCAGTGGCCTCAGACAGCCTCAGGTCTTATACTTATTTGTTCTGTTACCTGAGTAAGTCATTTCAGTATTTTGAGCATGAATTTCCTTGTTCTTAAGATTAGGTTGATTACACTTGCACTCAGAGTCGTGAGAAAAGAGTTTTTAAACCTTTTAGTGCCAAAGAAATCAATAAATCATCAAGCATTTACTGCTAGACACTTTTCTGAGTGCTGGAGAGGAAACAGAGACAAAAAAAAAGAAACTCTACCTGCCCTCAAGAAGCTTCAGTTCTATTGAGGAGATGGGGAACCTGAATTGTTATAATGACCTATATGGCACAGGGAAGATAGAAATATAATTCCCTGGAGCTTTGCTTTGGGGGCTTCCTCACCCATATTTGTCATATGGACCAGTGAAGAATAACATTGGAAGGGGCCAGAGGCCAGGAGCCATAGAGGTAGAGATAGAAAAGATCCTGAAAAGCTGTTAAATGTGATCCCGGGGCGAATGCCTCCTAAACCTTGTCTCTCATCCTGGATAGAGTGAGTACACTGAGGGCAGCCCCTTATTTTCCCCAGACTCAACAAATTATCTCTTGCTGATAGTGAAAAGCTGCTTTTCCCTACCTCCGCATGCTCCCTCCCTCCTTACCCATGAGCGTAGGGTTTGGTGTTACCACAGATGTTTGTATTCTCTGTAGCTGATGAAAATATTCATTATCTTGTTAGCTGCTGTGGTGAAGTAAGTTTGGATTTGCATTTTCACAGCTAATGATAGCTGCAGATGAGCCAGTCACCCAGCCTCTTATCATCTCCTTCTCCCACCCCCACCCCTGGGCCCCAAGCACCCAAGTATTAAGGACCCCCTCCAAAGACAACTCCCATTCTCCCTTGGTACCCAATGGGAGAAAGGTCAGCCAAAACTAGCTGTAAAGTAAGGGCATATTGGAGGCAGACAGCCTGATCTGTATGCAGCAGAAAGAGACAGGGAAATTTCCCTAAAGAAGATAGTCCAAGTTGCATCCCTGGCACTAACAAGATGTACGATCTTGGTCACTTTCACTTCTCCTGAATAGGCCTCAGTTTCTTCAGCTGTAAAATTATGTAGCTGAACTTGATAGCACCTAAATACAGTGAACATAGTTTCACAAAGTTGCTGTTATTTAGTCATATCCAACTCTTTGTGACCTGGTTTGGGGTTTTCTTGACAAAGATACTAGAATGATTTGTCATTTTCTTCTCCATCTCATTTTGTAGATGAGAAACTGAGTCAGACAGGGCTAAGTGACTTGCCCAGGGTCACACAGCTAGCAAGTATTCTGGGGCCAGATTTGAACTCAGGAAGATGAGTCTTCCTGACTCCAGGCCTAGCACTCTCTGTACTATGGCACCACCTAGCACTTCAAATCTGGACCTGTGTTCAGGCAGTCACTGACATAATCATGCCCCAAGCCTCTCCTACTTTATGCATTAAAATTCTGTACTTAGCAATGGCACATAATATAGGCTAATGTGCACTTGTTTTCATGAGTGATCACAATGTTTCATTAGTCCAGGATTCTCAATTCAATAGACATTTATGATTCTCTGTAGTCCCATGGCTGTCTATTTTCTGTGATTTACGTATTGTTTGGGCAAGTTGCCTCACTTCACTGGGCCTCAATTTCCTCAACTGTAAAATGAGAGAATTCCAGATGTGATAGACCATTATTCTATGACTTAATTCACTCAGTTACTTCTTTTGCCATAATATTGGTATTTCTGGGGTATTCGGATGGTTTATGGGGATAGCTGAATATAATGGAATTTGAAATTAGATGTATTATACTTCTAAGATTCCTTCCAGCTGTGAGCTTGTGAAATCTCTGACTTTAAGTTGGGACTTGGGATTCCCCCATTCCCAAACCTGAGCTGGGAATAACTTGACATTTTTGACTAGGCTGAAAAATGGGGCAAGAGCTCCTTAGATCATCTGGGTTGGATAAAGGGAAGGAAAGTTTATAGAAGGGTCAGAGTCCTGGAGTTCAAGTTTGGACTGGTGACATGGGAAGAGAAGACACCAGAAGAAAGCTTCAGGGCAGCAGTGGAGTTCTTAATCCTTATGTGTAGTTATGGAGGTGCCTTGGTATGTGTTTGGATGGGGGTGTGCTTGTATACAAGTGAGCAGTCAGGTGTGTGCATGAGGGCAGGCATATGGGTATTCCTGCATATGTAGGGCTGTAGGTATGTTTCTTTGTAAGTGTACTTTTGTGAACAAGACTGTATGTGTAAGGGATAGAGGCATGTATATTTCTGGGTAAGAATGCAGTGGTATGTTTGTGAGCAAGTGTATGAACGTGCAAAGGTAGATGATCTATATGACCTTATAGCTAAGGGGAAGTCACTTTACCTTTTTAGGGCTTCCATTTCTTCATCTATAAAATGAAGGAGTGAGAAGTGGCTTAATGTAGTAGAACTAGCAGTTAACTCTGGAGTCAAAGGTCCTAGATTCAAATCCTGCCCATGACTACCCATGACATTTACTGTGGATATGACTTTGGACAAGTCACTGAATCTTCCTGACTTCACATTTCTCATTCATATAACAAGGGTATTGGACTAATTGACCTCTGAGGTCCATTTCAGATCTAGATCTATGCTCTTCTACTTCCGATTTCCATGCATTTAAGGGATGGGAGCGTATATGCTTGTGAGCAGGAGATCAGCGGGCAAGTATATGAGCAGAATTGGGTAGGTGTATTACATGACCTTGTAAGTAGGTTGCTTCACTTCTTAGCTTGCCTCTACTATAAAATAAAGGAGTTAGAGACAGGGGTATAGTGGAAAGATCAGTGATTATATTCAGATGATGTGGATTCAATTTCTGTTTCTAATGCTTACTTCCTGTGTAATGTTAGCCAACTCACTTTCCTCACCTGTAAAATGGGGAGGGGGGTGGACTAGATGGCTTCTGAGGTCTCTTCTGTCTCAAGATTTATGATTCTACAATCAAATGACTAAATGATTTCTAAGGCCTCTAATGCCTCTAAATCTCTGCTTCTATAATGCTCAAAATATATACAAGTAAAACAAACTGTGTAATTATACAGGGTGTCCCTAAAGACTGGACACATAGGAAAACTGCATATTTTTAAGAAACGAATGAAATTTTCAACAACATTTTATTTAATTGAAATATTAACAGACCTTAGTCCCCTTGACTTCTTTTTCTAGGGTATGCTAAAGGAGAAGGTGTACTCAATGAAAATCACAGATGCAACACACTTGATTGAACCATTTAATGTGCTAAAATTGACAGCAATGTGGAGTTATTGCATCGAGTTCACATGAATCTTGCAAAGTGCATCAACCTTTGCATCACAAATGATGTAAATCATACTGAAGATGTTATTTGTTAATATTCCAATTAAATAAAATGTTGTTGAAAATTTCATTCATTTCATTTCTTGAAAATATGCATTTTTGCCTATGTGTCCAGACTTTAGTTATACCCTGTACATGGGAGATCTAAAATGTACATGATCAAATGAAGAAGTAATTAATCACTTTCATCTGGGTGAAGACAGGTAGCACAGTGGATAGCGCACTGGGCTTGGAGTCAGAAAGACCTGAGTTCAAATACAGCCTCAGACACTTATTAGCTGTGTGACCTTGGAAAAGTCACTTAGCCTCTGTTTATCTCATTTTCCCCAAACCTAGAATGGGGATAATAATATTATCTACAAGGCACTTAGCACAGTTCCTGGCACATAGTAGGTGCTATATAAGTGCTAGATATTATTACTATTAATGTTTATATGAAACAGCTTCCTAGAAGAAGTGGTGTTTGAGCTAAACTGAAAAGTATGGGGAGAAATTGGACACGAGTAGACCTCTGAGTTCAGATGGTGGGAAGCAAGGGAAGGGAAGGTATTCTGAGGGTACGAATATGCTAGAGAGAAAGCCTGTGGCTGCCCACTGAGACTGGAGTACAGAATATATGAGGGATGGTAAAGAGAGATCTCAGGCTCCCAGTCAAATTTGGCAAAGATGATCTTCTCAGAGGCACTGACTTCACCATATACTTTGGGTGAAGGCAAGAAGAAGGGAAAGTAAGCAAGGAATAAGGAGGGAGATGTTGCTTTCTTATCTCTTCTACCACCTAGATCCTTCAGTGGTTGCTTGGGCAGAAGAAACCTCCTTGGCATTAATCTACCCTACATCTAAGTAAAGCTTCCCTTCTCCTCACTCCCCTGCAACACCATAGGGACGCCGTGCTGGTGTGCTGAGATCCTTGTGCTGATTCTGTGGGCTCCTGGCAGGATGCTGAAGCACCAAACAATATCATTAAGTGGGACTGCCCTCCAAAGAGCAGCTGACACCCCCAGTGTGCTTAAAAACAGTTCTATCTCAGCAGGTATTTTGGGGGAGGCTTCCTGGGCTCTTTATACTTAAAAGGTTTTGTCAGACCTTTATTAGAATAATGCGTGGGCTCCATGTATTAAAAAGGAAAAACATGGAGTGAGTCCAGAGGAGAGCAGTGCAAATGATAAAATGGATGGAAAATAGAATTCACACTGAAAAGGTTCAAGAAATGAAGATTTTTCAGCCTGAAAGGGGGAGACTTGAAGAAAATGCAATGCCTTATGTTTTATTTTGTTTTGTTTTGTTTTCTTTTTAATAAAGTATAGCACAATCCTGCTAGAACAGAGCTCCTTATTATATCCATTTGGCTATACCGTAAGTAAGACATTCTCTCTACAAGCTGTAACTCTATAGCATTAAAAACTAGACACCTTCAAAGAGATGGCAAGCCGCTTGAGGTCAACGTCATCATACAGTTAATCATAGCACTGAGCACATGTAGTCTATCCCCCACATTTTACATATGAGGAATTTGAAGCTCAGAGAGAAGTTACTCAAATTTGAAGAATAAGTTAGGGGCAGAGCTAGGACAGGAATATGAATCTGCTGACTCTCAAGTAACTACACTTTATATTGAAAAGGCTACGTTAGACTTCTGTCAGAGTCGGTTATGGGCTTCATTTGTTAAGAAAGAAAACAATGCCTCTTGATAGATACCTGGTCTAGGCAGCTAGTTGGAACTATAGATAGAGTGCTGGGCTTGGAATCCAGAAGACCCAAGTTCAAATCCAGTCTTAAACACTTACTAGATGTGTGACCCTGGGCAATTCACTTAAGCTCTATCTCCTGCAGTTTGTTCATCTGTAAAATGGAGATCATAATAGTATGTATTTTACCAGGATTGTTGCAGGATCAAATGAGATGATATTTGTAAAGCACTTAGCACGTAGTAAATGCTTAATAAGTTCTTGTTTCCTTTCCTTCTCTCCCCTCCCATACACCTAGTTCTTGAATCCCAAAAGAGTAGGTGTTTGATAAGAAATGTTTTTAATTGATAGTATCATTAACCTTAAAGTTAGTATGATGGTCTACTCCCCACAAATTAATGTTATAAAGAAGCCAAAACTTCACATTTAAATAGTACTTTATAATTTAAGAAGTACTTTCCTAACAGTAGCCTTGCACTCCCAGTCATAGGACCGCTGAATGAGGGTTACACGAACCCTTAAAAGTCATCTAGTCCAAATAACTAGTACTATTGTATTGTCCCCATCATAAAGAGGAGGCAGCTGTGGCTCAGAGAAGTTAAGGGACTTGCCTACGGTCATCTAGGTGGCAAATATAAGATCTGGGACATGAAACCAGGGCTTGTTTTTATCTCTAGGTCGTGTCCTTTCTCATGCATCTTGCTGCCTCTCATGTATAAGATGGGTTAGCTTCAGAAGTAAGGTGATCAGATGACCTCATTCTCCACTGAGACCAGAACAAAAGGAAAGGACTTTGAATTACAGCAGGAAGTAAAGGAAGAGGGAGGGGACGAAAGAAGGAAGTAAGGAAGGAAGGAAAAAGAAGAAAAGAAGGAAGGAAGGAAGGAAGGAAGGAAGGAAGGAAGAAAGGAAGGAAGGAAGGAAGGAAGGAAGGAAGGAAGGAAGGAAGGAAGGAAGGAAAGAAGGATGACACTGGTGAAAATAGACTCAGAGTTCAGACTTTATAAAGAATGGAGGTCCCTTTTGCCCAATTCTGTAGTGATGGGACATGGGCTTTTTACATATACTGTTCAAAAGTTTGAGGTTCCTGAAAAGGCTTTGAGAAGACCAAGGAGACAGAGAAGTGTTCCAGTGAGCCTCCCAGCTTTGGGAGCCTGAGTTTCCCTGGCCACATGTATTTTCTTGTGTTTCTTCTCCTACTTAACTTATGGAAATCTCTGATTAAGCATATCAGTATATTCTTGGAGTGGGGGGGGAGGAAGGTTGGAGAATATTTCTTAAGATTTGCTTTTCTATGTTGTCGAGTTAACTGTCCTTTGCCCTCTGGTTTGTCTGGTTTTAAAAAAAATGAATGAGGCCTCATGAGATATGATTTTGAATGATGCTTCCCTGAAGTGTGCTTTGAACTTGGAGTAGCTTTGAGATGGTCTACAATTGAAAGAAGTAGTTTCCAGAAGGAAAAGCTAAAGGAATCCAGTTTGTTGATCTGAGAGAAAAGAAGGCTAGGGGTTGACTTGATTATGCTATTGAGAACATGAAAGGGCTATCAAAATGGAATGCTGAATGGTTGTCTTTCATTCCCTGTCACATTTAACAATATTATGAAATTCTTTGATTCTCAGTGCAGATGGACTTAAGGAAAAACTTATAACATTATGAACCCTTTCCCTCTGCCATGGTAGCAGCACAGATGTTGTTATTCAGTGATATAAATTGGAAACCAAGTTCTGGAACCAAGTGGTGGTTATTTCCTCAAAAGTAGCTGGTCTACATAAGGAAAATAATAAGCAGCAGAGAGTACAAGAAAGCAAGAGTTAGCAAAAATGGTTGTCATGCCCTGCTTGTATTTTCTCTTTCCACAGATGTAATTACATACTACTGCCCCTGCAGCTCCTGCATTGTGGGAACTGGAAATCTGTTTATTTTGTAGTAGGAGGAGGCTTTCTGAACTTTGTGCTGCCAAGTCTGAGAACACCTACCTATAGAACTCTTTGCTTGTTGTTTTTTTTTTGTTGTTGTCATTAATTGTGTAGTAGGTTGAGGACATATCCCACTGGTGAAACAGGAGACAATGACCCTCAAAGCTGAGCTATTTCATAAGACACTTCTAAAATTCACTTCCTTCCCCCTCACCCTAAATCGATTTTGATGTATGGCTTCTCTGTCTCTTGGTGCAGATTGGATGTATGCAAGAATCTGATGGTACATTTGTCCTCCTGGAGAGATCATATCATTCTATAGTCTGTCTTTCTGAGATCATGGAGCTCTCAGGTCTTCATGAAATGGACAGGTGGGGTAATATGTGGAGAACAAGCTATTTCCCTGATCATCACCTTTAGGCACTGTCTTCTCTTGGTGTTGGCTTGCTAGGGGCTGATTGCTGTATCTGATAGGAAGCTAGGAGTCTACAGGAATATGTCATGCCCATCTCATGCCAAGAAAAATCATTATTTAGCCACCATCAGCTTGATGATGACACTCCTTCTATCATTACCATTTTCACATACACAGGTACATGCCATTTCCTCATTTCAACCTTTAATTGGAAGGTGGAGGAGGAGGGACAGGAATTTATCCATAAGGGTCAAAGTCTGACCAATTATCTACCTCTGTCCTTTCCCTGGGTTGGGGTCCCTCCCTCTCTTCCTTCCCCATTAATGGATGTCTATGAATGTTTCGGACACATTAACAAACAGCCAACAATATCCAATTGCTTTTCACCCCCATCAGTGCAGGAGAAATTAGCATTTAAATTGAGGTATTTCTGAGAGGCAAACCACACGAGCATTGAGCTGGCTTCATCCTTTTCCAGGAAATGTCTAGGTCTTTGGATCATAGGATTTTGTGCAAGAAGGGACCTTAGAGAAAATCTAGTCTAATCTTCTCATTTTACAGATGGACCAACAAAGATGTAATTCAATGAAGTGACTTATACAAGATCACACAATTAGAAAGTGTCAAAACCAGTGTGAAAGCCAAGATGCTCTGATACCAAATCCAAATGGTCTTTGTACTACACCATCCTAGTGATTTCATGGGTTATCTACTTGGGAATCGAGCCTAGAATCTCTAACTTATATTAGGTGCTATGTACTCCTTCTTAAGGTATATTTCCATCCCTGGAAGATAATTTGCAGCATCATGAAGGGGGCATCATATCCTAAACACCAACAAATTTTTTTTTTACTTCCTCTGGAATTGAGCCAATTTATATCCAGTGCCAAAATGCAGGCTCTAGCTGGGTGTGGTGGACTACCCTCCCTGCTGCTGGGAACAGTGAGGTTGGTGGGGTCTTGAGTTTGAGAGTTTCGAGTTTCAGTGGAACTAAAACTGATTGAGTATCCACATTAAATTCAGAGGGCAAACCCTCAGGCACTGAGTTTGCTTAAGGAGGAGCAATCAATCCAGGTCAGTAAAATGGAGCAGGTTAAAGTTCCTGTAATAGGTGATAAGTAGAGAATTTTGTTTGGTCATTCATTCATCCTGCATTTATTAAGTTCCTGTTATGTGCTGGCTACTATACTAGGTTCTGGAGATGCAAAGACCATCCCCCACCCCCCAAAAAAGTCATTTGTCCTCAGAGAATTTACATTCTTCTGAGCAATACCATGTTTACTCAGATAGTTTTCTTAGTTGTCTGAGGAGTCTTTGGTGATAATCTTGCAGTCTCTGGCCCTTGCTATCTAGAAGGGGTAGAGGGAGTCTGTTGACTAGCTCTATGGCTAAATTCCTTCCTAGGTGATTTGTAGTGCTTCCCTTATAAAGTGATCTATTCTATAATGGTGAAATGGGGGGTGGGGGAATCTGTCAATCATAGTTGGAAAAATATCTCAGGCTCTCTTTTGGCAGCTTTTTGATGAGCAGAGACAGACAACTCCTAATGGCAATGATATTCCATGTTTTCACCCCTGTCCTTGTCAACAAACAAGCTCCCATGGAACCTCAAACTCTTCCCATTATAACCTGAAACCAATTCATCCCTCTGCTTCACCCAGAACTGTCCTGGCCAGCCTAGTTTCTTGACCATTGCAGGAATTCAAGAACCCAGAGCTATGATAGGGAGTGAAAGGAATAGTCAGAGGGAACATAGAATCAGTGCTAGAAAGTACCCTAAAGACTGTCTAATCCAACCCACCTCATTTTACAGATGAGGAAACTGAGGCTTAGAAAGACTAAGTACTAACCAACTACTAACCAAGATTATCATACAGTCAGTATCAGAGACAGAATTTTAACCTATATTTTCCTCACTCAAAATCCAGCCCTTTAACCACTATGCCAGATTGCCTTTCTGATATTTTTACCTAAAGATAAATCACTACACTTTCCTTCCTCATCCCCCACCCTATTCCATCCTCCAGAACAGCTTGAAGACTACCCCTCAGTCCATCAGACCAAGAGCAGACCAGAGATCGTAGGAAGAAAAACAACAATACCAACAATTTAAGATTCAATATAACAAGACTAGCCCTTTTACTCACCATGATACCTTGGCCAAGTCTCTTCCTTCACCTCTGAGCCTTCGTTTCCTTGGTGTTGCTCTGCCTACATCATGGGGTGGCTGCGAAAGATTAAATGAGATAAAGTCTGGGAGAGCACTTTGTAAAATGGGGCATGTCATACAGCTGCAGCCTGTTCTTTTGAAGGCATTGTCTCATCCTCATGAGCTTCCTCCCTTAGATTTCATAGAATGCTTTGTTTGCTCATTCATTCCTTCATCTAGCATTTGTTTACTATGTGCCATACATTGTTCTGGGTTCTATTGAAACAAAGACCAAAAACCCCATCATCGTTATCATCACTGTCATTGTCATCATCATCATCATCATCTGCTACCCTGAGGGAACTTTTGCGTTCTTCTGAGAGGATGCTATGCTTACTTGGATAGTAAAAACATCATATATATATATATATATATATATATATATACACACACACACACACACACACACACAACACACACACACATATATATGCATGTATGTATATGTATATATCTGTATGTATATATATATGTGTGTGTATGTGTATATATCTGTATAGGTATCTATATGCATATATGTATATGTATATATCTGTATATGTATATATACACACATACATACACATATAGACACACATTTTATGTATGTGTATATATAGATACGTGCATACATATATGTGCGTATGTATATATATATGTGTGTGTGTATATATATATATATGTATGTATACATATATTTGTGTGTGTTTGGGGGAGTTAGGAAAAGCACTACATAGGAGGTGGTACCTAAGCTGAGGATCAATGGGAGTTACAATTTCAAGAGGCCATGGGAAAGGGAGAGAGCATTCTAGCCAGGACAAATGGGCTACCCCATGTCATAAAGTCAGGAACCATAATGTCAAGTACAGAAAACAGGTGAGCCAGTTTGATTGGAAATCAGAATACATGATAGGAAATCAATCAAGAAAGATTAGGATAGTCAGTGAAGGTGTTGGAGATGTTTGTTGTGGAGTGGCAGGGGATCACTCTTGTAGAATATGGTATGCCTTGTCCCAGGTATGGTCACACTGAGAGATGTTTTTGTTTGTTTTTCTTCATCACAAAGTAGGTTTCAATCTGGAAGGAGGGATGTGGGGGGGGGGGAGTTGAAGCAATTGTGATATAAAGACAAAAAGGGGCAGCTGGGTGACATAATAGATAGAGCATCAGCCCTGGATTCAAGAGGATCTGAGGTCAAATCTGGCATCAGACACTTACTAGCTGCTTGACACTGGGCAAGTCACTTAACCCCAATTGCCCCCCCAAAACAAAAACAAACAAAAAGTCATTAATAAAACGTTCTTATAAAAAAATAAACTGAGGTCTGAAAATAAGCCTTATCCCCCCAACCCCCCCTCAAAAGTTATATTAGAGCCAAGATCATGAGGACTTTTCAATGCTGAACAGTGGAGTTTGTATTTTAGCCTGGAGACAAAAGGGAGCTTCACAAACTTCTTGATCAGGAAAATGACATAGTCAGAGCTGTGCTTTAGGGCTATCCATTTATCAGTTGTGTAGAGGATGAATTGGAAAGAGTAGAGATGGGACACCAGGGGACCAATTAGGAAGACATAGAAATAGTCTAGGCCGGTAGTTCTCAGACTTTTCCACTCTCATAGAACCTTTCAGTTTAAACAAAACTTTAGTAGAACCACTACAGTAAAATCCTCTAAAATTATTATTTCAATGCCTACTAACAGACAATATTAAGGTTCATTAAGAACAAACAAACAACTTGGAGTTTTCCAGGGTTCCTTGTAGCATTATTTGAGAAACGCTGGACTAGGTGAGGGTTAATGAAAGCCTAAATTACAATGGAAGTTCCATATCCTACCTTATCTAAACTTTGTATCTCCCTTACTATCTAGCACAGTTCTGTACACATTTCAAGTCCAATCCTCCAGAGTCAACAAGTCCTGGGACTACAAAGACAGCAATGAAACAATCCTTGCTCTCAAGAAGCCCATACTCCTCTTGAGGGAAACAACAATCACAGGGTTGAGTAAATATCTCTAAAATAAATAGAAAGTAATTTTTTCCCCATGGGTTGGACACTAATAACTGGGGAAAGAGGAAAGGCATCTTGTAGGAGGTGGATCTTGAGGTAAGCCTTGAATGTAGCTAGGGATTCCAAGAGATGAAGAAGAGGAAGGGGGATATTTCAGGCCTGAGGGGATAGCCTATGCAGATGAAACAAAAGTATTAGGTGGAATATCACCCTTTAAGAAATGTTTGTGGAATAAAAGAAAAAATTGGAATGAAACAGAAGGAACAGTACTCCTTTTGCTATGAAGGGAGATCAGTAACAAGAGGAAACATGATGCAGAACACCATTAACCTCTTTGAACACCCCTAGACACATACACACACACATACATACATACATACACACACACACACAGATTTATATACACATGACATTGAAGAGGTGGGTAATCTTACCTACATTTGATAGACAAGGGTATAAAAGAGGAAACAGGAAAAAAGAGACGATATTAACTTTATAAGAGCTTTCTCATCAGTGGCACTAAATTCCCTTAATAATTCAAAGCTTGATTTCCACTAGCTCCTGCCCTAGTAATAGTGATCCCCGAAACCGAAAGAAATTGCAAGCTGGAAAAACATAACATTTTACTAAACTAGTTCACCTTCCACCTACTAGCTTGAGTGCCTGTCTCATTGCTTTAGCATGCTCCAACAAGGCCTAGAGTAGGGGTAGGGAAACTGCAGCCTCCAGACCACGTGGGGCCCCCTAGGTCCTCAAATGTGGCCCATTGACCAAATCCAAACTTCACAGAAAAAATCCCCTTCATAAAAGGATTTGTTCTGTAAAACTTGGACTCAGTCAAAAGGCTGTACCCAAGGACCTAGAAAGCCACATGTGGCCTCAAGGCCACAGGTTCCCTACCCCTACCTTACAGCATGAAGAGCAAATGACCTATGAAAATCTCCCCAAGGTGTTACCAAATGGGTCAATGTTTGAAACTTTAGATGACTTGCTAGAATAACATTATTGTGTTCATCTTCTATGATCCATAGACTCGTGGACCGTTGAGGGTGGAAGGAACCAAGTCATCAATATGAGCTTGTTTTACAGATGAGACTGAGGCATAGAGGGACAAATACTTGCCCAAAGTCACATTTAAGAAGCTGGAATTAGTAATGTTGGAGAGAAGTAAGGTAGAAAAGAAAAAGGGAAATGAGGGAATCTGAAACTAGAGCACCAAGGCTATGGATATACCATAACTTTCAACCCAAGCCAAATAAGTGTGGGAGAAGTTCTTTACTTGTGGACTCTAAGAGTTGTCTAAAGATTTAAAATGGAGAAAGAAAGAGAGAGAGGGAGGGAGGGAGGGAGAGAGAGAGAGAGAGAGAGAGAGAGCGCAACATAGTTGAATGGAGACCACAGGAAGGTAAAGCATCCATCATCGTGCTATAACAGAGTCCAGTATTTTGATTCTAAACATGTTGGTTCTGGTCACCACCCTTCCACAAATAAGGTTGAACAAATCATTTTATATCTTTGAGTTTTTCAATTCACACATCAAAAAAAAATGAGACAATAAGACTAGATAATTTCTAAGGGCCTTCCTAGCTCTTAAAGTTTAGGTGCTAATATTCTATGATCTAGATTCTAGGGATCCTGAACTCTATGATCAACTGCTTTAGCTAAGTTGGCTGGTGAGATGAGTAAATATTGTTTGTTTGGGTTTTTTTGGCAGGGCAATTGGGGTTAAGTAACTCGCCCAAGGTCACACAGCTAGTACATGTGTCAAGTGTCTGAGGCTGGATTTGAACTCAGGTCCTCCTGACTCCAGGGCCAGTGCTTTATCCACTGTACCATCTAGCTGCACTAGAGATGAGTAAATATTGTAGGAAACCTGAATGTCTCCAAATGTCACTGAAAGCACAAGGCATGAATAAGTTAGCAAATAGTAGCTTCAGGTTCTATATGATGATTTTTACACCTGAAATGACCAGGCTTGAACCTTCCTATTGTTGGTTTGATGCTGCTAAGACATTATCACTTGGGTTAGATGCTGAACAGCTAGAGACATAATAGAGAGTCTATTCTTCCAGGAGTCAGGACCCTTGGGTTCTTGGCTTCAATGCTGTTTCACTGTGTGACGTTGTATACCTCACATCTCCTCTGTGAGCTTTAGTTGCCTGATCTGTAATATTGGAGTGGTTGGACTAACTGATTTCTAAGATCTCTTGAGAACCAATATAATAAAAGACACATACATATACATATATGTATATGTTAATGTATGTATGTATGTGCTTTACAGATCTTAAAGTGCGATAGAAATATCAGCTATTATCTCTTCTGGCAAATCCTTATGATTCTATGATTATAAATTTTATGTAAACAAGTCCAGTCCATATCAACTCTAAGTTTAAAGGTATAAATATCTTTCTATCTCCATAGTTATCTCCTTCTATCCTCAAGGGTAATATAGACATACTGATAGAGACAGAGATAGATGTATATATCTCTCTCTTTTTAAAAAAATTCATTTATTTATTTTAAGTTTACAGCATTCAGTTCCACTAGCTTTTGAGTTTTAAATTTTATCCCCCTTCCTCCCTCCCAGACAGCATGCAATCTGATATAGGCTCTACATATACATTCATATTAAACATATTTTCACATTAGTCATGTTGTAAAGAATTATAAGCAATGGAACAAACCATGAGAAAGAAGAAACATAACAAAAAAGAGAGAGAGCAAAAGTATGCTTTGATGTACATCCAGACTCCGTAATTCTTTCTCTACGTGTGGATAGCATTTGCCATCATGAGCCTTTTGGAGCTGTCTTAGAACCTTGCATTCCTGAGAAGAGCCAAGTCTATCGAAGTTAGTCATCACACAATGTGGCTGTTACTGTGTACAATGTTCTAGATGTTTATATCTATAGATGGATACATATATGTTTTCCCCAAAAACATTAACATTCAAAATCAAGTCACTGGGATGCCATAAGGCAAGAGTGGGGGAGGGGAAGAGAGTAGAAGCACACACATTGTGCCATGGGCTCTTTGAAGTTTTCACCATTGTGAGAACAGCTGATACATGAAGTAGAAGAGAATGCCAGTAATAAATGACATTTAAAGTTTACAAAGTCTTTAACATACATTAACTCATTTAAGCCTCATAACAACCCTGAAAGGTAGGCAGATATTATTATAACCATTTTAGAGAGATTGCTAGAGATCAGAAAGAGAGGTGATACATGAATGGTGTGGAGGCAGACTAGTACTTCTTTGGGCATGAGGAGAGTGTGGTAATTTGTGTAAGTGGATTATTCATAGAAGTAAAAAAAAAGATGGAATGTGGGGAGAAAAGATAGAGAGGAGCTAGAAGATGTATGACACCCACATCCCTATACCTAGTAATCCTTATCATTGAAGCGTATCTGTATGTGGAGGGTAGGGTTTCCACAGGTTTGGTGTTGGTCTAGTTCATGGCTCATACTGTTACCAAGCTTGCCGTTTGTGACATTTACTAATGTCTAATGTGTAGGGCAAATGGTGATGAAGCTATGATATCAGATCCAATCTACTGTTACCTATTCGAACAGTGTCAGCTGAGCTTGTTCTTAGTTTCTCTACCAAAAGCAGTGTTGCTTCCCATTGTTGTACATTGCTGAGCACTCGTGACTCAGGCTATCTAACAAATGGGTAAGATTTGAAAAAAGAAAATGTAGCTTGGAAACCAGCCAGTATTAATGGTAGCTAGGGCAAGAGGAGCCTATAAGCCCCCAAAGGACATGGCCTGGTTTAAACACTACCCCACGAAGTTTTTCTGTTTCTGATCTCCCTTCCACATCATCCCTTCCCCCAATCCTAGCTCCCCTACGATAACAGTGTCTTTGATTTAGAGCTGGAAGGGATCATAGAGAACATTTATCCCTACCCTCTCATTTTTCATGAGAAAATAGACTCTTCTCCTTACCTATTTCCACAGCATTTGCTACTCTTCTTTACAGTAGTCCCAAAGTATAAGAGACAGATGCATGATAGGCATATTAGCCACAGCCATATTGGTAATGATAATCTGTATGCAAAAAGAAAATAAAAGATACTATGCAGAAAATGTATGTTAGAAATGGAGATAGGCAGGTCATATTGTGAAAGCAAGCAACAATAAGTAAACTAGCCACGATGTTGTGTGGGTGCTTCCCTAAATGGTATGTTGGGTAGATCCTCTATAGAGTGTTTATGGAGGACATAGATTAAAATCACACAATATGAGAGTGCAAGGCGGGTAGTTTACAATCTCCATTACTAGAAGGGGTATTCACATTAATGAGATCATGAATCTCTGGAAGTATTCATGGTTCGTATTCTAATGTCCGTCATATTTATCTTTATGTAGATAGGCCTAAACACCCCTAATGAGTTGTAAGCTTCTTGAGGACAAGGGCCATATCTTACTTGTCTTGTTTTTTCTTCCCTAACACCAAATAAAACACATGGTATGTCTTAGATGGCTAACAAATGTTTGTTGAATGAATAGATGAAAATATCTATCTCTAAAATCCAAATTAAGTCAACATAAAATGGATGATATTAGGCACATGTCACATACCTTAAGTAAAATTTTATAATTATATTGTTGTGAGACAAAAGTCAATTAGAAAACATTTATTAAGTTTTTGCTATGTACAGGGTACTATACTAAACGGGGAAGAAACAAGGTTTGAATGAATGAATGAAAAGAAAAATATTAAGTGTTAAGTGCTGTACTAAATACTAGGGATACAGATATAAGCATAATCTTCCCGAAACTTAGAGTTTACAGTTTAGTATACAGATAAGGCACACAGAGATACCTGTAATAAATAATATTACCTGGAAATGCATGAAATCGGTATAGGACAAAGTGCTTAAGAGTAAAGATAAGTATCAGTTATCTATGGAGAGTATCAGGAAAGTGTTCTTGGAGGAGGTGCAATTAATGAGTTCTATGGATAAAGCAGGAGAAAGAGGACATTTCGGGTTTAGATTATAGCTTGGGTGAGAAAAAGTCACAGAGGTGGGAAAGTATAGCATGTTTCTGGGAGACCAAGAGCTCTCTAATTCTCTGAGAATACAGAGTGCATGTAGAGGAGTGATATGAGAGAATGCTGGAAAGGGAGGATAACACCAGATGGCAGAGGGGCTTAAATACCAGGCAGAAGAATATAAACTTTACACGGTAGGCAATTGGGAGTCAATGAAGATTTTTGAGCAATGGAGAGACATTACTCAATTTGTATGTAAGAAAGATTATTCTGACAGCGGTATGAAGGATTAGGGAGTAAGAGACAGTGGAGGTAGGAAGACCCTAAGGAGGTTATTGAAATAATCCAGATGGGTGGTAATAAGTGCCTGTACTAGGATGGTGGCAGTGGGAGTAATAAAGAGGACAGAATGAATGTGAGAAATGTTGCCAAGGGGAGAATGATAAAGTTTGATAACTTATTGTATGTATGTTGAGGGAGGGGGAAGAGGCAAAGCTAACATAAGTTTTTGAACTGTGGTACCACACACATACACAGTGAAGGCAGAAAAAGGTATGGGAGGGAAAATTAGAAGCTCTTCATTGGGAAATGTTGAATCCTTCTTAGATTTTAGCAATAGGGCCTCACCTTGAGGTCTTACCTAAAAATAAAAGCATCACTTTAGAATGTAAATATTTTAACATCCTCTTAGCTCCCTTAGGGCAGAGACCATGTTTTATTTATATTTGCATCATCTGATAAAAAGCAGCCTGGTTTATGTGGTGGGTAGAATGTTGACCTCAGTGTTAGGAAAACCCAAGTTCAAGTTCCTTCTCTGAAACATACTGTCTGTGACCCGGACAAGGCACATCTTTGTGCCTCTGGGCGATTTTCCAAAACTCTAAGTGACAAAACAGTTGTCAATATGAGTTTGTAGAGATCCTGAGTACATGGTTAAAATCATGAGTCCTAACCTGACTCCAAATAAAGCAAACAGACAAACAAAAAATCTCTCACAATTGACACAGGTTGTAAGTTCTCCTAAGAAACAGCTAATTGTTTGTTCAATGAGTGAATGAATTGGCTTTTGGAACATCATAGCATTACTGTAGATATTTTGGATGTTGAAGAGAAAGTTGTATAGTTTTCTCTTCCATATTGAGGAGGTTAGGGTCACAGTGCCCCTGCTATCTAGAAAATGTGTGTAAAATTTTTTTGACTCTCCCTTGTTACCAGAGAAGAAGTCTGAATTATTATGGTAATAAAAGATGAACTATATTGATATTATACAATACTATACATATATTTTATGCATTTCTGAATTTCTAAACTTTTTCTGTGTCATCTGCCGGCCTTCACACATCATCTCTGGAGTCTGCAAAACTTGCCCCCCACCAAATTCCTATTTAATTTCTTATGCCGACCCATTATATATTCAAACCACAATGGGGAAAGGCAGGATGTGGAAGGTATAACTTTATAGTGATACTTTGTCCATTTTTAATCTAATACTTTCCAGGGGAGAGAGAACCCTGAAAGGCTTCATCATGGAATCGCAGAACATTAGAGGTTGAAAGGGACCTCAGGACATAGAAAACAATACCAAATCTGGAAAGGATCTTAGAACGTGGAATGTCAGAGCTAGAAAGTACTTTGGAATACAGAGCTGGAAAGGATGTTCAAACATAGACTACATCCAAGCAGCTTGGCTCAAAGTGGAGATAGGACATCAGGCTATCACAGCTTGGTAGTGCTATAACTCCCTTTATTTCTCCTTTATGCTCACCTAGCAAGCTTATATTATGGATTTGGCTTATTCAGTTATACTTTCCATATGGGAAGAAAACATGAAAACCAGCTGACACAAGTAGTTTAACCCTTTTGCAGTTCCAATTCTCAGTGTAAATTCATCATTTGTCATTCTAGTACATCAGTCAGGGGTTTTTGTACTGTTTTTCATGTGAATTAGTGTCCTCGAGCCAAACAATTCTAAGAAAACTTATAAATTGAGCTCCTGCGTCTATTAAATTGAGGACCACACCCCAGTTCCCAGGGACCCAACCAAAGTGCAGCCAGGAAGCTGGCCAGCCAGCTTCTCTCTCCCAGTCTACTCTGGTGGCATCACTAACTGCAACACTGGTGTGAATTGGGGGTTCACATAAAATTGCCAACAGTCTCCTTCCTTTTGTCTTCCCTACTCTCCCTCCAGGCACCTTGGCTGGCTTTTCATATAGCCATATCTAATGAGCTTTGGTAAAGAAGAAACCACTGCAGTGGAGGAAAATCTAATAGGGATTGCTTTGTCTTCTATTAGTCATTAGCATTAGGAAAAGAAAACACCCAAAGGCAATGGGAAAGACAGCAAGATTAGAAACAGCATTCTGTAATCCTGGGTTAATGAAGTGGACCCATCAGCATCACCCTCACCAAATATGTGCACATGGACACACACACATATATACACGTGCACACACCAGTTCCAAACACAAGTGCCAAGTACACACACATATGCTAATACCCCAGTGTCAAACACACATGCACACACACACATACATCAAGCACATACACCTGTGCCAAGTATATACACTCATTAGTGTCAAATACGCACACACACACACACACCAGTGACACAAACACATACACATTAATGTTAAGTACAGACACACACTAATGCCCAATACACAATGCATATCCTAATGCCAAACGCACACATACACACACACCCTATTATCATACCAAACATGTACATACATACCAGTGCCAAACACGCACACACACACACACACACCAGTGCCAAACATACACCATTGACAAACACATGTACCAATGACACACACAGACCAGTGACAAACACACACACACATGCACACTAGTGTCAAACAAAGGCACATACTAATGACTAGTACAAATACTAGGCCTAGTGCTAAGAACATACACATATTAGTGCCAAACACACGCACACACACACTTCACATCCATGGCCTGCTTCCTCATGTGTAAAAGGGGGATGATAATTATCGCAGTACCTACTTCATTAAATTGTTGTAATGATCGAATGAGATAATGTATGGAAAGTACTTTGTAAATCTGAAGTCAGTTTATTATGGGTGCATAACACTACTATCACCATATTAAAATTACTCTACACCAACAGGTACTAGTGAATCAGAGTTGTGGTTGAGACAGGTCCAAATCATGAGCAGAGCCTGTGTTCATTTCAAATTTTACCGTTTGTTATACTGTGCCGGGCAACATTTACAATGTCTTGATGGTCTTCAGATGAGCCAGATTTAAGGCTCTAGCTGTAACCTAAGCATACTTCACAATTACACAGCTTTGGGAAGAACAAATGACAGTGAATGAATTAACTGCCTTTTTGAACACTAACATAATAGTTTACTCAGATGTTTTTGATGACTAATGAGGGGATTGATCTCATTTGATCGTCAAAGTGGGCTTATGAAATGAATCCTGCCTGCCTTATTATTATACCAATTGTATAAATGAAACTGAGTCATAGAGAAGTTATTTGTTTATTCATGCAACAAATATTTATTAAATATCCAGTATACATAGCCTAGTTCTGGGCATTGGGTGAAATATAGCATTTAGATATAATTTTGACAAGATTATTTAGATACACCCTACCTTCATGAAGCTTATAATCCAATAAGAGAAAATTCTCAAACCTAAATAACTATGTTTCATAAATTTATGTAATGTAAATGGTAGAAACAGGATATAATCCCAGTCTTTTGGTTCTCAATATAATTTGTTTTCTAATATACCACAATGCTTTTGTTGATATGCTTGATAGTATAGATATGCAATTAGAATCTATAGTTTTGGAAAATGCAGGCTTTTGATACTGTTAGTGTGAGGGCTTAATGGAAAAATTATGTCAAAATTTGGTTGCTTGGAGAAGTTCATCACTGTAGCTCACAGGCAGCTAGAGACCTCAGTAGATAAAGCACTGAGCGTGTGGTCAGGAAGACCCGAGTTCGAGTGTAACCTCAGATGTTTGTTAGCTGTGTGACCCTGGGCAAGTCCCTTAATCTGCACCTATGTAACCTATTAAATTAACAATCACAAACCATTTCCCTCATCCTCAACATTTCTATCTGTAAAATGGGAATAGGAATAGTGAATATATCTCATTTTATTATCTCTAGTCTATTTCTCTTTTCTACCAGAATAACAGTTAGGGTGTAGAGATTTGTGATTTCATTGGTATGGTAAATTCTCAGGGGAGGACATTCTGCCAAGGTAGCTTGGCAATTTATCTAAGACATAGGAGTGACAACTGTGTGGCTTGCCCAGGGGTCACACAGCCAGTTTGTATCAGAGGTAGGACCTCTGATTCAGGAGAGCCCATGTTCTCTTGACTTCGAGGCTGGTTCTCTATCCAGTACACTGTGCTGTCTTTCAGGAATGGGAATAATCGTCATTTCCTCAAGAGAGTGTCATGAGAATAAATGAGCTCATATGCATAAAAATGATTTGGGCTTTGTATCTCACAGGTCATTGGGTGGCAGCCATTATACAAATGTGAGTTATTATTAAGAAGCTGAGGGTCTAAATGACTCAAAAATAGTAGCAGGAGTAAAACTGTTTAATGTAATACTTTTCTGTCACATGGAGATTGATAATATTTGACAGAAAGTAAGATTCTTGAGAGTAAAGATTTTCATTCTTTGTATTTGATTCCCTATGGCCTAGCACAATGCATGGCACACATTAAGTGCTCACTAAATGCTTGTGGAAAGATTGAAGATATTATTATTGTTGTTATTGTCATTACTATATTCCTATTATCAAGAGAGGTAGAAGGAATGATGGCTAATTGGAATAAGTTTGCAATACAGAGAATAAAGGTGAAATATCCTGAAAAACCCATAAGGCTTTGTAAATCTTGCATTTGGCAAGGAAAACATGAAATGTGCTTCACTGGCAGATCAGAGTTCATTAATCTGGGTAACTGTTTATGTACAACTTCCTTGAGGCAGAGGATGGTTTATGTGGCTTTTTCAGGAGCTTCTTTGGCCTGGGATTTGGCCATGTTATAGTTTGATAACATGGAGATCAACAAGCCACACTGAACTCTTCCAAGATTATTTTAAAGAAGAGCAACCTGTTCATAATCATAGATTGAGAGCTGAAGGGACCCTACAGACCCTCTAGCTCAACCCCTTCATCATACAGATGAAGAAGAGTCCCAGAGAGGCGAAGCTATTCGCGTGACCTCACACAGGTGACCTTGACAGAGCGAAGACTCCAACCCTGGTCTTCTGACCCCAGCTCCAGAGAGAATGATTAGAAAATGTCTATGTTCTCTTCCAACTATAAATCCCCTGAGCCTGTGAAATAGGCAAATGAAGTAATCTCTATTTTACCAAAAAGAAAAATGAGGACCCCCCAAAATAAATGTCATGCATTTCTTCAGCACACTCAATATGATCTCTCTCCCACCCTCCCTCCTTCCTTCTTCTTCTCTCTTCCTCCTTCTTCCTCCTTCTCCCTCTTTCCCACTCCCTCCCTCCCTGTCTCTGTTTCTCTGCCTCTCTCTGTTTCTCTGCCCCGCCTCCTCCCTCCTTCTCCCTCTTTCTTCCTCCTTCTTCCTCTTTCTCCCTCTCTTTCCCACTCTGCCTCTGTTTCTCTACCCCTCTCTCTCTCTCTCTCCCTCCCTCCCTCCCTCCAAACTGAAATACCATTCTCTTTGTCTACCTTGTAATGTGTTTCTTTGCTTCCTAACATAGTTTTCTTACCACCACCCTTTCCCCTCTTCACTATATGATATGGGCAGATTTTAGCCATCTCTATATCAGTTTTTAATCCATCAGCATATACAAGTATCTGTTAAATAAATTAATTGAATAAACGCTGGATCTGGGAAAAGACTCAAGATTTCATGGTAAGTTGATGACCATATCCTTTGGATGTCCCCTCTCCAGATTGAAGAAATAAAGAAGAATCTTGACAGATGCCTTGTTTCAAGGGGGCTTCTTTGTCATATTTTTGTTAGGTATGGTGATACCCCTAATATCCACCCTGCCTCAGGAAATCAGCCCTTACCCAGAGTGTCTCCCTGGCTCTGTCAAGCATCCAGACCATATGGTTAATTAGCTAAAATTTGCGACCACATCTGTGATGGTGATTTTTTTTGCATGTGCTAACTTAATTATGGAAGCCACATGGCCCTTAGGAAGAGCCATTGGCATACAGACTGCAGAGCTCACTATTGGCACAGGGGCTGTAGAGTTCACCCCTAGCTATAATACCACGTAAGCCCATGGAAGAATCTGGGGACTTCATAGCACCCCCCCTATTCTATGCAAGGCAAAACCAGAGGGATTGTAGTAGATTGTATCAGATTTGGCACTCATGGCTGCTCGTATCAGCCACATCCTGTTGGTACAATGGCTCCATGTTCACATGTGCTGGCAAGTGGTCTTGTAAATATGCCAACCTCCTTGAGTGGCATAAAGGAGTACATGCTCTCTTTTCCCCTTCTATTCTTCCCAAGCTGCCCTCAATTAAGAATGTCTATAAGAAGAGGTGACTGCAAAAGAACACAGGATAGCTAAAGATCTGAGAATTTTGGAACACCAGAGATGGAAGATCCCTGATAAATCATCTAAGTCAACTCAACAAGCATGTAGTAAGCACCAACTATTTTCTAAGCACTTATCTAATCCTACTTTCAGTTTGCAAAGGATTCAACTGAGAATTTGAGAGTAGAAGTGATTTTCCTGGGGTCACACAGCAAGTCAAAGATATAGGCAGCATGTATTTATTGAAATTAATACATGAGACCACGACAACAACAGAGTTGTAATCAGGAATTTCTTTACTTGAGGCTAGTGGCACAAAAGTCACCTAGGCTAGAAAGGAGTGTGGACATGCAGCCTGTGCATCATTATGTGCATCACCATGTATCCAAAATTCAGGACACCACAGAGCCAGTGCTGGAGAGGTTGCCAACCCTCTTCCCCCATGTTCCATTCCAGATGAAAAGGGCTATTAGGTAGCTTTCTTTTAAAACCAAGTTCAGCACCTAGTTATTAAGAATAATTAGTTGTTTCTTCATACCTGGCTTCCAAGAAGCCTGATTACCAGGTTACCGATTACCTGGTTACTCATATTCTGAGCAGTAACAGTAATATGCTGATAAATGTTACATTAAAGTACCCAGAGCTTACTTTTAAGTTTAATCCAAATTATTAACATTTTCTCCATCTCTTAAGTCTAGAGAATCAAGAGAACAATAAATCGAGGCTTGATCTGTAGCGTTTGCCAGTTTCTGAGGTGTAAGAGTTCACAATGAAAATTTAACAATCAGCTCTACAGAGCCAGTTGAAGCTGACTCCAGCACACCTTTGAGTGGTAAACATTAAAGCTAAGAGACAGATGCTTTGGAGGAGGAGATGAGGGATAACTCCAAACCTAAAATCCCCAAAGTATCCCCAAACTCTCAATATATAATACTAGACCTGAAAGAGACCTTAGCTATCACCTATCCATAGCTTCCATTTTACAGAGAAGGAAAGTGAGTCCGTAAAGATGGAACATGACTTTCCCAGCTTCCCAGAAAGTTTATGTGACTGTTACTAAACTGGAGACCGAACTGAGATAGACTGAAAGGAAGCACAAATCCCATAGACCCACAGATTGTCTGAGCTGGACTTCAGAGGACTTCAGAGATCATCTAGCCCAACCCCCCTCACTTTACAGAGTAAGCAAATAAAACCCAGAAAGAGTTTCAGAACACAGACTAGAGCTTACTTCTCCTGACTTTCAGTCAGTATCTCTTCCTCTGCATTTGTTGAAATTAGGCCTCTCTTTCAGATACCATAAATCATAACAAGTACCTCCACAGGGAGGTAGCCCCTTTATCCTTTCAGGCACATTTTACTCCAAGCTTGCCCAACCCCCAGTAAAGAAACCGGAGCAGTAAGTGACTTGGCCAAGATTACACAAGGAGTAAATGGCAGAGCATGTGTTTAAACCCAGATCCCCCAATCTAAACCCAGTGTTCTTTCTACTGGACTATGCTGCCTCCCCACTTACCACTTCATTATAAAAAAAACTGCTTTGAAAGGCTAATTATAAATTGCCATGCCTGAAAGAGCTCTTTGTATTTCCCCATATGTATTTAGGGAACATTTATTTTGGGATGACCATCCTTTCCTGAGCTGTTTATGATCCTCTCTTAATTTTCATATTTTCAACCTGTTCTTCCTATCAAATCCCCAAACTCTTGGGCCTCAGAATATTTGAGAAACGAGGTTTGTATGTGACAGGAAAATATTCAGGAAAAAGAAAAGATTTCTGGAATCATAGAGGCAGAGGTGTGTTCAGGAAGTCTGTCCAGCACCTACTGTTTTCCTATGCCCTAGCTTATCTGATAAGATTAAGTTTTGGGGAAGTTTTCTAGCCCACTTCTTTTCCCAATTACTCAGGCTGCCCTTCAAATACTCTCCTCATATGTACTAAAAGGTGGCCTCTTATTGGGAGCTGACTGCATTCAGGGTCTGAGCTAACCCTTCTTCCTCTTTTCAAGTTAAGTTCTTGCTAGCCACTGATTTTATCCTGGGAACCCCTGGAGACACGCTGCCCATCCAGATGGTATCTATTTCCTAAACTTACCCACTATGTCAGAGACAGAATCACAGTTCACAACTCTACACTCTCCAAAAAACTCTTCCATGGGTCAAAGCTTGCCTAATACTGTTGTCTTCCCTCATCAGGGCATGGTGATATAATGGGATGAATGGAAAATTCCCAGATGTACTGTGGTTTCCTGTTCTACTTGCTCCTTTGCTAGTCTTTCAAAGCACAATTACTAATTATCTCGAAGAACAAGTCCAAAGAGGATGAAAAATATTTTTTTAAAAAAATAGAAAACCCAGACCTTTGGTTAATAATCCCAGCTAGAAAATGCATTGAAAAACCAGTAAGATGCCTGCACTTGAGACATGTTCCTTCGGAACAAAGAGACATCAAATTGTTTTAGGGAAAAAACCAAACAAAAATCTTGGCTGAGGATCAAAGTTCTTGCTCTGCCACTGAATAGCTATGTACACTTACCTCACATTTCTGGGCTTCCATTTTCTCATCTGTAAAGTGAAGAGAGAGGACTGACATGGGTGGTGTTTAGGATCTCTCCTAGCTCTATCTATGTTCTCAATTCTAACATTCTACATTCTAAGTCCCCTTCTAACTCTGACATTCCAAGGCCTTTTCCATTTCTCATATTCCATGTTTTATGACCCACCTTCTCTTCTGGGAATGCGAAGAAATTTTCAGTGGAGAGCAGTGAATCCATCTCACTGAGCTTCAGACATTCATTCAGCAAAGTCAACTCAAGATCTGTCAAGTCTTATCTCTTTAAAGAAAAATGGAAGAATCCAAAATTTTTAGAATTCCAGGAGTCAAATGCTTGACATAGACATAAACGAGCCCAACTCCATTGCATTGATCAGGGGTTTGCAACTTAGTGTCCATGGATGTTTTAAAAATATACATCTTGACAACTATATGTCATGAAAATTGTTTTCTTCATAATCCCCTGTATTTTATTTTATGCATTTTAGAACATTCTTAGAAGGAGGTCTAAAGATTTCACCAGACTCCTAAAAGGATCCATGACATACTCCATGGATACTCCATGATAAAACTCCTGGACTAGAGGGTCCTGTTTTGAGGATTTCCCTGGTTAACATGCTAATGATGGCCAAGCATTCACATGTCTCTAACTTTGCATTGCACGTAGTAGGAACTCAAGTGAATATTTGCAGAATCGATTGTCCCATTATTCACTACGATGAACCATGAGACTAAAGCAGCCTCAGTGCAAAGAAGGGAAGGTTCCTATTCCCACAAACATGATTTGCAACACACCAGTAAGTGATTCCCTTGCTTCAATACCTCAGGGTCTCTCTAGCAATTTTGATGGCCATTTCAGCTTCTCAAATGGAATGGTAAATTCATTTCAATTATAGGTGAGTTTAGTATAGTAATTTATTCTAAAGAATAAAGAATGAGAATATCACAAATCCCAAATAAAACAATACGTCCTAGTCATAGTTCCACAAGGACTGGGCCTTTCAATATATGTGTGTATATATGTATAGGCATATACATATATATATATTTAAAATTCTTGTACTCATAGCCTAGCCCAGCATCCTGTATAGCTTCATGCTGACTTTTATTCGTTATCAAATGAGATGTAAATGGTTTGTTTAATGTTCCTACCTCCCAAACACACACAGCATCAGGATAGTTCCTGATAGTATTCAGTCTGCTGGAGATTTTTTTTTGATGGAATCTTCCTTACTTTCAGAATGTGGGTGCTGAGTTTATAGGAGAGCCACTTCACTGTTCATTACCTAGGAAAAAAGAGCGCTGAAGTTGGAGTCAAGATACCTTGTTCAAGTCCCGGCTCTGCTTTTTTTTAACTATATCACCAGGTTTTGTCATTTAACCTCTCAAGACTTCAGTTTCATTATCATAAAATTAAAATCCTTGTATTAACTATCACATAAGGTTGCTATGGGAAAATGATTTTTTAAACTTTTTATTAGACCCCAGGGCTGAGCCCTCACAGAACAGGTTTGATATTTGGGTAACTTCTCGATATTGACTCAAATAATGGTACACGTGTTTGGTTTATTACTCCTGTCCCAGAAACATTCACATTAATAACAGATATTACAGTGGATACAGTGCTAGACTTAGAATCTGGAAGACCTGAGTTTGAATCTTGCTTTAGACATTCACCTAGTTATGTGACCCTGAGGAAGTCACTTAACCTTTTTCAGTCATAGCTTCCTCATCTGTTAAATAAAAATAATAATAGCACCCACCTCCTAGAGTGGTACTGAGGATCAAATTATATAACATGTAAATTGCTTTACCAACCTTAAAGCACTATATAAAGGCTAGCTATTATCAGAATCTATTGTATGTGGATTTAACCCACTTCTAGTTCTGCCCAAAGGTATTCGGTTAATCTGAAAACATTAAGTTAACAAGGCATAAAATTTAGGCCAAGATTATCAAAATGCATACAAACAATAGAAGAGACTACTAATATTTTACCCTTTTGGTGGAACAACATAGTCCTATTTCAAGTGAGCACCATTTCCTGCCCTTATCCTCCCCCCTCCCAAAAAAAAAAGCAAACGACACTCTCAGCATCAAAGGTAACATCTCATCGATTAAGTAGAGGGCCTTGATGAAGTGAATTAGTGTCACCTCACCATTTCCTCCCTGACTCCAGCATCTATATGCCCAGATTTCTTATTTTTGAGTTTTTTTACCTCTCTTTGGTGCTGCCCGTGGTACCAATATAATTATTGCATCTTCCAGAGCTGCAGGCTTGGTTCAGGTACTTCCCACAACTTGGCTGGAAACATTCTCACATTGTCTAGCTACCTCTGCATTCCTAATGTCCAGAACCCTAAAAGATTTATTTGTCTCCCCTGTCTCCTCTTCTCATAGCTGCACTTCTCTCTTATCCTTTGTGCATGCATTAGGACAAAGGCCTCTGTGGGGTCCCCCTGTTAGAGAAGCTTTAGTCCTTTTCCAACTAATACAAGCAAGAAGGGAGGGCTTGGCCCAGCTCCTCTGTTTGCAAGAAGAGGCCATCTCTTTTGCTCATTCAACTTAAAGCACTATAGAAACATGAGCTATTAATAGAGTCATCCCACAGGGAACATTTCTAGCCTGGAGCTAGTGATATTCCAGTGATTATAACAGTATTCATCAGGAAGGGGGAACTGGAGTCACTGGCTCAGGTGAAACTATCTCTGGAACACAGCTGATCCAAAATATTTTTTTTTATATCCTGAGCAAAATTTGAAATCCTCACCCATCCTACAAATGAAATCAGAAGTGTACTTTCTTCATTTAAATTTAAAGATAGAACAAAATAAACAGAGATTTTGAGATGAAAGGAACCTTAGAGATCTTTCAATCCACCCTCATTTTATGGACAAAGAATGGAAATCCAGAGAGGCTAAATAGTTTAGCACACAAATAGTTAAGTAGGCCAGGTACAATTTGAGCCCAGGTCCTCTGATCTAATACCTCTCACTATGCCTCATTGACCCAGAAGAAAAAAATAAAATGCATAGCTCACTCTTAAAAGTCCTTTAAGCTTTATAAAGTGCTTTCTTCATGACAATCTTGTGAGGAAGGTATTACAAATACCATAGTTATTTATATATAGATAGAACAGATAATGCAATAGTGATTATAACATAACTTTTCTTCTTTAATGGCTTCAATCATTCATTACATCATCACCATTAATGCACTTTACAATATATTCAATGGAAAGCAGACTTGGATTTGACAGTGAATCTTGTGGCATAGATCATCTCGAATAATTCTTTATTACTTTCTATTTTTTGAAGCTCCTTTCACACAATATAACAGTAATAGGCAAATTTTAACACACAACCACATACACACAACCATAAATATACAACCATACATAAATACAACTATATACATGGAACTCCCCACATATACCTCACACATACATTCCAGTAATTATGTAATGCTGTTGTCAAGTTTGGACAGGAGCCACCAAGCTGGCAAAGATACAAGCTGTAGTTGACTCTAGGGATACAGTAAATTTTGCTCCTGATTGAAGCTCTCTGCAAGTGAACAAAGTCCTTGCTATACCTCATAGATGAGCTATGTGTGGTTCATTTTAATTCAGCCTTTTCAATTCCGAATGTAGTACTAGAAAAGAAGTTAAGATCCAAGAAGTTGGGTTTTTTTTTTGCAAAGCTTTTCTGATTTTATTTATGTTGGCTATGAGGAAAAGGAATATTTCTTTTACACAAAAGTGTAATTGTACATAAGAGTAATTGTTAATTACCATAAAGCTAACTTTCATTTCTTGATGAAATGTTTCTTTTATTATTTATCTTTATTTAAAAGTTATAAGCATTTCAGATTCTGCAAAAATTTAGAGAAAATGAGAGACTGTCAATTAATAATCTACACCTTGTTGTAATATGTTCAAAATTCCTTACAATTAAACTAATATTTTTGAGGTGCATTCATGGATTCCAATTATTGGCCAACACAGAATGAAATAGTGGAAGAGGAACATCTGATTTAGAGTTTTAAGTCCCAGATTCAAATTCTCCTCTGACATATACTACCTGTGTGATCATGGGCAAGTCATTTAACCTCTCTGGGCCAAAGTTTCTTCATTTGTAAGAATGAGAGAGTTGGACCAGATGACCTCTCAAGGCCTTTCCAGCTCTTGATCTATCACTCTATAGTCCCATAAATTGTATCAGTATGGTTCAGAATTTAATACTAAATGATAAAATAATCAGAAAACTTGAAAGTCTATTTAAATGAAGATCACATAAAAACAAAGGCTTTAGATTGAAATTTTAAAGAGCAAAGAAATAAGGTGTATTTAATTGAAAGACTTTAAGCCATAAAAATCTCATCTGGAATTGCTGACATATTGGCAGTGATATTATTCAATACTTTAAAAGTTTCTGTGTGGTGCTGTATATGTATGTGAATAATCTTACTTTAGAACACCAGCATGTTTTCAAATGACCTTTAAGATATATCTGTAATGTGTTCATTAACATTTC
Organism: Phalanger gymnotis; assembly: GCA_028646595.1. Classification (NCBI taxonomy): domain Eukaryota; kingdom Metazoa; phylum Chordata; class Mammalia; order Diprotodontia; family Phalangeridae; genus Phalanger; species Phalanger gymnotis. The sequence continues at coordinate 85,357,264 of CM053625.1, read as the reverse complement.
CCAGGAACCTGATGGAACCTGAAAATAATATAAAAAATCTTCATGCTATTCTGAATAAAAGCAATAGCCACATTATTCAAAAAGGCTGTATTTATACCTTTTTGATAGAAACTGTGCTGCACATGGCATACATCTGACAAACTCATTTTCTTAAAGAATGCTTGATTTTTTACTTTATTCTATATACTCTACCAGCCATATCTGAGTCATAGGCATAGCCTGGATTGGTGTTTTACATTGTTTTAGATCATTTTTTTTTCCAAATAATAATGGCTATATCACAGAACCGCAGAATTTAAGAGTTGGAAAGGCCATTAGTGGCCATCCAGTTCAATCCATATATGAATGAATCTCCACTTGAGCATATCTGATATTTGGTTATCCAGCTTCTGCTTGAATGCCTCCAAGTAGGGGGACCCCTCCACCTTTCAAGGCAACCATTTATACTTTTGCACAGTTATAGTTGTTGAGATTTTTCCCCCCTTGACATCAAGCATATATTTGCCTCTTTGCAACTTCTAACCATTTTAATGCCCTCTAGGGCCAAACAGAACAAGTTTAATCCCTCTTCCACATGAAAGCTTTTCAAATAATTGAACATAGCCATGCTTTCCTTCTCAGCCTCCTTTTCTCCAGGTTAAACATCCCCAGATTCTTCAATCAGTCCTCATGGGATCAAGATCTTTTACCATCATGGTCATCTTCCCCTGGACACCCTTCAGCTTATTATTGTCAAAGAAGAATCTGTAATGTCAATTCACTACCAACCAGTTTCATCATAAGCACAAATGAAGCTTAAAGAAACATTCTCATCAATAACAATGATGCACCAAATTATTTGTCTCATTTGCTCTGGGAAGGCAATATCAGGGATATAGTTGAATTATAGTGAGAAATATTTTGCTTTCTTAATTTCAGACATTTTCAGCTCAAACTTTGTTGCCCAGGAAACCAATAAACTCAGTAGTGCATCAGAAATGGATGTATGGTCAGAAAACCAGAGTTTTAATACAGATTCTGATCCCTGCCATCTCTGTGAGCTTGGGAAAGTCACTTAACCTAGCTGGGACTCAATTTCCTTATCTATACAAGAAGAAGATTGGTTTAGATGATTCTTAAGGAACCTTCCAGCTTTAAATCATATGATCACAATCCTGCAAATCCAATAACAATCAAGAAATTAGTTTATAAAACCAACATTGTGTTTTTAAATCATCTTTTTAATGCTGTGTTATAAATTCTATAACATTAAAAGCTAACAAATGAACAAAGCTTCCAGCATTTGGCTTTTCCACTTTATTATTAGAATCCCAAGTGCCAAGTGATTTTTTTTTTTACATAAAACAGAGTCATCTACAAAGTACATTTGAGAACTTCCTACTACTTTTTGCCTTTTTAATATAATTGATTATTGTATCTGGTAATTGATAAAGTGTCCTTCATTTTTTCCTCATGCCCTTCAATTTAAAGACATTCATGCAGTGATTCAATGAATTCATGTAATCCTTTATGCACAGGTGCAGGTTTTTCCTGTCTCAGTGTTCTTTAAGGGAGGATTTGAAAGGATGTTGTTTTGTTTGTCAAAGAAAATGCAAGGAAACCAAAATAAATAATTTATTTTATTTTCCATACATTAGCCAGACTCCAGCAACTTAACACTTACAACTGAAAGTCACTTAATAAGCCAATAATTTAGAATGGCACTCATCATAAGACATTATTTTGATACAGGCATCACTACTCTTGTCGGTACCATGTCCTATTATAAAATATCTAACCTGATCATTGGTATGTTTTGGTTTTTGGAGTGTTTTCATTTTTTTTTTAGGAAAAAGATCAGTTAAGATTAGAGAAATATTAAGATTTTCATCTCTTTTTAAATTACTTGTCTTCTGGCCCTTGGTTAAGTCATTATTTTCAATTTTGGGATATTTAGAGGTTTTTTAAAAAAAATTATTTCAGGGCTTTATGACTTACAAGTGGCATTTCCACAGTGTTCATTAGTTCAAGTATTCATATTATGAATAAACTGGTTTTCACCTCTGTCGTTAACCTTCACTTTAATACAATTCAAAAGCATTTAAGTACTTTCTGAGTATGCAACATTATGGGATATAAAGATGAAATTGTGATAACCTCTAAATCCAATGAGTTTACTTTCTACTGGGAGGGATAGGACATGCACACAGATAAGTAAATAAATGACAATATAAGGAGGAAGAGAACACAAAGAAATGGGGGAGAGTATCAAGGAAGACTTCCTGGAAGAGATGGCACTTGAGCTGAACCTTGAAAGAAGACAAGGATTCTGAGAAGTGGTGATGAGGATAGAGTACAGTCTAGACATAAAAGACAGCTGTATGTATGTATGTATATATGTATGTGTATGTTTGTAGGTAGAGAATGGCATATTGAATTCAGGCAAAGACCAATTGAATCCAGTTTGGTTGCAGTGTAAAATGAGTAAAAAAAAAAGTACGGAATAAGACTGGAAAAATTGCTTTTGTACATGGTAGGAATGTTTGTAGAATCAAATTGAATTGGAACCAGATCATGGAAGTCCCTAAAATGCCAGACTGAGGAACTTGTACCCATTCCTAGAGGACATAAATGCTTAGTGCTGCTACAATCCAAAGACTGAATCCTCATTAAGCTTATTTTTTCTTTTATTTTGCTCCAGGCAATTGATATCATTTCAAATACAGCATGGATATCCAGTTTTGTGAAAAGGGTTAAGGGGAAAGTAGGGAGGTTAATATTGTTTTTTTTTTCTCTTCTACATTTTCATAATCAGATTATTGGATTCTTAGGGGATCCAAGTTCAAAAATCTGACTTTGCTACTTGCAGTCTATATGACCTTGAACAGATCAGTTTACCTCTCTAGGTCTTATTTTCCTTATCTACGAAAGGAGGTAGTTGTTCTGATATTCAAATTCCCGTCCAGCTCTAAATCCTTAGATTAATCCAAGGATGCAAAATAAAATTACTTAAGTGACAATTGTCTACCCCAATTTAGTGCTTCCTCCTCTTGGCTCTCAGAAATCCGTGAAGAGAGAAACCATTCATCATTGGGCAGACAGAATTAGGTATTTTGATTTAACACCACCCGTTTTGCTGCCAATAGTGGTGGGGAACAATCGGTGGCACGTAATAGGTGGTAGATTGAACATTTAAAATATTGCTTGGCTTTTTAATTATCTGGCATCCATCAATGGTTGGTCCTTGAAACTAAGGGTCAATACTTGTGGAGATGGAAATTATAAATAATTTTCTCCTTTAACAAAGGCAATACACTAGATTTAGTGACAGATACATGGTCAGTGCTTACTGGTAGTCTGCTGAACTCTGCGTTTTTTTCTTTCCACACATAAAATAGATCACAACAAAGTATGATTTATGAAGGACTTGTGTAAATTTGAAGAACTGTCACATGGAGGACAGATTGAACTTTTTTTCCTTGACCCTAGAGGGCAGGACTAGTGGAAGTCACAGGAAGACAGATTTCAGCTTAATGTGAAGAAAAAAATCACAATTAAAACTTCCTAAAAATCGAATGAGTTGCCTCATTCTGGAATGAGTTTCTCATCAGTGGAAATGTTCAAGGAGAGTCTGGGTGACCATTTTTCAGAGGCTTTGTATAAAGGTGTCAGCTTTTAGTAGAGGTCCTTCCAACTCTAACACTGTGACTTTCCAGACATCAGGTGCTTCATTTGCAAAATAAAAATCACCCCCTACCTGGCAGAAGACAAGGGAGTAGAATGGATGAACTCTCCTGGTCTCTTTTAGTGCTAAGACCTAGGAGTCTAGGATTCTTGTCACCTTATTTGTATTGCTTAGCCTTCTGTTGACAAAGTAAATTCTTGCAAAAGCCTGTAGGGCTTCAGTGCTGCCTGCTCACAAAGGTCTAGAATTATCCTTTAGAGGCTTTGAGTTTTGACCGTACCTAATCCATGTAACCTAAATCTGCGTGTGCTTGAGAGTTGCATTAAGATATGTGCATTTTTAAGAATTCGTATTAAAAGGCCTCCCTGGTTGTAAATTTTGTATATTACAACCTGGGCAGCTCTCTGCCTTTTCTGCCCTGGTATCAGCTCTGCAAAGGCATTGTTCAATAGTCACAGTAAGGGGAGAATCCATTCATGGCATCCACGTCTTCTGTACATACAGCATTTTAACATCATTTTAAAAAATTCCTGTTCCATTTTCCTATGTCATTGAATTATAAGATTTAGAGCTGGGAGGGACCTTAGATATCACCTAATTCAGTTGCCCTTCACATTTGGCAGATGAGACAAATGATTATTTATATAATCAGTAACTTCTACTGTGATGATATTAATATTATAACTTTATATAGTGCTTCATATACAGTAGCTTGCTTGATTCTCAAAATTACCCTCTCGGAAATGTATTGTAAATATCATTGTTTGCATTTTATAGATAAAGAAAGTGAGACAGGATTTGAAAGAAGTCCTTCCTCTTCCAAATCCAGTGTTCATTCCATGACACCTTTCCGTCAGAGGTTAGAGGAGGGGGATGCTCTAATTCAGAAATAATAACAATAATTATTTTACGTAATGCATTGACTACATTATCCAATTTGTTTCTCATAATAATCCTGTGGAGTAGGCAGGATTAAGTATTATCAGCTCTATTTTACAGATAAAGAAAGTGAAGCTTAGAAAAATAAAGAGACATTTTGAGTTCAGGTCCTCTGAACCAAATCCCTGGCCTCAAATCTGGTGATTTACAAATTAGGTCATCTGCCCCTTCTTTTCCAAGTTCCTACCCTAGTCCCCCTATCCCTCTGGCCCTCCTAAATCCACACCATATGAGGATTGGTTTAAAGAAAAAGGCATGTTTAGCCTGGAGAAGGAGAAGACTCGGAGGGTACATGGTAGCTTAAAAGCTGTGTTTAAGTATTCGAAAGGCTCTCGAGTGGAAGAGGGATTGCACTTGTCCTGTTTGGCACCAGAGGGTAGAGTCAGGAGCAATAGGTGTAAATCACAGAAAAGTAAATTTAGTTTTGATGACAAGAAAAACTTCCTAACAGAGCTGCCCCAAAGTGACATGGTCTGCCTCAATAGACCCCCATTCCTGAAAGTCTTTCAAGTAGATTCCAGGGTGATTTATCAGGTATGCTAGAGTGAAGATTCCATTCAGGTGTGGGTTGGACTACATGGCCACCAGGGTCCTTTTCAACTCTCAAATTTTGTGATTTTTAAAATTCTATCGTGCTTTGTTTCTCCCTCCTCCTCCTCCTCCTCCACCCTTTTTCCCTCTGGCTTTTGGTGCCAAGTCCAACCAGGCCAGCAGGTAGAAGATGCAGTCAGCCTTTCTAGGGTGCTCTTGGGAAGCCTAAAACAAAGTTTTTTTTTTGGACAAATCCCAGGGAAGAGATCAGGGCTGCCAAGGTTGGCAGAGAAAAAGCAAATGGAAAGGAATTTAGAGCCCTCTGCTGGTTGAATCCCAAATTGCAGCTACCTAGCTTCTGGCTGGAGAAAACACCTTTGATATTCTGTGATGAAATGGTTAGTTGGGGTAGTAGCTATTATCACTGACCATAATGATGAAAATAATATCCACCCACATCTGTACAGATGTAACTTTATAGGTTACAAAATTCATCCACAAATACTATGTCACATGATTCTTAAAACAACTCAAAAGTAGGCAAAGCAAGATACTCACACAATTCTGCCACCCGTGAGACCTTGGGAGAGTAACTTCACATGCCTAGATCTCAATTTCCTTATTTGTAAAATGAAAGGGTTGTAATATATGGCCTCTAACATCCATTCCAGTTCTAAATTTTACAATCCTATGATTTACTCATCATTGTACACAGGAAAAAAATGTTCTGGGTTTGGAGACCAAAGACCTGGCTTCCAATCATGGCTCTGCTATTTACTATGAGACTTTGCTCAAATTACTTCATTTCTCTTGGCCTCACTTCTTCCCCTGTAAAAGGAAAGGGGTTGGACCAGAAGATCTCTAAGATCTCTTGTAGTTCTAAATCTATGGTCCTACCATCCTCATTTACAGATGAAAAAGACCTCAGTGGTCACCTAATTGAACTCACTCATTTACAGATGGAAAATCTGAAGCCCACCCAGGTGAATCCCAAGTAAAAGAGGTGTGAGTATGTAGCCGTAGAGGTAAGAGGGACCTCTGTTCTCAGGTCCAGCTGTCTTGCTTTACAGACAAGGAAAATGAAGCTGAGAAAGGGAGTGTGTCTTTCTCAAAGTTAAATTAGTGACAGAGTTGGAATTTGCCTCCAGTCTGCTGATTCTCAGGCTTATGTCTTTTTTTGTTTGTTTAAATATATATATTTTAAAAATTACTCTCACATTCAGTAGCTTTGATTCCTTCCACTGCTATATGTTGCTGTAATTAGTTAATCTGAGCTATTTTAAACTCACACACACACACATACACATACACACACAGAGACACACAGACATACACACATACGTGTGCACACACACAGGCATGCATGCATGCATACATGCACACACACACACCATAGCGACCCCAGGCAAGGACTGTCAAATGGCCCAAGCAGCGGAACAGAAGGATCATCACGCTCTCATTTTGTTCTAGTCCATATGTTCAATCTCTTATCACCTCTGTGATGGATACCATGCCTCATCATTAATCATTTTCCTTGAAAATGAAATATGGTTTGAGAATTCTGCCCTGACCCCTGAGGGAGAACCAAACCTTCCTGACTGTAGTGGTTGAAATCAGAGTACTCTTGTGCCAAGGGAGCCACAGCCCATAGAAAGAATGTGACCACGTTCATTCTTAGTTCTCTGCAGCTGCCTTTCAACTTTCTGCGAAACAGGCTTCAAAGGGCTTGTTTTGGTTGTACCTGTTTTGTTTTTTTTTTTTGCCTGCTTTCGTTTTTTCCCATTTTGTTTTTAACTTCAAGGTTGTTTGTGCCAAGTGGAGAAATAGAGCTATAAACATCCCCCTCCCTTTGCTTCTCTCCTTCTCCCTCCCTGAGGCTCCAGAGGCTGGGAGTAATTGCAGCAACCACAGGCAATACTTATACAGGGAAAGTCTATTAGAAGAACAAATTGACTCTTGGCACTCAGGACCCGGGAGCTGGGATTGGCAATGAAGATGATGATAAGAGTGACAACTCCCATCTCTGTGGTGTGTGTAGATCTACAGAGTGTATTTTTCACAACAGCCCTGTAAAGTGGTTAGTAAAAGTATTATTATCCCCACTTCACTGATGAGAAAAATGAGGTTTACAAAATTTAAGAGACTTGCTTAAGGTAACACAGCCACTAAATATCAGAGCTGGAACTCAAATTCAGATCTCTGTACTCTGCAGTACTCTGCTATGCTGGATATCCTCTCCCATAGATATGATGGAAAGGCCAACCCAACAAGATTAATAAAGTAAAGGACCTTCCCATTAGGTATGACGTGATGGGTACTAAGAAGGCCATCTTGACTGTGTTAAGTCAACAGGCACTTATGTGCCAGGCACTGGGGAAAGTAAAAACTCAGATTTTGTACTTGTACATTTCACCATTTAAAAGGGAGGACAATGCAAACAAGTATGTACAAAACACACATAGACAGGACAAATTGGAGATAATATGAGCAGGAAGGCACTAAGATTAAGGAGGACTAGAAAAGGTTTCTTGCAGAAGGATTGATTTTAACTGAGATTTCAAGAAAGCCAGAGAAGGCTAGAGATGACATGAGGAAGGAGAACACTTCAAGAATGGAGGACAGTTGGTGAAAATAACCAAAGGTATTTCATTTGCTCAACAAATACTGAGAGAGGCAACATGGCATAAAGGAGAGACAATTGGCCTCCAAGCCAGAAAGCCCTCAGTTCAAGTCTTGTCTTTGACCCATGCTGACTGTGTGACAAGGCAAGTTCTGGCCTCTCGGTGGTCTTCTAGGCAATTCTCTGGGGCAGTAAGTCCCAGAGAAGGTGCTGACATGCATTGGTGAGAGAATTTCCTCACTGGGAGTTCTCTACACCAGTAAAATCACAGCTCCAGGCCCAGTCCCAATCCAGCAAACATTGAATAAGCACTTACTACATGTCAGGTACTCTGATAGGCCCTAGGAGAGATAGAAACATAAATAAGACATAGTCCCTATGTTTTAAAAGTTTACAACCTAATAGGGAAGCTTAATGTTCATAGAATTTTGCTTGAAATTCCCCCAATAGAAAATCATTCCTTTCCATCCAGTAATTTTAAAGTGAAAATATTCCTGAAAGGAGTAATATATGAGTTAATAAGAATATGAACAAACTTCTTTATGTGACAGAAAATTTCTGAATAGTCTGATAGACTTAGGCCCTGGTATATCCAGTTTATCATGGATTCCTTTACCACTCCTCCACTCCTTTCCATCCATCTGAATCCTATATTTCCTTCAAGGCAGAATTTAAGTCCTTCCTCTTCTAGGAAGACTTTCTTTGCCGTCTTCTTTCTTCTGAACTCTTGTTGCATTTGTGGCCTATACAATCATAGGAACATAGAATTATGGGGCTTGATGTAAGATGGTACCTTAAAGACAATCAGGTCTTTAGGTATGATGTGATGGACACTAGGAAGGCCACCTCGACTGTGTCAATTTACAGGTCAAGCTACTGGTAGCATAGGAGACTGAGTGCTGGATTTGGAGTCACAAAGACCTGAGCTCAAATCCTGCCTTAGAGACTTATTAGCTGTGGTCTCTGGGAAAGTCAGCGAACCTCCCTCACCCTGTTTTGTCATCGGTCCAAAGGGTTAATAATCTCATCTACCTCACAGGGCTGGTGTGAGGATCAGATAAGATAGCACTTTGTAAACCTTAAAGTATATCATAAATGCCAGTTGTCCCTCTCATTACTGAGGTCCACAAAGATGAAGCAACTTTCTCATTGTTACACAAATAGGAGGAAGCAAAGCCAGGATATGAATGTAAAGAGAAAAGTGTCCATGCATGGGTGACCAAGATGCAGAAGGGCCTTGAGACTACACTATACATGAGGATCAATGAAGAGAATGGGAAATGTCTAGCCCAGAGAAGAGAAGACTTGGCAAAGAGCACAATGATTGTCTTCAGTTATTGGAAGGGCTACTGGGGGGAAGAAGGTGAGGGTGTAGGGGGAAAAGCTGTAGACTTGTTCTGCCCAGCCTATAGGGGCAGAATGAAAAGCAGTGCATGGAAGTTGCTTAGGCAGATTTAGGTTCTATATAAGGAAAAAACCCTTAACAGCTGGAGCTTTCCAAATGCACAGTAGGTTACTTCTAGTGGCCATAGGTTTCCCCTTTCTAGAAGTCTTCAAGCAAAAACTAGTTGACCACTTTTGTTCGGGGCAAGTTAGTCTAGATATCTTCTGAGGTCCCTTCCAACTCTGAGGCTCTAATTCTAAATCCAGGATTCTTTCAATACCATGATATATCCTTCATTTGACCCTTATTGTATACTATCTTGCATTGTGGGTTATCTTTTTAAGTGTACATGTCTTATCTTCCCTACTAGACTGTAAGCTTCCTGTGGGGATGGTATGTGTCAGATATGTCTTTGAATCTCCCACAGTGCCTTTTACAAATTAGGTGACCAATACATATTGGGTAGTTAGTTGACTGTAGAAGAGATGGGAAATATCTCTGGAGACAGTATCTCTTCTCTTTGGGGCTCTAAATGAAGCATAGTTCAGGCTGCCTTAAAATTTAAGCAAAAGGCACAACTTCCCAAGTCCTGCCAGTTAGCATCAAGAGGTCTACTCTGAGGTCCCATGGTTGTTTAGTCTGGAGCCCTGCCCCCTCTTTCCCAAAGCCTCCTGTTCCACTGCTTTGGAATATATCTCTGCTCCTCTCTGCAGGGAAAACAACTTCATCAAGGATTTTCCCCAGCTGGCTGATGGGCTGATGGTGATCCCATTGCCTGTGGAGGAGCAGTGCCGAGGTGTACTCTCAGAGCCTCTTCCAGATCTCCAGATGCTCACTGGTAAGACCTAATGTCTCTTCCCTTCATCCACCCTCCACACTGTCTCTTCTTTCTCTTCTTGGCCAGCCCTGATTCCTGCTCATTCAATGACACCTCTTCCCTCAGATATTGTGGGCAGAAGGTCTGTGGAAACTCCATTCCCTAGACATGGTGCCATTCTTGATATAGGAAAAAAGGCAAATGAAATCTAACTCACATTCCTATAGCACATCAGAGTTTAGAAAGGAAATTCATCATAATGATCCTGTAAAGTAGATATAGTACAAATATCAGCCCCAGTTTTTAAATCAGAAAAATAGGGTTCAGAAGAGGGAAGTGACTTGCCTTGTCTCACACAGCTAATAAATGTCACATCCAGGGGCTCTTTACTCAGTATTCCTCACTTTGATTCCAGTGCTTTTGCCTCTCTTAAAGGCCTCTGAAACAGTTCAAGAAACTTTGACTTCATGTGAAAGTTTGCTTCAGAGCCTGGATTAGAGATATTAGACTTTATCTAGTTTAAACCCCTAATTTTGACAGATGAGGAAACTAAAATACAGAGAAGATAAGTAACCTGCCTAAGATCCCACAGGTAAGAATTGTCAAAGGCAGGGTTCATATCTAGGTCCTCTCAATTCATATCCAATATTCTTTCCCCTTCACCATTTTGCTTGAGTTTAGCATCAAAATCTGAAAAGTTTTCCATTTCCAAGTCTATGTCTTTATTAATGTCTTTGTTAGAATGTTCAGTGTAAAAATGAACAAACAAAAAATCCATCATGGAGTAGAATTTGCATATACTTTAAATCTATTTTACTTCCCCAGAAAACAATTCTATCTTTTCTCCCTTCTTCTTTCTTTGTGCCAAGTTTCTCCATGTCCCCCCATTATATTGCTGCCTCTCACTTAGAGTTCATTCTTTCTACATTGCCCTTTGTCTCTATGCTGCTGTAGCTAGGCCCTGTGCAACATGGAAGCTAGGAGCTCCACTGCATGTTCCCATCTACTGCTGCCCATCATGACACCTCTTAGAAGCTATCCACCATCCTCACCATTATCCCTTGCCTAAATTCACTGCCAGACTCCATGAAGAGGCAGCACCTCTTTTGCAGACGGGGTCATTGTGAAGTGAGTTTTCTAAGCCCTACTCTGCCTGCATTGCCCCTTCTTTGGGTAGCACTTTACCTCCAAGATTAGCAACCTTGCTAATGCCCAAGAGGGTTTGAAGAAAGTAGATTCACACTCACATCTGTCATTTCTCTGTCCCTTCCTGCAGTAGGTTCACATGCCCTTGAATCATCTATCTGCCTTCTAAGTTTCAGTAGCATGTTTACATTCTACTTGGAGTGTTTCTGATTCCTAAAGATGGTACCCTGCTGTTCACTGAGCTTCTGGAATATCTTTCTGACCTCTTGCTTATTCCCAGGAGTATCTGCTCTGCAGACACCAAAGTAGCCAAGAAGGACAAATAAAAGTGGAAGTGTATGGGAGAGGTATGAGAGAGAATGTATTAATAGAAATGAAATCTTATTAGGATGGACTTCTATGTCAATATATGGAGAACGACAAATAGGAGGCCTCTGTCCATCAATATAAATCACAACCTGTCTATAATGTGAAGTCTTAAGAGAGCTGCCTGAGGCGAAAAAAAAAGTTAAATGACTTGCCCAGGGTCACACAGGTAGTGAGTTTCAGAACCAGAATTTGAACCTAGGTCTCCTTGACTCAAAGTCCAGCACTCTACATATTACAGCATGTTGCCTCTCCCTAATTATTTCTAATGGGTTCTAATAGGGAAAATGCATATTTTGCTTTATAACATAAAGTAACTGGTATTTTTTGGTACTGAAAGGCTAATAAGGTTAAAAAGGAGTTGAGCATAATGGACCTTGTTTTGTTAACTACAATAATATCCAAGAAGAAATATATTGATTTAATACACTCATTTTAATTTCAGTATCAAATATATTTAAAATGCCAGGTCATCAGAGAACCAGGAGGGTACAGATAATATGCCTTGTTCTTTCCATGTGTCTAGAAATAATAGTGACAATTTTTTTTATTATTTTATTGTTATTTTGATTATGATTATTATGAATCAAAAGATCCGTAATTTCATCAGAATATGAACTCTCTCCACTAATGCAGATTGCAATCCCTCTAAAACTTAGTAGATAATCTTCTTGAATTGTTATGGTGACCATACTTCTGGAGATGAGAAAGGTACCACTGTTTGGCTGTTCCTTAGACAACAGACATAAATATCATGTGTCTCTAAAGCCAATGTGAAGGCTCCACAGCTTTGTAAACCTGCCAGAGCCTATATAACATAGGCAATGTCTTCTAGAACCCAATGTTATCTCTGTACCATGTTTAGGTATTGGAGGAAGACTTTCATATAGGAATAATGATGATTTATTCCACTTTACAACACTTTTACATTTACAAAACACTTTAGCATTCTCAATTTCATTTGTTCCTCAATGCTCTTACCCTTGCATCCTAAATGAGGTAGTCAGGTGGCTGTCTCATTATTCCCATTTGACGCATGAGGAAATTGGGTTCTGTAGAAGTTAAAAGATTTGACAAAGGTCACACAGAGCTAGACTCTTCTCTAGTTGGCTATGAGATTCTAGATAAGTCACTTCACTTCTCCATGCCTCAGCTTCCTTATCTGTACAATGAGTTCAGATTTAGTGACTTCTAAACTCCCTTCCAGCTCTGCCAGTCTATATTCTAACAATCTGTACTCTAGGATTCTTCCCAGCTGTAGCATTCTGTAGTATAAGGCTTCTTCTAGATTATAAATTCTATATTTTAAGGCCCCTTTCCTTTCTGACAATCTCTGTTCTAAGTTCCTTCCAAAATTAAACATTTTATGTTCTAAAGTCTCTTCCAACTCTGGGATCTTACTTCCCTGTGACTAAAACCTTAGCAGGTGTGACTGATATATTTTTCTAATTCTGTGGTCTTTTGTTTTCCTCTCACAGGGGACATCCGATATGATGAGGCAATGGGCTACCCTATGGTCCAGCAGTGGCGAGTCCGTAGTAACCTCTACCGTGTGAAACTCAGCACCATCACTCTGTCTGCAGGTGAGGGCCTCCAGTCCAGGAAGTAGGGAACAATAAAGAGAAGCCATTCTCCTCTAGTCCAGATTGGTCCTTGATCTTTTTGACTGAATGAATATCCTGTCTTTCTTTGTTTCATAGTCAAATAAAGCAGTCCTTGGAAGAAATACACACACACACACTTTCAACTTTCTATAAAAGGTAGAGACTCATTGCGCTGCTATATCAGTATCAACACCAAACCATAGCATGTCATGCCATATCATGCCATACCAAACATACCAATGTAACATAAAAAGCATTTATTAAGTACATACTGTTTGTTTTGGACACTGGATGGGATAAAATTTATATATAATACATGGTAGCTACCTCAAGGAGCTTACAGTATAATTGGAGGATAACACCAATATTGACAACTATAATATGCAATTATATGTAATATAATATATATAATAAATATAATATGCATACGTTCTTTATAGAAAGGTAAATTAAATATTATATAGTATGTGAGGAGACCATTTGAGAAAGTGGCATTCAAATTTGGTTTCAAAGGATTAGTATGAATTCAAAAGATAAAGGGGAGATATAATTCCAGTTAGATAGATATAATTTCATACACATATAAAATATATATATATATGAATATGGCTATGTATATATCTGCAAGTGGGGGTAGGAGACAAGAGTAATGTATAATTGGAGGACAAAATAGTCCAATTTGTTGGGGACATTGAGTACATGAAAGAGAGGAAGATAAGACTATACAAGTAGGGTGTCACCTGATTATGGTAGGCCCTAAACACCAGGCAGAAGAGTCTGATCTTTACTCACAGGTTTCCTTGTATTCACTCTATGGTTGAATAGTCAAGCACAGCATTACATGGGAGCATCTCCCCACTCTGTACAATAGTGGGCACATGTGCCTTCTTGTGATGAGCAGTCTTGGGGTATGTATACCAACCAAGAAAGTTAGTTCAGGCCAATAGGCCCATTAATTCTCTGAGCTTATGAGGAGGCAAAAGAGATTTAAATTCATGGTCTCTAACTGATTGCACTGCAGTTGGAGAGATAAGGCATACGTATACAAAAGATGTAACTTTACATGATAAGTTCAAATCATGTTTGAGATTTCATGGTTCAGACAGCAAGGGCTCCAGGTCATAGAGAACAGAGATTAGTGTTATGTAAAGCCTTCTAAATTATCAAAGTTGGTCCCCTGAGAATGACAGGCTAATTTCTTGCCTTGCCCATTTTCTGTATAGCAACTACTCTTGCAACATTCCTTTCCATTGAAATGTGTTTGACATAGGGCAGAGGTTCTTAACCCTTTTCATTTCACAGAACCCTTTGTTAGCCTGCTATAGCCTATGAACTCCTCAGAAAAAGGTTATTTTAAATGATTAAAGGAAACAACAAATGTCAATTTGATGTTAGTGAAAATAAAGATACATTTTTCTCAGCCAAGTTCACAGACAAGTAGTCTACAGATCCTAAGTTAAGAACTCCTGGCATAGCAAGACATATGCCATATAGCTAATAGGTATAAAAGAAAATTAGGTGTTAGGATACTTCATTGTCCTGTCTACAATTTACTTTCTGGTCGAAAAAATCTCCATATTATTACCTGCCTCTGTCCATTAGCAAAGTGAGATCAGTCGTATTTGCTACTGTGTTCTTAGAATGGATAGCTTCATCCACTGATGGTTGTAAAATATTCTGCCTCACCAGCTGAAAAGTGATGTATTATGAATCAGCATTATTGCTCTTAATTCTTAACACAATCAATAATCTTTTTAACATAGCCATATTAATTATTTAATGATGTGAATTAATTGATGTGATGTCAGTTGACAGAGAGGGCTGTGTATTAATTAAGTGTCCTTTGCCTATGATGGGTGTTTTCCTTCTCCCTGTGTCCCAACTCTACCTCAATCTAAGCTTGGAAATTATATTGCTCCATTTCTGTTAGAGCCACACAGGCACAACTTGCTTTAATTAATTAATAGTTTGGTCCCTGAAAAAGTGCTGTGTAAATCAAATATTTGTAAATTGAATCCTATGCAAAATGCATGAAGGGAGCTTGGTATTTAATGAAAAACTTGAGTGTGGCCTTTTCTATTTATTTCAAGGCTATTTTACTTCAGTGGCATATTACTCTCACAGACAATGACCAAAACCCATCAGCACCTTAGTGGATGGTCTTGGTAAAATGTTGTGAGTGAAAAAATTCATCACATAGAGGCTAAACCTCTCCGAACTTATCTAAGCTGATTCCACCCCTAGGCCAAAACTAAACATCTTTCTAGTTTGGTAGAAACTGCCAGTAACTTATCACCTCTCTGCTAGTCTATTGTAATAGCCTTAAAATTGCTTTCCCTTCTTCTTGTCTTTCCCCACTCTGATCAATCCTCCACTCATCTGTCAAACTGACCCGCCTGCAGTGTAGATCTGTCCACGTCATCCCCCTGCTCAACAAACTCAAGTGAGTCCCTATCACTTCTAGGATTAAATATAAACTTTTTGGTTTGGCATTTCAAAGCCTTCACAACCTAGTTCTTTCTTACTTCTCTAATCTTCTCACATTTAACTCCTCTCTTCACAATCTGCAATCCAGCTATACTAGCCAAATTGCTGTTCTTAACTCAAGAAACTCTATCTACTGACTTGTTGCTTTGCACCAGCTGGCTACCTTGCCTGGAATGGTTTCCTTCCTCAGTTCCACCTAAAAGCTTGCCTAGCTTCCTTCAAGATTCACCTCAGATCTCACTTTCTGCAAGAGGCCTTTCTCTAGCCCTCTACTGCTAATGCCTTTCCTCTGAAGTTAGCTTAGATTCACATGGCATATATCTTGCAGACACAGTGTTATTTGTGTGCCATCTTCTTCATTGAAATGAGACATTCTTGAGGGCAAGGACTGTGTTTTTTTCTTTCTTTGTATCTGTAGCACTTGGCACATTGCCTAGCACATAATAGATGCTTAATAAATCCATGTTGACTCAATATTCTGACCTAGGAATAATTTTTTTAATTATTCATTCAATTTGCACTTTGTATAGACTTTGTACATGGCACCATGTTGGATGTTATGGGGCATACAGAAGAGTATGAGATATGATCCCTGATGTCGAGGAGTTTACAGTTTAATTGGGGAGACAAGATAGGTGTACATTCAATTCAATTTAATTCAACAGGCATTTATTAAGCACCATGCTATGCAATAGGTACTGTGTTAAGTGCTGAAGATAAAAAGGCATAAACAAAAATGCCCCTGCTTTCCGGGAACTTATAGTCTATTGGCAAGGAAAAAAAAATTGTACACAAATAAGTACATAGAAAATACATTCAGAATAAGTAATTTGAGGGGGTAAGGATGAGGAGAAGCCTTTTGTGGGAGGTAACACCCAAAAGACACTGGCGACAGATCTAAAAAGGGAAAGCATAATGGACATGGGCACAGTCTGTGCCAAATCACAAGGACAGGAAATGAAATGTCCTGTATGGGACTCAGCATCTTGGTAGAGGAATAGGGAATAGGTTAGCTTGGTAAAGTGTGAGGGGAAGTAATATATAATCAGCTTGGAAAGAGAGGTTGGGGCCAGATTGGGAAGTGCTTCAAATGCCAAACCAAAGAGTTTGTTTTCTATCCTAGAAGAAATATGATTCTTGTGCAGGGGAGGGACATTAAATCCTGTGCTGAAGAGTTATGATATAAGACAACATTACCAGAGAAATCACAAGGCAATACATGATTAAGTAGTAAGCAGATGATACAGATACTGAGTTTTATAAGTTCAGTGGGGGAGATTTCTGTGGGTAGAAAAAGCTTCTCTTATTTTTAAAGGTATATTGTTGTTGGTTTAATTTTTTATTTTATATCATATTCATTTCCCTGTATGCTTCTTCCCCCCTTCCTTTTATCCATCAATGGCATCCCTAGTCAGCAAAACTTCCTTTGTAATAACAATTTTAAAAAATTTAGGAAAACCAACATATGTTTGAAAATCTACGCAATATGCCACATTCAGAGAGCCCTCCCTTCCTACCCCACCCAGCCTCACATCTTTCCCTTCAATGAGGAAAGGAAAGAAGTGTATCTTCTTATTTCTTTTCTAGGGTCAAACTTGGTCATTCTAATTGAATTCCACATCTTTGTTGGTTTTTAAATCACAACAATTTGGAAAGGCTTCCTGAAAGAGCTGGGACTTGAGGTGGACCTTGATTGATAAGGACAGGATATAAGACAGGGAGAATTCCAGTCAGGTCTTGAGCAAGGGGAAGGGAGGCTAGAAAGCACAACACATACAATGAATGATTCACCTTTCACTGGAGTCTAAGACTATAAGTTGCAGAGGCCTACATATGTGGACTTGAATTGGTTGAGGAAAGTTCTTCATGCAGTAGCTTCCTATACCAGTGAAATCATCTGCAGCCTCCTATAGCTGGAACAGAGCACCCTTGTTTTTTGATCACTAGGGAGAAAGGTTAGAACC
Source organism: Phalanger gymnotis (assembly GCA_028646595.1). Taxonomy (NCBI): domain Eukaryota; kingdom Metazoa; phylum Chordata; class Mammalia; order Diprotodontia; family Phalangeridae; genus Phalanger; species Phalanger gymnotis. The sequence goes on along the minus strand of CM053625.1, from coordinate 85,339,742 downwards.
TTATTGCCGAGAATCTCGAAAACTACTATAACACATAAGGATTTTATTCTGTCAGCAGTGGGGAGACATTGAAAGTTTGGGACCAAAGAGATGATGTGATGAAAGTGACAGTTGGGGCAGTTTTCTCTGGTAGTGGATCATAGGATGTATTTGAAGAGGGAGAGATCCATTCCAGAGTTGTTACTGTGTCTAGATAATGAGAGGTAGCATAGCATGGTGCATAGAGTGGTTGTATCTGGAGTCAGAAAGATCTGAGTTCAAATCTAAGGTAGGACAATAACTATGTGACCATTAGAGAAATCAGTTAGTTTCCCATCTGTAAAATGGGGATAATAATACTTATATTATCTACCCTACATGGATAGTTCAAATAAGAGGAGATATATACAGCAGGAGGAGAAGAAATTACATAGCCCTTTAAAAACGTTAAATTTTCACATAAATATCATTCAAAAGGCATTATAGCATAGTAAAGAGTGATCCTTGGAGTCAGTAACACTTTAACTCTGACATGTACTGGCTATAAGATCTTAGTTACGTCACTTACCTTCCCTGTGCCCTAAGTCAGTCTCAAAATTATAAGTCACAGAAGAGTTTCCAATCTGAATTGGTAAGGGAATCTCCTCACCAGGAGTTCCCTATACTAGTAAAAGTATAGATAAGTCTTAGCTCAGTGCCTGTCAGATAGTAGGTTAATAAATGTTTGTTGATTGATGTCTGGATACAAAAAAAAGGACAATTGTTTGTATTCTTGTTCCTGTTGCTGTAGGGTGATAGCAGTAGATACAGAGAGGTGAGCATGGATGCTGAAAATATTCCCAAGGAAGGATCAGTAGGCTGTGATAAATTATTGGATGTTGGGGATGCAGGAGGAGGAGTCAAATAGGTCTGAGGTTTTGCACTTAGCTGACTGAGAGGATGAGGACAATGTTCACAGCAGCCTTCTCACTGGTCAGTAATGGCCTTCATCTTTGAACATCATTTAGCATTTTGTTTTGAAACTCTAATGCACTTTGAGCCTCATAAAATTTAGAGCTAGAAGAGACCTTGGAATTAATTTAGTCCACTCTTTCAATTTCATAGACAAGGAAATTGAGACCAAGTGAAACTAAATAATTTCCCCAAGGACACACAGGTAGTAAGTAGCAGAGTAAAGATTTGAACCCAGGTCCTCTGGCTCCAACCCATCATTCTTTCCACTAAATCATATTGCTTCTTATTATTTTATTACTAATTTTTCTCCCTACTAGTTCTTTGAGGATAGAGACTTCCATTTTCCAACTTGTTATCTCTTCAAGCAGTGCCTGGCATAATATTCTGCATATAATAAGTGCTTAAATTAATGCCCCTTCAATAAAATAATGAAGGAATGAAGCCGATGGCTTCTTTCCTTTGCTGTCTTTCATAGGGATAGTTAAAATATCTACTGGAACCTAATTTGTTCACAACTGTTAAATGACTCTACTGACTTCTCACTGGTCTGGTGGCTCTGACCTGGTTGCCTCTTGTGTGCTCACCTCCTTGTCCAGGGTTCACCAACATCTTGAAGATTCTCGACAAAGAGAGCAGCCGGGAGGAGCTACTGTCCTTCATCCAGCATTATGGCTCACACTACATTGCAGAAGCCTTGTATGGCTCTGAGCTTACCTGCATCATCCACTTTCCCAGCAAGAAAGTCCAACAGCAGCTATGGCTCCAGTATCAGAAAGGTAAGGTGAGCTCTGAACGTGTGGCAGGACGCAGGAGAAGGGAATGCTGTTTCCTGCTTGGTTTGCCCTTTGTGCTTTCTCACAGCCCATCGAGCCAGTTACTTAACTCAGCTTGGGAAAATGTGACCCCAGAAAGGATTAGAGAAAGGAGAAGATTTTGGAGCCCAGCTGGCTCAGTGGAAAGAATAGTAGGGCCATTGCTTTTCCATCTGTGTGACCTCAACTAAGTTACTTCCTATCTCTGGAGCTCAGTTTTCTGTTTCTGTAAAAGTAGGAGTAGGTAATCATTTAGATGCCTTCTAGTAACTCAACCCTTTTATTTTGATATGTTTGTGTATAAGTACTATGCTTTCCAACTCTTTTCTAGTCCTTGTCCAACTACTGATTAACTGTTTAACTTTGGGAAGCTTGCTTAATCCTCTGGGCCTGTTTCCTCATCTCTAAAAGAAAGGGCTTAGTCTAGAAATCTTTAACAATTCCAACATGCTATGAGTTCTGTCACAGGCTCCCCAGGAAGGAGAAATCTAGTCCTAGCACTTCTGCAACTTTGATCTTCTCTAATGTATATGTGCTGTTCTCCTTTCTCATCTGAATTCTGCTCATGCTCCTAATTCTATTCTCTCTACACACACGCACACACACATGCACACGCACACACACGCACACATACATGTATACACACACAGCCCTTTAGATTCTCCCAAAAAAGAACTGTGATGATTTCATCATCTTAAAAGAAAGGGACAACAAACCTGAAATTTTACCTTCAGTCTCCTTATATTTTTTCAACCCCCTTGCCCTAAGGGAATGTCATATGATTCTAAGAAGCATCCTGGTACAGTGGAAAATATATTGGATTTGTAGTCAGAGGAAAGAGTTCAGATCTTGGATCTGTTACCTATTCTCTATGTGACCAAGTCATCCAACCCCTGTTTATATCCATCTGCAAAATGAAGAGGTTGAAGGAGAGCGCTTTCAGAACTAAATGTATGATTCAGTGATGATCTCCTTTCCTGATGTGCTGGTAAAATTGATTATTCACCTAGACTGGGAGTCAGGAGACGTGGCATCTAGGCCTGGCTCTACTGTTAGCTCACCGTGTGACCCTGGGCAAATTACTTAACCTCCAAGACATCATCTGGAAAAGAGAGAGCTTAACATATGCCCTGCCTGCTTCCCAGAACAAGATCAATCAGTCAATATTTATTAGGTGCCTACCATGGCAGGAGGGATACAATTAAAAGGAATGAAACAATTTCCATTTCCCATGATTTTGCATTTCAGTGTGGAAGGTGAAAAAATACACACACACACACACATATTTATGTATATAGCAAAAAATATATATAAAGTTAATAAATGCAAACAAACACAAAGTAGTGAAATACAAGGTAGTTTGGGAGGAAGGACACTAGCATTTAAGGGGGATCAGGAAAGTCTTCTTGCCAGCTATGGTGCTTGAGCTACACCTTAAAGGAAGAGAGGGGTTCCATATGAGGTGAAAGTAAGGAGGGAGGGTCTTCTAAGGATGGGCTAGAGTAAAAGCAATGGAAACAAGAGATTCAATATCTTATGTGAGGAACAGAGGAAAAGATTGTTTGGCAGGATTTCAGAGCAAAAGAGTCTTGAAAGATAGGTTGGGACTAGGTTGTATAGGGCTTTAAAAGGTAAACAGAGGAATTTAATATTTTATACAAGAGACATTGGGTAGCCACCAGAGTTGTTTAAGTAGAAGAATCACAGGGTCAGATATGTGCTTTGGGAAAATTACTTTTTGTGCAGGGTGTAGGTTGGACTGGAGTGATGAAAGAATTGAAGCAAATGAGATAAATTATGGGATGGCACCTTAGAAAAGTTATTTTATACTAATAAATTTATATTAATTCAATCAGTCAATCAATAAACCAACTCTGTTAGGCACTGTGCTAAGTGCTCAGGATACAAAAAGAGAGATAAGTTAGTCCCTGCCCTCAAGGAGATCACAATTTAATGGGAAAAGCAGCTGTTTATTAGCATATGGAAAGAATGCCAGATTCGGAATTAAGAGAGACCTGGATTAAAATCTTAACTGACATCGTATGACTCTGAGCAAAGCACTTTGTCTCTCTGTGACTTCATCTGGAGCATGGGTATAATACTTAACATTTCTATTTTATAGGGTTATTATGAGAAAAATGTTTTCTAAGTCTTGAAACACTACAGATATATGAGTTGTCCTTATCAGCTCTAAGGAGTGGTCCTCTGTGGCATATGGGAGCCAGGGAAGGATCATAAATAACATCCCTCTTAGAGTTAGCCTAGTCTGACTTAGCCTAACATTGTAGCTTGAAACACTAGAGTTTTCCCATCTCCCCCTATATACACTAAGCCACCCAGAATTCAGACTCAGAATTGGCCCTTGGAATCAGATACTACCTGATATCAGATTGTCCCCCTACCCAAGGTCAGTGGAGCTCCCTTCCTTCCTTCTCCCCCACCCCCAATCCCGCATCCCTGAAAGCTGTGGGTGACTTGGAGAGGTTTATAGAAGTGTGACACATAATTGAGCTGTCTGGGAATAGCCTCGTTTTATAGCTGTGACAATGACAGTCTTTAAAGAAGTGTATTAAATCAATAGAAGACTCATTGAGCTACACTATAAATAACGAGACACATCATTAAACAGGGCAATAAACTTCAGGACTTTGAAGTAATACAATTAGGTTATGTTTATAAAAACTATGGTATCACTGTAGCCATCCAGGAGCTTATTTGTCTCATTCCTGCTCGGGGCTGAGACATTTCTTAGATTTTTTTTCCTCCTCCTCCTCTTTAGCTACCTTAAGCTCCTTGACTGTGTTTCTAATCACACTGCTACCTTCAACTCTCTCCTTCTCCCTACTCCGCCCACCCACACATACACACATACAGACATTTTTAGAAGGATCTCAATTTGGGAAGGTAAGTCTGGAATACATGATAGCACTTTGAGGAGTATCAATTTGGCTGAGTAGAGTAGAAAGAACATTGCGCAATGAATCAGGAGACCTGCCACTTCCTGTGTGACCTTGGACAAATGTTCTCTCTGGACTTTAGTTTCCTCCTCTGTAATGGGGTCATGAAGAGTCAGACATGACTTAAAATGACTGAACAGCAACAAGAGCTAGAAGAGACATTGGAAATATTCTCTCTTCATGATCCCATTTGGGGTTTTCTTGGTAAAGATACTAAAGTGGTTTGCCATTTCCTTCTCCACCTCATTTTACAGATGAGGAAACTGAGGCAAACAGGATTAAGTGACTTGCCTAAGGTCACAGAGCTGAGTGTCTGAGGCCAGATTTGAACTCAAGAAGATGAGTCTTCCTGTTTCTAAGCCCAGTACTCTACCCACTGTGCCACCTAGCTCTTGGATGTCTATGAATCTATGAAGACAAATTAGGTGAAGAGCTTCTGGCATCTGGGAGCACAGAAGAAAAATTGTGCTGACCGCACAGCTTTACCTGACTGTGCATGCTGTCTCCATTAGCAGTTATGAAGTAGAAAGAACACAGAATTTAGGGTTAAAACTTGAGTTTGAATTTCTTACCTAGGTAAGTTGGTAAACCTCTCTAGGATTCAGTTTTCTCATCTGTAAAATGATAAGGTTGGATTAAATGATCTTTAAGGTCCCTTCCAACCCTGAATCCCTTGATCTTAAACCCAAAAAAGTTTCTTTCTATTGATCTCATTCCACTCAGTACTTCTGTTTCAACTGCTGACTCATGAAAACCACACCATTAACCTACCTTAAAACCCCCATGATGATGTAATTGGGGCACACCTATCAGAAAGACATAAAGAGTTCTTTCTCTCACCCTTCTATACCCTATATTCACTATTGGTGGAGGATGAGGCTGAATACATTCAAATTAACCAACTGTTTTGGTATTCTGAAGTTTCAGCTCTTTTCTCTTTGAGAAAGCAATTATCAAGACTTTTCCAGTGGAGGAATGTTCTAGTATCTTTGTTCTGCCAGGTGTCTGCAAAAGATCTTATTATTGCTATTTAAAAGGCTTAAGGAGAGAAAGAGAAGAAAGACAGAGGAGGAAAGAAACAGGGACAAAGAACAAGAGAGAAGCAAAGAAGAGGCAGTTGGGAACAGAGAGGGGCAAGGAAGAGAAACAGAGGGATAATGCTAGAGATAGAGACAGAGACAGGGAGAAACATTCACTTATGTGTGTATTCCCATCTTTTCCAAACTGTAGAGAACTGAGTATTTCATAATTTCTTTGCAAAGAGCATTCTACTGCTGCATTTTGTCATACTCTTGAGCCTCCAGCCAGAAAATCAGCTGCATATCCCTACAGATGTCTCTACTTCTAAAAAGTATTTTATTTCTCTTATAATTTCCCAAGTCTGTCTCAGGGACTGAATTCCTGCATTTCCATTTGAATTGCAATGAAGTTTTCAATGTGGGCTGGAATGCTCACCAACCAGTGTTGACAGAGTTAGGGGTATTTGTAAGTCAGTGCTGGGACAGAAGCAAAGGAGAGAATGAAACATCATCTTCCTTTCTAGGAGAGACGTTGACCTTGAGAAACTTCCCAGGAGGTTCTGCTCCAAGATCAATGAATCAGACATAGAAAGAGTTCAAGGTCTGGAACCCCTAAAGAGTTTTTCTAGCAAGGGTCATTTCTGCTTAACCAAAAATTTAAGCTGCTAGGGACAAACCAGGAAGACTTCTGAAAATAATTATTTAGATTTTGGTAAGGGAAGGAATGCAAATGACTCTAATTTGTTATTTTAGGAGTCATTCATTCATGTGACAAACATTTACTAAGTGCCTATTCCATGCAAAAGACTTTGATATGTCCTAGGGGAGAAGGTGGAGGAAGTTATGAAGATTAGATAAGATAGTTATGGTAGTAAAGGATTCAGAACATGAAGGGATATTGGAGATCATCTAATTCAACCCCTTCTTATTATAGATGAAGAATCCTAGACCCCAGGGAAGTTAAGGGACCTCATTATGATCTTCATCACCATAATAACTATTATTTATAGCGATATTTAGATACAAACAACATTACAGGTATTGTCTCCTTGGTTCTTTAGAACAGACCTGGGGTATTAGGTAGTACATGTATTATTACTCTTTATAAAATAAGGAGTTTTATAACTCAGGAAAGAGACTCAGAAAAATACAATGACTTGTCTGATATCAGCCAGCTAGTAAATGGCAGGTCTCAGATTTGGACTTCTGACTTTCAGCCCTTCCAATCTTGCAGCTTCCCTCAGGGAATTTACTGTGGAATTGAGGGATAAGGCACAAACACAGTAGATTTTTGTTGAAGGTCTGAGGACAACTAACAGTTGATTAAGACAGGATCGATAGGTAGAGCCAATCAACTTCTTCAGCAATAGGGAAAGACAGTACAATATGTAGTTAATTAAGCATACATATTCCCATGGGACTGCCATTTCTCCTAGATGAACACAGAAAAAAAAAATTCCCAATTTTAGATTGTTCCCAGCTGCAGCAGAACTTCTGAGTCCATTCCTCATAAATCTTAATGAAGAAGAACAACAGAGAGCTCTTTTTTTCAGGGGTTCTTAACTAGTATCTATGAAATTATTTAGATAACTCGAAAGATAGATCAATAGATAGACAGGCAGGCAGACAGACAGATAGATACAAATTATTGGAGAGGGGGCGGTGCAGGGTTAAGAAGCTCTACTTTAGGTTATGGCTTCAAATCTAGTGGTCATTTTCCTTCCTGATTCTGACTTTGGCCTCTTTTGACTTGAGAGGGTTAAGGAAAGCTAATGTGTGGGATCAGGACTTCCAGTGTTTGCAAGGGGTAGTGGGAGGCAAGCAGACATCATAGGACCACTGATCACCCAACTCAATCTGTTCCCTCACACCTCGACCTGGGATTTATTATTTCACATGGTCTTTGGGTTTTTGTTTTGTTTTGTTTTTTCCCCATAATTTCTTAGACCCATACATCTCTTTTCTCACTGTGTTACATATTTCTGATGTAGTGGACCTGAGTCAGTGAGAGTGAGTAAGCAAGAAAGAACAGAGGATAAGAAAACCAAGTAATAACCTTGCATGTAGCAATAACAGTTTAAACTTAAGTTGTCTGAAAAAATATGCTGCAAAGGCTGTGTTGGCATATGTGAAATGTATGCAAATTATATGTAGATACATGCATGGCATTGATATTTCTACACATCTTACACACCTGCATGTGGCAGAGTAAGAATGTCTCCAAATCAAGGTCTCAGCCTTTGCAAAGTTTAGTCATCTTGCTAACCTTTTGAAGACCTTTCTGCTGTGTTATCATTATAATCACAGAGCCCAAACCAAACATGTCAGGGCTGTAGTTATTTTCACAGGATCATAGAATCTCAGAGTTTACAAAGGAGTTCAGAGGATGTAGAGGCACCTGAATGAGAATCCTATGCCACCCCAACAAATGGTTATATGGCCTTCAAGCCTCTGTGTATACACTTCCAGTGATGGAGAACTCACTATCCCAATGTCCACTTCAGGACAGCTCTCATTGTGTACAGAATTTCAGAGTTAGGCGGGGTCTCAGAAATAATCTAGTCTAACTGGTACCTTCAAAAGGATCCTTAATACATAGCTGACAAGAATCATCTAACCCAGAGGTGGGGGAACCTGGGGCCTTGAGGCCACATGTGGCCTTCTAGGTCCTCAAGTATGGCCTTTTGACTGAATCCAAACTTCACAGAACATATCCCTGTAATAAAAGGATTTGTTCTGGAAAACTTGGACTCAGTCAAAAGGCCGTACCCAAGGACCTAGAAGGCCATATATATGGCCTTGAGGGCACAGGCTCCCTACCCCTGATCTGGCTTCTGCCCAAAGACCTCAAATGAAGGAAAATTCACTACCTTCTGAAACAGATGAAACAGAACCTTTTCCTTTTGAACAGCTCTGATTGTTTAGAAGCCAAAATTTTTTCATAACTTCCACCCATTGCCCCTAGTTCTGCCTTGTCCTAGAACCAAAGAGAACTAGGTTAAACCCTCTTCCATGTAGCAATTATTATGTCTTCCTGGGCTTCACTTTTCCAGAATAAACATTCCCCTCCCCAGTACCTTCAGAACGCTCAGATTCTCATAGTCTACGTTTTTGAGTCATCTTTGAGTTATCTTCCTGAATGGTTCCAGCTCACCAAAATCCTTCCTATAACATGTAGCCTCTAGAAATGAGCATGTTATTCCAGATGTAGTCTGATCAAGGAAAATCAGAATAGTGTGTGTGTGTGTGTGTGTGTGTGTGTGTGTGTGTGTACACTTGCCTAAAAGATTTTTTTATGGAGAACTCACACAGAGCAAGCACTCGTAGCATGGTCACAAGTGATATAAAGACACTCTCAAGGTCTCAAGAACTTTGGAATTGATTGTATGACATGGGAGACACTGGCATAGGACCACCCAGCATGGCATGCCCACATCAGAGAAAGTGCTGTGCTCTGTGAGCAAGCAGAAATGAAGTAGCTCAAAAGAAAGTCAAGAGGCACAAATTTAGAGAATCCACCCCAAATGTTCATATGGACTATTTGTGCCCAACCTGTGGTAGAGTATTCCAAGCTCGTATTTGTCTGATTAGCCACAGTTGGATACATTTTAACTTGACTCTAACAAAGTGTTGTCATTTTGGTCCTCTTTGAGAATGAAGGACAACAACCTGTATGTATATGTGCGCACGCACACACACACACACACACACACACACACACATACACACAACCTAACCCCAGATCATGAAAAGTCAGACATGACTGAAATAAATGAACAACAATCAAAAAGTTAGATATGAAGCTAGGATTTTATATGAATTAAGTAGAAGCACTCTACTAGGAATTTGGAGACATGGGTTCTGAGTTCCAAGTTTGCATTTGAATAGCAAAGTTGTGATCTTGAGTAAGTCACTTTTTCTCTTTCTCTGAGATTTGATTGCTTCCTCTGTGAAAGGAAAGATCTAAGCCTCTCTAGGGTCCCTGATAGTTCTAACAGTGATTTGGAGAATCTTTCTATGAGAGAACATCAAGTTGTAGCAGGCAGGAAATAAAGAATTCCAATTTCCTGTGTTTGACTGAACATAGGCTAGTGTGCTTCACTTTATACAATAGATAGAATTCCATAGAAGGTTTCTGTAAATTGAACCCTGTCTTTGCACTGAGACAATGTAATTTCAGACATGTTTTATCATTACTTTAGTGATCTTCAGTTGGAAATGGTGCCATTTTAATCTTGAGTTTCTCTTCTTGTTACCCTCCTTCTCAGTCTTTTTTTTTAAAAAATCAGACACGTGTTACAGTGGAAAGACTAATAAATGTGGGGTCAGTGTATCTGAGTTTGAATCCTAGGTCTGCTATTTGCTATACATGTGATCTTAGGAAAAATCACTTAAACTTTCCATCTCTCAGTTTCCTTATGTGTAAAATCAGGAGATAGAATTAGAGAACTCTAAGGTTTCTTCTAACTCAAAAATCCTATGATACCAGGTGGAAACAGAATAGAGTTGTTATTCTTGCTCTGCCAGTAATGTGTTCACTAAGTCACTTTGACTCCTTGGACTTGATTTCCTGATCTATAATGAGAGGATTTAATTAGATGACTTGAAGGCTCCATTCCTATTAAACGATTCTCTGACAAAGCTTATAGTCATTTGAGTGCAAATACATGGTATTCCTTGAAGAATTGTATTCTGTTATCCCTCACTATACAGAGAAAAGGGGAAAGCTCCAGTGTTAGTACTTAGTACTGACCCCTCCAACTCTAGCCTTATTCTTCCCCATCTCCATCTCTCTCACAAATTGATGCTCTGTTGGTCTTTTGTGTTTCTCTAATAAAAAGCAAGTCTGGAGGGCCCATCCACTCCATCTTACAATCTGTGTATGCCACCGTGTAAAAAGTAATCAGCTCCTTTGCCAGGCTGTTTTCATCGATGGCAGGGCCACCAGTTGGCAGGCTGCCCATCTCCTAGCAGCCAGTTTCCTCCCCCGCCATCGCCCCACACAGACACTCCTTTCCACAGGGAACATTCCTTGGAGGCCTTCAGTTCCACTGGAGTCTGGAGTTTTCTTCCCTCTTAGGGGTGAGAGACAAGAACTGATTGTGTGGTTGAGAGATTGAGAACAAGCAGATTGTTTATCCTTTTGCTCACCCAACTCCAAAAAATTGAGAGACTCAGTTATGAGTATAGGGGGACTGTCAGAAATGACCAATGTCTTTATTCTAGATTGGAAAGAGGACTGAACTCAGAGACAGAAAAAAGGCTTAGGTTTGGCTCCTGACATCTCCACTTATTAGCCATTTGGGACTCTATTTCTTGACTTCAGTTTATTCATTCAGAAAGTAGGGACAATAATAGTCTAGCTTCCTGCCTCAGGAATGTCTTGAAAATCTCATTTATTTCTCATTTGATAATGTATATCTAAAGCATTTCCTACCTTTAAAACACTCTACAAAAAGCTTCAGTAACTTAAAACTAAGTTTTAAGGCACGATGTCTTTTGAGTAGCAACTTTCACCATCATCATCTTCAAGTTGTAAATTTTTTTAAACCTTAACATGCTATATAATTGAGTCATCATCATCTTATCCAGTGAATAGGTGGTGAATTCCAAAAATAGTGAGTCTACCTCTGGCTCCACCTTGAAATGACCTTTTGCAAATTATTGCCTCTCTAAGTATCATTTTCCTAATCTGTAAAAATGAAAATAATGCCTTCATGGCCTCTCAGCTTTGATACCACATTATGGAGAGGAATACTATGTCTACAAAATGGCAATAAATAACTTAAGGGGAATAGATCTAAAGACACAGGATTATTTATAATCAATGTGGATTTATTACAACTACTTCTTAATCCAGTACTTCAAAGCTTCTGTGATCTCAGAGGTGTGGATTCTCTTTCCACCAACACAGATTGCCTCTCTTACATGATTACTTTCTAGATAATCAGTGGCAGGTGAAGTGGCTGAAACTCTTAATAACTTAGTGGCTAATCTTCCTCGGATGAATGTCTCCAAACTTAGCTTAGTCCTTGTTGGTCCAAGTTGGTCCTTGAATGACAGATGCACAGTCTGCCACTGGGACTTTTCCAGTTTGCTAGATGCTGGCATGCTTTATATTCTTGTGGCAGAATCTTTGAGACCCCTGCATCACCTCTGTGCCACGAGGCTCCACAGTATAACTTTTGGTAAAGGAAGATTCTGGTGCTACTCCTCATCCTAACCTTCTGAACCAGAAGACTAAATAACAATGTTCTTCCCAAGTCAAAGTTCATATGAAGCCAAATTTAACCTAAAAATCTCCACTTTCTTTCTCCTAATTATGCTAAAGTAGCCCAGATGTCAACTGTGCCTCCTAACTAGGCTATCTAATTTGCTGACTAGAGCTCTATGCTAGTTCAGTGAGTGGGGTAGACAGTCAGAAAGAAACTTAGAAGGGAGAAGCAGAAAGATTGGGTACCTGAAGCTTGGCTAAGTAGTAGTCTTTGGAGGTCATTTGATAGAAGTGAGATACTTTGCATAAAGGAGGTGGGGAATTTTATCTCAAGAATTTAATAGAGAAATGGAATCTATCTCTACTCCACATCAATTCAATTCAACTCAATGTCAGTTTTAGAGACTAAAATCTATATTGAATAATCTAGCTATGATAGGTACTGTGGAGATGAAGGGGGTAATTGGGACATAGAAAAACTGGTCAGATTATATCTACAGCCAGTTTTTAGATAGTACATTTTAGGGAGCAATGTTGACAAGCTGGAGTGTATACAATTAGAAAGGGAAGAGGACCCCAAACCATGTCATACAAGTTCTTTGGAATAAATAGAGATGTTAGCCCAAAGAAGAAAAGACTCGAGTTGGGGTAAGGGTGACTATAAGATTGCTATACCTAAAAAATCTTAAGAACCTCCATAAGGAAGATCCCTGGCAATAGAACAAGGACTGATGGATAGAAATTACAGGTAGGCAGATTTCAGCTCAATTTAAGAAAAGACATCCTAATATTTAAGAGTTGTTCAAATGGAAACAGGTTGTCTTGGGAGGCTCATAGAATTATGAGCTAGAAGGACACTAGAAATCATATAGTCCAACAAATCCATTTTACAGATGAGGAAACTAAGACTCAGAGAAGTGAGCCTTCCTCCAGATCATACAATTAGTATTTCCCGTGGCATGGATTAGCTCTTCTCAGCCAGCCCCAGCTTCCCAGCCTCAGAAGTTCTCCTATGGGTTGGCAATATTTTTATTCATATTAACAATATTCATGGTGGCAAACTTAAAATTACTTGCCTGCTGAGACTTGAATATAAGAATAAATTAATTCCTCAAACCCTAGAACATCCACTATGGTCAGCCCCATGCTGGACATTCAGCAGAAATGTGGTCACAGCCCCCAAATCTCCAGCTATTTGATTCCAACTAGACTGGTGAAAATTCCTAATGTGCTCTTTTTTCTTATTTTTTTCTCCCCCAAATAAAGTGGTTAATTGGGAAGAATGAAGGGGGTGACAGACATTTTAAGTACATTTTGGTCAGAAGTGATGGAAAGGTTTGTCCAAGGGCCAGGTGGATTTAAGTCTAGGGTACCTGGGAACACTTTGGCTGTCAGGTAGTAAAATTAGTGGTGGTGAAGAGGCCAGTGGTTTCTTAGGTGGGCCTTGGAAATCAACTCGACTATGGATCCATTTCATCTGGGATGGTCTTCATTTTCTCAGTGTGCCACAGTGAGGCTCTAATCACCCTTCATAAGATGTCTCAACACTTGTCATCTACTATGACTAGAGACTAGTGAAGAGAAGAGTAGGGAGCTCCTACTCACCTGAAGGTGCAATGGAAGATTATTGGAAATTTAGTAAGAAGACTTGAATGCAAACTATCATAACTATACATGATCAATTTATCCCCTGAGCCTCAGCTTCCTCATTTGTAAAATGAAGTTCTCAAAGTCTGTGATCTCTCTCTCTCTCTCTCTCTCTCTCTCTCTCCATATATATATATATATATACACACACACATATATATGTATATATATACACATATATGTATGTATATATATAATATGACTATATTTCAATATAATTGGTTTTCTTTGTAATGCTATATATTTTATTTTATACATGTGAAAACATTATTCTGAGAAAGGATCCATAGACCTCACTAGACTGACAAAGGAATCCAGGACACAATAAAGGTTAATAACCCTTACCAGGATGGGGAACCTGCCTTAGACTGAATGTAGCTTCATATCCAATGACTTTGTGATTTCTAATCCCTAACCCTTAATCTCCTCCCCGTTTACATGCTACACTTATTGCCCATGGAAAAGGGTGAGAAGTCATCCATCTGTGAAGAAGGCATACAGTCCAGTTTAAGTTGTATTCACAGATAAGTCCCTTCAGGAAACCTGTGGTGAGAAAGACCCAGATGACCTGAGCAGAATTCCATATAATTAGATATTTTGCTTAGACCTCTCTTTATGGGTACAGCATGATATGAATAAAGTGATAACAACAGAGTCAGAAGATGGGTTCAAATTCACTTGCTCCTTCTGTCACCATGGATAAGTCACTCAACCTCACAGTCCTGATTTCCTAATCTATAGCACAGAGATAAGAATATTTGTAGAACCCTATATCATAGGCCTGAGGAACTTTGCAGAATTTACTGTGCTGTATAAAAGCCAGTTACTATTATTAAAGCTGAAGGGAATAATAATTATTCTGATTTGTATAATAGTTTAACAATAAAGCCAATTCTTTATACCTTATGAAATAGGTGCTGCAATTCTTATTTGCCCAGTTTTGTAGAAAAGGAAATTGAGACGCAGAGAAATGAAGTGACTTGTCCAAGGGAATTGTCAGAGCTGAGATTTGAACACACGCCTCTTGATTCCAATTTTTGTAGCTTTTTTTTTTATACAAGATTCCTGGAGGGGAGGGGGGCAGGCATGAACCAGCAAAGAGGGCTGGGTGGCCTCTACTAAGGCAAAGAAAATTGAGCTCTCAGGAATAAATAATGCCTCACATGACCTCACTAGGGACCCCTAACTAGGAATTGGTGACCAGACACCACTACACTGCCCAGCATCTTGCTTCCTTCAATTAGCCAAGTTGTTTTTACCCCTCTCCCAAGCATCTGCATTTCACAATTAATTCCTCAATATTATCTGTGGGTGTCTGTTCCTGGAGCACAACTGCAGCTGTATTGGCCTCGCTGTATAGGAGTGTCCTATATTCCTATATGTTGGGAGCCTATTGAATACCTCCACCAAACACTGCAGTATGATGGAAAGAGCACTTAATTCAGAGTGAACAGAGAGTTGAGCTTGAGAACCCCACCTCATATTTAACTAGCTCTGTGACCAAGGAAACAAATTTCTCTGAGCCCCAGTTTCTCAATTATGGTATTTACTTCGCAGTGTTGTTGTGATGACTGAAAGAGCGAACATATGCAACACACTTTGGAAACCTCAAAGTACTATATAAATGTCAGCCGTTATTATTAGACCTTTTAAGGCCCAGATGCTTTGCTGGAATGTCCTTAGGGAACCCAAGAGTTCCCCCTACTGTAACCTTAACCTAGCTGATCTCTAAACTCTGACTCCTGGCACCAAAGCCCTGACTTTCTTAATCACTCTGAACCAGGTTACGGAGGTTAAGAGATCTTTTTTGCATCAATTCCTAATTACCCATTCTCATTATTCCATTGTTGCTACCATTTGTACAGAATTGGTGCTAGGTAAAAACAGCAGCGGTAGGAACTGCTAATTAAGGATCCAGGGTAGCAAATCTACAAATCAAGGAGCCAAAGTGATTCAGCATGATGGACAGGGCTTGGAATACTGAGGTTAGAAAATAGTCAAGTTTGGATTAGCATTACAGGATTAGGTGAGGCACTAAATTTGAAGTCAGCAGGACTGTTTGACTTATGGCTCTGCTATTTAATTTATGTTTGGACTTTGTAAAGCCACTTAAGCTCCCTAAGCCTCAGTATCCTCATAGGTAAAATAAGGCAGTTGAATTAAAATAATCTCCAAGGTCTCTTCATCTCCAGATTCTATGATCCTAGGAATTCCTGGACCAAAGGGAAAGGAGAGTTCCACTAGGATAGCTCAGTGAAGCATCTGATCCCCAGGGAATCCAAGGTCTTCAATGAGGTACCTACCAACATCTAATTACTTGGAAGTCTAAATGGTGCCAGATGGTGGGAGAAGAACAAAGGGAGTAAGGGAAAGGAGGGCAGCTGCTCACCAGGCAATAGACTATCATCACAGAGTGAGACAAACCACATTCTGTAAACTGGTGGGAAGGTAGGGATTTGAGAACATTAGATCCAAAAAGAAGGGTGAGAGAAGAATCAGACTGGACAGTGTTAGAGGCCTGGATAGGCTGGCAGGAATGATAATGATGTTAATAATGCTTATACAATGCTTCAAGTCTTACATTAATTTACCTATTTTATCTTACATATATTTACATATAGTACATAAGACTTGCATATATTGTCTTATTTGATCTTCACAACAGCATGATGTAGGTTCTATGTATCATCATCTTAGAGGATATGAGTAATGGGGAAACTGGAGCTGAGTGCCTAAGTGACTTACTTATTGTTTCATATCTAATAAGTATCTCTGAAGGGATTTAAACTCAGGTCTTCCTAGCAAATGTAAGGGCTGGGTCCATAAGAACTAAAACAAAGAACTTACAAGCAGGAGGAGATCCTGAAATAGCATTAAGCATGTAATGCAAAGTTAGTACTAATTAAGAGCCAGAGTGTGGGCAGCCCAGAACCTAAAGGTGGACTCAGGTAAGGAGTCGATTAAATCAGTAACTGCTGGTAAGGGCTGGGAGAGCAAGTTGCTGAAGGCAGGTACAGGATGATGTGTGGAAACCTAAATTGTAGAAAATTACCCTGGGCAAAATTTCTGCCTTGCTAAAAAGGCCACAATCCTGAAACATGTCCATTGAAAGGACAACAAGGAGACACCAGAGAGGTCTGGTCAAGTTGTTTCAGGATTCTTTAGAGAAAGAGGTGTTACATCGTACCCAGAGACTCACCACCTCCCAAGAGTGAGTGGGTGACAAGTCATCATGCCCTTCCATTTGTAAATACTACCAAGTGTGGTGTGAGAGTCACTTAACTTACAGCCCAAGTTGCTGGTAGGTCACATGTAACTATACAACAATAAAGTTGCAGTTGGCTTTGAATATAATGAGAGCTTGCACTCATAAGTACTTTCTTCACAACGCTATGAGATGGGTAGGAGGAATACTGCGGAAACTGGTGCTCCCTGTGTGGAGTTTCTCAACTTTCATGATAGAAGGTGGAAAGAGGCTGCACTTGGAACAAAGGAACACCTATCTGAGTTTAAATCCTACCTCTGACTCTTGCTGTACAAGGTTTCTCAATCCTTCCCTAGCCCTTAGTCACTGAATGGGTGTTGCCTCAGACAAACTGACAGGTGGAGAAGACCTTAATTTAGAAAGACCAAGGCCATTCTCATTGAATGAGAATTCTCAAAGAATTCTCTTGAATTCTGTCTTGCCATTGGGCTTTGATGACTCTGGAGTAGAGAGTAAGGCCGATGACTTTGCAGCTCTGCCTCACTTGAAATCCATTCTTGGGTAAGTCAAGACATCACCCTGGTGATATCATTGGTCCTCTTTAAGAATGAAAGACCAATTAACAACAACAACAATAAAAAGTTATCCATCCCTTGATCAGTCACCTGATTTAAGTCTGCTTCCTTATCTATACAGTGGGGTAATAATACTTCACTGCTGGCTAAGTATACTTTTTGAAAGTGCCTTATAAACTTCGAAACATTATATAAATGTGCATGGTATTGTAAAACTATTAAGTGGCAGAACTGGGATTTGAACCCAAGTGTTCTTATACAAAGTACCATGCCACAACATTGCATGTTGGTAACAGAGATGCCTTATAAAGCAATTTATTTCAAACATATATTTTCTTGGTCAACCCTTCCACCATGAAACTAAGCTTATTTCCCAAATAGCTTTAGCTTACTCTGACCAGGAATTACTGAGCATGGCCTGTAATGAATATAAAATGGAATAAGAAGCTATTTTTAGTCTCTGAGCAAATGGCATCTATATGAACATATATATGTATACATATATATTTACATCTTTAAAGGTACTCACACACCAAACTCATTTGAAAACCCAAGCTTGTTTTGTTTTTAACTTTTCCACCTTGACTTCTTCTACCCTCTTCAAAAATTCAAAATGACACCCCAGTTATTTTAATCAATTAATTACCCTGCAGGTTTAGTGTGCTCAAGGTTCCCTACAGGATACATAGCTGTGGCTAAGTTCTAATTCTGCCCTTATAGCCCTTACCTCCCCCTCACAGTCTTCTTAATTAGGAGTTTGAGCTCAGCTGAGTTTGTTGTGGCATATTTTTTTTTCCCAACATGTCCTTGAAATCCAGCCTTTCTTGAGGCTGTCTTTTACATCAGTTACTTATTGTGCTTTTATTCACTTTTCTCCTGCCTGTTGAAAATTCTATTCATCTTTCCAACCCCCTTCCTGCATAAGGTTATAGATACTCACTCACCCCATGTCTCCATATAAATGTGAGGCCTCCTTCTCATCAAGTCTCACTGCATTATGTTTGAGTTTTTAAAAATAATAATCACATACTACTTGCATTATAGCTGTTTATCTCCCTGCCTAGATCATAAACTCTTTGAGAGTGGGGAATAATGTCTTAGCCTTCTGTCCATAAGAACTTAGAACAGTGCTTTGCACAGAGGAAATGCTTAATCAAAATGTGTTGAACTAAAATAGCATTAACCCAGCCACAGGTCCTTTCATAAACCAGCCAGTTTATGAAAGGACCTGATGAGATGCTGTTTGGTTTTATGGAAATCTCACCATCTTATGCAATCACTTCTCTGATCTCACCTTTTAGGTACTTGAAGATAGATCTAGTTTCTAGTCAAGCCTCTGACACTAGTTGTGACTTTAGGAAATGCCTTTTTGGAGCTTCTCAACCAGTTCCCTTATCTATTAAATGGAGATAATAATGCTGGTAGGAATGTTGTGAGGATTAAACAACGTCGTGAACAAAATATAAGTGCTTTAGAAGAAGCTGATTTCATTAGCATGGAAGCTTCCTCTTTCTATCAATAGATTGTTTCCTGTCTCTTAACTCTTAAGTCTAGAGTTGCTTGAAATAGAGGCAAGTGACTTCAAAGTCTCAGAGCTAGTAAATGCAAAAGCAAAATCGAAGCCCAGGTCAATTTCATAGGCTTGTAGATCTATAGCTGGAATAACCTCTCAGTCTCATTCTCCTTACTTCTATAATAAAATAGCTATCCAACCATCCTAAGTGGTGCTGGGAACAAGAATGACAGCTTTGAACTACTGTTGCTCCTTTATGGAAGTCATTCATGGTCTATCTAAACTGCTTGAGGATTCACCTTTCAGAGTCCTGGGTTCTACTTTTCTCCACTGCTTATTAGCTGTGCAACCTTAGGCAAGTCACTTTCTCTTTATAGCTGGCTCCTTATCTGTCAATTCTGGCACTGGCCTAGCTGAGCTCTTAAGTCCTTTCCAGCTCCAAAAATTCTTCCACTTTCTAAGCAGAATCCTTACCTATGTCTCCTTAGTAAATCTTTCTTACTAAGACTTAGTAAGTTTCCATTTTTTCTTTGTAATAAGCATAGATCTGGAGACCTTGCTCTAAGGCTTTATAGGTTCTTAACCTGTGTCATGGTTCCCTTCACAGAATGCTTTAAAATGTATAAAATTCATAGGATTACAAAGGAAACCAGTTATGTTGAAATAAAGATTTTTGTTTTCCCATTCAAGTTCATAGATCCTCTGAAATCTATCCACAGACAGTAGACCCCAGGCTAAAAATCCCACCTTTACAGGCTACATATACAAACAGGATGACCACTTTAATGGTCTAGTTGGGAATTCATAGTAAGAAGTCATGATCCTGGATTATTTGTCTTACCATATATCCCCCACTTGGATTTCTAACTGAAGCCCACATACAGGTCTGCGATAGGGTTAGGTTTACAGAAAGGGAAGAGCGGGGCTGTCCAGTGGCAGCTGGTAAAAGAGTTGAGGCAGGTCAATTCACACCAGTAAATGTTCAGAGATAGTCAGCAGGGAGGCACTCCATTAACCACACCGTGGGATGAGCTTGTTTTATGTCTTATAGTTTTCCTATGGATAAGGCAAGTAATGTGTAAGCAGTTGCACTTTTAATCTGGTACTAATTAATGGCCACTTAAAAGTGAAGTGTTACCCAGCACGGTAAAGAACTGAGGAGCAGAGTCTAAAGTCTGGGTGTCTCAGGGCTTCCCTCAGAACTTGACAAGGATGCTAATTTGCACTTCAAGCCAGGGGCTCATTCAGTGATCTCAAAGCACTCCAAAGATAAGAAGTCAATAGCACCTTTAGGGAAACAGAAAGACTAGTAGCAGTCAGCAGGGAAAGTTAATGGCATTAAAATTCATGGATCCTTCTACAAGTATAGAGATAGCTGCTCAGCAGTAAGAGTGGCTTAGTTCTCTAGGCTTCTAGTTTACTCATTTGTGAAATGGGCCAAATGGAACTATCTTTCTAGGAAAGCTCTGAATTCTAGTCAGTTCTGGATTATCCCCATAGATAGGAGAAAGGCTTTTTAGAATGGATGCCTGAAACATTCATTTATATTCTGTTTTTGGGACTTCCACTTCTATAGGGGTGTATCTGATACTCTCCAAGTTTCCTTTATTCAAAATGAACCCAACCCTCTGATGACCTCATCACTAAGACCAAGTTTTTGTCTCCTGACCACTGTTCTATTCCTTGCTACTACTCATTCCCTTCTAGGAACTGACAGTCCTTTGGGTCAGGTCCAAGATTTGCTTTCTCCCAAATTTTTTCCTGCAACAGAAAAGGTGGCTAAGAGTTAGGATTCCAAAGGCTCTATAGGAAAGGAATAGAAAGAAAGGGTAACATCCGTGTTGCCCATCCGGTAGCACTAAAGGAGAAAGATTCTGAGACACAATTGGCTTATCAACATCCTGCATCCAGACCCACATTTCCTCTGGTCTGTAACCACAGGCTCTGGTTATTTAAGGAACAAAACACTTAAGTACAACTCAGGGACAATGTGTAGAGATACCAACATACCCCAACGATAGATGGGCTAATAGCAGATGGAAAAGTGCTGGGAGTGTTTCTGTCAAGCCTGCCAAGAATATCGTATTCACTTTTCAGCAGCAAAGTGTGTACTTGAGGCTGCTTCTTTAGTTATTGTTGCAGCAAAGGGGAGACAGATCTCCTGCCACTAGATACTATGGCAGATAAAGTGCTTTTAATAAGAAGAGGAGCTGCTTGTGATATACTTTTAATTGAATCCATTTTCTCTCCATTAACACAATCTTTTAAAATCAGACATAATTTCATAATCCAGCCTGTGGTTTCTTCAGCTGCAAAGCCCAAGACAAAATAGTTCTGGGCTACCTTTAATTATGTCATTTCCTATCCTTTGGGAGCTAATCCCAACACAGGCTAAAAAAGTTTTTGATTAATGCAATCCAGAAAAACTGTTTTTTGTTTTTTTTTTTTCGGTAATGGTAGGGCTATGGTGCTCCCATCTGCTTTCTATCATCACCCTTTTGTATCGGAAATTCAAGAAGAGCTGAGGTTTAGTCAACACAAATATCCAGGAAGTAATTCTTGAATGCCTTTATGCACAAGAATATCTCCTTGAAAGAACAAACCTTGCTTTCACTTTTGGAATTGTAATTAGAAGGCAAGAACAGATGGTAAAGACTCAATTTAAAACTGTGAGTCCATGACTTTAAACCTTAGGTGCCAGATAATTGCTCACATTCACTGGGAGTGGGATTTGCATTCCCTTTATGTGATGGTGCTTCTAGCTGGATATTGATGAGGAGAGTGTTTCACAGAATAGATCCTTTTGATGGTACTGCCTGCTAAGAAAGAGAACTTCAGCTAAGTGAGCAACGGGATATAAAAACCACCTCCCAATATTTAATTAAAAGAAACAAACATCAGTAATGGAGAAACTGCCATCAATTATTTAATGCTTAACAAAGGAATGGAAATAAATCCTGAAACTGAATATTTTACACTCTGTTGGGAAAATGCAGGCTAAGCACCTGCCAAAGAGTTTTCCAATAATGAAAATGATTCTTAATCCATTCCCACCCCTTGGCCTTGTTTTACAAACTCTCAGACAAGTGAGTAGACCCATGGAAGTTGATCATGAATGAGCCGAACTACAACATCTTGAAGAGTATGAATAAATATATTATTTGTTAACGTTATTATTGATTGCATTTTTTTTTACTTTGGCAAAGTTTCAAAACCCAAGTCCCCTTAATAGACAATCAGCTTTCAATTTAGAGCTCTCTAATGGTCCACAAAGTCATTTCATTCCCAATCACATCTGAACCTGGTAGTTTAAGATGTTGAAAACATTCTGGTCTGCAGAAAACAGTCCCCCAAGGTATCTTCTTGGCGGCACTGGACTTGATTCACATCGGTAAAGGTGAGTGAACCTGAAGGCAGTACTACTGGGATACTTTTGAAATGTTACTGAAGAGCCATAAGGAGCTGGGGGAGCAGGGCCCAGTAGAGCATGCAGATCAGTCAGCAGTGCAGAGAACCCTTGGTTGGCAGGCAGAATGCTACCTGGAAACAAGCCAACAAGCCAGGGATCCAAAAGAGAAACAGGAAAATCAATGAGGATTTGCTGCTAAGATACTTCTTAGTCTCTATGATGATTAAAACTGGTGAAGTCTTGGAGGGGTCTGGTGGCTAATCAGAATACAGCTAACTGTCCCACGTCCTCAATGCCAGTTGATCCTTTAAAGCTCTATTCTTAGAGGCACACTAAAGTACAGGACTTCTAAACACTGATGCTTGAATTCTACACCTACCCAGCTAGGATCAGGACATAAATCTACGGTATTGAGGACATCCACAGATTTATCACGAGAAAGGATGGCTACGGTGAAGAATGCCAGCTCCCTTTAAGGGGTAGAATATCTTCTTAAGTGGTAACTGTAGATCTTGATGCAGTGATCCCAACAATCGAGCACCAGCAGTTGCCCTTTAGGAGTAAGAGCAATGTCTACAGGACAGATGAGTCCCTCACGGATGAGGACATTATAGCCACCACCCTTGGGGAAGTGAAGGATCTCCTTTCGGCTGCTATCGGCAACAATGAGGTCCCCGCGAGCATCCACACACATGCCAGCAATACAACGGAAATCTTCATTCTCAGAGAAGAAATGGCTGATCTGACGGCCCAGCTGCCCATCGGGGCCCACAGAACCAATGGAGAAACCACCCTCAAGGTGGTGCTCAATCTGTCGGTTCTCCAGGTTGAGGCCCAGCCCCTGGGTGAAATAGATAGTGCCTTCAGCATCACAGGTAACAAACTTGGGCCGAACAGCGCCACAGAGACAATTGAATTTGACTACTCCAGCTGATCGGTCAACTGTAAAACACCATAGTTTGCCTCCCTCCACATCGGTAACCACAAACTGTCCTGAGGGCAGTGCAGTAATGCCCCAGGGCTTGCTCAGCTGACTCCGGTGGCAAGCAATACAGTGGCCTTCTAAAGTATACACCTTGACAGAGTTGTCATAGCTGTCAGTCACACCAATCAGTCCTTGGCAGTTCATGGCCACTGACAGTGGGGTCAGATTGGGCAGATCAGCCCCAAGAAAACTGAGCACAAAGCTGTCGATGCCACTGGGACTGCGCCGAATCTCCTTCAGGAAGCCTTTGCGGGAGAAGACCTGGATACGGAAATTGCCCCGATCGGCTACCAGCACTTCACCCTGATTGGTGACATGGAGGCTAACAGGCAGGTTGAACATACCTGGTGTGCTGCCCTTAGCGCCCATCTTCTTGATAAAGTGGCACTGTTGTATGCTGGCAGTCGCCTCAGATTTTCGCTGTCGGGAAGGTGAAGACCGAGGACTAGGGGTCATATCATCTGAACTCCCATCCATCTCTCGGATTGTCATGGAGGTGCTGTCAACCTCCTCAATCCAGGGCTCCTCTATATTGACGGTGCGGGGCTTCTTAACTGCCTGGCCAATCTGGAGTGGGCCAACATGACCCATCTTGAGGAGTTCTACATCTTGTAAGGTCAGTTCCTGCGGCAGGTTGGCCGTCAGCTCTGGTTCCTCCTCATCAGCTATCTCTTCCAAAATAGCCACATCTGCCTGTTTGAGCTTGGCCAGGAAGTAGTCACAACGAGACATAGCCTGTACCTCGGCAATATTTAGCAAGTATCCTTGTTCCTCCATTACTTGGCTATTGGCCTTTTCCACCTCCGCCAGGGATCCCGTGAAGAACTTGCGTGAGCGGGCCAGTTCCTGCTGGATCCGTCGTTCTTCTCGCCCATATTCCTGCAGAACTGCCTTGTAGCGGCCCTGCAAGTCTTTGGAGACCCTTTCCAGGGTCTGCTTCCGCAGGTGCAATTCTTTGACTATTTCCCGCAGCTGAGCAAGCTTCTCACCAAAGTGACGGCGCCGCTCCTCAGCTGCCTCCTTGATGGGGAGCACATTGTGTTTGGGCAATGAGTGCTTTTCTGTCCTACAGGGCTCACAAAGCAACATGCCACAGCTCTTGCAGAACTGTCTGGGTAGTCGCCGCCCACAGGTACGACACATCAACAGTGACATGGCCTCATTCAGCCCGGCTGTGTCAATGATCTTCAGTATGGTCAGGTTGTCAGCCAGCGAGGATAAGCTGGTGATGCGTGTGATCTTGCTACAAAAGGGGCAGCGGACACCATTGATACTGCTTGCCAATAATTTCTCCAGACAGTGCCGGCAGACGGTGTGGCCACAGTGAAGGAGCTTGGGGCGTAAAACCTCTTCAGTGAAGGATTCCAGGCAGATGGGACATTCCAGCACTTCCCGAAGAGCATCCAGATTCATTTGAGAAGCCGTAGCCATGGCCGACCCAGGGCAACTTTCAACTAGTATAACCTGAAACAGAGTAACTCACTGCTTGCCTTCATTCCACAGGGTTGTGGGTTCCTGTCAACGAGAAGAGGGAGAACAGTAATTCATTTCCCTGGCCCTTAAGCCACACAAATATACAAAGTCTATCACTGATGAGACCTATTTGGTTATGCCTCACTTTGCTAGAGATAGACTCATCCCAGGGCCCATAATTCTCAATTTCCTCCTTCTAGTATTTTATGTGGTTTAAAAATCAGTCCTGAAAGAAACATGAGTGATAGTAGCAGAGGAAGGAAGACACCAGAGATGAGTTCAGGCTTTCCAAAGCCCAAATGCAGCTTTGTTTGTTCCTGTGATATGCAGATGACCAGGAGAAGGAGGGGAGAAGTGTATTAGTTGTGTGAGTACTCTGGGCAATCCAACAATGTGGGAAACACTTTGAAAATATAATCAACTCTCTCTTGTTTTCATTGCACTAAAGTGTTAAAGTAGGGAAGATATAATTAAATTTATCATATTCTGCTTTGGAACAATGATACAGAAAAAGGTAGAGCTGCATATAATAAAAGTACTCAACTTTCACTATCTGGCCTGGACTCCCTGACGGTTTGGTCCCTACTACTGACATCTAGAACCAAATGAGAAGTTTAAGTGGGAAGAGGCCTTAGATCATCACATATAATGCAGAAGGCAGATAGCAAACACCTACTGTATAGTGCTATGTAAATGCTTATAATTACAAATGCTATCTCAGTTTCATCCATTAAATCTCTCAATCCCAAGCCAAAGGCTTCAATTTTCTTACATAGGCTCTGGCACACCACAATGAAACACCATTTGGTGGCCAGAAATTGTGTATATCAACCCACAATACATCAATCTGTTATTTCTCAAGCTGACCCTATGGAGCAGCTAATGAGATAGTTCCACCAATTTGTGAAACGCCAGAAAATTTTACAGCTGTAGTTGTGTACATACATGCATGTGTACATATGTTTATGTGAATATACACAAAGTATACATATAAATATGGGGGAAATTATGTAAGTCTCTCCTTCCTTAAATTCTTCTTTCTCTTTCTCTCTCCCCCACTCCTTCCCTCCCTCTTCCTCTTCTTTCTTTTCCCTCTCCTTCGGACAAAGGTATGCTTGCCAGAAGAACATGAGTTCCCATGGCTGAGGTATCAGGCAGGGATGCTGTCATCAATGATCTTATTAGTAGACATTTGCCTTGTTTGGAAAAAAAAAGAGGTAGAATCAGTTCCCCTTTTTCTTCTATCCTTATATACAGCAAGATGATGTTGTGGATACAGCACTGGGCCTGGAGTCAGGAAGACCTGAGTTCAAATTTGACCTCAGACACTTACTGGCTGTGTGACTCTAGGCAAGTCACTTAACCTTTGCCTCAGCGTCCTCAAATGTAAAATGAGATAATAATTGCATCTACCTCCTAGGGTTCTTGTGAGGATCAAATGTGATATTCATAAAGCACTTAACAAAATGCTTGGCACTAGGTACTTAATATCTGTTCCTTTCCCCATCACTCCCCAAATACTAGACTCTACGAGTCTAAGCATGAAGAATACTTTGTAAAACCACCATGATTTAGATTCTAACAAACAGATGCATTCTTAGGGTAATCCTGTATAAAAATAATAGAAAAAAAAAAGACCCAGATACTCTGGGATCACCAAAATGAAATACAGCTAAAAGAAGAGGCACCTTTGCTTTGTCACCAAGGGTTAGGAACCCTACCCCCTCTCTGGGCACCAGTCAACTTCGAGCTTCACTAACCATCTTCCAAAACAAACTGCCAGCTAATTTAATTGTATAGGATCTAGAGTACATGAGGAAATATTTGAATTGAATCTTAAATTTTTATAGTACTTTAAGGTTTCCAAAGTGCTTTCCCCAATATAATTTTGCAAAGTAAGTAGTCTATTATTATTTTCCATTTTACAGATGAGAAAACTGAGGTCCAGAGATGTGACAGCTTCCCAAGTATCACAGTTAATACGTGGCAGTGTTGGAATGAGACTGCACTCCAAATCCAACGCTCCCACTAACACCATGGTTTATATCTAGTCAATGAGAAGTTTCTGAGTTTCTGAGATTAGGTTCAACTCAGGGTTTTCACTTGCATGCACCTATATGAAGGAAGTGACTTCGCCGCACTGATTCTATGGAGGCCTGGACTGGAACAGGAAACAAGAATCCCAGTAGGCTTATATAGCCTTAAGCCATACTCACATTGGAAGCACAGATCTTTATGGATATTAGGCAAGATAAGAGTAGCTAAATTTCCTACAACTTGTCTACATCCTAAAAATGTCTCTTACATCATCTAATATGGGGGAACTCCCAAACCAAAAGGTAACCAATGGGCTATCATTAAATGGAGAAGCCTTATCCAGGACATCAGATCCTCAAACAGAGTTCTTTTGAGATCATCCTACTTTCCCACAATGGCATCAATGGATATACCTCCAAGCATTTTGTAAGGTCAACTTAAGCTTATGGCAAAAGTGTAGTTTTCTAGCTCTAGACTTGGAAATATAACGTGCATTGCAAATATCCCTTTCCCAACATACATATTTATTCTGTTCATCGGCCAGACTGGCTTGGGTGGTTATTTCGTAGGTTATTCCCTCCCCTACTTTTATGCAAGTTTCCCAAGATATATTTTCTTGTCTTGCATAACAGAGTCAATTAGGTAAACAGCTGGCTTCATACTCCACAAAGTCTCCCCTGGGGAGTGTTCGTGCGTATTCCAAAGCAGTTGGTGGGATTATCTCCAATGAAGCACTGATACCGCAGACTGACATTTGCCCAGTTCTGTGTGCTAGAGCAGGGAGAGCCACTTAGAAGTGTTCAGGAACACCTGCTGGCAACAGAGATTAAACTCACCAGGCAAGGGCTTCAGCAAGCATAGGCACTGGGGAAGATTTACAAACAAGTCACGATAACAAGAAAGGTACCCCCAAACTCTCAATACTACCTCTTCTTATGAAAACCCACAGAGCCTGGAACACACAGTAAGAAAACAGAATGTGTGTACTTGTGCTTAAAGGAAACAAACCTGTCAATGATGAATCAAGTGCCACCAGTTAATGAGTTAATAATAGGTTTGGTAGAAATTCCTTGCCTCTCTTCTGTCTTTGTCTGAATCTTGAGACAGAGTCCCTTTTATCCTCTACAAACATTTGGATATCAAAAACACTAATAACACCCTAGCAGCCAATATTACTCAGTGATGGCTGAGAAGGCACAACAGGGAGAGGAAAAAACCATCCTCCCACTCCCAGGTACTTCCAAACTCACCTCAACTTACTCTGTTAAATCAGCAGAACAATGGAGTCAAATCACCCGGGTTCAAAACTCATTTCCACCGTGTAATTTTAGACACGTAATTCCCCATTGGTGGACCTGTTTCTTCATTTATAAAATGGGGAAGAGGGCTTAAGATAATCTCTAAGATACCTTCTAGCTCTATATTCTATGATCCTTTATTATTTCTGCTCTTAGCCTACCTATATTTGACTCAGGTGAGCTTAGGGCAGGTCATGGGGAAGAAAGTTTAAAGAGAATGATGAAGGCCTATGGAGATCCCTAGAAATTTGGCAAATAAAACATAGCTACCCTTCCTGATTCCTTTCCCTCAAAATGTCGTAGGGTCATAGGATTCAAATCCAGAAGAGGTCTTAAAGATAGGGTTTCTTTCTGAGCAAACAGATCAGGACACCAAGCCCCAAGAGACTGTGACTTGCCCAAAGTCACAAAGTAAACTATAGAGCCAGAATCTGAACCTAGATCTTCTGAATAAAAATCCAGCATTCCTAAAGTGAGTCTTCCCCCTCCCTCAAGACAGTCCTCGTACCAACATATGTGACTGTCCAAGGGCAGAATCACAGGGAGAATTCTGTATGAGGAAGCAGGGCTATGCTTATTACATTAACAATTAAACTTGGAATTTGAAAAACTCCCCACTATGGCATACCAGACTCCAAACAGCCTGTT
The DNA here is from genome assembly GCA_028646595.1 of Phalanger gymnotis. NCBI lineage: Eukaryota > Metazoa > Chordata > Mammalia > Diprotodontia > Phalangeridae > Phalanger > Phalanger gymnotis. Next base: position 85,311,017 of record CM053625.1, on the reverse strand, counting down.
TGAAGACTTCCAAACGGGACAAATTCATGATCCTGAGGCAGGTCATATACTTTGGGAAAGCTCTGATTGTTAGGAAATTCTTCCTGACAGTGTTCCCAAATGTGCTCTCTTAAACTTCTAGCCATTGAAAGGAACAAGTCTATTTCCTCCCCAACATGACAGCCCCTCAATTACTTGAAGAAAGTAATCATAACCTAAGTGTCCTTTGAGGGGCAGGAAGGAGACTTGGAATATGTAATGGAAATATGTATTTTGGCAAGTGACATAGGACTAGAGCTCTAAATAGTTCTTGCTTTCAATTCTGATTCATGACAACCTTTAGTATGGCTATTTAGTATTATTAGACTATGTGAGTCGTGTCTGAAAATACTAATCACCGGAGAGCCAACCTTGTGGATATGAGCCCCTCTTTACTTAGTTAGGGGGATCCTTGGCTGAGACACACAGAATCTTTCCCAGGGTCTATACATAAAGTCTTCCCAGGCTAGTTTCACCTATCAGAGTGTATGCATAGCCTTTAAGAGAGTAGGGTCACCTCCCTGTCATGACAAGGCAAGGAATTACAGGATTTCTGAATTAAAAAAAAAAATCCAATCAAGTGTAGTTGTAGGGCCTTGCCTAAGCAGCTAGGTGGCATACTGGATAAGAGCACTGGGCCTAGAGTCAGGCAGACCTGAGCCTCAGACACCCAGTGGATGTGTGACCTTGGGCAAGTCACTTAAGAGACTCTGCCTCAGTTTCTCCATCTGTAAAATGAGAATAATAGGGTTGTTGTAAGGATCAAATGAGATAATTGTAAAGTGCTTCGTACAGGGTCTGGCACATGGTGAGCCCTTATAAATGTGAGCTATTATTAGTACTGTTGCTATTAGTATTATCGTTATTGCCAAGCAGTCTTTTAAAGAGAACAGTTAGTTACTTCCTCATCACTGCTATAGCTGGCCCTGGTATTTGCTGAGTAATGCCACCATCCACTCTCTAAGATGGCCTGGAATGATAATGGCACGTTACTTTCTTTTTCTGCCTTCTGTACTACCTTGAATTTTAGTGGAAGGGCACAATCATTTAAGCTCCTACCATATGCTAGGCACTGCGCTAATCACTTTACAAACGTTGCCTCATTTGATCCTCACAACCCTGGGACTAATTATTGCTATTATTATCCTCATTTTATAGTTAAGGAAACTGAAGCAAACAGAGGTTAAGTGACTTACCCAGGGTCACACAGCCACTAAGTGTCTGAGGATGGATTTGAACTCAAGTCTTCCTGACTCCAGTCACAGCATTGTATCCACTGTACCATCTAGCTGCCTCGGGCAATTCAGCTTGTCAGGGGCTAGCCTGGGCTTTCTAGCCTCACGGGCCTAGAGTGACTAGTGTCCTGCAAAACTTCTTACCTCAAGAATCGAAACACAGGTCATCTGACCACTTGCTAGGTCTCTTGAGGAAGGGATTCTTGTTCAGGTATGGTTTAAACTATTTGGCCTCTGAGGTCCCTTCCACGTCTGGGGCTTTGAAGATTTGTGTTTTCTCCTTGACTTGGGGAATGCAGTCAGTAAACAGCCATTTCCCCATTACAACTCAGAAAGTGACAGCACGTCTGCTTTATCACTTTCTAGGCCATCTGTCTTTGGCTTCTGGTGAGTTCTATGTACTGCAGGAGGATGCTGCGTGATAACCTCAACTTGCTGGACTCTTCAGTGAAAGTAACCAAGGTGTCAGAGGGACATACAGATCCATACTATACCTTTATTACCATCCAGGTTCATAGAACATGGAGTGTTAAAGCTAAAAGAGGCATTAGAACATGACATTTTAGAATATAGAATTTCAGAGCTAGAAAGGGCTTTACAAAGCATTTAATGAAATACCCTTCATTTTAGAGAAAAGGAAACTGAGGCTCATAGAGCCTCAGGCTTAGGACAGTGAATCCAATGTCTAGTAGAACTGAACATAATAGCAGGAACACCCTGGGGCTTGACACAAGAGAGGAAAGTAAATCAGACAAAACCTCTTCACAAACCCTGCCCACCCTGCTTCCCCCTAAATTTCACAAATGTGAGCTTTTCCAAGGTCACACAACGAGTTAATAGACTAGAACCTTCTTAGCCTACAACCCTTCTGAACTCATTCCGCCACGAACAGCAGAGCCCCAAAAGTCTTACTTTAGCGGATGCCTTTGAGAGATTAGGCTGATGAAAGCTCGATTATGCTTGCCCCTAAATAAAGGGCATGACTGGCTTGACTGCCGAGAACGGGCACTTTAGCTACCAGTGTGCCACGTCTGTGAAGAATCGCCCACCCCTCTCTCCAGAGCCCCTGCTGTCTGTGGTCCCTCCCCTCCCCATCCTGACTCTTCTCTGGGTCACGGATGTGAACCTTGAGCATCCTGGCTCCTCTAAACCTTGCACCCCAAACCACTGGGCGCCACACCCAAACTGACCTATTTCCACAATCTAAATAGATCAAAGCCTTCAGGTCGTACCCCTCCCTCATTTGTGCCACTCCCCCATTTCCCTTGGACTTTCCCTATGACCCCTGCATGATCCCTTTCCACCCTGGGTCCTGGCGGGGTCATTCTTTTAAACCGGCTCCTTCCCCCGGGCCCCAATAACGGGTCCTCTGCCGCCTCTTCCCATCTCCATCCCAGGGTGTACACCATTAACTCCATTCTCAGATGCCCCTCCCCACGAGCTGTTTTCCTTCTTGCACCAGCCCAAAGGCTGGGGGGGAGGGGGAGGGTCTCTTCTGGTCCCCCCCTCCCCCAGTTCTTCTCCCTCCCTTCCTCCCCACTCCCCGCCGGTCCTTCCCCCACCCCCTCGGTGTTTCCTAGGTCCGGACCGTTCTATTCCCGGGACAAAGCAAGAGGGATGGGCAGGAGACAGAATGCGGAGGTCCGCTCGCTGCCCAGAAAGGGGCACACACCCTCCATACCCCACTCCGGCGACCCCCAGTCCCCCCGCCCCTCCTTTCCCTACCTCTCTACCTGGCCGCCTGCGGCTCCCGACGCAGCCTTTACCAACGGCTTTTCTGCGCACGCGCGATCAGGCGCCCCCCCCTGGCGGCCAGCGAGGGTTCGGTACGTCTCTTGTCAATCAAACGTTACCACCCCCACCCCCCCCCCACCCCCGCCTCCTTCCTCCCGGGTGCTATGGGAGTTGTAGTTTTTTGTCTGCTTAGAGAGATTGGCCTGGGAGGGGGATAGGAAGAAGGGAAAAATCGAGAGGTGTGGACCCTGACAGCAGAGACAGAGGAGCAGCGGCTGTTTGAGTTAAAGGAGGAGTCTGAACAGGTCTGCTACTCCTTGTGTCCGTGATGTGGTAGGAGTGAGAAGGGAGAGCGAGAGGCTTTTGTGGAATCATAGAATTTAGAGCTGGCACATCCAATCCCAAGGACATCTACAGATGAGGAAACTGAGGCCCAAATCAATCAGGCATTTAGTAAATACTACTATGTGCCAGCCACAGTGCCAAGTGCTAGGCATGCAAGTAGCAAAGAATGAAGCAGTTTCTTGAAATGAGCTTACGCTGTACTAAAGGGTTATATGTTTTACAATTACATATAAAATCTATATACAGCAGGCCCTAAAAAAAAAAGAGATATGAGAAGATACCCCTACCCCTAACCCCATTCCTTTGTAGAGGAGAGAGGTCTGCCAGTGTGAAACAGTGCATCCGTTTTGAGACTTTTTGGATGTATTGATTGGTTTTGCTGGGGTATTTCTTTCTCTCTCTCTCTCTTTTCCTTTAAAAATATTTGTTATGTGAGATGCTTTTCTGAGAAGGGAGAGGAATTATGGTGATGTGAAAAACCAGATACCACTAAAAAAATTATTTTTAACAGTATAGCGAAAATTAACAATAAATACAAATACATACAAAGTAGTTAGTAATACTCAAGGTAGTGGGGGGTCAGGAAAGGCTTCATGTAAAGGGTGATGCCTAAGAAATATCTTAAAGGAATAGAAACGTCTCAGAGGCAGAGGTAAGGAGGAAGTACATTTCAGGCATTAAGGATAGCCCCTGCCAAGTAACAGACTTGGGAGATAAAATTTCCTGGGTAATAAGATAAGAGAGAAGGCCATTTTGTCTGAATCACAGAGTGAGAGAGGAGGAGTAATGTCCAAAGAGGCAGGAAAGATAGGTCAATGCCAGTCTGGATAGGGTTTTAAAAACTAAACTGAGGAGTCTACGGTTTATTCTCAAGGCAATAGGAAGTCAGTGGAGTTGATTCAATAGGGGAATCTCATCTCCAGATCTGAGCTTAATGAAAATTACCTTGGAAGACTGTGTTGAATGGACTGGACTGGTGAGAGACTTGAAGTAGGGAGACAGTAGTAGAAGGCAGTTTCCCAGAGATCTTAAGTGACTTACCTAAAGTCACAGAGGTAGTATGTGGTAGAGTTAGGATTCAAACTCAGGTCTTGTGAATACAAGTACAAATGTTCTTTCTACTCCACAGGCTTGCCCAAGGTCATACAGGTATATGAGGTATAGAATTTGATAGAAATTTTTATGTAGCTGCAGATTGAGCTAAGAGCCATAACACAGGCAATGTGGTATAGTAGAAAGATCCCTAGAATGGGAGTCAGCATCCCTTCTAGCTTTAATCATCCCTTATTCTATGTTTGAAGGTCCCCTCCAGCTCTAACATCCTGTAAAGAAACGACATGCTAGGGAGATCGTGCATATGAGTATAGATTTGTACCCCTCGAACACATGGACCACAGCCGCGTGAATGCCAAAGAAACCAGTGCCTAGGGTTAGAGGCTTGAGGTCATCTAGAAGAATGGTTTCCAATCTTTTCAAATATGAAAATTCCCCATATAAAATAGTAGTTGTCCTATAGGGTCCATTGATTGCATATATGCATGATAATAAAATGCTGCTATAAATTCAGTAATTTATTTAACGGAATTTGGATATTATTAATCCTATCAAATTATAAATTATATTAATGATATATTAATAAATAATGTAATAAGTAATTGAATATAATAAATAATATAAATATAATATCTATTTGAAATATAGAAACATGAGGGGATATTCAGTCTATAGAAGCTACACTTATACATTATGCTTAAAAAGACTGAATATTTTGTTGGAGCGAAATAAGGATTGAAATTGCACTCTTTGGAGCAGATCTTCAGGGATCTCTTGAAATAGCTTCACAGACCCCCCTCACCACTCCCCCGCCAGTGGCCCTGGACTTACAAGTTGGACATCCTAATTTTGCAGTTTGGAAAAGTGAAGTTAAGAGAAATGAAATGACCTGCACAACCTCACTTGGTCAGGGGGACGACCAGGTTATGAGCCTAGGTCTTCTGTCTCTAAACCAATTACCTTTCTGGCTAAGCACAATTTTGTGCTAGTTAGGTACCCTCAGAATACTGTGCTCCCAGGGAACCTGCTGGTCCTACACTAGGGAACTCAGCATTGTACCATCATGAAAAGGGAATATGTTAGGAGCCTGAATTACAAGCAGATACAAGGGAGGTGTCACTTTCACAGTTGCCTAGGGCACCACGTTCTCTGAAGCACATTTCATCTTGCTGAGGAGGGAGACACACTTAGCTGATGGGTGATTAGCTTTCCCCTGAGGAGCTGCAGGCCTGTGGTTTCTGGGGCAGTTTTGAAGGCATGCTGCAGGTGCTCCATCAGAGTGTATGTGGCCCTGACACTGATCCAGGAGGTCTACGTAAAGTGGTAACAGAAGAAGTACCAAAGGGGTCATGGATATTATGGCACCTGTGGCAACGGGTGTTGAATGTAGGAATGAACTGGAGAAACACTTTGGCCTTAATTCCACCCCGATTTCTGCTTCTTTTCTTCCTTCTCTCATGCTTCCCTCCCATTCGGACTCATATCATCTGAATCTCTGAGTTAGATGGAGCTTCACAGCTCAAGTTCCTGAGCAGGAGTTGCAGGAGTTCAGTTGGTGCATGTGGGGGCAAAGGACCTGAGCCTGAATATCATCTCTGCTACTCCCTGTATGACCTCACACTAGGTGATTTACATCTATGACCCAAGTTTGTTCTTGTATAAAATGAGAGGATTAGACTAAATAAATGGGGAAGAAAATGGCCAAACACTCCAGTATCTTTGGTAAGAAAACCCCAGATGGGGTCACAAAGAGTTGGAAACAACTGAAAAAGGCCAAATAAATGATCTCCAAGGTCTCTTCTAGTCCCAAACCCTCTGATTCCTCTAAAATCAATGACAAGTGGTCGAAGGGGAAGGATTTCGTGGATTGAAATCCTTGTTCTACCACTTACTAGCTCTGGGAACTCAGGCAATTCAAATGTGTATTGAGTACCCATTGCATATCAGGCTCTGTGCCAGGCACTGGGAACAGAGACAAAAGTTGAAATGATCCCTGCCGTTACCTGAAATTATCTTTCCTACTCTTCCAACCCCTGTATCCACAATTATCACGTCAGGGCTCCCAAATGGGTCATTTGGCCAAATCCTTGCATCCCAGGCAGCTTACCATGGCCACACAAAAATGTATCAGAATGCATTATGCCCCCTTAAGGTCGTCTGTAATTTCAACAAATATTTATTGAGAAATCTAACATATAGTTCCTGCTCTCAAAGAATTTATAATCTTTTGGGGACAACAAGTATTAATTCATTTAATAAACGTTTCTTAAGTGCCTGTTATATGTAGAAAATTCTTTTAGGAGCTGAAACATAAAGCTTAGAGAAAACACTGTTCCTGGGACATAACAATGTCCTCATGAAGCTTACAGTTAAGTAAGAAGATAAACACATATAAATATAACATATAAACACATATAAAGAGCACATATGAATCTAATACATGATATTGCATAAATGCACTACAGTATTACAAACACGAGATCCAAGGGTGAAGGTTTCATAGTAGAGGTACAATATGGTGTGAGTTGGATTTTCAAGTATGTAAGAAGTTAGTAGGTGGATAGAGAGCATTCCCAGCATAGGACACAGTATGAAGTGATAAGAAATAAGCAGAAGCACAGACTGGGCTGAAGACCATGAAGTCAGTGTAATGCAGCAAGAAAAGCCCTGGAAGAAGTCAGGAGTCCTGAAATTGAATGCTCTCTCTCTAAGAGCCTCAGTCTCCTCATATACAAAATGAATGGGTTGGACTAAGTAATCTACAAGATGTAGGAGACAGAAGAATACATGGTACATTAGGGCAACAGAAAATTTTAGCTGGAATACAAGGCAGGTAGATAAAGTAATATGAATCAAGGTTGGAAGGAGGGAGACATACCCGATTAGAGAAGGCCTTGAATATAAGACAAATGAAATGGAACTCAGTTTAGGAGCTTACAGGAAGTCATAACAGATCTTTGAATCAGTGGGTAGCATGACTTGATCCATAGATAGGAAAGATTATTTTGGCAGTGGAATGAAGATAAGCATATACAAACTAGGCATTTAACAATGCAAGATGAAGGCATGAGGTATCACAAGATAGTATGTGTCAAGTGCTAAATGATTCAGGCAAGCAATAAACCTTATGAATTCACAAGAGAACACAGCAGTCTCTGCTGTTTGGGGATATTTCCTTGCATTAGAGGAACATGGGAACTGCAAAAGCTGGAACCACCCACTGTGTAGGACATCTGTCACCTTCAGAACAGATAACAGTCTGATCTCCTGTGGCTTGGGCAAACATAGGTGGGGATTATAGAGACTAAGAAAAAGGGAGTCCAGGCAATAAGGTGCAAATTACAGAGAAAGCATTAGTGATCATTTTTTGTTCAGGAGCAAGAAGGTCCCCAGAACATTTCCAGGGCAGAGATATTTGTGAAAATAATCTGTAAGAGGGGACAGAAAGGAATGTGAACAAGTTGAGGGATTGGCCTTGAAAAAAACAAGTGGACATCTGGCCCTCGATGGAAGAATGGGAGAGAGCCTATCATTTTCTAAGTATCCTATTCTACTATTTTATAGCCCAAATTACTAAATATTGTTGTTTTGGGGCAGGTTGGTGACTCAGTGAGCAGAGCACCAACCCTGGAGTCAGGAGGACCTGAGTTCAAATGTGCCCTCAGACACTTGACATGCTAGCTGTGTGACCTTGGGCAAGTCACTTAACCCCAATTGCCTTGCCTATCCCCCTCAAAAAAAAAAAAGTTGTTCTTGGTTTTGTTTTGTTTTGTTTTGTTTTTTTGTTTTGGTTTGTTTTTTTCTCCCTGATATCAGGCCTAATGTGCTTCTTTGCATCTTCTTCCCATTATTTCTGGTTCTGTCTTCTGGGGTCAAATGTAATTCTTTGGACAGTTCTCCAAATACTAAAAGACAGTTGTCATATCCTCTCTAAGTCTTCTCGAAGGCTCCTCATTTCCTTCAAATATTCATCACATGTGATGGACGAGTTGACCCTTTGCTGGACATACTCCAGCATATCATCAATGTCCTTGCACTCCAGGTTCCCAGAATTTTACACAATCCTTCTAGTGGGGTCTGACTTGGGCCAAATACAGGGGGACCATCAACTCCTTATACCTGGAAGCTACCTATGCCTCTTTTCATGTAGCCCAAGTTCTTTTTGTTTGTTTGTTTTGTTTTGCATTTTTTTGGTCTACCTTATTACACTGCTGTCTCATATTGAGTTTAGAGTCCACTAATACCACCCCTTCCTTGCCCCAATCTTTTTTCAGACAAAATGATGATTCTCTGGTCCTCTACTTAGATGCTTGATTTGTGCTTAACTTGAGTGTAAGACTCTATATATCAATATTGAACTTTTAAAAATTATTATTAAGTTCAGCTGTTAAAATCCATCTGCATTCTGACTATAATCCAGTATGTTAACTCTCTTGATTGGTATGCAAATTTGATGAGCTTGTCACCTTATCTAAATCATTGATAGCAATGTTAAAAGCATAGGGCGAAGTACTGATTTATGTGGCTCTTCACTAAAGAACCCAGACTAAACTGTCATTCAACCACTGACAAATACTGTTTGAATCCACATCTTTGCATCTTTTCCACCAGACAAGTACTTTTTCAAATGCTTTAAGTCTGTTGTTGTTATTCGGACGGGTCCAACCCTTTGTGAACCCATTTGGTGTTTTCTTAGCAAAGATACTGAAGTGGTTTACATATGAGGAAATTGAGGCAAAATGAGGCAAACAGGCTAAGTGACTTGCCTAGGGTCACACAGCTAGTAAGTGTCAAACACTTACTAGTGCGGATTTGAACTCATGAAGACAAGTCTTCTTTTCTCCAGTGATCTATACACTGTGCTGCCTAGCTATCTTTATTAAGTCTAGGAAAGACTTAGGGCAGGACTGGAGAAGAGCAAACATTATCCTAATTCTCAAAAAAGCTTAGAGAGGGCATACTACAGGCCAATGAGCTTGACTATGATTCCCGGGAAAATTCTAGAATGGATTATTAAAGAGATGGTTATTAAACATATAGAAAAGGAAGCAGCTATTCCAGGGAGTCAGTATGTTTTATCTAGAACAAGTTATGCTAGGCTAAATTTATTTCCATTTTTGATATAGTTATTAAATTGGCATATAAGGGGAATGCTGTCTATTTGGAATGGGATTTCCCTTTAGAACTCACATTTTGAGCATTTCCCTCCATCTAAATAGGAGGGAAAAGGGAGAAAGAATAAGGAGAAATTAGAGAGAAGTGAGGTTAAGGGAGGTTAATCCTAAGCAAAACAAATTCTAAGAATATACAAAAATATTTAGTTTTGCTATTTTTAGGTAGAAATGCTATTGATTTTGAAGGTTTATTTTGTAGCCTGCAACTTTGCTGAAGTTAATTGTCTCAACTAGTATCCTTGTTGATTCTCTAGTGTTTACCAAGTGTACCATCATATCATCAAGAAGCAGAAATAGTTATATCTCTCCTTTACCTGTCTTTATTCCTTTATATATTTTTGGTCTTATTGCTATTGCTAGCACTTCCAGAACTATATGAAATAATAGTTTTGAGAGTGGGCATTCTTGCCTCACTCCTGTATTTGCTGGGAAAAGTTCTACTGTATCCCCATTATATGTGATACTTGTTTTTGTTTTAGATAGATGCTTTTTATGATATTTAAAAAAAAAGGTCCCTGTATGCCTACAGGTTTTTAGCATAAAAGAGTACTATACTTTGTAAAAGTCTTTTTCTGCATCTATTGAGATGATCATGTGGTTCTGGATATCTTGGTTTTTAATATGATTAATTATGTTGATTTTTTTCCTAATATTGAACCATCTTTGCTTCCCTGCTATAAATCCCACTTAGACATAATGAATGAATTGTTGGATAAATCACTGTAGTCTTTTTGACAGGATTTTGTTTAAAATTTCTGAGTCAATATTCATTAATGATATTGGCCTATAGTTTTCCTTCTGTGTTTTATCTTTTCCTGGTTTAGGTTTTAGTGCTATATTTTTCCCCCAAAAGGATTCTGGTAGAGTACTTACTTACTTTATAAGAATTTGTGAAGTACTAAGGGTTCTTCAGAAGTTTGATAAGAATTCTCCTGTGAATTCATCAGGCTAAGTTTTGCCCCCTTCCTCCCTCTCCTTCTCTTTGATAATTCCTTTACAATTAGATTTATTTCCTTTTGTGAGCACTAAGTTGAGTTATTTACAATCTGCACCTGGTCTTCTGATAGTTTGGGTATTTTACATTTTTGGAGGTATTCTTCAATTTCTTTTGTGTTCTCAGTTTTGTTAGCATAAAACTGCGTATAATCTATTCTTATTGTTCTTTTTATTTCTTCTGGTTTTGTTGTGATTTTATCTTGCTAAATTGATTTCCCATTCTCTTCTTTTTCATTAGAATAGCTGTGTTTATCAATTTTATTAATCTTTTCAAAGAACCAGCTTTTAATTTTATTTATTGTTTCTATTTTCTTGTTTATACTTTATCTTCCCACTAATTTTTAATATATCCACTTTTGTGCTTGTTTGCGGTTTGATTATTTTTTGGCTTTCTAATTTTTTAAAATGTATGTTCACTTCATGAGTTCTCTCTTTTTCATATTTTATTAATACATTTTTATAGGGATATGATTTTCCCCATAAGGGCTGCTTTAGCTATATCCCAGAAATTTTGATGTGTTGTTTCATCATTATTTTATCTTAATGGTTCTTAATTGTTTCTATGATTTGTTCTTTGACCCAGTCATTATTTAGGATTGTTGACACTATCTTTACAGGACTGTGCCACCTTTTGCACATTCATCCTATGTTATGTGGCTTTGTTTCCATCCTCTGTATCTTTTAAAAAAAATCTTAAGTTGCTTGATGAATTTCTTTTTATACACATTGGCCTCTTCAGATAAATCCTGTTTTTCTCCTCTTTAGAATTGTTTCCTTTTGTGCCTTTAGAACTCACATCTTGAACATTTCCCTCCATCTAAATAGAAGGGAAAATAAAAAAAAAAGACTAAGGGGAAATTAGAGGGAGGAGAGGTTAAGAGAGGGATTAGTTCTAAGCAAAACAAATTCTAACTAAGGATATACAAAAATATTTATGGCTCTTTCTGAAGTGCCCATAAATTTGGGAATAGATGAATATATTATAGTATATAAATGTTATAGAATACTATTGTGCTGTAAGAAATGATGAGAGAGACAGTTTCAGAGAAACCTAGGAAGAATTATATGAACTGATACAGTGAAGCAGAACTTGAAGAACAATTTTCACAATAACAATACTATGGCAAATATCATCATAATAACCAACCACAATTCCAGAGGACTAGTGAGGAAACATGATACTTGCCTCCTGACAGAGAAATGAAAGATTCAGAGTTCAGAATGTCAATTTTTTTTTCCCTTTGGACATGGTCAATGGGCAAATTTCTTTTGCTTGACTATACACATTTTAATAGGGGTCTTGTTTTTCTTTTTTCTTTCTCAGTTGAAGGGGAGAAGAGTTGGAATGGGAAGGAAAAAGAGGTGGATTTTTGCTAATTAAAAAATAAAATACAATTTTAAAATAGTCCATTGTTAATTTTAAAAAGAGTATTTTCAGCTGAGTGCTGAAGTTGGAAGTCAAATTGCAAGGCATTGAAAAGTGAATGAGTAGAGGAAGTGAAGGAAAATTATAGACAAGAATTTGGCTGTGAAAGGGAGTAGAGATGTAGTATAATAGCTTGAAGTATACTTTCTACTTGGTCAGGAGTCCATCATCTTGAAAACTTATTTCATGGGCCAAAAGGTCACATAGCATCCTCAGTTATTTTCTTAGCCAGCTATTCATTTCTAAAATCAAATTGTATCATCTACATCCCTTGCCTTCACTGGGCACTAGTGAGGAAAACACAATCTATGCCCTTATGCACTTAGGTTTCTTGCCCAAGACTTTTAATATTTTGATAATACTTTTTTAGGTTCTTTTTAGAAATATCCTTTGTACTCATGCGATTCACCAAAGTGGGCAATAATTATATGTTTTGATAAATCTCGGGAGGCTCTCTATTATGTTTTAGATACTGTATGTGATCTGGGAGGATAACAGATTAATTTTTTATTCTATTGGGTCAACAGATAGCTGCCTCAGTATTCCTAAACAGGGAATAACTAACCACCACTATTCTTCACTTCTCTCTCTGACTCTTGCTAGATAATCTCCTATGTGATAGCTTCCATGGAGGAAAAAAATATCTGCTTCTTCCTATGTACATAGGACTCCTTCTTCAGGAAGATCATCCAATTTTTTTTAAACTCTAAATATACAACTGACCTTTCTCCTTCCTCCCGTTCCTCTTCTCTAGGATATTTTTCTACTCTCTCATATCCTGACAAAGTCCATTTTTCCTCCACCCTCTGAGATATTTTCTTTCCCCCAAATGACTTTGACACCTCTGCCCTTAATCATTAAAAAGCAAAGCCATTCCCTATACTTCTACTCATTGGTACCTCAGACATTTTTCTGGGAAGATTCTATCTGAACTATTGTGAGGAAAAAGATTTTTTCGATTAGTAGAACTCAAACCATTTTTCCTGGTTGTACAGAACCTTCTGAGGGGGCGAGAATTGGAGGTCTGTGTGATGTCACATAAAGGACAGAATAAGGAAGGGTTAGTGAGGGTCAAGTAGGACTATGTCCAAAAATTCTTCATTCTGATGAGGCAAATCTTCTGGAATGATGTATCCAAAAAATTTATGGAGCTATGACCTTTTACCTTCTTGGAGTAGTGCTGATTTATCAAAGACACAGCCTCTGGAAAATAGAACACTTAAGCCCTTTAACCAGGAGGTCTTATATCTAAGTTCTCCATTCCCCTGCTCCACAATACCAGCTGCCTGGGGATGACATAGAAAATGGAAAACCTACTAATGTAGTGATGATGGGCCCAATCCCAAACATTCATTGTAATAAAATGTGTACCCTCATCATAAGCAATAGTACAACGGGGTCCCTAAGGAAGAAGAATATGTTTTATAAGAGCCGTAATAGTAGCTACTGCAGGAGAAGGCAATTGGCACTACAGTTTTATACCCTGAATCGATGCTGACTGCAGGGAGGGCAAACATCTTGCTATTAGATGGAAGAAGAGGGCCATTATAGTCATTCTGCCAATCAGAGCAAGTTGAGAAGCACATGGGATTATACTATACTGATCCCTGTATGGTGGATGCCCTCACTGGCATAAACATTTAAAGTTAGGCAGGAGTGGCTTTGTATGATATCTTGGTTAAGGGATCATGTATCTCTACATTTACCATAGCACAGCTTCACAGTTTCTATTGTCAGCATCGATGATAAATCCAACCCCCAATTTCTAATAATCTTCTAAGGGTATTGATCTGGTTATTCAGTTCGTTAGAGAGCTACAATGTTTCTAATGGAAGCTAATATGTTCCACAACAGCATGCTGCAAGAAACTTCAGCAAAATTCTTCCACTGATTCTGACTCCATAATGGAGAGCCTTTAATTGTCCAATTCTGTCTCTTCAGACAACTCAGCCAAATCTGTAGCATATATACATACATACATACACACATACATACATACACACATGGACATATATTTTACTCCATCCTTCAAGACTCTCTCAAAAGACAACCATGTTAGTTTATTTTACTGAGATGAGTAGTTAGGATCCTACATCATCCCTGATGACTTTTTTGATAGCTTCTGAAGCTCATTTGCATATCTTTTTTATTTCCAGTGAGGAGAACCTTCAGCAACCACTTGAAACAGTTATCTTCATACATTTTTTTCCCCTGAGAAGCAATAAGGGTTAAGTGACTTGCCCGGGGTCATACAGCTAGTAAATGTCAAGTGTCTGAGGTCGGATTTGAACTCAGTTCCTGCTGACTCCAGGGCTGGTGCTCTATGCACTATATCACCTAGCTGCCCCAGATAGGTACCCTGATAGTTAAGCACCCATTGGACTAGTAAGGGATGGTGGGTGGATAATGCATTTGACTTGGGAGTAGAGGTCTCAACCTCAGTCAATGTCGCTATCTTTCATGAAGTATACTAATACCTAAGAGGTGCAGACAAATGTGGTCTTGGATGTGCCATTTCTATTTGACAATTGTCTGGTGTCCTACATATCTTGTTAGAGGACCCATCATTTATACCCAACTCATCATAGGCAAGGCTGGATGAAGGGTAATCATGTCACTTTGGGTCCTCTGTCTAGTGGCAATCAGGAATCGATAGTATGAAAACAGTTGTTTCTGGAACATACTATAATAACTAGCTGCTTCCAGGAGTTTATGGCTTCAGAAAAGCAATGACCATTTAATTTGGCCACTCTTTGGTGTTTTACAAAGGCTCCAATTGACTTTGACCTTATGAGCAGAGACCTCTAGGAACATATGCCCCATACGATCATAAAGGCTCAAGGGGAGAGATTACTGGACAGCCTACTTTAAATTTCTTATGGCTACAGTCTGTTCTACCTGCCACAAAAAAATAAAAAGAAAACAGATTTATAAGTAATTCAATAAATAGGAATCATCAAAATACACACATTTGGAATAATAGGTTCTTCAAAACCAAGTGAGTCCAATAAGCCCTTGAACTTCCTTCTTAGTCTGTTAGTCTGTGTGAGAAAAAGAGCTTGTGGTAAACTATATCTAGAATCACTTGAGTTCTTCCTGTTGAATAGATCCCTTAAAACAACTGAACTGCCTGGACTCTGAATATTTTTCAAGTTAAATCCTAATACTCTCATATGAACCATCATCTGATCTAGGGCTTTTGCCACTTAGGCCTCATCTGATCCAATTGGCCTTGTATCATCAATATAATGATGGATATCAATGACCTTAGGGAATGAATGGGGCCTTTTTCAGGTCACTGCCCACTAAACTCTGGTAAAAATGAAGGGTAATCTTGTGACTTTGGGTCTTCTGTCTAGTGGCAATCAGGCAAACTGGTCCTAATTGGTCTCAGCAACAGAGATAGAAAAGAAAGAGTTGTCAAGATCGATAACCTCAAACTATTCATCTGAGGACTGAGCTATCTGGTCTACTGTGCTAGCAAGATCAGGAGTGGCTGTAGCAGTTAGCATAACTACTTTGTTCAAGCCTCAATAGTCAACTGGTAATCTCCAAGTACCATCTAACTGCCTTCTTCATTGGTCACATAAGATTATTAAAAGAGGAAATCATATAACAAGAGTACTCAAGACTTCATCTCCACTTCTAGGGAGCAAGTATCTGCCACCACACCCCAACTCTTCTCAAACCAATATTGTTTAATATTAACTACACAGGATGGTTCAAGCAACTCCAAGAGCTTTAATTTAGCTCTACCCACAGTAATTGTCATAGAAGCTACTTCAAGCCCTGGGACTGACTCTTAGGAACTCATAATATCCATAACTACAATACATCCCACTGATCATCTATCACAACTGAAACCCAAATGGGGGGTCTTCTACCCATTTTTACATGAATAAGGTTAATTCTTATCCCAGTGGTTTGCTCCCTCAAAGCAGTGATAGAAACTGGAATACTCTGATGTGTTCTCATTGTTGGTCCCCTAGTATAATTGTAATTTAGCTTACAATATTGTAATAGTAATTAAGGTGGGGCTTTTTGCTGTTGACCTTTAATGATTCTGGCCTTTGTTTGAATGGGGCAGACAAAGTGGGATGTTTTTGTATTTCTCAGCACTGAGACAATTGGGAGCCATTGATTTGTTTCTGATGTGACATTGGGGGTGGGGAACTTCTCCACACCTAGCCTGGGTGAAGTCAGAGCCCTTGGGCCCTGAACAGGCTATATAAATAAGTGCAGGGGTTAGCATTCTCCCTAGGAGCTCTGAGCCACAGCAGGAGTGACATGTGACTCTGGGCCAGCCATTCTAATGAGCTCCCCGGCTGTACGCCCAGATGTGGATAACTATGAATTGTATTTCGTCTGTAATTCAAGGTGCTGGCTTTTCCCCCTGAACTAAGTGGATGTTATTTATATGCTAGATTAAAGTAAGATTGTTAACCCCTTAACGTTGCTTTCCTTAAGTAAAGCAGATCAAAAGGACCTATGTTGGCAGCTTTCTGGGTGCTGGTTGTTAGTGGATCTTACACCCCCACAGAAGCTGCTAGCTGGATTGTAGATACAAATATCCAGCAGCCCCTTATATGTGTGGTGCTTTTTCCCATCTGCCTAACCCTACACTATCTTCCATACCACAGCACCTCAGGTGTACAACATCTAGTTCTCTCCAGGGCCCAAGCTCTAGAGGAACCTAGGTCCTCTGCTTAGGGAAATTCACTCGAGTAGTCTCTCAAGTGGACACAAAAACTTACATGGCCATGAACACCAGTCTAGGATTGAAGACTGACCAGGTGAACTATGGGCTTTTAGAGATGTCCTAAGTTTGGGTGTGTGGAAGGGCCCTTGGTACTAAATATCTCATTTCAAGTATACTAATACATTTTCAAAAGTTATTTATCAATGATCTTATCACTTTGTGTTTTAAGTCATTTCCAAAATTCATTATGAAAGAAAGCATCATCACCCTTTGATCACCTAACATGATGGTAGGCATCATGCCTCTTCTTGACCTCTCCATATTGCCTGTATGTATGGACAGCTACTTTATTTGAACAGCTGCTGGGCTAACCCCAATCTCCCCCTAAAACTTCACCAACAGATCTGCCCAGGCTTATGTATTCTCCTGGCAAAGGACCATAGTTAATGCCTGACCAAATCATACTCATAGATACCATCGAAGAGGTATCATATTATTATCATATTATTCCTAAGGGAAGTTAGTCAAAGCAGTGGAGTTATGAGAAGGGGTCAGAAATCCAACCTACCAAACCTCTGTCTAAAAAATTTACTCTCTCCCTTTTCCTCCAGGTCAGAACTGGCTAGAGAGCAGGGAGTTTTTTGTTTGTTTGTGTAACAACAATGCTGCTAGCAGCTGCTGTGGAGGTGTAAGACCAACAACACTAGCACAGGTTCTTTGATCTGCTTTTCTAAGGAAAGCAACTTTAAGAAGTTAACAATCTTATTTTAATTGAACGTACATATATCATTCACTTAGTTCAGGAGAAAAAGTCAGCATCCTGAACTTCAGAGCAAATACAAACAGAAATTACAAACAGAGAAAATAACACAAATCAACAGACAGACTTCTGTCTGACCATAGCAATACATACATAGTTACCAGAGTGAGAAACACCAACATCTGGGTTTTTAAAGCCGGGGTCTCCTTAACAGCTACGCAGAGTCTCTTCTGGTGAAATCACAGGAACACTCTTCCAATGAGTGAGCCCCTAAGGCAAAATGCTAACCTCAGACTATATATACACTTTTTCAGGGTCAGAGAGTGTCATAGCCATGTGACTCAAACTCATGTGACTTAGGCTTTCTTGTGACTTAAGCAGGCCATCAAAGACTTTTGATTCAAAGAGTCTGGATTCAAACAAAGACAAGTCTCAATCAAGGGCACTTGATTACCTTAGTGCTGAGAAGCACTCCAAAAGGAAAAAAACAGTAGGGTGGAGCCAAGATGGGGGCTGGAAAGCAGGGACTTGCTTAAACTGTCCCCCAAATCCCTCCAAACACCTGTAAAAAATGGCGCTGAACAAATTCTAGAGGTACGGAACCCACAAAATAGCAGAGGGAACCTGGTCTCCAGCCCAGGACAGCCTGGATGGTCACTGGGAAGTGTCTGTCTCATGGTGCTGGGTCCAGAGTACAGCCCAACATGGGCCATGCCAGGACCAACCAGACTAGGAGTTAGGCAGAGCACACCTAAGGGCTATGAATCATTGAGCTGTGGCAGTTACCAGACTTCTCAACCCACAAACACCAAAGACCACGGAGCAGGTTAGCAGAAAAACTGCTGCATATGGGTAAGAGCAGTCTGGCCCAAGCCCTGGGGGTGGCAGAGGTGGTGCAGTGTTGGTGGCAGCAGCAGCAGGAAGCTCCTGCGGCTGCTTCCAGAGCTCCAGCATCAGCAGCTTCTGGAGTCCCTGGCTCATGAAGTGGGAGGAATCAAGCAACAGATGGGAGAGGGAGTGCAAGGAGCACTTTGCTGGCACAGAGGCAAGTTCTCTTGCTGTGCCCTGCTCGGATCTGGGTCATGATCCTGGTTAGTGGTTCTTGGGGGAGGAGGAGCACTGCTGAGGCAGAGTTTGCCGTGATGGTGGGGTAGAAGTAGCTCTGAAAACAGCAGCGCAGCCCCTAAAGCTGGAGACAAAGTACTCTCTACAAGCAGTCATACCCTGAGAAAAAGCTCAAGGGTCAAGTAGTTGGCTGGGAACATGAACAGGCAGCCAAAACAGACTCAGACTCAGACTCTAGAATCTTTTTTTTTTGGTGACAAGATCAAAACATTCAGTCAGAAGAAGTCAACAAAGTCAAAGATCCTACCTTGAAAGCCTCCAAGGCCATGGAAGAGATCAAAAAAGATTTGGAAAAGCAAGGAAGAAAAGTAGAGGAAAAATTGGAAAGAGAAATGAGAATGATGCAAGAAAACCAGGAAAAAAACAAGTCAATGACTTGCTAAAGGAGACCCAAAAAAATACTGAAGAAAATAACACCTTGAAAATAGACTAACTTAAATGTCAAAAGAGGTCCAAAAAGCCAATGAGGAGAAGAATGCTTTGAAAGGCAGAATTAGCCAAATGGAAAAGGAGGTACAAAAGACCACTGAAAAAAATACTACCTTAAAAATTAGATTGGAGCAAGTGGAAGCTAGTGACTTTATGAGAAATCAAGAAATTATAAAACAGAACCAAAGGAATGAAAAAAAAAATGGAAGACAATGTGAAATATCTCACTGGAAAAACCACTGACCTGGAGAATAGTTCCAGGAGAGACAATTTAAAAATTATTAGACTTCCTGAAAGCCATGATCAAGAAAAAGGCATAGACATCATCTTTCAAGAAATTATCAAGGAAAGCTGTCCTGATATTCTAGAACCAGAGGGTAAAATAGAAATTGAAAGAATCCACCTATCACCTCTTGAAAACAATCCCCAAAAGAAAATTCCTAGGAATGCTGTT
>CM053625.1:85243057-85291069 GCA_028646595.1 Phalanger gymnotis | reverse complement strand
TTTTTTTTTTTTTTGGTTCTGTTTCTTCTTTCTCATGATTCATTCCATTGGTCATAATTCTTCTCCACAACTTGACTAGTGTGTAAATAAGTTCAATGCACTATGCCGTCTTGTGGAGGGAGGGGGGGAAGGAGAGAAGAAAATCTGGAACTCAAAATTATGTAGAACTGAGCGTTGTAAACTAAAAATAAAAAAAAATCAACAAAAAAAAGAAAAGACAAGAGTTGAATAGAAAATTTGACTTTCAAATACAGGAATCAAGAGAAGCATGAAAAGGTAAACAAGAAAGAGAAATCATAAGGGACTTACTAAAGTTGAATTATTTTGTTTATATTCCTACATGGAAAGATGATGTGTATAATTTATGAGACCTTTCTCAGTATTAGGGTAGTTGAAGGGAATATACATATATATAGACAGAGGTCACAGGGTGAGTTGAATATGAAGGGATCATATCTAAAAGAAATCAAATTAAGGGGTAAGAGAGGAATATATTGAGAGAGGGAGAAAGAGAGAGATAGAATGGGGTAAATTATCTCACATAAAAATGGCAAGAAAAAGCAGTTCTGTTGGAAGGGAAGAGGGGGCAGGTGAGGGGGAATGAGTGAATCTTGCTTTCATTGGATTTGACTTGAGGAGGGAATAACATACACACTCAATTGGGTAAGGGGATAAAAAAGGGAGGATGATAGAAGGGAGAACAGATAAGGGAGGCGGTAATCAAAAGCAAATACTTTTGAAAAGGGACAGGGTTAAGGGAGAAAATTGAATAAAGGGAGACAGGATAGGATGGAGGGAAATATAGTCTTTCACAACATGATTTTTGTGGAAGTGTTTTACATAATGATACATGTGTGGCCTATGTTGAATTGCTTGCATTCTTAGGGAGGGTGAGTGGGAAGGGAAGAAGGGAGAGAATTTGGAACTCAAAGTTTTAAAAGCAGATGCTCAAAAAAAGTTGTTTTTGTATGCAACTGGGAAATAAGATATATAGGGAGTGGGGCATAAAAATCTATCCTGCCCTACAAGAAAGTAAAGGGAGAGGGGATGGGGTGGGGAGTGGGGTCACAGAAGGTAGGGCTAACTGGGGAATGGGGAAATCAGAATATATGCCATCTTGGAGTGGGTGGGAAGATAGAAATGGGGAGAAAATGTGTAACTCAAAATCTTGTGGAAGTCAATGTTGAAAACTAAAATATTAAATAAAATATAAAAAGAAAAAAAAACAATGAAAAGTCCCACTTTGCTTGCCATTACAGTTTATTTGTTTTGTTTTGTTTTTTTAACCTGAGGTCTACAAAGAGATTTCAGAGGGTCTGTGAACTTGGATGGGAAGAAAAAATAGATCTTTATTTTCACTAGCATCTAAATAAAATTTAGCATTTCTTTTATTTATGAATATAGGCAATAAAACTTTTTTAAGGATTCCATAGGCTTAGGGACTGCCAATGGGGTTTATGACATGCAAGAAGTCTAAGAACCCCGGCTCTAGAGGAATTCCTCCTTATGTGGCCAAGTATACATGATGCCTCACTTTTTCCATCTTAAAACAAGAATAAAGGTTCATCCCCATTTAGAGCCTACCTACAATTGATTTCTCAAGAATGAAGCTTCAGTGAACTTTCCCAGTCAGTGGAATTCTGCAAATGACAAATATTCTAGATCATCCCTAGAACAGTAGATAATGAAGATGTGGCATAATGAAGCCTGTTCTGGAGTATTTGTCCATTGTTCTGGGATTTCATTAACTTTAAATTTGTTATGCAACCTCCCAAGTTCTTTGAAGGTAGAAGCCTGCCCATTCTCTGATTCACCCATGGTATAAGAAGCTCCTGGGAAGTTATAATTTTGGTGGGGGGGGGGGGGCGTTAATAGGATAAGCTTAAAGCTCTTTTATTACTTCTTCTAATTCTTTATCATCTTATCCCTTTTATCCTATTTCATAATCCTCAGTTCCATGGGATCTAAGGCATTATCCAGATAAACTTCTAGATCAGAGAGGATATTTTCTTCTGGTAGCTTATTAGTTCCTGCCTCCATTAACAATGATCTTTCCATGGGGGGGGGGGGGGGGTTAGAGGGAGTTTGTAGGTCTTTCAATTCAGAGCACATTTTTTTTAATTAAAAGTTCATTTTTCTAGCCCAGATTGGCTTAGGGAATCAGACAGTCAATAAATACTTATCAGTCACCTACAGTGTGCTAGGCACAGTGCTAAGTGCTAGGGATACAAAGAAAGGCAAAAGAGAGCTCCTGCCCTCAAGATGCTCACAATCTAATGAGGGAAGACAATAACACACAAAAAGAAACTGTAAAGAGTAGTTGGTAAGGGTAACCAGCACAGGGGTATGGTGAAATCCAGGGGGGTGGGGGTACAGCCTAATAAGAAATCAAGAGATGGCCGCCTTGGACACCCATCTTAAATGCAAGATCGGTGAGGAACTCTCCACTGTCCATCCTTTCCCATCATAGGGAAGAAAAAGCTCCAGGGTCAAGGGGTATGGAGAAGGTGTTTCAGCATTGATGGTATCTTGCAGGACGAGGAGGCTGGGTGACAGAAAGAGAGATCTTTGGACACTAGAGACTGGATCTGGCCAAGGCATTCCAGCACAGGGAGAGGTTGTGCCCTTCACTTTACACAGAGTTACGAAAAGATCCCAGATCCAATATAGAGGGGCCTAAGCTTGTATAAGGTACAGGTGCCAACTGGCATGTTGGTACCTTACCATGCAGTCCCAGGTTTGAGGAGCCCTGTGCCTAGGGGTGCCATTCAAGGGTAAGAATTAGTCTTGTTGTATACCTAAACAACAAGAAACAAGTTCAAAAGCAAGAAGTAGTTATATAGCTCCAGGAACAGAGCAGGATTTCAGTTTTATCTTCCATCACATTCTGAAGTATACAGAGAAATAACCAGGGCAAGAATACTGGACTAGAGGGAAGCCTGCAGCTCTGACACTCTGAATCAGCATAATTTTCTGTATAGCTAATAGTGACTTATTAAAGCAGCAGTTTACTAAAACTTCAAAAAGGTCAAGTCCACAGACCTGTAGCTTAGAACCAAATTCATGTCAGGAATTGGCAGTGCTCAGACCAGGAGGGTCAGTAATCAGACTTTGTGCTGAATCAGTTAAGTTTGGGAGCACTAAAAGTTTGCAGGTCTCGAGCCAGAGCTGTCCCTGAGATCCTAGAATAACATTAACTCAGAACCACAAGAAAGTAGCAACAGGACTGCCCAAACATTCTCTCCAGAAGTTTGCAGAATTGGGCCATAACATCAAGTTCAAAGTCAGGAAGTAGGATGGAAAAATGAACTAACAAAAAAAGAATTCCATCATAAAAAGTTATTATGGTGATATGGGCATTCAAGACACAAATTCAGAAGAAGAGAATGACTCCAAAACATCTCCAAACAAAGTCTCAAAGAAAAAGACAATTTGGGAATAGATATAACTAGAATTCCTAGAAGTGATGAAGGAATAGTTAAAAATGTTTTCTTCAATGAAATGAATGCTAGATGGAAAGAATGGGCAAAGAAGAGCTATGGAAGATAGAATTAGAAAGGTGATTAACAGCTTGACACAACAGGTGCAAAACTTTACTAAACAATAAACTCCATGAAATTAGAATGGACCAAATAGAAGCTAATAACTCCATAAGAAAATATAAAACATTAAAACAAAGTCAAAAGACAAAAGACAAAGATAGAAAAGAAGAAAAAAAGCAAGCATCTCGTAGCAAAAGCAACTGACCTGGAAAACGGATATATAAGAAATAATTTAAGAATCACTGGACTACCTGGAAGCTATGACCACTGATGGAGAAAAGACCTCATATTTCAAGAAATCATTTTAAAAAACTGCCCAGAAGTAGTCTTAGAACAGGAAAGTAAAGTAAAATCAAAAGAATCCACAGGTCGTCTCCTGAAAGAAATCCCCAAAGGAAAACTCCCAAGAACATTTAGCCAAAATTCAAAATTTCCACATCAAACAAAAAATACCACAGTCAGAAAGAAAGCATTCAAGTACCTAGGAACCACAATCAGGATTATATATATCCACCACCATAAAACATCCATTATCATAAAGCATCCACTACCATAAAGGAGTAGAGAGCTTCAGATATGCTATTGCAGAAACAAAAGTAAGGTAGAAACCTGGGAAGACTTATACAAAATGACACATAATAAGGTAACCATAAGCAGGAGAACAATTTATACAATGAAACAATTTTGTAAAGAAAAAAAGCAACAACATTGAAAGACTTAGGAGCTCTAATCAATGTAATAACCCATCATTAGGCTTAGCACAGCACTTAGCACAGTGCCTAATTCATAGTAGATACTTAATAAATATTTATTGAATTGAAAATTCCAGAGGACTAATGATGAAACCTATTACCTACCTCCTGATAGAGAGGTGAAGAACTCAGAGTACAGAATGAATGTACACATATACATGTGTATATGTAAATATAAAATAGCTAACAAGTCAATATATAGTATATGTGTATGTATACATATATACATTATATATATATATATATACGTATACATATACATACACACACCTATGAAACACAGTAATCACAAACTCTAAAAACCTAATTAAATTATTTTAATATTTAAAAATTTTAAAACACACAGTACTAAAGGGATATAAGAAATAACTTCTCTTGTGCAACACATAACTAGAGGAAGTACTTCTGTAGGCAGCCTAAGCTCTAGCTACAGGTGCATATTCCATTCCTTCTCCCAGGCCAATCCTTTTATAATTCAAACATCCTACCTGCAAAACAAACGCTAATAAATTAGCCAAGGGCTGCAGTCTGCTCAAACTCATACTCCTAAAAAGATTACCTAGACATTTATTACGTATATATAACTTGGAAGCCCAACCCAACTTTCTTTCCTTAATCTTAACAAACATTGTCACATGCCATCTCTCCTCTTATTCCTCCTCCTCCTCCTCCTCACCTGGGATCCATTCCTACAACTTGCCCCATCTATCAAGCCAATTAAGCCTGACATTGAACTACTTTGAAAAAGGAGAAATACTTGGGGGTGTAGGGGTAGACAATAGATAACTGTGATTTATCGTGATAGAGTGATATAAATGGATAGAATGAACTTTAAAGGAGGAATGTTGATTGAACGTTGGTAGGTTAGGGGCCTAGGAGTAACAGTGAAGAAAGAGATGTACCCCAGTTCTTCTTCCTGATTCAGTGTGCTGGGCATGAGAGATAGCATACCCAGTACTGGATCGATTGGACAGGAATGCAGTGTCTTCCAGTGGCAGTGGTTTCTGTGAGTTCAAGATGTGAGAGAAAGAGTTCTGAGATGAAGAGAAGGGTTTTTGTTTTTTGGGGGGTTCTTTTGGTTGTTGTTTTTAATGGAGAAAATAGTGGTTCCGGAGAGCACAATGGAAAGGGACAACAGGAGAGAGACTCAGGATGGGTAAGGCTTTGGCAGATGGGATGAGAGACCAGTGGAGGAAGGGTGTGGAAAAAGGATTGCCTAGGCAGCTAGAGACTATGATAGAGCTTAAGAGAGAAAGAGGTGGGATTTTGGTAGCTATATAGTAGACAACTATTTGATTGAGACTTGCATTCTTATGGGTCCTATGATAGAAAACAGTGACATCAGTTTGTTCTCACTCAAATACCAGCAAACAAGGTCAGGCATAGGAGTCTGACCAGAGCTCTAAAGCAATGCCAGTTCCTTTGTCTCATTCCTAGATATTTAAATCTGCTTTTTGTTATTCAGTCATATCTGACTCTTTGTGACCCCATTTGGGG
Organism: Phalanger gymnotis; assembly: GCA_028646595.1. Taxonomy (NCBI): domain Eukaryota; kingdom Metazoa; phylum Chordata; class Mammalia; order Diprotodontia; family Phalangeridae; genus Phalanger; species Phalanger gymnotis. The sequence continues at coordinate 85,285,278 of CM053625.1, read as the reverse complement.
TTTTCTTGGCAAAGATACTGGAGCAGTTTGCCATTCCCTTTTCCAGCTCATTTTATAGATGAGGAAACTGAGGCAAACAGGCTTAAGTGACTTGCCCAGGATCACACAGCTAGTAAGTGTCTAAGGCTGGATTTGCACTTGGGAAAGTGAGTCTTCCAGACTCCAGGCATTTTATCCACTGTGGGGCTATATAGTCCTATGGTCCCCTGCACAGGGAGCCAATACTTAGGCTTGATATCAGGGGCCTTAATTCTAGAGGGAGGCCTGACAGAAAGAAACCTGTCTACTCAGATAGGATCCAGAGAGTGGAAGGCCTGATGTCTGAGGTTCTTGCCCTAGGCGGGGTTCAGTAATGTCAGCTCTTTCCTAGTCACAGACTAGTAGTAACAGAGAGTTATAGTACAGTTACAACCATACATAGAAGAGGAATCTTGTCATAGTGGATATAACACTCAATTTGGACTTGATAGACCTGAATTAAAATCTCATCTCACATACTGACTAGCTGAGTGAGCCTGCTAAGTCTCCTCTAGCCCTGGTTTCCTCCTCTATAAAATGGGAATAATAGTATCACCTAGATCATAATGTTATTGTAACAATCAAATAATACACCTAAAATGATTTTGAACCTTAAAGTGCTATACATATATTAATCAGTATTATTTTGTTATCATCAGTTTATTCTCCTATTATTGCCAAGTCCTTCTGATTTCATCTTCATAACATCTGTTCTCTCCTCTGGCACTGCCACCAGCCTGGTGTTGCCTTTTATCACCTCTTACCTTAACTATTTCAGTAGCCCGCATGATGACCTCCATGCCACCAACCTCTTCCCACTACAATCTTTCTTCCATTCAGTTATTAAAGTCTTCTTTGTCTTTTGTTGTTGTTGTATTGCATTTTCATTTTATTAAATCTTTCTCAATTGTATTTTAATTTGTTTTCCCTCAATTACATGTAAAAGCAATTTTTAACATAAATTTTTAAAGTAATTTTTGAGTTCCAAATTCTTTCTCCCCCTCCCCTGCTCCCTTGCCCTTTCCTCCCATTGAGAAGACAAGCAATTTAATATAGGTTATACATGTGCAGTCATGCGAAACTTATTTCCATGTTAATCATGTTGTGAAAGAAAACAGACAAAAAAACAAACCAGGGAAAAATAAAGTAAAGAAAAAGTATGCTTCGATCTGCATTCAGCCGCCATCACTTCTTCAAGTGCTGTTCTTAAAGAACAGGTCTGACTATGGCACCCATCTGCTCAATAAAATTCCACTGGCTCTCTACAACCTCTAGGATCAAATATTAAAAATCTCCTGTCTGGCTATTAAAAGCCTTTCATAATCTGCCCCATCCACTCACCTTTTGAGTTCTCTTATGCCTTACCCCAAATAGTTATGATGAGGTCAAGGAAACATGTTTTTAGGGTTGCTTGAGACCCCAAAATACCAACACTCCAGGTCCTGCTTGAATGAGTTCGACTCAAGCCTTCTCAGCCAAGGAGAAGAACAAAGTTTATTACAGATTCGCCATAATAGGTAGTCGTAAGAAATCTCACCGTTTGTGATGCTCCTTTTCACAAGCAGGCCAGATTCAATAGATTGAATCTGAGCACCTTCATGGGGGCAAGATGAGACTCATATATATAGAAAGATCGTGGGAGGGATCTAGGGTGGTCCTGGGGTAATGAGAGGAGGGGTTTAGGGAGGGTCTGGAGGAGGACTCTAAGGAGGAGGTTGATGGGACTGGGGTGAGGTCATACTCCAGGAACCAAGATAATGAATGATATTAAGGGTGGGAAGTAGCTGAAGGCTACGTGGTGATAACAGACTGGGCTAGTTTAAGGGTAGCAGATTTGGGCACAAGCACTTTGATAGGATCAAGGGTGGGAAAGTAGCCAGACTGTGGAGGGCTAAACTAGTACCCTAGGTAAGAGTAACCTAGAGGTTTGGGCCTTTTTGGGCCTAGGGATAATAAAAGGCTTCTGGCCTCAGGCAAATGCCTCCCAGTGGGAAGATTCGTGGACAGTTCAAGGGGGCTCCCATAGTCTAAACCCCATCTGTACTCTGTGATCCTGTGACATGGCCTCATTTTTACTCCCACAAGATACTCCTCAGTCCTAGTTGTCCTTCATACTTGGAATGTTCTTCCTCTTCATCTTTACTTCCTGGATTCTGTAGCTTTCTTCAAATCTCATCTAAAACCCCACCATGAACAGGATGCCTTTTCTGATGCCCTTTAATTCTAATGTCTTCTCTCTGTGGATTATTTCCACTTTATCCTGTTTGTACGTAATCATTTGCAGGTTGTTCTACCCATTAGACTCTGAGTTTCTTGAGAGCAGGGACTGTCTTTTGCAACTTTCTTAAATCTCCAGAACTTAGTACAGTGCCTGGCACATGGGACATTTTAAAAGCTTGAGACAGTTTCTGGGTAATTTAATCATTTTATTAATAAGGCTAGCATGTTATTAATAAAAGAAGTTAGTGGCACTCTTTAATGCCAAAGACATCTCATAGCACTGGGTTCACAGTTTGTATGCTCTTGGAAGAGCAGGTGTTCCTGAGGCTGGTAATCAGCTCTGATTGGTTAACAATTGAATATTATAATGAGACACTGGCTCTATTACAATCAATTTCCATTTCACCTGTCTGACAAAAGGGAGAATACACATTTTCCCAGATCTGTCTGAGTAAACAAAACGAGCAGGAATGCACCTATTTGCCTAAACTTATAGTTTTTTTTTTATTATCTTTGATTCGATTTTTTTTGCCTGGGTGAGTCTTTGAGAAAGATTTCCCACACTGGCTGATTTCTGAGTGAGGAAGTAGAAAAGGGGAAAAACTTTGGTCCTGATTTCAGCAAGTAGTTATTAACAAGAGAGAAATAATCATTTCTCTCACACATAGTAAGTACTTAATAAATGTTTATTTACATTTTTTTTAATGGATTCAGATAGAAACAATGCTGGGATAAGTCACTATCCTGCTATTATTCTAGAGTTGATGGTCTTCAGACTATGTACAGATGGATAAAATAAGTAACCATTTTTTGTTGTTGTTAGAAAGTATTCAGATGGAAACTCATTTTCCTTAGACTCACAAAAACTAATCTTGTTACAATTCCAGTAGCAGACAGAACCAAAGTAACTATAGGCCTTTCTTCCTATTCCCATGTAACTTTGCTCTCTGCTAGAGCAAAGTTATTGTTCTTTTAATGGTTACTGTTATTAATTTCAGTGAGTTAGAATAGACTGGAAATAAATTCTAAGGTAGTGGGGGTTAGGGGGAGAGGTTTCTAAATCAAGCCCCTGAGGAGGCCTGGAAACAGACACCATCCTCCCCCTCCCCCTTCCCCTTTCGTCTACCATGATAGCTGTCAGAAGCAGAGTTTTCTCTCCCACATGTAATTTGTTTGCACTCCAGGAGCCCGAAGGTCACTTTCATTGATTTGTTTATCTCTCTGGGTATACCAAAATGGATCGAGGATTTAGAGAAGAGAGAGAGAGACAGAGAGAGAGAGGGGCGGGGGGGGGGGGGGGGGGGGGGGGGGGGGGGGGGGGGGGGGCTTAGAGATCCTCTAGTCTTGCTAAACTTATTGTGATGACCCTGATCTAATCTAATCCTCTCATCTCACATTTAGGGAAACTGTGGCTTACAGAACCTAAAGGACTTTCTTGAAGTCATATAGGTAGCAGTAAGGAGCATATCTGGGACCTGAATCTAGTCTCTTTAATTCCAGATCCAGTGCTTTTCCTACTAAAACAAAGTTCTGAAAAAAAAAAAGTTCTTATGTAGATCTTAAGAGGAGATTGATAAAAGTTTGTTTCCCGTGCTTATAAAGGCCTCAACTAGAGACAAGTGACAGAAGAAAATCATGGAAGATTTAGGTCATGTAGAAGAGAGCATCAAACAAATCATGATGAGCACTGAAGGGAGCAAGGGGAGTTTCCACCCCATTTGTGGACAGCTTTAGGAGGGATCAACAGCAATTATTCCTAGATGGTTTGGATCAGGGGTGGGGAACTTGCGTCTTCAAGGAGGAGTGGTGAGAAGTGGTGGTGCTAAAAGGGGAAGGTTGTGACTCTGTACATCTATCATCCTTGGGTCTTTTCTGTTACCAGTTGACATCTCCTTCTCCCCTGCCATCTGTCTTCATGGGTCTATAGCATGGGAGACCCTAGATCATGGTGGTCAAAGCAATTCCCCACATTGACCACCCAGAGATGGCTCTGTAGAGCCATATCAAGAGGTAATTCTGTTGTCAGATAGGGTAATATCTAAACCAGGGGTGGGAAACCTGCAGCCTCGAGGCCACATGTGTAAGGGCAAGCAAAGTGGGACTTTTTACTGTTTTTTCTTTTGGAGTGCTCCTCAGCACTTAGGCAATCAAGTGCCTTTGATTGAATCTTGCCTTTATTTGTAGGAAGGTCCACACCCTTTTGCTAATTAATTAGGTCAGGAGAGGTGTGAAGCCCTTGAAAAGTGTGAAGCTCTCAAGTCCTGAAAAAAGGTATAAATACTCTGAGATTAGTATTTTGCTTGGGGGCTTACTCACTAGAAGAGTGTCTTGTGATTTTACCAGACCAGACTGGGTAGCCATTAAGGAGTCCCCTGGCTTTGAAAAACCCAGATGTTGGTGCTTTTCTCTCTCGTAACCATGTATGTAGTATCTTAGTCGATTGGATTGAAACCTGTCTGTTGATTTGTGGTATTTTGCTCTGTTTATATAATTTCTGCTTGTAATTTCTGTTTATGTTTTCTCTGAAGTTCAGGGTACTGATTTCTTCCCCTGACCTAAGTGAATGATTTATATATGTTTAATTAAAGTGAGATTGTCAACCCCTTAAAATTGCTTTCCTTGGAAAAGTAGATCAAAGAACCTGTGCTAGCAGCCCTCCTGTGTGCTGGTGTTATTGGTTTTACACAGCCACAGCAGTGGCAAATAGCATTATTGTTACAACATGTGGTCCTCTAGTTCCTCAAATTCTGCCCTTTGGCTGAATCCAAACTTCACAGAACAAATTATTTTATTAAAGGGATTTGTTCTGTGAAATATGGATTCAGCCAAAGGGCCATACTCATGTTGAACTGTGCTTCCCTTTTCCACAAAGATTCCTCAGGGTGAATGTTGCCCTATTGTGGATTCTCCTCTCCCCTCCTACTTTGAAATCACTCTTGATATGGGTTTTAACCTGATTTTACATCTACTTTGATGGTAGTAACATCTTCAATGGCTCTATTGATTGCACTATTGCGGATACTACCCCAAGTAGTGCAGATAATATTCCCATGCTTTCTCATCCTTTGCAATTCTTATCTGTCTTTCCATAAATACTCCAATGAGAATCAAACCAACAGGCTGAGGGCCTTTCTCTAGCTCTTTTAATATTTCATAGATGCCAGTATGCATTTCACAGATATGGGGAACATCCATCTGTTATCTTTCACTCTTGCTACATGATCAGCCCACAGCCTATTCTAATCAAATATGTCCTTGGCAAAATCTTTATGCCATTTCCTGTATGCAGGTCAATGCTGGCAATATGCTACAGCCTACTTACACCCACTCTTGCAACTTTCCATTATCCTTTGGGTCATATACAATTTTAACTCTTATGAGATCTTGATTTTCTATGATTTGTAGCCACATAGCACCACCAGGAGAATACTTCAGTATCACAAGGATCTGTAATTTCAACAGTGTATAGCTATTACCTTCACCAGTATAGATTACAATCCTTTCCTTACTTAGTAGAAACAAGATGAATCATCCCATAGTGAAATCAGTGATAAGCCCCTTTCAACTTTGCTGATACTTATTGCAGATACTTTTTGGCAGAGCTTTCACAAACTCAAAATGTCTTGTCATAGTCTTCACAAACTCAGGAACATGTTTATAGCATGATGAGACATAAATGGGACTTTAATGTAAGCACAAGTAGAATATTGATGGTAACATAATATGGGCTTTGGTGGCTGGAGTAGTTTGGGATAATTGAAAGTGCTTTCTAAATTCCAAAATATTTGTTCTCCTATTCGATTCTGAGACCAGCTCATTGTTCATCTTCATTGCCCATCTAAAATATATGGACCGTTGGGTTACTTCATTGAGTTGTTCATCCAATGGCATGTCTTAATTTTGCCTACATAAAATTGTGTTTTTCAAAGGGTCATAGACAAGGAACTTTGTGATTTGCCCAAGGTTTTCTCTCTCTCTCTCTCTCTCTCTCTCTCTCTCTCTCTCTCTATGTGTGTTACACACACACACACACACACACACACACACACCTCTGTCTTTCCCTTTCCTTTATGTCATTCCTCTCTTTTCTTGTCTCTCTCCTCCTTCTCTCTCCCTTCCTTTTCCCCTGTCTTTTTCTTTCCTCTCTTCTTCCTTCTCTCCTTTCTCCTCCCTTTCTTTCTCTCACTTTCCCTCTCCTCTTCCTTCCTCCTTCCATCCTCTCTCTCTCCCTTTCTACCTTCCCCATCTCCCTTTCCTCTTTCTCTCTCCCTTTGTTTCTGTCTCTTTCTCCCTCTCTGTATCCATCTCCCTCTCTGTTTCTCTCTTCATCTGTCACTCCCTCCTTCTTTCTCTTCCCTTCTCTCTCTTCCTCTTTTCTCTTTCTGTTTCTCTCTCTAGTTCTCTGTAGTTGTCACACACACACACACACAGACACACACACACAGACATACACACACTGCTGCAGTCCTCAAATTCTGTGAAATTAAGATGCATTACACATTTATTTGCTTTTGATTGAAAACAAACTCCAAGAGAAAATCATAATTCTTCAGAGTTAGGGTAGTCTTTGAATAAAACATCACAGTTGCTATTGATTGCTGTAAGGCTATCACTTTATCACTCACTTACTCATCTTCACTTTTCAGTGACCTCTGCAGAGTTACCTAGATATTCTTTCTATTCACCCTACTTGTAAACCAACTCCTAGACTTCATATCACAGCCTCAGTACTCTTCATTTTGAGGAGTTTGTGTTCATCAGAAACTCCAGGCTCCTAACTGATATTTTACCTGAATAGAAATAAGTTCTGAAACCCTCATTTGTCCTATATCCCATTCAAGCTCTGAACTTCCTTCTTCTGGGTCTAGGGGTTAGGATAGAGTAAGATTTGGGGGCTAGCTTCTCACAGGATTCTTATCTCTTCTCCTGTGACTATTTCAGGCCTGGGATGGAAAAAGACAGTATGTTGCCTAAATAAACTCTGGAGAGTAAAGAAGAAGGATAAACATAGACTATTTCCCCATCTTCCCTGGATCCCTCTCTGCTCCCATCCCACCCCCTTCCACTAAGATACCTGGTCCAGCATTTCCCTACTGCCTCTAGGTCTGGCTCCTTACCCTCTATGGCCTCATGACAATTGAACCTTCTCTTCCTCCTTTTTCTTAATAGTTTTAACTTCCCTGACCATAAACTCTTTAGGAATAGAGAATGGTTTTGTTTCACCCTTGTATCCTTGGTGCCAAATACAGTTCTTATACATAGTAGGACCTAATATATGTTTACTAGATTGGTTTGGATTATCTTTATGACTTTATTATCCTATCTCAGAATGTTCACCATTCATCTTATCACGTACTGCATCCCACCATTCTTTATATATCCCAGGGCCCCTCCTTTTTTTTCTTTCTATTTTTGCAGAACAAATAGTCAAAATATATCTTTTAAGTTATTTACCTAGCATGCAAGTTACTAAATGGAGGTCTAAAATACTATTTCATATAAATCATAGCTAAGGACTGAATTCATCCCACAAAGAGTAAGTCCAGCCACCCAATTTCTTTTCAAGGGCTATCAAAATAGATATTTGTAAAGATGAAGACAATTCATCTTTTATCTACTTCCATTAACCTCTATCTCATTCATAAGATGCCATTTGGATATTTTCTTACAGGCTTGAAAAATTTCCCTAAAACTTTTAAAATTATTTTTTAAAGTATTAAAATTCTGTTTTCAGTTTGTTTTAATTTAGTTAGTTGGAACTGCCATGTCCTTGATGGGTTGTGGGTATAGCTATGATAAGACAGGTGAGAAGGGGCCAGTAAGAAAATCTGGGCTAAGTGGGCACAGCTCAATGTGCTGTAATGGCAAAGGGAGGCAAGTAAAAGGTTCACTGACTCTAGTGGTATAATGAGGTTCTAACAAGTAAGGCTGGGGAGTATAGTAGAGTGAGGCTGAATGGAATGGAATGAGCCCTGCATTTGGAGTTAGAAGACTTGGGTTCAAATGCCAATTTATTTGCCAAGTATATAACCCTTAGGTTAGCCACTTTCTTTCTTTGGGGGATTCAGACTAAGGTCATTTCTAATTGTAAATTCTATGATCCAAGGATAAAGACTAGCTGTCTTTTTCCCCTCTACCCTGAATTTATTTAAAGCTCTTAGATCTGAAAGAGACCTTAGAAATCATTCAATCCAACCCTCTTATTTTACATATCATGGCATAATAGCTTCAGAATTGTATGGGACCATAAAGGTCATCTCTAGTCCAATGTTCTCATTTGACTGATGAAGAAAACGAGGCCCCAAGCAGTTCAGTGATTTCCGTGTGGCCATTCAGGTACTAAGTAGATGAGTTAGGACTCTAACCCAGGTCCTCTGGTCCAAGTCCAGCATTCTTTTTATGTACAATAAGGAAGAAAAGGAACTCTAGAGAGGGAAAATGATCAACCCAAGGTCACAAAGGTGCGTCTTGCTAAGTGTGGCCATCAGTTGACATACGTTGGCAAATATGTCCTGCAAACCAGAGATGAAGGACTTGCCTCCAAACCTCTCAGGTGATTGGAACAGCTGAATGTATTCTAAGGCCTGAGCTTACCCGCAAGCCTGTGGGTGTTATTCATTTTTTGTGGGAAACAGATGGCATTTAAAAGGGACCCTCTTCAGGATCTTAAGCCTAGTAAAGAAATACTTCTGTCCAGAGGAAGCTATTGAGAGAGAATATAAAAGGTGGGAAGGGCACTTTAATAATTTCCTGACATATAATGTGGCTGAGATACTCTGATTCCATTAAAAGCTACCATCATGCTTTAAAAGTTGTATACAAATATGATGGCTGTTAGGCCTTGTTTAAACCTCTCTGGACTCCATTTTCCCCATCAGTCAAATGAAGAGGTTGGACCAGAAGATCTCCAAGATGCCTCTCTGTTTTGACATTTGATGTTCTATTTTTGAGCCTTCTATGATCTAAAGTCCCTTTCAGTTCTGACATTGGGTGTTCTATATTCTAAAATTTTTTGGTCTCTTTCCCACGCCAAGGATTTTTGTTATAATTGTCCAGAGATAGTTTAAACTACTTGAATTCAGTGTAGATAGCCAAAAAGCTATAGCAGCTATGCTATTGTAAGCCAAGCCTAGTATTAGGTTCTTTGGGAGTAATAAAACTTAAATAATCACTAGCAGTAGTATAGCATCTTAAGGTTTATAAAACATTTTATAAATATCATTTCATTTTATTCTTGCAACAACCCTAGGAATTAGCTGTCATTATTATCCCCAACGTATAGAAACCAAGAGACCAAGGTTAAGTGACTTGCCTAGGATCACAAACTAGTAAGGGTCTGAGGCCAGATTTGAATTCAAATCCTCCTGTGTCCAGGCCCAGCACTCTCTCCACTGTACCACCTATCTAGCATTTCTAGTGCTCATTCAGAATTTCAAAGTGCTTGATATATATTATCTCATCTAAGCCCCACAACAAAGAGCTCCAAATAGTAAGTACTGCCAAATTTATTGTCTCCATTTTATAGATGAGCAAACTGAGATTCTGAGAGTAACTTCCTTATGATCACCCAGGTGGTAGATGTCAGAGCCAGAACTCAAATTCAAGTCTTATTGATTCTCAAGTCTAACTCCCAAGTAAAATTGATAATCTTGTTGAAAAATTAGAAAGATATGCCCAAGGAACTTTTTCAGTGCAGTGTATCGACAATTGTAAAGGACTGTATCACAGATGGAGGACACAGGTGCTAAGCGGGGTACTTGATGGAAAAATAATCAAGGTTTGGGCACAGGATTTCTCACAATATAGATGCAAATAATACGTATGCAGATAATAGAAAACCTAATTGATGTTAGAGGCAGAAGTGAAAAAAATTTCAACAGCTTAGAATGAGCTGGTATATAGAGATGAATAAAAAATTCCATAATTAGGGTAAAAAATGAGCTTCATAAGTACTGGATGATGGATTTAGGGCTAGAATAAAGATCACATAGGATGATCTGGGGTTTTAGTGGACTGTAAGCTCAACATAAGTTAACAATGGGACATGGCAGCATAAAAAAGCTAATGCTATCACGGGCTACATTAGTAGGGACATAGTATCCCAAATGGGAGAGGCAAAAGTCTTGCTGTTGTTCACCCTAATCATGCAACATCTGGAATACTCTTTTCAGGTCTAGATATCATCTATTATGTGGACAAACAGGAACACATCAGACAATGGCCAGTATTGGAGTGGGGGAGGCTTGGGGAGGTAGGGACTGGAGAACATAACTCATGGGGTCAATTAAATAACCTGGGGATGTTTAGCTTATAGAAGAGGTGCGATCTCTGTCTTTAAGATCTATGATCTATTTCTATAATCCTGTGATCAGATTATAAAATGGTAGAACTCCAAGAGCCTTTAATGATCACTTTAATATACTGGAAAGGTCTCTGTGCTTTTTATTGCAAGTTCTGGGTTCAAATCCCTAACCTTGCTGCTTATTGTCTCTGTAATCTTTGGTCAAATCAGTTAACCTTGCCTTGTCTGTAAAATAAGCTTTAAACTCCATGATTTCTAAGGAGACTTCTAGTTCTAAATCTTGTGATCCAAGGGAATTTCTACTTACTCATTCACTTTGTTCACCACTCCCACCCCTGCCATTTCCAATGTGCTAACTGCAGACCTAGATCTCTAACATGTCTAATATACATTATGAAATGAAATGTTATGTGGAACATATGTAACCCATTTTCACCATAAGTACTCCTGTTTTAGTGCTCTATAATCTTTTTTTGTTTATGATATCTCTTTAGGAAGAATCTTTTCTCAAGACTGAGTGTACGATATCATCAGTGTTGGGAAATGCCTATGAGAAAATTTCCTCTGCCAATACAGATCAGCTTCTGCTTTGAGACTTGTAGATTTACAGAATTGCCTGGGGCATTGAGAAGTGACTTGCCCAGGGTCACATAGTCAGTACGTGTCAGAGGTGGGAGTTCCTGACTCCAAGGACAGCTCTTCATCCATCTCACCATGTTGGTCTCTCCGTAGGAATATAGTAATATAAAAGTTAGGGTTAATTAATCAACATGAAAACATAGAATGGACATGGTGAGAAAAGTCAAGATACCTAGGTTCTAACCCTGACCCTGCTCCTTCCTAACTGCATTATCTTAGGAAAACCATTTCCTATCATTGGGCTTCATCTGTAGAACAAGGAGGCTAGAGCCCCTGGCTTTGAATTCTAGCTTTTCTTACAACTAGTTCTGTGAACTTGGGCAAGTAACACCCCTTCTCCAGCTCTGTTTACCCAGAGAAAAATTGAGGGGTTAGACAAAATGATCTCTAAGATCTGTTATAGCTTTAAATCCCATGAGCCTATTATGTCTAAGGAATCTTCCAGTTTTAAATCCTATGACACCACGCCTAATATATAATTATATATCTGAATGTGTATATAGATATACATATAGATATATAATATAGAATTATATATCTGAATGTGTAAGGGACATACTCTGATGATCTTTTCTTAGTTGTCATTGTTTTTAACCTTTGCTGCATTTGAAACAATTGACCACTCTCTCCTACTAGAGATTCTCTCCTTTCTGGGATTTCATGACACTATTCTTTAAAGGCTTTGGGCAGCTAGGTAGCACAGTGGATGGAGCACCAGGCATGGAGTCAGAAAGACTCATGTTCCTGAGTCCAAATCTGGCCTCAGATACTTACTAGCTGTGTGACCCTGAGCAAGTCACTTAACCTTATTTGCCTCAGTTTCCTCATCTATAAAATGAGCTGGAGAAGGAAATGGCAAACCACTCCAGTATCTCTGCTAAGAAAACCCTAAAGAGTTGGATATGACTGAGCAATAACACTCTCTGCTTCTCTTCTTACTTGTCTGACTAGTCCTCAGTTTCCTTGGCTGTTTCATTATCCATATCATGCCCCCTAAGAGTGTCTGTCCTCCATGCCTCTTTCCTGAATCCTCTCTCTTTCTACCCTCTTTTGGTAGCTCCCAGGGGTTCAAATATTACCTCTCTGAAGATGACTCACAGACCTGTATCTTCAGCTCCAGTCTCTCCTTTGAGCTTCAGTCTTACATTACCAACTCCCTATTAAATATTTCAAGCTGGAAATCATATTGACATCTCAGACTCAACAAGTCCAAACCAAAAACTATTATCTTTCCTATCAAACCAACTCTTATTCCAACTTCCGTATTTCTTTCATGGGCACCACAATCCTTCCCTTATCATAGTTTTGAAATCTTGGTATTATCCTCAGCTCTTTACTCTCTCTCAATCTATATACCCAACCAATCACCAAAATTTGACAGTCCTACTTCCTTATCTCTGACTCACAAATTCCCTCTCTCCCTTTAGGATGCAGTTTAAGTACCACATTTTACATGAAGCCCCTCCAGATAGTCTCTTGATAGTCAGTCAACTGGTATTTGATAAATGCCTACTACATCCCAGGGATAGTGCTAAATGTTGTGGATATAAAGAAAGGGAAAAGATAGTTCCTACTTTCAAGAAGCTCACAATCTAATGGGGGAGACAACATGCAAACGACCATGTAAAAACAAATTTATACAGGTAAATTGGTGATGGTGGGGTAATCTTAGAGGGAAAACACTACAATTAAAGAGGCCTGGGAGAGTCTTTTTTTTGCAGAAGGTTGGCCTTTTTATTTTTTAACCTGGGACTTGAATGAATCTTGGGAATTCAGAAGGGGAGACAAGGAGGAAGAGTATTTCAAGAATGGTACATGGCCAATGAAAACACATAGAGATGGGAGATGTAGTGTTGTGTCCAAGAAAGAATGATAATTATAGAGTACGTGGAGGATAGTGAGTATGTGAACACTGGAAAGGTAAGAAGCGTTCAGGTTGTGAAAGCCAAAGAGAGGATCTTATATTTTATCTTGGAGATAATAGGGAACCAGCTGGAATTTATTGAATAAGAGGGTGACATTGTCAGACTTTCATTTTAAGAAGATCAAATTGACAGTTAAGTGGAGTGGGGAGTGACATGGGGAGCTACTAGAGGGAGGGACACCAGCCAACAGACTATTGTAATAGTCCAAGTGTGAGATTATGAGAGCCTGCACCGGGATGATAGCATTATCAAAGGAGAGAAGGGGGCACGCATGAATAGAAACAACAGGATGTGGCAACTGATTGGATATGGGGTGTGAGGGAGGAGTCAAAGGTGATATTTAGATTGCAAGCCTGGGTGACAGGGAGGATGGTGGCACCCTCGAGAGCAACAGAAAAGTTAGGAAGCAGGAGGGTTTGGGGAGAGGCATCAGTTGTGCTTCCTGAGACAGGCGTCTCAAAGATTTTACCCACCACAAGAAGAGATACAGGATGATAGTTGAGATAGATGAACCAAGTGAGGATGTTTTTCAGGAGAGGGGTGACATGGGCATGTTTGTAGAAAGTAGGGAAGCAGCCATTCTATTGGGAGAGATTGAAAATTTAGTGAGAGAGTGAGTTTAATAGAAGGGTCAATCTTCTGGAAAAGATAGGATTGAGTGGGGTCACTTGTGCACATGGAGAGGTTTGCCTTAGCAAGGAGAAGGACCACTTCTTCGCATGAGACAAGGATAAAGAAGGAGAAAGTGGCATAATCCTATAGGATGAACTCCATCTCCATTCTAGGGATAAGATCTAGGACTGAGAAGGCATCAAGGTGCATGGGGTATGGAGATTAAGGTGACAGTCAGCAAAGTATTATAATACTAGTATAGGCCTAGGCATCTTAAGATAGAGATTCAAATCCTAGCTCTGAAATATGTGTGATCCCTGAGTTCATTTTTTTTCTCTGAATGTAAGTTTCTTCATTTGAAAAATGACAGCTGTATACTACATAACTTCTATTGTGGGCTCTTCCAGTTCTTGGATTCTTTGTAACTAGCTGTGCGACTTTGCTTAAATGACTTAACCTCTCCAAACCTGCTTTTCCTCATATGTAACGATGATGATGATGTACTCACATAGTGACTTAGGGCTTACAATGCACTTTACAAATATCTTATTTTATCTTCACAACAATCCTCAGAAGGAGGTGCTCATCTTATACCCATTTTACAGAAGCATAATGAGCTTGAGTGACTTGCCCAAGGTCACGCAGCTGATAAGTGAATGAGGCCAGATTTCATCTGAAGTCAATATTGCTTGTCAGGGATGGAAAGATCAAGTGAGGGTTTTGTGTGCATAGGGGAAGATATGGGCTTGTTTGTAGGCAGTAGGGAAGCAGCCAGTAGATAGAGAGTGGTTGAATATTACTGGGAGAAAAGGGATGATAAAGAGTGCATTCTGATGGAATGAGATCCCTTGTAGATGTAGAAAGGTATGCCTTGGTAAAGAGAAAGGCTGCCTCTTTATGTGAAGCAGAGGTGAATGAGGAGAGAGTGGGAGAAGGCATCTGAGTGATGTGAGATGAGGCACAGGTGAGAACGGGGAGTTCCCAGAGAATGACCTCATTTTTTTCAATAAAATATGAGGCAAGGTTCTAGGCTGAGAAAGTAAGGGGAGGGGAGGTGCAGGAGGCCTGAGGAGGCAGGAAAAAGTTTGGAAAAGCCACTGTGGTAAGTGGGATAGTGAATCAATTATGGAAGTGCTGAAAGGATTGCTTTTCTGCAATGAGGGCCCAGTTGAAATTATGGAGGAAAACCTGTAGTGGGCGTGGTTAATGTGGTTTTACGACTTTCTCCAACTTTGTTCAGTAGCATGTAAGTGTGAATGAAGGCAACAAATATGGGAAGTGATGCAAGTCTGAGCATTGGTTGGGCGAGACTGGTGATATGTGAAAGGAGTAAAGGACTTGAGAAAAGAGGACAGTGTAGAGTTGAATTGGTTGACTCAAGGGTCAGGATAGGGAAAGTGAGATAGCATAGTTAGCATAGGTTTGATGGCCTGGGAAAGACCGACGTGTCAAGAGATTTCAAGTCATGAGGATGATGTAGACCAGGGTTTGAAGTTACAAGGCAGAAGGAGAGGCAGAATGACAACAGATTGTAATGAGATAAATGAATTGAGTTTATGACCATGGATGTGGAACATTTGTGTGTGGTGGCAAGATCACAGGCATGACCATCTCTCTGCATAGCTATGGTGGGGTGGAAGAGTAGGTCATGGGAAATAAGTAAAATTAAGAATTGGGAAGTTTCATATTTGAGGGAATATCAATATATACTTGAAATTCCCTAGTACAAAATTAGGAGTTGGAGAGGAGAAAAATCCTGTGAACCAGGTCCTGAATTCCTTAAAGCAGGAAGAGGAGAGGGTATCTTAGAGGTTGTTAGAAAACAGCTCCCAAAATCTTGATTGGGTGATAAGTATGAACCTCAAAGCACTTAGTAAATGCTTTCTGTATCCCTTGATGTCTTATATGTTCTTGTTATTTAGGCATATTATCTCTCATTAGAATGTGAGCTCCTTAAGGACAAGGGTGTGTGTGTGTGTGTGTGTATGCATGTGTGTGTATGTGTATGCAGTGGATAGAATACCCCATCTGGAGTCAGGAAGACATCTTCTTGAGTTCAAATCTGGCCTCAGACACTTACTGGCTGTCTGACCTTGGGCAAATCACTTTATCTGATTTGTCTCTGTTTCCTCATCTGTAAAATGAGCTGGAGAAGGAAATGGCAAATCAATCCAGATATTTGGCAAGAAGACCCCAAATAGGGTCATGAAGAGTCAGATAGGAATGAAAATGGTGGAATGAAAAGGGAAGATTTGAACCCAGGTCTTTGTAACTCCAAATCTAGTGCCCTATCCACTATCTTCACAATCCTAACATAAAGGTTTCCTATGATTTCACGATTGATGCTGTAGATTCCTCTCAGCCTTAGTATTGTCAAGCTCCCTTTAGCCTGCCCAAACAGTACTACTGTCCTTTGCTTCAACTGCTCTTTGGCCCTCTTGCAGGGTCCCTCAAGAAGATCCAGGTTAAGAGTAAAAACAAACTTTTCCCAAGAGCCATCACCTTGAAAAGACACTAGAGGGCAGCAGCTGATCACCAACTGCTTTCTCTCCATCATACCCCAGTAGAGCCAGACATCCGCTCTCCCTGGTGCCTGCCCCAGTCTGGGATGCTATATTTCCAATGGTATATCTCTGTGTTGGGCCTGATTACCTGCCATTTTACCTAGTTTTCACAGGATGTAGCGTCCTCTTCAGGCAGAGAAAACCTCTACAAAACCACTCAAGTTAATGCTCAGTTGGCATTGTTACTAGGTAGATATCCAGGACCACAGGTCACTCTTCTTTCTCCCTACAATTAAAAACCTACCCCCAAAGGGTAGGATATGCTCCTAGGGCTTAACTGTCTTTATAGAAAGTTTTAGAAAATGCCTTTGGACAAGGAGGGGTGAGTTCAAGTTTTATGAAAGAGCATTGAGAGTCAGAAGACCTGGGTTCTGTTCCCAGCTCTGCCACTATACTAGGCAAGTTTCTGTTCCTCCCTGAGTTTCAATTTCCTTTTCTGTAAAATGAGAGAACTGGGCTAGATTATACCTCAGATCCCTTCTCACTTTAAAACCCTACCCTTCTAGCACTGTGCCAGTATGGATTCTAGTACCAGAGGGTTGCTAAGGGATGCTATGGATCTTTACGAATTGAGTAGAGGCACATTGTGACTAAAATGTGTTAGGGGAGACCTGCCTAAATATGGGAGAATAATTTCCTAGACGCCTAGGACTTTAAAGCTAGCCCTTAAGCACCATGGAGATCAGGATTTGTCTATAAGAGACCTCACACTGGGGTGGAAAGCCCTGAATTGAGAGTTGAAAGATCTGGCTTGGGATCTCAGCTCTGCTATGTACTAGAGGTAACCTTGGGCAAGTCGTGAAATCTCTTAGGGCCTCAATTTCCTCTTCTAGTAAATGAGAGTTGGACCAGATGGCTTCTGAGGCCCCTTTAGCTCTCATGTTCCAAAGGTAGCTCTCAGATCATGTAGACCTGTGGTTCTCAAACTTTTTGGTCTCAAGACCATTTTACATTCTTAAAAATTATTGAGGACCCCGGAGAGCTTTGACTTATGTGGTTTATTTCTATTGATATTTTGCTATATTAGAAATTCAAATGTCTTAGTATCATTTTGAAAATAGTTTTGACCTTGTGGGCCTTGCAGACTCCCCAGGAATTTTCTACCACCCTTTGAGATTCACTGTAGACCAATCAATTCATTGTATGAAGGAGAAGAATAAGGCCTAAGAAAAGGGAAATGATCTGCCTAAGGTCATATAACTAGTGTTACTAGTGGAACATGGAAATTTGATTCAACAGATGTTAGCTTAAATTATATATTGCTATATTTAGAGACAGAGTGTGGGATAGTTGTTAGAAAGCCAGCCTTAGAGTCAGGAAGATCCAGATTCAAGTTTTGCTTCTAACGTATACTGGTTATGTGATCCTAGAAAATTATCTTAACCTCTCAGTGATCCCAGGCAAGTCTTTAAGACTTTAAGTTGCAGAATAGCATTGACAGAGCAAGTTCCCTCACCAGTAAGATACTATGTTCTAGGGACTGTGCTAAACTTGGAGGAAGAGGTACTGGTGAGAACTGTGTGAGTATATATGACAAAGATATGTAGTACCCTGCTTTCAGGAGGCAGTGTGGTCCAGTGGAAAGAATGTTGGACTTAAAGTCAGGAGAGAACTAGGTTGAAATACCCTCTTCAGCCTTTACCAGCTGTTTGACAATGGGCAAGTCATTTAACCTTTCTAGGCCTTGGTTTCCTCATCTATAAAATGCGACTATGAATATTAATGGTACCAGCTTGACAGATTTGTTGAGAGGATCACGCGAATGGGATAATCTTGTAGGGGGGATAGGATAAGGAAGCAGATAACAATTTCATGACAGGAGTTCCCCACTTGCCCTACAGTCCTGTGATTCCTCCTTTGCTTTCAGCCCACTTTCCATTTTGACTCTTTTTCCCTAAGATCACAGCAAACCATTCATTGAGCAGACATTTATAATGTTCCCACTGTGTGCAGAGAACACTGTGCTCCATGCCAGACATAATTCAAAATTTAGGCAAGACAGATTGTCTGCTGTCATAGAGTATAAGTCATCAGAAGGCTAAGATACAAACAGAATTATGGTAGGCAACATTACATGATTGGCACATTAAAGAGTTGCAAAGCATTGTATGGAATCTGAGAGGAAATATCGATACCAACTGAAAAGATCAGAGAATACTTCATGAAATGATGTCTGAATTGCACTTTAAAGGATGGATAAGTATTTGATAAGTGACAAAGAGGTTAGAGGACATTCTGCTCAAGAGAGAATAAAGTAAACAAAGGTAAGTTGGCTTAAAAGAACGTGATATGTTTGGGGAGCAGAGAAAAGTACAGCTTGACAACAGTGTAGTGTGCATAGAAGAGAGCCTCATGAAGTAAGACCAGGATGACTGGGTAATGGCAGATTACAGGGGTATTTGATTGGCAAGAGGATATCAAGAACATATTGAACTTAACTGGGGGGGGGCAATATGGATCCCATGAAGACTTTTGAGTACAGGAGTGTCAGGACAAGATCCATGCATACAGAGAAAAGATTCTATAGGTGGGAGAGTTGACGGTAGATACAATGTAGGAGGTCTTTACCCACATTACAATTCTATGGCTCCTTAAGTTCTCTTTCACTATTGGTCCGAATTCCACCTCATCTCTTCTCCCTGTGACAACAGCATGCTGAGCCCAGTGAGTTTTGTATCCAATGTACAAAGTGATAGACATAGGATAGTCCTTTCTCAAACAAAATCTTTAAGACCAGGTAGATGTTGTCTTCCAGTAACATTCCCCAAGAGGGCCTTTCCTAGGCCATGCTTACTTGTATTACTCTAGATACAATAGGGGAGACAGTGTGGTGTAATAGTATATGAAATGTCTTTTGGAGTCATATTTTAGTTGCATCACATCAGACAAGTCAGCTAACTTCTCTGGGTCTCAGTTACCCCATCCATAAGATGAAGGGGTTAGACAACCTTTGTAAGGTTCCTTCTAGTAATATGATTCTTGACTTCCTTTCATGTGCTGCCCAGACATTACATGCACTATTGAGGGTTGAACTTTAGTTAAAGTTGAGATCATATTCTTGATTATTCCCTTAAACATCCTCCATTGATAAAAAAGATACAATGGAAATAAAGGAATATGCTAATAATTATTATTAAAGCTATCACCATCACTATAAATAACTTCCATTTGAATAGCACTTTATAACTGATGAAGAATTTGTACACTATTTTATTTAATCCTCATAGTGCCTCTCGGGGTAGGGGTGGAGTAGGATGGGATAAATTCTCTTATTCCCATTTTATGTATGAAAAAACTGAGACTTGAAGGAGGGAAATGATTTGCTTCAGCTCATTCAGCTGGTGAGTGGCAGAGCTAGGACTCTATTCTAGGTCTTTTGTAATCTTGACAAACCATGGCAGGCAGTTGAGGAGCCACCATAAGATTTAAGCTGGAGAAATAATATAATGAAGGCAGTGTTTTAAGTAGGGGATGAACTTCTGGACTCCAGTTGTAAGAGGGTGGACTCAAGCCTGCTCACTGATGGGACCTCTTTGATGTTCAAGGGGGCAACATTCCCCATCATTGAGGACAACTGCCATGGGATGCTGACTCAGACCCAAAGTAATAACAGTCTTCCAAAGGCAAACATTAATAATGCCATCTAAGAAATCATCTCAGTTCAGCAATTCCTGTGGGACATAGCTATAAGACAATTATTTATAATACAAAATCTCACTTCTTTCTCCTTCCTTTAAAATTTCTAATTTGAGCCACCCATTTGTCCCTATGGGGTCTTAAAATGCTCAGAGTTTTAGTTTATTGCATAAGTGAACTCAGCTAACCAGCAAGTCAGTGCCTTGATCTGTTAGTGAATATTTAGCAAACAACTGAGCTGGCTTGGCCCCGGGTCTGATTCATTTGCTTTGTTTTCTGGTTGAGGAAAAAGATACCATCACCTCCTGCAGGAAAGCACTGGCCTTTTCCCAAAAAGAACTTGTCATTTTGGTTGAGCATTTGTGGCAACAGATATTACCCAGTGGGAATCTTGGAGGGGGGAAAAAAGAGTTTTTGAATTGCTCAGACTCAAATAAATGGATTGTAGTGTCTTCAGAATTGAATTGGACTTGAAACCAGACATGGTCCCATTTGGAAGCTGGACTAAGAGAAAGAAGGGATGTGTGAAAAGAGTTCCAAAAGCCGCACATTTTACTCTGGGTCAGTTAAGATATTCTTGTTTTCTACTGTTCCTTCTACTGTCCTTGCATCAGTATCTAAAAGGGGGCAAACACAATTAGTAAATTGAAGATTAGCATTCTGTTTGTCTTTCAATTAAATAAGCTAATTCTTTCACTTAAGAGTATGATTATCTGTCATTAGTATCTAGTAGTAAATGAAATCCTATTTGGATGTCAAAAGTCTTTTGTGAATTTCCCTTTAGCTCAGCCAACAACACATGGCAACAGATCTAGTCAAGTCATACAGATGTACATGAACCTAAATAGCCTTTACAACTGAAGGGTAAACAGAAGGCTAGTATAAAAATTTCCCTTTTCCCCCTTACGCACAGCTGTATTTGTTATGATGCCTTCTGTCTTCTTGTTATCCCTCTGAAAGCTCAGTACAGTAGGTTTAAGTTGGAGGCAACAGAGGAGTAGGAATGTACATGAAAATGAGTGGCATCTGAAGCCTCCTCTCATCAACTCCCACAAGTTACGTGATTGTTGTGATATTCAGGTTGAAAGTAGAGCAGTGCTTATTGATAGTCACTCAACTAAATTCTTATCTATACTGAGTGGGATCAATTAGCAATCATTTATTGAGTGTATGCAGATTCCTGGGGTTATGCTGCTACTGTTGGGGAAGAGGGAAATAAATGATATGATCCCTTCGGTGCAGTGGAAAGAACATTGATTTGGGTTCCAGAAAGGTTCCATCACTTACTAGCTACACGTCTTCGGGCAAGCCATTTCTGTTCCCTGAAACCTCAATTTAATAATTTATAAAATGCATAATATTAAGACTAATGTAACTTTCCTCACAGGCATGTTGTTTTGTTGTTCAGTTATTTCTGTCACATCCAACTTTTGATTCCATTTGGGGTTTTCTTGGCAAAGATACTGGAGTAGTTTGCCATTTCCTTTTCCAGCTCATTTTATAGACGAAGATACTAAGGAAGACAGGGTTTATTGATTTGGCCAGAGTCACACAGATTTGAACTGGATTTGAACTCAGAAAGATGAGTTTTGTTGACTCCAGGCCTGGTGTTGTAGCCGGTGTGCCACCTAGCTGCCCATCTAACACACATAGGAGTACACAAAGAGTGAGCTGGGGATGCTGGGGTGTACGTACCCTGTACTGTGCTAGCATACACTCCCACCACTCTCGTGTGCCTATGCTAGTAGGATTGTTGTGTGGAAAGCAATCTGTAAGCTGTAAAGCTGTATTGGTAACCACTCTGGTTACTACCTTCCTGCCAGCTCCAGATCTATGAAACTATGATCCCTGTCTCACCAGTTGTACTCACAGATTAGGACACAAGAGGGGTAACAAATATTCTTAATCAGGGGCTTAGGGGTAACCCTGAGGGACTATTCTTCTAATATTTAGCTTCTAAGCCCCCATTGTTCTCCCTATCAATAATCAGCCAGTGGCCTCAGTTAGCTTTTAGAAAAGGTAAGGAGATACAGCAAGGCCAAAACCTCCCACCCCCCCAAAAAACCCCTTGAGTGCATTTTCTCAGAAATACACATAATGTCCATGACGAAGAGTGGGCTCAAACTTGGAGTACAATGGTAGTTTGGCATACATATAGAAAACACGGGTGGCAAAGGGGCAAGTCATAATTCCTGGTGGTGAAAGTCCTTTCTTTGTGGAGTCTTTACAAAGTTCTCCTTAGGTATATTTTTCCGCTTGTCTCCAAGCTTCTATGCCTTTCTTGAGTCTATAGCTGGCATTTCTCTCCACTGCGAAGGGTTACATTCCTTGAAGATTTTACCACCATTGGATGATTTTCTTTATTCATCTATATTGGGTGTGTCTTTGTACTACTGATGTGGGCATTGTACAACCATCAGGCACTACTGCTTCAGTGGACTCTGCTGTCATCAATGTGGATACAGACCTCTAGACTCTTCAAAATTCACAAGGTCTCTTCCTAGACAAGTCTATCTCGGGGTACTCATTTGCCTAAGATCAGGAAAGAACAAATCCAAAGTGAGAGAGGTGGCACTGTGATCATGGACATGTGTCTGAGTGGGATATAGGGAAGTCACTCTTTTCCCCACCCAATTGTGTACAAAGCTCAAAGCAGTCCTCACTCTTCCACAGTCAGGAAGAAGAGGGAGAAAGGAGATAAAGGTCATCTCTTTTGTGCGGTCACTAAGTTCTTTATCAACAGCCAACTAGAGGATTCTTCATCATC
This sequence comes from Phalanger gymnotis, assembly GCA_028646595.1. Taxonomy (NCBI): domain Eukaryota; kingdom Metazoa; phylum Chordata; class Mammalia; order Diprotodontia; family Phalangeridae; genus Phalanger; species Phalanger gymnotis. The sequence goes on along the minus strand of CM053625.1, from coordinate 85,262,595 downwards.
TCCCATTGCAAACCCCTGAGTCATTAATTCTTCTTGTTCAGCTTCCAACTTAAAGGACTCTTCATCATCAAACACTATAAGGTCCTGAGTCACATATGGCCAGAAATAGGATCTCTGTGTTCCACATGGTTGACTGGAACCAGAAAGGGAATATCTTTGCACATGCTCTGTATTTTCCACTGGGAAGGGCAGATCTGAGGATACCCCCATGCCTGTTACAAAAATGCAAATAAGCTACTACTATTGTAAGGACCTATGGCTCTAAGGTTAACACTTGGAACTCTAAGAGAACAGTAGAAGATGGTATAAAATCAGATATTAGAATATGTGGTTCATAATTTTTGTGCCATTGGAGTTCACTAGAGATTTGTCTCCTTTGGTATTATTTGGAACATTCAGAAATCACTATTCTGTTTTTTATCCCTTTCCCCTCAACTTCTGCCCCAGTTTCAAGGGGTGAGGGTGGAGGTGGGCATACTTCCATGCTTTTACATTGGATTCCCTCCTGCCTTCTGTGAAGAACCCTGTCACACCCACATTCTCTTGTCAGTCAGAGCAGTATCTTGGCAAAGCCAGGCCTTGAGCTCTGTTCACCAGCTGTGTGTTCTATGCAGCCTTTCTGAAATCAGCTCAGCAGCCCTGGGCTTAACTCCTGCCCCCAAGCAGGTGGATTATCTCTCCCACTTATTGGGGCGATGGATGATGGATGCAGAGGATTTATTAGATAACGATTGACCAGCAAAGATCTATGACCGTTTTATTTATTTTTTTTTTTTGCAAAGTGAAGGGTCGTATTTTAATTCAATGGGTACATTTTTTTTTGGGGGGGGAGAATGGAAAAGAATCAGTTTCTTCAAAGAATGGACCACTTTGCTATATCATTTTCTTTCCAGGTTTAATTTATAGGCCTCTTGTAAGGTGCATACTACTTTATTAGTACTCAAAGGCATAGAAAGAAAAGGTTTTTTGCCGGTTTTTCATTACTGGAATACAGTAACATAAGCAAGAATTGTTTGGTCTGATCATGGGGGTTTGGAATGGTAAGAACAGAGTTTCACCCTCCCAGTTTCTTTTTGTCAGACCCCTGTATCATTCTGTTCCTCTAGTGGGCCCCAGTTGATTTGAAAAAGGGCAGCTTCCCCAAGAGGAAAAAAAATAATAGTTTATTCCCAGTTCTCACCATGTGAGTCTGGAATATTTCTCTACACAACTTTCTAGTGGGAAGAATACCTTAGTAGAACTCACCCAACCCCCCTTAACCCCAGTGCTCTGGAGGTGTCTTTGCTCCAGGTTGTTGCTGGCATTTCTCCACTGAGCTCTCCCTCTTGTATTTCATTTTGGGGAAGAGATGACTATATGTTCTTGAAGACTACGGCAATAGAGTAGAACATCTTGTTGTCCCTACCAAATGGGAAAGTCTTCAAGAAGAGACACACTGACTGACTGTATGTGTCTCATTTGAAGACAAGTGTAGCTAAAGTTGTATTTAAATTCAGTTCAGTTCTAATGGACAGTTCAAATCACTCATCTAGAATGTACATGGTATCGAGTATACAAAGACCAAACAAAACAATTCCTATTCTTAAGTTGCTTACCACCTCCTTTTGCCTCAGTTTTTCTACTTCTCCCTATATAAAGGATTATAATTGCACCTACCTACCAGGGTTGCTATGAGGATCAAATGAAATAATAATTGTATACTGACACTGATATCCTTGGAACAATAGCAGAAAACTTAAATCTTAATTATATATTCTCAGCATGTTTGTTGTTGATTCACATATACTGATCTCTCACCAATTATATTATTAAGGACAAAGACCATATTTATACTTCGACTATGTGAAGACCTTATCCTTCTTTGTCTTTTGCAATAACTACATGAAGCTCAGCACGTATTAGGCACTCAGCAAGTATCTGTACTTGTATATTTTTATAAAGAAGCTAAATTTCTTTAAGTTAGACACTGTCTTATACAGGCAGTTGCTGCCCTGCCTCTGGAACTTAACTTAGAATCAGAAGACCTGGGTTCTTGGCCCAGAGTAGTAACCAACTGTGCGGCCTTGAATGAGTCACTTCCCTTCTCTGGGCTTATTATTTTTTTTTTTTTTTTGCAAATCTACAAAATTAAGAGGTTGGACTAGGTATCTTTAAGATCCTTTCCAGCTTTAACATTCTGTGGTCCAACATTCTGTGATCTAACATTCCTTCCAGCTTTAACATTCTATCTTCTAAGTTTTAACATTCTGTATTCTGTGTAGTCCCTTCTGGCTATAATGTCTTGTGTTCTGAAGGTCTCTTTTAGCTTTGATGTTCTGTTTAATAATCCATATTTCAATGTTCTGTATGCTAAAGTTCCTTTCCACCCCTGGCGTTCTACGGTCTGTGCTATTAAGGCCCCTTCCAGTCCTAATATGCTTATGGTTCCCCTCCTGCCTTTCTGCTCTTGAGCAGCCAAGCTCAGCTCTTTTTCCAGAGTTCTTTTGCAAGGCTTGAAATTGCTTGGAGCCACCTTTCAAGAGCCTAATCTCTCTGGTAACCAGTTCCAAATTTCTTTTTGCATGTCTGTATACATGGCTGTCTCCCCAGCTGCTGAGATGCCTCCTTCTCAGTCTTGTTTTGTTTATCTTAGTAACTACCCTGCTTTAATCCCACTGAAAGATTGGTTAGTTGGAATCCACTCGGTCTTCCTCTGGAGTCTTTGATCCAGTGCACATAAGCATTTGCTGACAGCCAGACAGAGAAGGTGGAGCCCCCATCCTGGGCCCGCAGGGGCCCAGAGAATAATGAATGAATACTGCGTTTATTTGTATTTCTAATTGGAGAGTATGTTGCCAGATCTGCTGCATGTCACTACAGGCTATGGGCATGAGGCAGTTCTTCCTTCTTTTCTAACCTGGGCCTAAGAGCCCCAGGCCACTGATGGGAGCTTCACAGACTCTACAAGATGAGAAGGGGCTCTTGGCCCCAGACATCCTCTTGGACTGCCTATGCCATGGGCGGGAGGGTTGAAAGGAAGGGTGTCTTTGGCAAGCCTATGCTTTACCTACAAAGCACCCAGGATTTCTGACAGGTTGAGTGAGTCTGCCTTACCTAGGATGGCCCAGATGGGTGGAATAGGCTTGCTTCCTGTAGAAAAATGTTTTCTGGAAAGTCCCCACTGGTACAAATGTTTGACAGCTGTTCAGTTAGATATGACACATCTCCAAGGCTCCTCAGAGTTGTTGTTGATGGTTTTTCCACCTTACAACATTGGATGACCCCTCCCATCCTTGGTCTGGGAACCACAGGCATGTGGGTTGGGGATAGCATGACTAAGGTCAAGAGGATTCCCTGCCTTTCTCCATAGGTGACAATGGGCCATAGAATCATAGGATTTATTGTGGGAAGGACTCATCAAAGTCATCTACTCTATAAGAGAGATTTGTTGGTTGATCAGAAGGTATCAGCTACCTAGAGGGAGGAAGAAAAGAAGAAAGGAAAAAAACCCCCAGCATTTATTAAGTGCCAGGCACCATGCTAAGCATTTTACATTGTTATCACCATTTTACAGTTGAGGAAACTAAGGCAGACAGTGGTTGAATGACTTGCCCAGGGTTACAGCGTTGCTAGTAAGTGTCAGAGGCTAGATTGGAACTCAGATCTTTCTGATTCTAACCCTGGCACTGTTCCCATAGTGCTACCTAGAATGAACCATAGAGATCATCAATTTGTATCTCTTTTTGTTTGTTTGTTTGTTTTTTAGACATGAGAAACCTGAGATCCAGAAAGAGAAGGGCGTTTGCACAAGGTCACCTAGTTTAGCAGAGTTGATACTGGAATCCAGTCCTCCCAAATGCCCAGTCCAATGTTCTTTCTATTAAGACGGACTTCTCTATCACTCACTAGCCTTGTTTGTCACTTTACATTTCAATTCTCTGTCCCTTGGCATTTTTATTTTTACAATGAAGGGACTGAATTAAGTGGTCATAGCAGTCTCTTCCAACTCTAGACCCTCTCTCCTCTTTGTTCGTTGCAGGATCATTTGAGGCAACCTTGATAAGGCAAAGATTTTTTTGTGACTTACCCAAATTCTTGTGGTACCCTGTATGAGACATACAACCATCTCATACCTCAATGATGTTATTGAGGCCTATGCCTGGACTTCATTCTTTCCTTGCTTTCTTTATCTCCTAGAATTCCTAAATCTCTTCAAGGTTGATTTCAGGTGTTAGTTCCTGATTTTAGTGTCTGTTTAATTATTGCCCTCCACCATGTACATAAAAAGCAAAGTATGTTCAGAGAAAACAAATAAAACAAAAAAACACCCACCCACCCACCCCCAAAAATCCAATCAACCAAACCCAAACTGTGCCTTTGAGTAGCTTATATTTTACTAGAGAAACAAAATATATGCCCAGAAAAGCAAATACAAAACATATGTAAAGCAAAGAAACGTACTTTTCAGAATTCATATTAAATCTTCCCTTTAGAATGCGAATTCCTCTAAGACAAGGGTTTGTTTGTTTTTGTATCCACAATGCCTCATAGATGCTCAATTATTGCTGGATGAATGAACAAATGAACTATGTAAGAGAAACCCAAGATACCCAGGAGGGGTCTTGGTGAAGGCTTGGCAGCCTTCTGAATCATATAGGAGAAGCAGTATGACATTGGGGACAGGGGGAGGAAATTACTGGATTTGCTATCAAAGGACCCGAATTCAAATTCTGGCTCTGCCACTTTTTAGTTTTATGACTCTGAGCAAATCACTTAACTGCTCAGAGCCTCAGTTTCCCTATCTGCAAAATGACAGGGTTGGACTTAATGATCTCTAATGTCTCAATTTACGATCTTAGGACAGGAAGAGTTATCCTTTTCCAGAAAAGTTGGGGTCCCAAATTGGAGTATCTGAGATGCTTTTTGAAATAGTTGCCTTCTAAGATCTTCTGGAGATTCATTTGAAAATACATCAGGTAGTCCACAGTAGAAAGAGGCAGTGTGGCATCATGTGAGGATTTGGAGTCAAAAGATCTGAATTCTAGTCTTGGATCTCCTGCTTATTACTTCTGTTATTTTGGACAAGTAATTTCTTCGCTTTGAGCCTCACTTTCTTCTTTTGTTAAGATAGGGAGAAGGAGAGGGAAAGTTGGAGGGAGAGAGGAGGTTTGATTGGATTATCTTTCAGGTTTCAGTCCTTTCTAAATCCCAGGATCCTATGATTGCAGCCATCCTACAAATTTTTATTACTAGACCCAAGGAGCAGGAGGTTAGAGTATGACTACCACTTTGTAGTTGCTTGTGGGGAGGAATGGAAAGACACCCCAATAAGCCTGTGCCTTACTGATGCTAGCATCATCTGCTCCAGATAAAAGACACGCATCCTTATCCTGAGCATGTGTTTTAAAGGGGGCTCAATAATAAGGATTTCTTGAGTCATCTTTGACATATAAGCCTCTAAGCTCATCAAGTATTTATTAAGCTCCTATTATGTTGCCAGGATTGAGGGTGACAGAGAAGATGCAGAATGCAGCCCCCTGACTCGAGAGGGCTAAATGATTTCTGAGGTGTCTTCGAAATCTGTTTTTGGTTTACTTTTTTTGGTTGTTTTTGTTTTTGGTGATTAGAAGGACCACAAGAGTTCCAAGGAAAGTAAGACTGATGAGATTATAGAAATCTCATGTGGGGCATGATCTAGAGTCACCTCGTCCAACTCCCAGATGGATCATGAATGTCATCAACAACTTTCCTGACAAGCAGCCATCTAGCTAGTCTTCTCTAGAAGTCTTCTCAGGACGGTGCCCTTCTTCAGGATTGGAGTGTCCAGGAAAGGCTTTATGGATGAGGTGGACCTTGAGCTTGGTGTGGAAGCAGGAGTAATAACAGCAACAATCAGTATAACAATAATGAGCATTATTATTGTCATTACCATATTTCACATAATATATCACTTTAAAGTTTGCCAGGCTACGTGGGCAGGAGGGCAAAAAGCATTTCTTCCTGAGGGCAGCATGACTGGAGATGCCAATGCAGGCATGACAGAGATCTGCCATTTTCTTTCACCTCTCCAAGCCCCACCCAAGATAGCAATCCCACATCAGCATCGCGTGGCATAATAGGTCTAGAACCAGAGGGGATTTCAGAGGTTACCTGTCCGACTTCTTCATTTTGCAGAAACTGAGGCCCAAGGATGTTAAGTGACTTGCCCAAAGTTATATGGATGGCAAGTTCCCGAGGTAGGGCTTGAACCCAGGTCCTCTGACTCCAGAGCAAGTGCTTTGGGCCCTATGTTTCAGTTTCATCACTTTCTATAGATCATAAACAGATAGATGGAGGCAGGTTGGCCTCTAGCATGTAGAATCTGATACCTAATTAGTCTGAGGTTTATGTACTGTTTTATTTTAATTCTCCCTTCCTTGTTTCTCTATCCTTCCCCTCTTCCCCTCAACCCAACCCTTTTTCTTTCTTTCCCTCTCACCAGAAACAACAGAGCTAGGCAACAAGAAGGAGCTTAAATCCATGCCGTTCATCACCTACCTCTCGGGCCTCCTGACAGCCCAAATGCTTTCAGACGACCAGCTGATCTCAGGGGTAGAGATCCACTGTGAGGAGAAAGGCCGCTGCCCATCTACCTGCCACCTGTGCCGGAGGCCTGGCAAGGAACAACTGAGCCCCACACCTGTGCTACTGGAGATCAACCGAGTAGTACCTCTCTACACCCTGATTCAGGATAATGGCACCAAGGAGGTGAGTGCACCCAAGTCCTAGAAATTCCAGTCATGTTTCCCCCCACACCTTTACATAGACAGGTACATCTCACACACACACACACACACACACACACACACACACGTGCACATACATGGTACCATTTGGACCTGTTACATGAGTTCCTCTGCATTTTTATTCCTCAGCCCTTGAACTTGAGACAAAGTTAGCTTCTACTTAAGAGACCACCACAATGTCAGATGTCAGTTGTGGATCTCTCTTGCTGCCCCCCTCCCCATAACAGGTGTAAATCTTTTTGTCTCCTTATTTTTTTTCTTTCTCTCTTTCCCTCTCTCTTCTCTTGGAATATTAACTCCTTCCCATTCTCACTCCACTCCCTTACTCCTCACTTCCTCTTTCTCTGCCCTCCCTCCACCCCCTGCATGTTCTATTGTTCAAAACCGTGGATTTAGAGTCCAAAGATAAGGTTCTGAATCCCAGCTGTCTTTCCTTCTCTGGACCTCAGTTTTCTTCTCTATAAAATAAGACAATTGAACTAAATCATCTCTGAGATCCCTACCAGCACTAAGTGCTATGCTACAGGGCTATCAGTAATCCTTGAACCTAAATGGGTTACTGACTTCTTACCTTCATGTCAGATCTACACAACTTGTAAACTTCTTTAGCTGCAGATAGGGTAGACTTGAGACACCTGCTGATGGTTGGTTGTCGTGGGTCACGCGACAAACAGGAGAGGGGGCAGTGGCAACCCTATATTTTCTGCAGGCCCCCCTGAAATCCTTTGCGGGGGCCACATGTTGTGTTGGCCTGATAGAAGTAATATCTATAAGACTTAGTTGGTTGCAGTGTCCCCACACATCACCTTCTGCAGGCCTCTGCTCACTGCAAGGCAGAGTGGTAGTATGATGTAGGGTGTCAAACTTGAGTAGAAATAGGAGACATTGAAACATATATAAGGATCCCTGTGGGCTGTATGTTGATTTAAAAAAAACACATATTAACATTATCTATGTTCCATTGTATTTTTATTTTATAAAATATTTCATTTTTTGAAATATTTCCTATTTCAATTTCATTTTTATCTGGTTACAGCCCCCACTTGGCAGTGTTGCCAGCTTTATCCCAGGTAGCATGTTTGACACCTCATTATAATGTCAAGAACTCTGAATTTAAAGTCAGAAGATGCAGCTTCTAGCTCTGCCTATGTTATTAACTTTCTCCGTAGCCTCAGACAAGGCACGTCTCTCTTGCTTTCTTCCTTTGCAAAATGAGGGGATCAGACTGGATGTACTGTCTTCCAGCTTTAATATCTAATGACTGTTCATCATTCGATGTTCTCTAGTCTTTTCCAGTTCTAACATTTTATGATTCATAGATTCTTCCTGCCCCTCCCATTTCTGTGTCTCCTACCAGCCATCCTCCTCTTTTCCCTCAAGCCCCTTGACTAACATAGCCTTTTCTTTGTTCAGAAGAAAAAGCTCTTGCATCCATAGAAGGTTAGGCCAGATTTTACTCTTAGACCCGAGGTCTATCGTTCTAGTTGAAGTCAATAGGATTTTTTCTGCATGGCCTTTGTATGAGATTTTATGTGCAGAAAGGTCCACGTTCTAGAAAAAACATCTCTAGGTCTCACTCTGATAAGTTTTGAGATTAGTGTGACAATCATCACCTTGGGAATTTAACTGGCCACTGGGTGTCACTGTTACCCTTACAGGTGTACTTGGGAGTTTCAGTCCCTTTAATAAGGTTAGGCCTTCTAGGGCAGATTTTGGAAACCACTCAGCAGGGTTGCCTCTTCTCCATCCCCTATCCCCTCCCCTCCTTCCTCTCCTTTCAGTAAATCTTCTTAAGAACCTGTATAGATTTATTTCTCAGTTTCTCTGGTTCCTCCCCTTCCCTCCTCCCCTCCCCCCCGATTTTTCCCTGAACCAAAAATGACAGACCTTTTTAGAGTCACTTATTAGTGCTGAGCCTGCAATTGATTAGGCATTTAGAATGAGCCAGCCTGTGGTGGTTGTGGGTGGGACAGGGCCAGCTCCAGGTCTGGAAACAATCCCAGCCAATGGAAATATGACCACCAAGTGTGAGGGGCTAAGCCATAGGGAGACAGCCCCAAGAGCAATCAGAACATTGTGACTCTCACTTTCTCCAACCCCCTCCCCAAAACCCTGCTCTTCCCTTCCCTTGTGTGACCTTTGTATTTATAGGCTTCCCTTCTCCAATCCATGTGATCTTTGGATTTGTGTCTTTCTTTAGAAGAAAGCAAAATAGGAATAATGTCACAGACGTGGGCTGGTAGAGCCAGAAAGAACCTGAGAAATAATCTCATCATAGTAATGCAGGATTTGGAGCTAGAAAGACTTTAGAAATGGCACAATGGAAAGGACACTAGCTTTGCAAAGAGAGAACTGCCTCTGATTTTTACTCTTTGTGTGGCCTTGAATACCAGTTACTTAACCCTCCTAGGCTCTAGTTTCTTCGTCCAGATGAAGGGGACTAGATGGACTCTTAGTGTTCTTTCAGTTAGAGATCTGGGATACCTACGATCCTTTGACCCAGTCATGAAATTCTTCATTTTCCAGATGAAGACACTGAGGCTAGGAGAGGTTAAGTCGCTTGCTTGAGTGTATATTAGAAGAGAAGCTAGAGTCCAGGTCTCCTGACAGCCATTTCCAATGCCATTCTTAAGCTCTATACATACCATGATTCATTTTGCTTCTGTAAAGGCTGGATATTAGAATTGAGCCTAATGGTGCTAAGGGTTAAATATAAGCCTCCTGGTTTAAGCAAAGCTAGAATGCTTGGCTGGACCAAAAATATATGCCAGTGATATTTGAAATTTTAATCTTTGATTGTCTCAGAATCACAAAATGCTTAGAGTTGGAAGGAAGAAAGAGGTCGTTAAGTCCAGATCGCCACACACTTCTCCCAGGCCCAGATAGGAGTAATGATTAAACCATGGTTGCCCATGGTCACACAGGTGATAAATAGTAGAGCCAGGCTAAGAACCCAAGTCTTCTGACTTCAGATTTCTTTTCAATGAATCTTAGGTGCTAAAAGTAGTGGAAAAATCTGTAGAACAGATTATAGGGAGGGCCATACTTGGACCTCTTTCACCATTTTACCGAAAGCTGGTTAAATTTGCCTTCTGTTGTTAAAATTGTGACATATCTAAAGTTTGTTTCCAGAATACTTGCCATTCCCTTTCTGTTGGTCAACAAGCATTTATTGCTGTGAGCCTGGCACTGTGCTAAGAGCTGGGAATGCAAAGAAAAGCAAAAGAGTCCCTGCCCTCAAGGAGCTTACAGCCTAATAAGGGGGACAATATGTAAACAACTATGTATGGAAAAAAATACATTCAGGATAAATTGGAGATAATCAGTGGAAGAAAGCTATTATCATTAAGGGCCATTGGGAAAGATTCCCTAAAGAAGGTAGAATTTTAGCTGTGACTTGAAGGAAGCCAGGGAAGGCAGGAGACAGAGACGAGGAGTGAGGAGATTCCAGGCATGGGGAACAGTTAGTGAACATGCCTGCTCTTCGATGCCTCTTCCCTTTAGTGAACATTCCTGCTCTTCGATGCCTCTTCCCTTTCCAGGTGCTAAGTTCTTTAGCATTGTGACCTTAAATGTGTCAGTTTATGGACCTTGGTTTTTTTCAACTGTAAAATAGAATGTTGGGCTTCATTTCTTGGATTCTTTCCATCTCTGAAATTTTATGTTCAAAGGTGCTTTTCAGCATTAACATTCCATGATGCTAAATTTCTGTGACTCCTGATACCTATCTATGTATTTTAATGAAATGGACATGATAAACTCATTGATGGCGATTGCATCTCCCAAGGAGATTTGTATTGCATTTTCAATGGAGAATCGAGGAGAGGGCAGTGATTAACCTAAAGCGATGCATTCCTAATGGTGGAATTTCAAACATTAATTTCAAGGAAAGGGGGAAGTTTGGAGATAGGGGCCCTTCCCAGCAGCCTTAAAGAAGACCACTGGGAACCACCTGTTCCATGGCCAGCACTGGAGGTAATAATAATAATGTATCTTGGATTTTGAGTTAGAGGACTTGGGTTCTAATTCCAGTTTTGTCGCTGAGAGACCTTGGACAAGTCACTCAACTTCTTTGGGCCTCAGTTAACTGATGTGTAAAATTAGGGACAAGGTCCTAATTGCTGTTGTATTAGGTGGCTTCTGAGGATCTTTCCAGCTACAAATCTCTGAGCCTTTGTGTCACCTGAAGCAAATCCCTTCCCAATTCTGCACCTCATTTTTTCATTTCTAACAGGAAAGAGTGAGTAGGCTAGGTGATTTCTAAGATAAGTTCTAGCTTGAAATTCTATCATCTCCCCAATTCTGGTAGTTCTCTTCTGTTGCATGAGGTCAAAGATCCTCAGTTATACTGCTTTGGGACTCACTTAAATTGTACTTGCCCTCCCCCCACCAATCAAGAACAAATCGAATAAACAAATAAATGGTCTTTTTTACTTTCTTCTTATCCTCATAACATGCATCAAAGGCATAGCTTCAGAATTTCAGAGCTGGAAATGACCTAGAGATCCTCTAAGCTAAACCCCTTATTTTATAGAGGAAAAAAAAAGAGGCTCTCAAAGGGGACGTGACTTGCCCACAGTCTCTGGAGGTGATGTGTATGGCTGAGGCATTACCTATCTATGCCTCTAGATCCTTGCCTCCATGATGGGCATTAGAGATAGGTTGCTTTGCACTAGACAGTCTATCTCAGTGAACACATGGGAAAAGATTATTCCTTTAGCCACAGCTGGAAGAGAGCCCTTAATTATACTTTCTGCTGTGGTTCTGAAAAAAAAAAATCCCAGCAAAACAAAAATCTTTGTAATGGAGAATTTGATTAATGCACATAAACTCTTCCCTCCACCTGCTAAATGGCCCTCACACACCCTAAAGCTGCAGAGCTTGGCTCGGTAGGAATTTGTACTTTATGTAGGAGAGACTGTATAAAGATAGCCTAAGGTTGGAAGAGAAGGGGATAGAACACTTTCATTAGGGTTCTTCCCCAAACCCTCAGCCCTATCAGTTTTATTGTTATTGGTGTCCTCCTACCCTCTCTCCCCCAAAGGTGTTGAAAGAAGCCTTTGGGACCATAGAAGTGGGAAATACCTTGCAGCTTAGAGAAATAACTCCATCTCTATGCATTCTCTCCAGACATTACCCCCAATTTTATATCATGGCCATAACCTTAACAAGAGAAAACAGGAATCTTGATTTGAAGGCCTGAAGCTAGGCTTTTAACAGCCTCTCTATATCAGGGAGCACTAGCCCTAGAAGCCCCACTTTGGAAAAAGTCAGTCCTAGATGCCAGAGGCAAAATAAGGGGAGATGGAGATAGGGTCCCTACTTGCAGGAAACTCCCAAAGAATTTTCTTGTACAGTACAAAGAGTACTGAATTGTAATCTGGGTTCAAATCCTGTCTCTACTACTTATTCCCTGAGAAACTTTTGGTAAGTTGCTTAACTTCTCTTGGACTCAGTTTTCTCATCTTTAAAATGAGTGGGTAGGTTTACATAAGCTCCAAGGTCCCTTTCAGCACTAAATCTATGATCCTATGATCTTGTAACATTTATGTTTCCTTTATTTATATCTTAGTGGCACAGTACTAGCAAGTTCCCATTGAAAGTGGCACCCCTAGATCTGCCTTGGAATTTCAAAGCTGGAAGGGACATTAGAGCCTAAAGCATAGACTATTAGATTTGGAAGGACCTTACAGATCATCTAGCTAGCTCAGCCCTCTACATTAGACAGATGAGACAACTCAGGCCTAGAGAAGAGAAGTGACTTGTCTGGTGCCAAAGCTAGTTAGTATTAGATTTTGGCCTGTAACTCATGTCTTCAGACTTTTAATCCAACATTTTCATCACTATACCATGTTGCCTCAGAAGATTTTTTGTTTTAATTTATTCTTCTATCTTACCTAATATAGCTAGTAGTAGAAAAACCCTTCTTCATAGGTATCCATGTCTGGGGATATCAATGAATGGGAAGCATTCTGTCATTTAAACCTGTTTATTGAATGCCTGCTATGTGGAGAGCATTGTGTCTGGTGCTAAGGGAAATACAGTTTAGATATTCCTGTTCCTATAGACCTTGCAGTTTAGTAAGTATCTATGATTGACTCTATCCTTCCAGAACTCCTAATGAAGTATCATATAGAGTGACATAGAAATAAATAGTTAACATGGAGATCACTGAGAACTGCTGAGGTCAGGAAAAGTTTGTTGATCTTTTGAGAAAGGTTGGTTTTGAGTAGGGCCCTGAATGATAGATAGAATTTGGATAGTCCTAGAAGAAGGGAGAAAGCACTTAGGAGTTAGAAATGAGCATATAACAGATGGCAGGACAAGGAAGAAATCAGTGTGACTAAAACTAAAGGTTCATGTTGGAAAGGGCAGAAAGAGATGAGATTAGACAACTAATATGGTGCCAGATTGTAAAAGGCCTCAGGGCTCAGAGACTCAGTTTTTTGACTGAGATCCTATGATATAGAATACTCAGACCCAACCCTTCAGTGTGTTTCTGCTCAAGACCTCAGTCATTTCATAGGACAATCACACACATCTTCCTTAAAAGATACAACACGGGATATTAGAGCTATAACTGGGGTAACCCAATAAAGATACAGAAAACACATGGACTACATCATAAGCAATTATACTTGTGAGGAGATAGTGTTTAGGTAGTGCATTTACCTATAAGGAAGGAAGAGTAATGACTATACTTAGAGTAAGGCAAGACATAGACCTGTTGACTTTTGGAAGCTTTGGCTCTTAGCAGAGGAAGGACCAGACCAGACTTACTAATCAGTTTAGACAATTACAGTTCAGGACTCCTGAGCTCAAGTGATCCATCAGCCTCAGCCCCCACAGTAATAGTTATTAAAGGCATTTGCCACCACACTTAGCTCCAGATAGTTCACTAACTACAAATGTCACCTTTCTTAGGTCATGCTTCCTCTTTAGGTTTCAGTTTCCTCATCTATAGACCTAGAATGTTCCTTTCAGCTCTAGTAATTCTATTATTTTCCTAGCATAAATCAATTTAAAGTATTACCCTTCTGGGGGCATTTTTTTTTTTTAGATTTTAAAAGAAGGCCTCATGGAAAGGAACTCAAAATAATGGCATTCTAATGGTAGAATTTCAGGCATTGTGGCTTCCAGGTAAGGAGTTATTTTAGATCAGAGTCTTTTCTGTGTCCATCACATCATAGCAAACCTCATGCTCTGCCTACATTTAAGCCCAATCCTGGTACAAAGGGCTGATGAGTGAGAGAGCTTAGGGCTTACCTTTCATGGAGTTTGCTCTCAGAGGCTAGAAATGTACCTTTGACTCTTTCTTAATAAACCATCATTTCTCTATCATTTTCAAATTGCTCTAACAGTGTTTGCTTTTGAATGCCCTGGCAACAGCTATGTTTGATCTTAGTCAAAAGGCCAAGAAGCATGGTGTCATGTAAAGAACACTGTACTGGAGTCAGAAGAAGTCAGCTTGGCATACATTAACTGAGTGGCCCAAGAAAGTCATATCTCTTCTCTAGGTCTCAATTTCCTTATCTTTAAAGTAAGGGCATTGAACTATATAGTCTCTAAAGTCTCTTCTAACTTCACAGTCATTGATGCCTTGGGTAGCTCATCTGCAAAGAGGCATAATAGTGCACTATCGACCTCACAGTGTTGTTGGTAAGAAAGTGCTTCGTAAACCTTAAAGTGCTATATAATTGTTATGCTGTTATTATTCTTTAGTATCAACAGAGCAGAGACCATCTATAAGATTGGTGACAGTCACAAAACTCTCAGAAATGCAGAGGAAGGCTAGAGAAAAATCAGCCTATGACCATGACATGGTCCAAGGGAAAGAGACAAGAAGGTGGAGTGTCCAGTGATGCACACAGGGCTTGGCATGTGGCAGATACTCTTTATCCATTATTGGGTTACAGGATTTGGAGTTGAAAGGTCACCTAATCCAACATCCACATTTTAAAGATAGGGAAATTGAGAACCAAATAAGTTTAGCAACTCTTCTAGGGCTACACATGTAGTAGGTAGCTGATCAGTGATTTGAACACAAGTAATCAGAAGCTTAGAGATCATTTAGTCTAGCACAATTTTATAGAGTAAATGGAGGCTCTGAAGAAATTAAGGGACTTAATATCAGTATCACACAGGTCATAGGATGATAGATTTAGAACTAGAAGGTGCCTTGGAAGCGATGGAGTCCAACCATCTGATTTTACAGATGAGGAAACTGAAGTCCAGAGGTATCAAGTGACTTGCCCAAGGTCACATAGCTAGTAAATGTTTGAGGCAGGATTTGAACCCAGATGTTCTAGATTCCAAGCCCAGTGCCCTAGCCACTACACTGTATTGCCACTCCAGCAAATAGCAAAATTAAAAATCAAAACACAGGTCTTCTGATTCTAAATACTGTGTTCTGTACAGCAAACTACATTGTGTCTTCCATTTCTGTCTCTTGAATTGACTCGATTTTGTTCTCTTAGAATAAGAGTACTTAACCTATTTTGTATCATGTGCCCCTTTGGCCTGTGAATCTTATGGGTCCCTTCTCAGAATGATATTTATTGCCTATGTTAATAATTGTAGGAAATGCTAAATTTCAATCTAAAGTTAGTGAAAATAAAAATAAATATGTATTTTTCCCATTCAAATTCATAGACAAGCAACAATCTATACATAGACCATTGGGGGTCCAGAGACCCCCAAGTTAGGAAGCCCTGCCCTAGAATAAGTATTTGTTTTAGACTTAACAAAAAAGTCATAAGTTGTACTGGAGGTTGGAAGTTCCAGAGAATCAGGTTGTAGAAGTTCAGCCTAAGAAAGAACTTTATAATAATTGGGACTGCCCAACTGCAGAATAAATTACCTCTTGAGAGAACGAGCTTCTCCTGACCAGAAGCATTCAAGCTTAGGCTGCCTGGCCACTTGTCAGGGATGCCATTGAGAGGATTCCTGAACTAGGTGGGATGATGGGCTGTGTGCCATCCTAGGTCTTTTTTACCTATGAGATGGCCTGATTCTGATGATCATGCCTTCCCTCGGGACTTAGACAGGCACAGCCTTTCCTCCAGTTCTCTTGTGTACTTAGAGAGCCTCTCCCCACTCAGACACTTGATAAATGACAGTTTGGGCATCTGGAGAAACACTTACATAGGTAGGAGGTGGGGAGTCAGAGGGGGGTGTCCCGTCATGTCCCCTGTGGGAAGATTTGATTCAAAGATCTGTTGTTTGTGTTTAACAAGACAAATGGACACCCAGTTCGATGTTTAGGAGACCTCTGGGAAGTTATTTCATTTTAAACTCGAGTAACTCTAATTCCTCCATTAATCTTTCTTGGAGCCTGCCTTTGCCACAGAGCTCATCCTTTTTAAGCTACAGAATTCTTATCCCAGCCCCCACCAAGCACAGCATTAACACATGGGCAGTGATTCAGGTCAATGAGGGGTAGCTTGCATTGACTTTATTCAGTGCTTTTTAGTTTAGTGCTTCTTCTTCTTGTTTTTTTTCCTCCATTCTTATGGCACTCCTGTTTGACTTATGGATAGGTATCCTGGACTCTGTTTTTAAGTTGAAAAAATCAAGGCTCATAGAAATTTCTTGCTCTACGCCACACTGGTACTAGAATTCAGGTCTCCTGGCTCTTGGTCAATTTTTCTGGGGACTCTATACTGGAAATCAGAAAGAACTGTATTTAAATTCTGATGCCAACGTTTTCAAGATTTGTGGTCATGGGTATGTCGCTGAGTATCAGTTTCTTCTTTTGTAAAATGGCCATAATAATACTTTTACTGTGTAGCTGACAGAGTTGTTAGAAAAACCCCTCGTAAGTACTAAATCACTATGTAAATGAGAGCTGTAACTCATATCCTTAAAGATTTAGGTATATGTACTATGCTTTTCTAACATTCCTGTTAAAGATCTTTAGTTAGATCAATTAATTTAATTAAAGCTCCGTTAATTCAGGAACTTATTTAAGCTCCATTGGAACTTGTTTTTAATTATAGTCTGTACTGATTTAAGTTGTACATAGGATTCCAAGCCAGAAGGGATGGTGGAGACCATGTAGCCTGACCTAGGGCTGTAGCAGAACCAAGATTTAGACCAAAGTAAGATAATTCCAAAGTTTTCCAATACTCCCTACTAATATGCTATTTTGCCTCTGTTTGTTGTTCCCCAAGGGAGAGCTTCAAGGGTCCCCCTGAGTTCTAGTGTCTGAGCTTTGATAAACAAACTCATGCTCACCCTTCCTAGGCACATCATGATCTTCCAGACTTAAGAGGCTTCTAGCTATGAATCTGGCATATGACCAAAATCATCACAAAGTTTAGATAAGTTCCTGAAAAAGGCTTTCACTGGGTCAGTTTTCTTCAAGATACCCTTAGCAGTCATGTCTTGAATTCAACTGGATAAATATTCTGGTTGAGTGAAGTAGAACAGTCAGTAATAAAGTATGATTTACCTGAACCCCCCTAGAGATGGCCCTGGTCCCATTTCTTTCTAGAGATGGCCCCACACCCATCAATCTGAAGTCCAGCCTGAAGACATCATTTGGTTTCTCATCGATCAAATAATCAATGCACAATCATCTTTGGGGTACCCACTGCGTGCCAGGAACTTGACTAGCTCCTGGTAACACAAAGACAAAATTGAACTATCACTGCCCTTAGGTGCTTACATTTTATTGGTGAAGACTATGTGCATACAAGTAAGTACATTAAGAATCTATATGAAATAATATAGGGTAATTTGGGTAAGAAGGACACGAGTGGGCAGATCTGGAAAGGCTTCATGTTTGAATTGAATCTTGAAGGAAATAAATGGCCTCTGAGAGGTTCAGGTAAGCACAAAGTGCATTCCAGGCATGGAAGATAGCCATTCACAAAGGCACAGAGATGGGAAATAGAATCTTATGTGAGAAGAATGGTAAGAAGCATAGCTTGGCCAGACAGTGGAGTGCTGAAATAAGAGTATTATATAACAAAACAGTAAATGTGAAAAGTTTTAAATGCCAAACAGAGAAGTTTCTGTTTTATCCTGGAGACCATAGGGAGTCATTGGAGTTTATAGAGTAATAGGTTGTTAGACCTGCCTGCACTTTAGGAAAATTACTTTGGCAGTTCAGTGAAAGATAGATTAGAATAGGGAAAGACATGAGGCTGAGAGACTAATTAGGCCTGAATTAAGGCTCTGTGAATAGGCAGAAAGGATCAGATGTAAGAGATGTTGTGGAGGTAAAAATGTCAGAATTTGGAAACAATGGCTATGTGTGAGGAAAGAGAGTGGGAAATCAAAAATAATGCCAAGCTTGTGAACTTGGAAGAAGGAAATGGTGGTGGTGCCCTACACAGAAGTAGGGAACTTTTGAGGGAGGGTAGGTTTGGGGGAAGAAAATTAATTTTGTTCTAAATATGTTGAGTTTGTTAATAGAATATTCAGTTTGAAGTATTCAGGACTAGATCTCAGGAGAGATTGGAGGGCTGGATACATCTAATCTAGCAGTCACCCTATAATGGAGAGGATAGTTGAACCCATGGTAGTTGATGAGGTAACCAAGAGAGAGCCCAAAAAGAAAAAAAGGGGCCAGGGGGGCAGAGCCAAGATGGTGGCTGGAAAGCAGGGACTTGCTTAAGCTCTCCCCCAAATCCCTCCAAACACCTGTGAAAAATGGCTCTGAACAAATTCTAGAGGTGTGGACCCCACAAAATATCAGAGGGAAGCAGGGCTCCAGTCCAGGACAGCCTGGATGGTCACTGGGAAGAGTCTATTACATGGTGCTGGAAGCAGACTGCAGCCCGTCATGAACCACACCAGGACCAACCAGACCTGGAGTAGGGTGGAGCAGGCCACAGGGCTATGAATCACTGAACTGTGGCAGTTACCAGAATTCTCAACCCACAAATGCCAAAGACAATGGAGCAGGTTAGTGGGAAAACTGCTGGATCTGTGAGAGAAGTGCAGGTTGGCCCTAGCCCTGGGGGTGGCAGAGGTGGTGCAGTGGTGGTAGCGGCGGCAGCAGCAGGAAGCTCCTGCAGCTGCTTCCAGAGCTCCAGCTTCAGTTGCTTCCAGCCCCAGGCCCACCAGTAGGAGGAATCAAGTGGCAGATCAGAGCAGGAGTGCAGGGAGAGCTTTGCTGGTGCAGAGGCAGGGTTCTCTTGCTTTGCCCTGCTTGGATCTGGGTTGTAGTCCTGGTTGGTGGTTCTTGGGGGTGGAGGAGTGCTAGTGTGTCAGAGCTTGCAGTGATGGTGAAGTAGAAGTAGCTCTGAATACAGCAGCGCAGCCGCTAAAACTTGGGACAAAGTGCTTTCTACTCTACAAGCAGTCATACCCTGACAAAAAGCTCAAGGGTCAAGGAGTTGGCTGGAAACATGAACAGGTGGCGAAAACTGACCCAGACTATAAAATCTTTTTTTGGTGACAAAGAAGATCAAAATATACAGCCAGAAGAAATCTACAAAGTTGAAGAGCCTACATCAAAAGCTTCCAAGAAAAACATGAATTGGTCTCAGGCCATGGAAGAACTCAAAAAAGGATTTGGAAAAGCAAGTAAGAGAAGTAGAAGAAAAATTGGGAAGAGAAATGAGAATGATGCAAGAAAACCAGGAAAAACAAGTCAATGACTTGCTAAAGGAGACCCAAAAAAATACTGAAGAAAATAACACCTTGAAAATAGCCTAACACAAATGGCAAAAGAGCTCCAAAAAGCCAATGAGGAGAAAAATGCCTTAAAAAGCAGAATTAGCCAAATGGAAAAGGAGGTCCAAAAGACCACTGAAGAAAATA
>CM053625.1:85215312-85242557 GCA_028646595.1 Phalanger gymnotis | reverse complement strand
AATAATGTTAATGTTCCACCTAATAGGGGTTTGGGCCTGGGGCTTAGCACTTAGCAAGAATTCAATGACAAAAGCCAAACTCTTCAAGGGCACTTGTTGAACTAAGTGCTAAGGAGACAATTTTTGCCTTATGACACAACAACTATAGGATTTTCTGAGAGTAGAGTGCAAAACTGTAGTATAACCTCACTTTCAGATGAAGAAACCGAGTTTCATGGTGGCAAAATGATGTGTCCAAGGTCCCATCAGTAAGGAACAGACAGAGTTGAGATTTAAATCCAAGTTCTTCAGCTCCCAATCCTGGTTTCTTTCCATTATTCCACACTGCATCTCCATTGTAATTCAATAGTAATGCCTTGATAAACATTAACAACTCATGTATCGATTCATCACTTTAAGTTTAGTTAGTCATGGCTCATATATTAATTAACAAGAGTATCTTTCACTTTCTTCTGGTCTAAGAGATATGCTTATAGCCCAACTTCTTGGGACAGGAACATGGATACAGTCTGATACTTGCCACGCTGCTCGTTTTCTTCCAGCTGGTGTCCTGAGTCATAGACGGGGATGAACCCAGCGCAAGTCGGGATTGGGTCCCTTCCAGTACCCTGACCTTTCTTCTCCTTCCCCCCACCCATCCTCCTGACTGTTGAAGGCCTAGCATACGATGATCAACAGGAGAAACTGCTCCTCACGGATGCCTCCTGAGGAGAGGAAGGCGTGCTGGAAAGATGAGGTCACCTGCAGTCGCCGTAGGGAAATTTCATCCTTCTCTACTAAGGAAGTCACTATTAACCTGAGCCAGCATTTCAAGACATGAACTCCATGCTCTTGGAAGAGTTCTCTGGTCCTGAAGCTTTCCCACCCACCTCCCCTCTCCAGATGTTCTAACCCCGCTGGGAAAGGAACTATTGTCTTTCAAAGCTCTTCAGGCCATGCAAGAGGTGTAGTGTCCATTGGGTGGAGCTGGGCTACAGGCTGGAACTCTCCTTTAAAGGGAAGAACGTGTGTTCCATGTAGGTTTCCCACATTCAACACTGAGGCGGTACCTCCCTCGAGATGAGGATTTTGAGGATGGGTGGTTCTTTGGAGGAGTCAGACAGCTACGAGTCTTAGGAGCCCCTCGCAGTTCAAGGTCACAGGGCAAGATGTGTTAAATGATGATTAATGGTTGGGTGGATGGGGCTATTGATAGGGTCAGTTCCCCAAGGACCTGAATACTTCTTCCTTGAGTTGTAACTAATGTTTCTGGTCATTCGTAATAACCACAATATTCATCACCCTTATCCATACATCATCTACTTATGCTGGAGGAAGCACATGATCTCTGTGTAAATTTAAATAAACCCTACTTCATTCCTGAGCAAACCATGACTCCATGAAGAGGCACAGCCCTACGAGGCTTCTGAATGCTAACAAAGGAAAATGAAAAAAAAAAAAAGTGAAACACCACCAACTGTACCAGCTATTGTAAGAGGGAAATGCTTGTGGGGAGTAAAGATGGGGGAGATGGGATGAGGACCACTAAAGGGAATAGATGATATGAAGAAGCATGCCAATTAAGGATGTAGGAAAGAGTCCAGGATACTTGCTGTATTAGGGTCTTCCCCCAGGATACCCTAACTTGGGAAACTCTTCCTGTGTTGTTTCAGAATAGGGCAAATTTAATGAAACCCTTAGGCATTCCCCTTTGCCAAAGGCAGCTTCCTGAGTATCAGCACTTGATCCTGACACAATGCCATGAAAGAATGAAAAGCGAATGAACTCTGTATCATTCTTAAATTTTGAACTCTAGCCTATACGTAATCAGTTCTGATGTCCAAACTCAAGGTTGTGTTTGTCATCCAGGTGTAAATGGATGGGTTTTTGAGGGTTTTTTGTTTGTTTGCTCGTTATTATGTTTGATTTTTAAAGTAGGTAAATATACCCTCCTTGGCTTCTCAGTAAATACAGACAGAATCTTCAAAGAGTGTAAGAGGGACAGATGAAAAAGACTATGGCTAACAAAATGTTACTTCTGAAATGCTGCTTTCACATACGATGCCTTATTTGATTTTTTTTTTAACTGCGCCATGATGTACATATGGCAGATATTGCTATATCTACTTTATAGCTGAAGAAACTTAGGGCTTGCCTTTGATCACACAGCCAGAATGGGCATAAGAATCAAGTCTTTGGGGCCAAGCATGGGCTTTTTCCAAAGAAGCAAATGTATTACAGTTTTAAACTATAGTAGAAAGAGATCTGGACTTGGAGGCTTAGAAGTGCCTAAATTGGACCTGTGTCTACACAGGTGTCACACTCCTTCTACAAAATGCTTCATTTCTTTTGAGAATACCTGTTGAGGTCGCAGGGATACAAGAGCAAAAAAAAAATAGTCTCTGTCCTCAAGAAACTTACTTTGGATCAGGGGAGAAAATATGCACATACATAAGTATTAGCCTTAATCTCTCTACTTCCAATCTTCCTCCTTCTTTAATGTCTTCTCTGCACAGATGACAAAATAATCCTGCTGGAATACAAGGCTAACCATATCACTACTATGCTCAAGAAGTTTCATTCACTCCATAATGTCTCGAGTATAAAATAAAAATCCCCAGTTTGGCATTTAAAGCCCTTCACAATGTGAATTAATCTTCCCTTACTCTCCTCCATACTCTGCCTTCCAGCAAATTGACCTATTTGCTATTTCCCAAACATCACCCTTCATATCTCATTCCTATGCCTTTGCGTGGGTTATCCCCCATGCCTGGAAAGCATCCTCTTCTTACTGATGCTTTTTAGACTTCCTAGTTTCCTTCAAGGTACAGTTTATAAAATGTCATCTTTTAGCTTTTTCTGAGGTTATGACATATACATATACACATATATATCATATATATACATAATATATACTTATCTAAAATATATCTATAAATATAGATATAATTAAAACATTATATATATGTATACATACACATAGATAGATAGATAGATGTAGGTAGCTAGATGGCACAACGGATAGAGTGCTGAACCTGAAGTCCAAAATACCTGAATTCAAATTGAGTCTTATTATGGACCTGGACAAATCACTTAAGGTTCATTGTCTCATTTTCTTCATCTATAAAATGGGGATAATAATAAGCACTTACCTCCCTGGGTTGTTGTAGAAGCAAACAACATAATATTTGTAAAGTACTTTAAAAACTTTGAATGCTAGCCATATATTTATATGCACATATACACATGCATTATATATATATATAAACAGATAAGCCTATATATATATATATATACATATATATATTTCTGTATGTAGAGATAGCTATATCTGTATGTATATGCACAGATTTGTGTATGTGTTTATCTGTTACAGGTACTCCTAGCCCTGTAAAATATAACTTCCTTGAGGGCACCTAGTAGATACTTGGTAATGTTTTTGTTGGATTGGATTAGACTGAAATCATAAGAGGTTATTTGTTCAAATCTTAGCTGTGAAACTTGTGTGATCTTGGTCAAGGTCACCCCTTGTGTAACCCTTCAGAGCCTTACTTTTTTAGCTTTAAAATTGGAATAATAATGCTTGGAATTATTGTGAAGAAAGAATTTTTAAACCTTAAAGTGCTCTAGAAATATGGGCTATTAGTTACATTATCCCATGCTATCCTTTATGGTTAAAGACATACTTTTTATAGTTGATCTCTTTGAAGGAATTCAGATTTTCTTGCAACCCTACAATTAGGATTTAAAGATGGATAGAACTTTGGAGATCATATGATCTAGCCATTGTCACAGATGAAAATTTAGAGAACCCAAGGGGTTTCCCAAGGTTGCAGTTAGTTAATAGCATTTTTAGAAGTTGTACTCAACTGTTTGACTCAAGAAGTCTTCCTTCTACAATAACAGTTTCTTCCTCTCCTTCATATGTAGCCATGCTCCCAAAGAAATGACCCTAGGACATATCTATAACACTCTTTGATGACTTCCTTAGAGCTGCTTTAATCAATTTTAGTGAGTAAGCTATTGTTTAGGACCTTCCATAAGTCCATATATGTATATTTGGAATTGAATCTATTCTTTTTGTGTGTGTCTATACATCCGCATAGGTGTGTATGTATGTATCAGCAATAGGCCAAAAATATCAAAATTTGATCCTTCTTCCTCCACATATTATAACTAAAATGAAAACAGTTCCTAAAGATGGAGGATTAAAGAATTGATTTCTGGGCATTTGGAAAGGAATGTGATGATTTCAAAGAACTGGCATGGCTTCATTGAGAATATGGCCATGCCACACTAACCTCTTCATTTTCTTTTTGACAGGGTTACTAAATTAATAGATTATGAAAATATTGTGAAAATAATGTACCTATATTTTCACTAAGTTTTTGATAAAGTATCTCATTCTCTTGTTGTGGAGAATATGGGTGCATGTGTGTAGGTGTGATATGGATTAGATGACAGTACCATTAGATGGATGATGACTGTTTGGATGGCTTGAATCAAAAAAGAAGTTAGTCATTAATGTTTCAATGCCAATGCAGCAACAGGTCTCACTCCAGTGGTATATACCATGGATCTCTGGTTGGCCCCATGGAGTTTCATATTTGTATGAATTACTGGGATAAAAGCCAAGAGGGAATGCTCCTTAAATTTTCAAGTGACACAAAGCTGGAAAGGATATAGGTAACACACTGGATGACAGTCGAGATCCAAAAGAACCTTGACAGGCTTGAGCTTTGGGCTTACTCTGATAAAGGTGAAATTCCATAAAGATCGATGGAAAGTCTTCTGCTTGACTACCAAAAAGTCCACTCCACCAGGACAAGATGGGGAAAGCACAGATTGACACAGAAGTTGTTCAAAAATAAGAGCTGATGTTTTTAATGGAAATCTGTGTGAGCCAACAGAGTGATAGGGCAGATAAATAATAATAATTAATAATGGTGCTTACTATGTGCCAGGCACTGTGCTAAGCAATTTAAAATTCTTATTTCACTAGATCCTCACAGCAATCTTGGGAGGCAGATACTATTATCATCTCTATTTAACAGTGGAGGAAACTGAGGCAAATAGAAGTTAAATGACTTTCTCAAGGTCACGCAGCTAGTAAGATTGGATTTTAATTCAAGTTTTCTTGACTCCAGATCCAGCATTCCATCCATTATGCCACCTAGTTGCCAAAGGAAAAAAAAAAAAGATAACATATTCTATTAAGAGAGACACAGCTTCCTTGAATGGAAAGGTGATAACTCAACACGGGCCTTGTCAAGACTTTATCTGGAATATTATGTGATGAGGTGAACAGTCTCCAGGGGCATGCATCCAGGATGGCAAAGACCATTGAGTCTGTGTCACATGAGAAATAGTTTTAGGAACTGGTTCTTTCTAAACTGAAGGTGACTCAGAAAGGCATGAAATTATCTTTAAATGTTTGAAAGAGCTGTCATGTGGAAGAGGGATAAGACTTTTTTACATTTAGTCCTAGAGGTCAGAATTAGGCTCAATTTTTGGAAGATGTAAATAACTGCCCCACACCTAGAACTGCCCCAATGGTTTGCCTTGAGAAGGGGTTCCCTCTTTCTATCCACCTCCTTAGAGATCTTCAGGAAAAATCCTGAATACTTTTTTGGTCCCAAATGGTCCAAAAGACCATTTTTTCAGTTATGTTATAGCAAATAATTGAATAAAAAACATTTGTTAAGCACTTCCCAAAAGCCAAGGCCAAGCACCATGCTCAGCTCTGGGGATACAAATACAAAAATGAGCTATTCCTATTCATCGAGATGCTGTACATATGGGGTAGGGATGATAAAGGAAGGGAGTTTTGTTCTGGGAAATAATAAAGATCGTAATCCATTGGCAAATGGGCCTTTCAAAATGCAATGGTAGTGCTGCTTTGACTATAGTTTCTAGAGCAAAAGGTGAAGAGAAGGTGTTGGAGTGGATACACATGCAGCAAAAGAGCAAAAAGTGGTCTGGGTGATGATGCATGGAAATAATTTGAGGGAGTGGAAAGTCATGTGACTCCCATCCTCCAAGCCATGGTCTTCCAGCCTATTCACTTGTGCTCCACCAGAGATGTTCTTCAGTGGCTGCTTTAATGGGAATTCTGGTCATAAAAGAATTGGACTAGATGGGTCCTAAGAGCTCGAAATCTGTGATTCTGTTGTGTGAATATATAATACCATAAAGCAGAAGATGCTAAAGAGATTCTATGACCCTCTCACCCTTTACCCCACACTCATTACTCCATGCTCTGTCAGTATGCCTCTGCATAGGCTGCCCTCCATGCTTGGAATGTGTTCTTTCCTTAACTTTCTTAGAGTTCCTTTTTCCTTCAAAGCTCAACCCAAATACTGCCTTTTACATGAAATATTTACTGCCCCAAACCCCAAGTTGGTAATGTCTTTCGATTTCCAAAAAAAGAAATTTCATA
This sequence comes from Phalanger gymnotis, assembly GCA_028646595.1. Lineage (NCBI taxonomy): Eukaryota > Metazoa > Chordata > Mammalia > Diprotodontia > Phalangeridae > Phalanger > Phalanger gymnotis. Next base: position 85,236,139 of record CM053625.1, on the reverse strand, counting down.
TTGTATTTATTGTGACATTCTTACATATGTATATGGAAGGAAAGAAACGTGTATTTATAAAGCTCCTACTATGTGCCAGATTTTGTGCTAAGTGCTTTACAAATATTATCTCATTTTATCCTCACAACAGCCTTGGGAGGTAGGTGGTAATATTATCCCCATTTTATGGTGGAGGAAATTGTTGTTTCTTATGACAGAATCTTCTTGAAGACAGAAATTGCTTCATTTCTATCTTTGGTTCCTCCATGTTTAGCACATTGCCTGGCACATAGTAAGCATTTTATAAATTCTTGTTGCTTGATCCATTCCATACTCCTATGCTAATGACAATGAGCATTGTTTTTGGTGGCTCTACAAAATGCGAGTTAGTCAATTCCATCAAACACTTCTATAAATTTAGTGATAAATGACAGTTAAATGAGCCATTTTGCAACCTGTGGCAATGCTTCCAGGAATGGCTTGAGAGAGTGGCATGAAGAACAGACCCTCTCCTAGCTCCTCAAATTTTTTCCCTAATCATTGCTACAACCCTTCTCTTGAGAGTCAGAAGATTGTGCCAACTTCTTCATCAGAATCCTTCTCTTTAGCATCTCAGGCACCTTCTGAGCCAGGGCAGGGTTCCAGATATTGGGGAATCCTGATGGAGACTGCTGATGAGGATAAAGTGTCTGTTCTTGGGTTTCTCTTGGATCTTTTCCTTGGGTTCTGGCTTAGTAGTGGTGGTGACTTTATAATTGGTTTGGTGGTTTTGTTATAATGGAATCAGCCCATTTTTTTTTTTCCATAATGATGACTGGGAGCTAAGGATGAGTCAACAGGGTAACATGGTGGCCAAGAATAAATAAATAAATATAATAAAGCCATCGAAAACTTAGGCTGCATTAAGAGACACAATGTTCAGAAAGAGGAAGGTGAGACAACAAGCGCTGTGCTTTGCCCTGATAAGGCCGCTTCTGGAATATTGTGTTTAGTTGAGGCATAATGTTTGAGGAAATACACTGCCAAGCTGGAGGAAGTCAAGAGAATGGTGAGAGGTTGGCAAAGCATGTCATGTTATAATTGGTTGGAGGAGCTGGGGATATTTAGCCTGAAGAAGAGAAAATTTAAGGGGAATATAATCCCTGTCTTTAAGTATTTGCAAGGCTCTCATGGGGAACATGGTTTAGACTTGTTCTGGTTGGTCCTGGTGGGCAGATCTAGGAATAAGAGATGGAAATTCCAGAGAGACAGATTTTGGCTCAACAAAAGGAAAAAAAAAAAAAAACTTCTTCATGATGAGAGCTCTCCAGAAGTGGAATGGCTGCCCTAGGACATGGTGAGTCCCAATCCTTGGTTCTATTTAAGTGGAGACTGGACAGTGATTTGTCAGCATTGCTATAGAGATGATTCCTATTCAAGTGTCATTGGGATTAATGACCTCTGAAGTTCCTTCCAGCTTTGAGATTCTGGATTAAAGCTCAGCAGACCTGTTTTGTGGGCCCCTTGGGATTAATGGGAACTAGACTATAGGGCTAGCTTAGTAGCCAAGTCTTCTTGTCCAAGGCATGTTTGAGCCCCTGATCTTGTCACTTTCTTACATCCTAGGTGCCAGGCAGGACTAATAGATGAATCCAAAAGCAATGCTTTGGCAAGTTTTCCTCTGGCAATTGTATATTTAATTCTATATTTTTTTTCATTAACAGGAATAAGTATGGTAAGAGGGAGCTTTGGATGGCTCTAAATGTCTTCCTCCTGTCACTCAGATTAACATGCTGTTCTGTCAGAGTGTCATCAATCCAAGGTGAATGGGCACAGAGAGTGAAGCTTATACTGACGGAGCAAATTAGATGCCATTTTTGCAATTCATCTGACTATCTAGCTGCCCAAATTCTCATAAAGATAATGAATACATTCCAGCTAGTTCTCACCACCAATCCTTCCTCCCTCCCTCTCCCAGCCCCCTCCCAATTCCTGGTAATCTCCTCTTTGGTTATGTGAATTGTGTACTCTGACTCACAGTCAGATAATTCACTTAACTTCGGTAAGCACCTATTGCTTGTCTACTGTGTGCACTCAGAGGATCTCAATGTCTAAGCCAACCCCTTCCCTCAGTCAGGGAGCTGTCAGGACAGGATACAATTCCCAAGCACTGTTATCCTAAAAAGGAGAACTTGCCTGGGCTGAGCATCAAAGGAAAGAGAGTAAAGAAGAATAGATAGTGAAGCTCAAAGTCGACTTGTTATTGTTCAGTTGTGTCTGATGCTTTGTGACTCCATTGGGGGTTCTCTTGGCAAAGATATTATAATGGCTCTCCATTTCCTTCCCCAACTCATTTTACAGGTGAGGAAACTGAGGCAAATGGGGTTAAGTGACTTGTTCAGGATCATGCAGCTAATAAGTCTGTGAGGCCAAATTTGAATTAAGGAAGAGGAGTCTTCCTCACTCCAGGCGCAGCTCTCTATCCATTGTGCCACTTAGCTGCCTCAAAGTGAACTTAGAGATCCTTTAGGCCAGAGGTGGGGAACCTGTGGCCTCAAGGCTGCATGTGGCCCTCTAGGTCCTTAAGTGTGGCCCTTTGAATTCACAGTTTTCAAAGGTCTACACCTGAGCAGCTAGAGGGCCACAGGTTCCCCACCCCTGCTTTCTTTATGGGCACCAATCCATAGCAGTTTCTCCACTTGTGTAATAAAACATTTATTATTTAAGGTCCCAGACTTTGGGGGAGGGGGTAAGAAAAAGACAGAAACATAATTTCCCCTTACCCCCTACCCACTGCCATATCTTGTTTTGCTCATTACTGGCTTTCTTTGCCCTAAAGCCCCTTTTCTGACTTTATGAAGCTTTTATTTGTTTCTTTGTCTCTGGTTTTTTTTTTTTTTTGAGAGGCAGTTGGTGCTAAGTGACTTGCCCAGGGTCACAGGGCTAGTAAGTGTCAGGTTCTGAAGGCAGATTGGAACTCAGGTCCTCCTGACTCCAGGGCTCCATCCACTGCACCACTTAGCTGGCCCTTCATGAAGCTTTGAGTTGGGAGGAAGGGTAGAGCAGTCTGCAGGCAAGAAGTTAGACATTTTAACCTATCTGCAGCATAGTTTGGTTTGGAAAACACTGCTAAGAAAACTGAGGCCCAATGAGGTTAAGGTACTTAGCCAAAATCACATACTTTGTTAGTGACACAAGTAGGACTAGAGTCCAATACTTGATTTCTAGTTCAATGCTCTGACGTAGGACTATATATCATGGACAAGGGATGCTGCAAACTGTGTGCTGCAATCTATTAATCAAATGAGATAATACCTGAAAAGTTCTTTGCAAATATTAAAGCACTATATAAATGCTATTGTCATCATTATTATTAGGCTAACAATTTTGAAGCATGGCTCTGATACTTTGGATCATAGAACTAGAGATGAAAAAGAGTTGAATCCTTTTATTCTAGTCTTCACATTTTATAGATGAATAAACTGAGACCTACCTATATCAGTCAAATAACTTACCCATGGTCACACAAGGAATGAATGTCAGAGGAGGTGCTCTGATTCCAGTGCAGTTGCCATTTCTGCTGGACCACATTGCCTCCCACTACTTAGGGAAGCTTGGGAAATCTCCTTCTCCCTGGACCCTCAGTTTCTTCAACTGTAAATTAATGAATTTAAACTAGATGACCCCAAAGTTCCCTAATAACTCTAAAACCTATGAACCTATGATTAGTCTTATAATCATCCTACTCTAGGGAGGGCTGTTAGTTTATATAGTCAACTTGTCTCTCTCCCCTTCTCTGTATCATCAGGGTAAGGGGTCCTGGAAGCCTCCTAGAAGAGAGGAAGGGGCAGAGTTCTTGATTCAAGGTGAATAAGATAACAAAATCCTTGGAGATCAAAAGAAGCCTCTCAAAAAGGCTAGTGACAAGACAAAATCCTGGCTTGGATTCCAGGCTTCCATTTGGCTCCAAGATCTATTTGCCTAAGGAGAAATCCTCTGTTGGACCAATCTCCCAAATGGCTTCCTTCCCCTCCTCACACTCCCCATGTCTTCCGAGAAATCCCTGAGAACTCCCTTGCACTGTGCCAGGCCCCTCTCCCAATGCCACCCCACCCAATGCAGATACTTTTGGACACAGCAGGATGCTTCCTGTTCACTCACCCCTTTCGTCCTCTCCATTAAGAAATATAAGTAAATTGAATAGCAGCCCATCTCAGACCCGCCAGGCTGACGTTCACTGGTGTAACTCTGTTACTGCAAGAAGGTACATTGGCCTAATTGAGCACAATTGAAGGCCACTCTATTGAATAACCTCATTTACTTAAAGGTTGACAAGAGGCAGAGTCTGGTTATGGACATGGCCAAAATAATTAAAACCAGCTCTGTATTTACGGTAAAAATGTGATAAGGATTATTTTTTTTTAAGGTGGGGGAAGAAAGTCAGAGTTAGGAACTGTGTACACATGCACACACACGTGTATGTGTATATAGTTATGTATATAGGTATTTATATATATACATACACATACATGTGTATGGGCATATATACCCATGTATATATGCACACACATAATATGTATATGCACACACATATATGTATACACATATTTACAAACATATTTATATGCACAAGCACATATATGTATGTATGTATATACTTTTATTTGCCAAAGTTTATAGTGGCGTTTTGATGGTAGGCTTTCCTCAAGAATATTTGGGTAATACCAGCGAGATGTAGAAGAATTGGGTGATTATCATGATTATCATGAATGAATGAATAAAGCATTTATTAAATACTTATTATGAGCAAAGCACTGTGCTAAATAGTATATGAATACAAAAAGTCCAGGAAGTCCTTGCTCTAAAGTTTACTTTCTAACTGGGAGAGAAAACACATGTAAGGTGGTTTAACTGCAGAGCAGACAAAAGGGCCCCAGAGTCCTATGTGTGCATCTGCAAGATAGATGGCAAAGTCCAGCAGTCCTAAGGTTAGATCTATAGGTCAAATGACTGCAGTGGTCTGGAGAGTACAGAAGAAGAGAAAATAAAGCTGGAGGAACTTAGAAGGCATTTCAGAGAAAATGATAAAGCTGGTAGGGTCTCCATTTAGCCAGAAAGAATGACTGCCACCTATTCTGAGAAGTGTGAGCAGTCCAGCAACCCAGCTAGGTTCTGGGTAGTCCAGGGATAGGGGCTAGGGTGAGTGGGAAAGGGAGAAGATATCAAGTCTTTATTTTGAATTTTTAACTACCTATTAGACCAAATCCAGAACAATACTCCAGGTGTTTCTATTGGTGTTGCCCTAAACATGTGGCTCTGGGTTCACTCCTCCTTTATTCAAACAGTTACCCAGATCCCATAGTAGTATAATGGAAAGGGGCAGGATTTTGAGTCAGATGACATGAGCTTGTGTCCTAGGTCTGATGTTTATTATCTATGTGACCAAAAGAAAATCACTGTACTTCTCTGACCTCCCCTCTCACTCTGGTTTCCTCTTCAGTAAAATGAGTATGAATATACTTGAACTACCATTTACAGTTTCATTAGTATAAGGAAATCCTAAGTAAGAAAACACCCTCTGCCAATGCAGACCTGTGCCAATGTAACCTTCTCTACAACTTGAAGTCTTAGAGTTATCCCAAGCATTAAGAGGTTAAATGACTTATGCAGGATCATTATAGCCAGTATGAATTACTTGAACTCAGGTTCTCCTGGCTTCAAGACCAGCTCTCTATCCATTATGCCATGTTATATCATCTTGTGAACAAATGCTTTGCAAATCTTAATGAGCCATAGAAATATGAGGCATTATTATTATATCACTACTTCCAATGATGTCTTCCTTGATTGAACAGAGGAGAATTGATTGTCTTCCTGCCCAGTCTATAAATGGGAATCCTGTGTCTAATCCTGCCTTCCCCTCCCTCTCAGTAATACTCTGCTCAATTGTGCACATCATCTATAGATGCCTTGATGATTTTTATTGGCCATTTAGGGCCCGGCTTGCTTTCATTTAATTTTCCATATATACTTTTCATGCATGCCTACATCAATCTGTCTTAGATTGCAACTCCCTTCAGGGGCCACATTTTCTTTCCAGAAGTATATTTTCCAAATAATTGAATCTGAATCCCTTAGGATATTACTTGGAAAAAAAAATATTGTCTATCTTTCTAAAATAAGTTACAAACTTCCTTACTTTCTCAAAGAGAGAATAATGAACACGATTCATTTTTTACTACTAACATTATAAATCATATTTATATGATACTTTAAGGTTTGTAAAGTTTTTTTTTCTCCTCACAACAACCCTGTGAGGCAAGTGGTACAAGTATCGGTATGTCCATTTTGTTGATTGGGAAGCTGAGGCACAGAGAGGTCTAGTAAAAGGCCCATGGTCATATGGGGAATAAATGTCGGGAGCAATTCAAATCCATGAGATCTACTTCCAATTCCAGAGCTTCCTTCACTGGACTACTGCAGTCTTCCATGTTAGGCTAATTGGAATAGTGATTATTGTACTGTGCCACAGAAAAACGAAACCTTTAATGAGATTTTTTTTCTTTCTTTACACTGAATAACCCCAATCCACTTAATTTTTCATAATTCCTATATCTACATATTGTAATTTTTTGATATCCTTCCTTTCTGACAGCTTTTAATTCTCCACGCTTATCCTTATATCTAGAGGCTTTCTCCCTCTGGCAGGCCCTCTATTTCCCTTATTCCTCAATTCCTCTTTCCAATGAGTTTGGAAAATAGATATCTAAGTTATCAAGTGATGATTTGAATTAGGGACTCAAGATTTTGCTTTGGAGTAAAAAACATGAACTTTTGTATAAGATTTTTTCTCAAAGTTATTTTGACAACTTTTCCAGTGGTTTGGATCTGGACCAGTAAACACCCATTCTAGTCTCTTAATTTTGTAAATGAGATATTGAGACCAATAGAGAGGGACTGGTCCCCAGCCTTGTGTGTCCCAAATGGCTGAGTTTGTCAAATATTTAATTTTCAGAAAAAAAGAGACTTAGTGTAATTGGAAAATTAAGAGGAAAAAAGAATAATAATTACAATAAATGATGAAGAACTAAGTTCAAATCCCTGTTCTTCCACTTATTAGTATGTGATTCTGGACAATTTGCTTGTACTGTGGGAGGTTTAGTTTCCTCATCTATAAAATGGGGATAATAATAATTACATTATTTCCCTTGCAGAGTTGTTATGAAGAAAACACTTTGTAAAGCTTAAAGCAGTATAAAATTATGATTCATTATTTTTATGCCTAAATGTTTTCATCAAAAAAATGGAACATTGTCACCTTAAAATAGCTATGGTACAATTATTATCCCACCCATGGCCAACTTTGTGTCTTTTGTGAACTATAGGGCTTAGATTATAATCTCTAGAATATATGCCATCTTGGAGAGGGGTGGGGGGAAGGTAGAAATGGGGAGAAAATTTGTAACTCAAAATCTTGTGGAAATCAATGCTGAAAACTAAAAAAAATCAACTAAAAATCATTAAATCTAGATTATAATCTCTAAGGCCTCTTCCAGCTCTAATATTCTGCGATGTTATCTCCTTGAATATGATGCTGTAAGGACCCAGGGAAACAACAAAGCAGTTTATCTTATGATGATGCAACGCTGGCTTCCATTAACTAATAAATACTGGCTCTCTGATATAGAGCCGTTCTTGTCTGTGTTCCATCCCTTGCTTGCCCATCATACCCATCTCCATTCTGATCTACAGATCTGGGAAACTACTCATGCTATTTGAGCCTGAGATGCTTCAAGAAAGTTTCCTCTGAAATGCAGCCTGGCAGTTGAAATTCGCAGATAAACCAGGGATAAGTTCCTGTTCTGTTTTCAGGAGCCCGAATTCCTATTCGTTAAACAAAATAACAAAAATCAATGCCCTCACCTTTTCATCAAGCCCAATATTCTCCTCTTTCTCCCCTTTCTCCTGCTATGGTCAGTTTCACTCTCCTAGCACCTCTGTCAATTTCATCAGTGGGGCTGATTTCACTATTACAATAATTAAGCTCTTAGCTTTGGCTCTAGATATAAGAAACCCTTAAGCCAGTGAAAAGTTGTAAACATTAAGTCCATCAAGTGGGAAACTGCAAAGCTGAGTGAGGTCGGGTTCATCCATCAACTATGACCTCATTCCTTCCGCCTTAGGCTTTGTTTTTATGTGATGTACCTTTCTTGAATGCCCATAGTATGTGCCCTTCAAAGTCAAGCAGTGTTCCCATCCCTAACCTCTCTGCTTTTCCATTATTATTTTATTTTGTCCTTTCCAGAGTATGTCTAAAATACCTCAGGAGAGCCAAATGGAAACAGAAACTTGCAGATTAACCCCAGGAGAATTCTGCCCCTGGCTCTCACCCCACCTCTCTCCACCAACTATAGTCATAAAGGGTTTACTTACTTTAGGTGAGAGAGGCTAAAGGACAAAGGATTGCTTTCATGGGGTTTTTGGCATAGAGTTTTCAAGTGACAAGCGTAGTTTGCTAGAGTATACGTTCTTATTGCATGGATTCTGATTTGGTCTGTTGGATTGTAAACTCCATGAAAGGTTAGCTCATATACTAATCGTCTGTGACATAGGTCATAGGATTAGAGCTGGGTGGAACCTAAGAGATTATTGGAGTAATCATTGGGTGAGAGAGGTTAAGTGATTTATCTTAGTTCACACAGGTAGCAATTAACCCAAGTCTTCTGACTTCATATCTCAGTATTGTTGCACTATACTGCCTCATAAGCCTTTTTGCCCCAATCATGCCTCCGATTATTTAATAGGAATCCCTAAAATTCCTCGACTTTCTCCTAACCATACTGCTTGAGCTCAGTAGAAGTCTGGCCATCTTTTTTTTTTCTGCCTCACAGGAGAAATTTGCATGAACATATGGAAAGGGTAATCACAGCCAACAGAGGGGACTTGGGCCTCTTTGTTAAGGGCTCAGAGGGAAAATGTGACTGAATCCTAAACAATAGTGTGCTTGATGTAGGAGTTCTCCTTTTAGATTCCAATTCTCGTAAGTTGTCTGGGTGAAGGGGGCAGACTACTGTTCAGTGCCACACACCACGTCATCCACGCCTGCACAGCAGGCTCCTACAAGGACTTTTACACAGTGAAGTGGTGGAAAGAGTGACTTCAGGGAAACCAGGTGTCTACAATGTGGAGATTATGGGGAATACAGCACCTTTTTTCTTCTCTCCCTCTCTCCCTCTTTCCCTCTCTCCCTCTCCTTCTCCCTCTCCCTCTCCTTCTTCCTCTCCCTATCCTTCTCCCTCTCCCTCCCTCCCTAAAGGCCCAGGGCCTAGCACCTGCCAGAAAGGGACCACAGCGAAGAAAGAGACTAAAGTGTTTTTTAATTCGTATGATTAAAAATGTGTAGTCAAATAGTATAACCCTTGGCAACTTGGGGTAGCCATATGGCCATGATTTAGAGATGTTTTAATTTATCAACAAGAAGTATGATATTCTGAAAAAGAATTCTAGACCTGGAGTCAGGAGATCTAGGTTTAAGTCTCTGCTCTGATGTCTACATGCAGTGACCTTGGGCTACTCATTAAAACTCTGTGACTTAGCTTTTCTTCACCTGGAGTAAGAAGATATCACTATGTGTAGTACCTACTTAATATCTACAGCAAGGCTGTCCAACCTTCGGTTTTCATTGAAACAATAGACAACATATTTTGATTTGCCATTTTAGTGAGAGCTCTGCGGTGGTTCAGCTTTGTTTACTAAAGCATTTATGTAAGTTTCTATGCTTGTAGGCCGGCTGCATAAATCTCACTGCGTCTGCATTTTGCACAGCCCTGATCTACTGCACAAAGTCAATAAAAACAAAGTACTTGGTAAACCTTAAAAAGAATATAAAATTTTGAGCTATTATTTTTACTGATTAGTGTCTACAATGTATGTACAATCCTGTGTTAGATGCTGCAATGAAAATGAAAAAGTAAAAGGTGTCCTTGAGGAGGTCAGCCACCTCGTTGGGACACAGTATGGTAGAGTATGTAAGATCCTAGATTTATAGTCGGCAGGAAATGGGATTGAATCCCACATCAGACACTTACCAGCTATGTGACCTGTTATAAGTTATGACTTCTCTATACCTTAGTTTTTTCATCTCTAAAATGAGGATAAGAGCATCTACTTTCCAGGGTGTTGTAAGGCTAAAAAGATAATATTTGCGAAGTTCTTTGCAAACCACAAAATAATTTTTAAAAGTAATTACAGCAGCATATATACAAATATGTATCTATATATATACATAATAATGTATGTATGGACATACACAATAATAGCAGTGTATATACAAATACATATGTGCACACAAAGATACAAATATGTATACATACATATACCCATGTTTATGCTTTCATTATTATTATTAGAGAAAAAGTAGATTTGGAGAGGTTATATTGCTTAACCAAGGTGACACAGCTAGTTACACACAGAATCTAAGAATTGGAAGTGCCCATAGAAGTTATCTAGTCTAGGTCTCTTGTAAAGCAAATAAAGAAACTTGAATTCATAGAGAAAGAATTACTTGCCTGGGGAGTCATTTTACAGCTAGGATTTGAAATCCCATCTAAAATCTCACCTTCTACAAGAAGTCTTCCCAAACTACTCTTTTTAAAAAAAATATTTATTTTTTCTTAGTTTTAAACATTCACTTTTATAAGATTTTGAGTTCTAAATTTTCTCCCTCTCCCTCTACTCTCCCCTCCCTGAGACGGCATACAATCTAATATAGGTTATACATGTACGATCATATTAAACATATTTCCACATTAGTCATATTGTAAAGAAGAATTAGAACCAAAGGGAAGAACCACAAGAAAGAAGAAACAAACAAACAAACAAACAAAAGACAAAATAGCATTCTTCAATCTGCATTCAGACTCTACAATTCTTTCACTGGCTGTGGATAGCATTTTCCATCATAAGTCTTTCAGAATCATCTTAGATCACGGGTGGGGAACCCATGGCTCCAAGGCCACATGTGACCCTCCAGGTCCTCATGTATGGCCTGGCCCCTCCACTAAGTCCAAACTTCACAGAACAAATCCTAACCTCTTTTAATTCTAGTGTTTTCCCACTCTTAATTATTTCCTATTTATCGTGTATAGAGTTTGCTTTGTTTGTATTTGTTTGCATGCTTTCTCTCACATTAGCTTGTTGGCATCTTGAGGACAGGGACTGTCTTTTGCCTTTTTTTTTTAAATAACCCCAGTGCTTAGCACATTACTTGGCACATAGTAGAAGCTTAGTAAGGGAATGAATGATGCCATGGCCTGTACTATTACCACAATGCTATGCTAATTATGTCTTTTTTTATCTCTAGGTCTCCCTGGTCTAACCTTCATATACAACTCAACCTTAAACCCCATTCCAGGATTTAAAGTTTATGCTTTGGTATTATACTATTTTCTCCTCCTTGACCCTTGTCTCATAAGAAGAGGTGTCCTTTCTCCTTGCCAAGGCACACCCTTCTAGCTGGATAAGTGATCCCATTCCATCCTGTTTTCTCTAGCAGATGGCTTCCTCTATCATTCCTGCTCTCTCATTAATCTTCAGTCTCTTCCTGTCTACTGCCTGTTTCCCTGCTACCTACAAACATGCTCACGTGTCCTCCATCCTCAGAATCTCTCATGTTGCATCCATCCTTGCTACATAATTCTATATCTCTTCTTCCTTTTGTGGCTGACTTCCTTGAGAAGGTCAGCTATAAGGGGTACCTTCATTTCTTTTCTTCTCACTCTTATTAATTCTCTGTGATCTTGCTTCTGACATCATCATTCAAAGTTACCAGCTGACATTTTTATCACTAAATCTAATGGCTTTTTCTCATTCCTCATCCTTTTTGACCTCTCTCTACAGCCTTGACTGCTGTTGGTTGCCCAATTTTCCTTGATTCTTTCTCCTCTAAGTTTTCATGACACTACTGTCTCCTGGTTCTCTTTCAGTTTGTCTGATTGCTCCTTCTCAGTCTTCTTCGCTGAATCTTCATCCAGCTCCTGCCTGCTAGTGTGGGTATATCTCAGGGTTCTATCCTGGGCTCTCATCTCTTCCTGTCTACTACTGTTTCACTTGATAATCTCATGAGCTCTCAATCAACCTCAATCAATGGATTCAGTCATCTCTATGCAGTTGATTCTCCTATCAATTTGTCCAACTCTAATCTTTCTGTCCACCTGTAGTCACTCATTTCCAACTGACATTCAGGCATCTCAGCCTTCTTAAATTCAGAATATCTCAAACTGAACTCATCATCTTTCCCCCAAGCCCTCCTTTCCTTGTAACTTCCCTATTACTGTCAAGCATGCCACTATCCTCCCAGTCACTCATGTTCAAAATCTAGGTGTTGTTTTCAGCTCACTCTCTCTGTCCAATCAGTTGCCAGGTCCCATTGTTTTTACCATTGGAACATCTCTCATTTATGTCCCCTTCTCTCCTTTGACACGACCCTGCTGCAGTTCCTCATCACTTCACACCTACGCTCTTGTTACGGCCTTCTCATTGATCTCCCTGCCTTGAGTCCCCCTCTTCCTCCAGAGCACCCTCCACTTGGCTGTCAAAGTCATCTCCTTAAAGCACAGACTATGCCATCTACCTACTCACTAAACTTAAGTGGCTCCCTATTAATTTCAGGATTAAATACAAAATCCTCCATTTGGCTTTTAAAGCTCTCCATCACCTGGCCCTTTCCTGCCTATCCAGTCTTCTTACACTTAACACTCCTCCAGGCACTCTGTGATCCAGTGACACTGGTTTTCTTGCCATTTCTTGCATATGACACTGTGCCTCTTCTCTCCAGACATTATCTGTACCCCATGTCTGAAATGCACTCCCTCGCCATGCATAGCTCCCAGGTTCCTTCAAATTTCAAGTAAAAGTCTACCTTCTATAAGAAATTTCTTGGTCCTTGATAATTTTTGCGTCTTCCCTCTAAGATTATCTCCAACTAACCCTGTATATTTCCTATATATTATCTCCTCTAGAATATTCTTTGATAACTGTGACTGTTTTTTTTTCTTTTTTCAGTTTTTTTTTTTCCTCCAGTGCTTTGCACTGTCCCTGGCACATTATAAGTGCTTAATAAATGATTGTTGACTGACTTAACAACATCTGCACTGTAGGCAGTATGATGTAGTGGTTCTACGTCTTACCATCTGTCAGCCCTTCATCATATTATTTAAACCCTCTGACTCTCATTTTCTTCATCTATAAAATGTTAAGTTGGGCTGGATGACCTTATGGCTAGTATTATGTTGGGCATTTTCCATATATAATTGTTACATTTCAGGGAAATTAATTTTGTTCTTGGAATCTCTAAATCCAAATAATGATGCCCTGTTTCAATGGAATTTGAATGTGTCCCTATTTATGCCCATAGACTGGAAACTCCTCCAAAGTGAATCTATATGTAGGATAGGAACCCTGTTCAGCCTCTTTGCTCCAAAGTATCAGAAATGGAATCATTGAATGCTAAAGTTTTAGTCCTAGCATGAGTCTTAAAGGTCCTCTGGTCCAACGTCTCATTGTTCAGAGTAGGAAAAGGAGGCCCAGGATATTCAAGGCTAAACACAGTAAATCAAAGACAGAGCCAGGATAAGACACTAGATCTCCATACTTCCAGTCTAGCGCCACTTTCCACTGGGCAACACTATCAAGAAATAAATGTGTCTTACCCTGTGTAGAACTACATACTGAGACTGTTAATCTCTGGTTTCCCTGTCTCCATAATTCAAGTCACATATATCTGGATTCATTAAATTAATGAAGCATTTTAAGCTGTGGGGTGGGGGAGGGAGGGTATACACAGAGTAATAGGGAGGAAAATAACTTGAGTGAAGATAAGAATGCATGATCCCAGGGTGCTGGGATTGGTAAAGGTCTCTCAGTGTTCATACCCCCTTGACCATTATTCTTCAACCTCCGCTGGCCAACATCATTATCATCATCATTATCAAAACTTCTTCTGTCCTCTGCTTTAGGCCTTCAAAAGTGCATTGATGAGTTCCTATTGGTGTTCAGGAAAAGGGGATGTGATTGAAGACTGGTGCCGGTGTGACCTCAATGCCTTTGATGCAAATGGACTCCCCAACTGCAGCCCTCTCCCACAACCAGTGTGAGTATAGCCCACTGATATCCTCCAGATGATGGTCTATAGTCAGACCCCCATCCCTAACCCTCCCACCCCCAATCATCTTTCTGTCATCAGCCACCACTATGTAGTTTCTCAAGTTGATGCCTGCTTTCTTAGCTGCATCTCTTTAGAGCTCTGCAGCCTTCTGATATCCTGGATGGGTTCTTGTTGCTGATAGGGATAAGTGTTTTTCTTTGTTACAAGAAGAAGGCTTATTGGTAGTTAATATTTCTTATTCCCCTCCTATAAAGGCCTACTCTGGTCCCTCATCATAATGCCAAAAGGGCTCTGGTCTTTTGATGACCAGACCACTGGCTATGGCAGGGCTCACCCAACAAACCAACAAAGCAACTGGGACTACAAATCTGGTGATGGACTTCGTGCCATCCCAGATTGGAAAGGCTTATCAGCAGAAGGCTGACTGAAATGTGATTAAAAATATTTTGTAAGGATGATGGAGCTGTGATTCCCCCTTATATGTAAGAGAGAAGACCTAGGTTAATAAGAGCAGGGGTCCTCCAAGTACTGAAACAATCCCCATTGCATAAGGATTCTTCACTTTGCAAAAGGAGTTTATCTTCAGATTCTGGCTTTCCCATTGTATGTTGATTCATAAATGAATAAATATTTAACCGAAAGTCTGAGAGCTTGGGGGAGCAGGAACATGGAAGCAAGAGGGGCAGACTGGAAGTCAGAGAAATCAATGAAAAAGTTTGGCCTGGTCACTGTTTTATCCAAGTGTTAGATTTCTTTACAGAACAGGAAGCCACTTGATGACCAGTCAGAGGAATCTGCAACATCTCCCCTTTCTCAGACAGGGGCCTATCTTATCTAGGAACTCTTCAGAGTAGCCTGATATCCTGAAAGGTGGGGGATGAGGAGCAGTATATTTTGGGGTGGTCATCCTAACTTGGACAACAACCAAGCAATCTTCCTTCTTTCACTATACTCCAGGCTTCGGCTGTCCCCTGGAGTAGAACCTTCCAGTACTGTGGTCTCCCTTGAGTGGGTGGATGTCCAACCAGCTATTGGAACCAAAGTCTCAGACTATGTTATTCAGCACAAGAAGGTGGATGAGTACACAGATACTGACCTCTATACTGGTAGGTGGATATTCTTCAGGCACAATGCTTCTATATTTAGGGATATTTTTTTCAGTATGATAAAACATGAGCTCATTAGAAAACCCTGAATGGAGAAGCATTCCTACTGATCACTGAGGCTGTTGGAGGATTTGCATCATTTTACTGGATTTGAAGATTTGAGGAGATCAATTGCTCCTTATTGACCTGGGATGTGTTATTGTTGTGTCTTGGGCTTTTAGCAGCTGTGATTTATACCTACATGCTTTTACTGCATAGAAGGGTGGTGAGAAACAGAAAAAAACAAACAAACAAACAAACAAAAAAAAAAAAAACAAAGAGCGAATCAGTCCCCAAGGGAACACCAGAATTTTTTTTTTCTTTCACCCGTAGACCTTGTCAACTTTGAGGAAAAATCTTAAGATCAGAGGATCAATACATAAGCTCATAGATTTTAGAAATGGGAGGGACCTTAAAGATTGCACAGTCCAGGAACTGGCAAACTATGACCTCCTGGCCAAATGTGACCTGTCACTTACTTTTATGTGGCCTGTGAGCTAAAAATGGTGTTTGCATTTTAAAATGCAAACTTTACTATTATTTTTAAATTGTAAACACCATCTTAGATTGTGGGCCATACAAAGACAAATGATAGGCCAGATTTGGCCAGCAGGCCTTTGTTTGTCAAGCCCAGATCTAGTCTAACTCTCTCACATTACAAATCGGGAAACTGAGGTGCAGAGTGGTTGTAACTTGGCCCAGGTCACATCAGTAGTAGTAGCAGAAGCAAGATTTGAATCTGAGTTTTATATTGCTAAGTGCATTTCACCTAGATACTAAAGATAGAGATGATCATGGACAGATGGTTAGGGACTTGGCCTAGGAGTCAGGAAGACCTGGGCTCAAATCTTACTTTTGACACATACTGACTATATATCCCTGGATAGATCATTTAGCCTCGCAATGCCCCAGTTAGCTCTCTGAAATTCTACAATGCAAAAGCAGCTGGTGATCTGCAGTGGTAGAAGAAGGATACCACACAAGTCATTCCCTATACCTGTGAAATCACAGGTCCAGACTGAAACATGGACAAAACCTTTCTAGCCTATGTTTTATCACCTGTACAGCTGCCCGTTGGGGGGGGGGCAATAACAGCACTATGTCTTTAAAGTAATACTGAAGAATATGAGGGAATCTCATCAAAGCAAGATCAGAGTAAAGGGGGCATCTAGCATAGAATGTATAGAATAGAATGGATAAGGGTTTGATGAGAACCAGCAATAGAAAACCCAGATTCAAATCCTGCTTCTGCTGCAACTATGCATGTGACCTGGGGCAAGTTACAACCTCTCTGCATCTCAGTTTCCTCACAGGAGGGAATTGGACTAGATTAGAGTTTGAGAAACTATGGCCCACAAGCTAAAATGGTGTTTATAATTTTAAAATAATAAAATTTTTTAAAAGGCAAACACTTTTCTTAGCTCACAGGCTGTACATGATTGTTACTCTGAATTCGAACTGTTGGTTACTTCCCTAAAGCCCTATCTCTGTTTAGAATCAAATGTAAACTTACATCTGGCACCTAAGAAGGGTGAAATCTTTGTATAAGGGCTTGTGGTGCCTCTTTGTAGTCTTGGAATTTGCCATGTGCACCTCTACCAATCTGCACAATGAGTAACTTCTACTGCCCATGCAGTGAGGATATTCTTTTCATTCCCCTATCACTTATGTCTTGAAAACTTCTCTGGACCCTCTTTGAATGTGACTAAGGAGGGTCTATGCCATGATAGCCTTTGGGCTTCCATCTCTACCAGTCTAGTATTAGAAAAGGAAAGGATTTCATTCTCACTCTCTAACTACCATCTCTCTGTTTTTGTTTTTTTTTTTTAATATTGCTTCATCTATGATTGGGAAGAAACTGGTCAAGAGAAGTTTGTAAAGTAGAGTTGGCCAGGGAGGGAAGTAAAGCCCAGAGCAAGGATGCTATTGAAGGCCAAGTTGGCTGGCAACGGGTACACCCAGATCATGAAGATTGTTAAATGGAATTGGCTAGTAAAGAGGAGGCTTATGTCTGTATTGCTTCCACCAAGCAATACTGTCCCAGAGTTGTAATTGGGAGTTGGCATTTGTTCTGCTATGTTTGAGTCTGTTATTCTTTCAAAGCCTATCCTCTCTTCTGTCTCTGACTCTCCCTCTCTGCCTCTTCATATTTCTGTCTCTGTCGCTATCTTTCTCCCTCCCTCTTATTTCCTCTCTCACTTAATTTTTCTTCCCCCTCCTCTCCTCTTCCTCTTCCTCCTCCTTTTTTCATTCCTCCTTTCTCCACTCAATTTGTTCAGGAATGTGAAAATGGGATGACAAAATGACACTGTTGACTTGTAGGCAACAAGTCCATACTAACGGAAGACCTATAGGAGAAAAGCTTAAAGAAGAAACAGAGTCTCTTCTTCTCCCTGATATTATTTCCCTACTGCCCTAGGCATGCTAGCCTATAATGATCTCTTCCTTCTTCAAATTCATACCTCTTACTTTTGGTATCATTTAATTAACAATACTACTCTTCCTTGTGGCATCTCCTGTTTTGTTATCTTCAATTGCTATTTAATATAATGGCTTTTTTTTTTAGCTACATTCTGAGTTCCTAGCAGACAAGGAAAGGATCATGCATGTTTTAATTCCCTATGCCTCTAGGACCTAGTAGAGTTCTTGGCACATTGTATGTAGTAGTCTCATGAAAATGGATTGATTAACAATGCCCCATCTATTTATCCCTATCCCACCAAATATAAACTGATTATCCTATTTTTTTCCAGCACAACTACGGTGCTCCCAGTAGAGATAATTATTTCATGAGGACAACAGTGGCAGTGAGGGTAAGAGAGACAGGAAAGGAGAGGGGAGGTGGGGGAAGAAAACTGAGATAGCATTACTGTGCTCTGAGTCATTGAGGTACATAAGTGAAGTCATCATTGACTATTCCCTTGCATTTATGGCCACATTTCCAATTAGTTGTCATTTCCAACTCAACAACATTGCTCATATTAATCCATTTCTCTCCACTCCCATGGCCACCACCTTAGTTCAGGGCCTCATCAGCTCTTGCCTGGGCTATTTTGATAACTTTCTAATTGGCCTCACTTCTAGTCTTTCCTCTCTTCACTCTGTCTTCCACATAGCTAACAAAATAATCTTTTTAAGGCACAGGACTGGTCTTATTCAAAACATTTCTGTGGTTCCCTCTTGTTTCTAGAATGAAATTAAAACTCTTCAGCTCATTACAATCTAGTACCTTTTCCAGGCTTATTTTCTGTCACTCCACTTCAGACACACTCTGTTTCAACCAACTGGGCTGAGTTCCCTGAATTCAATGTTCTCTCTTCTGGGTACAGTATTTGCGATAGAAGTCCGCAGTGCCTAGGATACACTCAGTTTTTATCCCTGCTTTTCAGCATCCTTTTTTGCTTCAAGTATCAGTTCAGGTGACACTTCCTCCACCAGGCCTCCTCTGATCTCCCATCCGAGAGTGCTGTCTCTCCTTTCAAATTTTTTTTTTTTCATCTTAGTAACGTGCAAGTGATATCTTCCAGTGGACTGTAAGTTGTTGGAAGATTGGAGACTGTTCTGTTCTTGTCTTGATTTCCCTAATACTTTGCACAGTGACTTGTACACAGTTGTTGCTTCAACGTTATTTGAGTAATTGATTTTAAAGGGGTAAGGGTAGAAAGGAGGGGAGGAAGAGAGGGAGGGAAATAGAGAAAGAGAGAGAGAGAAGTGGGGGGAAGAGGAGAAAGAAAACAAAATAACAAGCAAAAGAGCTTGTTTTGGGCAGAGACTCCAGATTGCTCACACATTTGGTCAGGTGAGGCCAGAGCAGGAAAACATGGGGTTTCTCCTTTGATCTCTCTGGATTTCTGCCGGGCAGCCCTAGAACAGCACTGGAATTATTTATTTATTCTTTTTTTTTCCTCTTTTTTTTTTTTAAATTTATGGCTGCCATCTGTTTGACACCCTATTGAATTGGCTGCTAAAATGCTGTCCCCTCCCTGCTTCCACTCCTCAATTCCTGCCCCCTCATTCAACCCCATCTCAGTTCTTCTAGAGGAGGCCTTGTGCTTGTTTCAAGGCTTGAATAGGAAGCCAAACCTGAACTGAAGACTTATCACATTCCAGTTGTTTTGACCAGAAATGGCCCTTCTTAATGATGATGATTTTTTTTTCATGTGCTAATCATCTGTTACCCATATGAAAAACAGTCCTTGGACCTTAGGGTTCTACCATGTTTCCTCACCAGAAGAATCAGAAGGAATGTCATCTTTGAATTCAGCCTAGGGTGATTACGGCAGTCTTCGCTGAATGAGGGTAAAAAGGTTGGGTGGAGATGGGACTTAATTTCTAGCTAGGAGGCAGATGGGGTGCTCTGGGAGCTTAGGAGAATGATAAGGTTGGAGCCCAGAGGAGCCACTAGGTCACACACCCTCAAAGGAGACACAAGACACAGATGGATCTCAAGTGAAGTGGGATCATATGCATCGCCAGAGGGAGAAGAGAAAGCAGATGGTCACTTAGGTGGAATGCAATAGGTGGGGGATGGAAGTTGTCTTCCTTTCTGGCCCTGGGGTGGACTTTTCTAATGAAACACACAGCCTTAGGGCCAAATGCTTATTCTTTCCCATTGCATCTTTGGAGGACTCAAGGAACCTTGGAGTAGAAAAGGACTGTTAGATTATCTAGTCTATCCCCTCATTTTACAAATGAGAAAACAAAGTTTTAAAGAACATGGGGGAAAAAATCAGATGTAATGTAGAAGATGTGGGTTTAGGTGCTGACTCTGCTACTTACTACCTGTGTGGCTTTGGGCAAGTCACTTAACCTCTCTGGGCATCAGTTTCCTTATCTTTAAAATCAGGGGGTTGTATTAAACCACCTCTGAGATCTCTTCCAGTTTTCAATGTATGACAGAATCATCCCAAGAATCATCTTATTCAAGGCCATATACAATGAGCTTGTGGCAGAATCACAAGAATTACACAGGTGTCCTGAATACCAGTCCAGGATTCTCTCCCAAGCCCTCCTTTGCCTCCATCTTGCGCCTCTCTTGCTAGAATTTTCAATCAGCCTGTTTCCTTTTTTTTTTTTTCCTTTTGAATCATAGGCTCCTCTCTTCTACATGAGGATTCCTAACTCTAGCTTGTCTGTAGGCAGGGCTGATGGGTCTAAGGCAACCAAGGTCTGCTTCCTTCGAGGCAAACCAATTTTCTATTCTCTACCATCACCCATGCTATGGAAGACAGTAGCATCTGGAACCAGTCAATGGCCCTGGCCCCCTTTTTCCCCTGGCATCTGGGAAACTTTGCTCTTTTCCCTGGCTTGCTGATGATCTTTCTCTCTCTCTCTCTGTCTCTCTCTCTCTCTGTCTCTCTCTCTCTGTCTCTCCCTCTCTCTCTCTGTCTCTCTCTCTGTCTCTCTCTCTGTCTCTCTCTCTGTCTGTCTCTCTGTCTGTCTCTCTGTCTGTCTCTCTGTCTCTCTCTGTCTCTCTGTCTCTCTGTCTCTCTCTGTCTCTCTCTCTGTCTCTCTCTGTCTCTCTGTCTCTCTCTGTCTCTCTGTCTCTCTGTCTCTCTCT
>CM053625.1:85158657-85215212 GCA_028646595.1 Phalanger gymnotis | reverse complement strand
CCCCCAGGCTTCTATTCGATTTTAAAGGACACATTCTTGGGTCCCCGTCTTGAGACCATCTGAAGTTAATAGGGCTGCTCCGGAGGTGAACTTGTGTGAGAAACAAGCCACAGTTTCAACACATCAGGCAGGCGGCAGAGAAGATGATGGTGGAGCAATTCCATCCAAACTGTTTATTAAAACTTGTGGAAATTACTCATAGCTCCGTGCGCGACAGCTTTGGAGCAGAGCAGTGCTCTTTTTTTGAAGGCACATGGGGCCCTCTCTGTCTGCCTGCTGTTGGACCAGCCACAGAGTGATGTCATAGGAGACTCAGGCTCTAAGCTTGGAGAGAGGCAGAGGGAGGGAGCTGTGGAGGGAGGGGGAGCAGGAGAGGGAAATGTGTTTTACAGGGTGAAGTACACACTGGAATGACTGTGAACATCTGGAACTGATATTAGGAGGTTTGGAAAATGTTTTCTGTCACTCCAGCACTCTTCAGGCAAGAGAGTTTGAAAGTTAAGGGCCTCTAAAGGAAAACTGTGCTTCGAGGGTCTTGTTCTCTTGGCTCTCCATGCCACCCAGTCTGCATCTCTCTCACCTCCTGACAGTCTGATATATTCCAAGGGCTACAGCCTGGGAGGGTCCTTGACAGTGAGGGATGTTTGACACTGGAATGGGGGTTGAAAGAGGCTGGGTAATATCCAACTCTGGGTAGTCTTTAAAAAAATAGGAGAGCATGTCTTCTTACCTTGGTGAGGGATGGGGTGTGGGTGGCTCAGAGTGGGCTGGCTTGAAGCCAGGAGTATATAGTATTTGACCTCTCAACATATAGGAGTGGGCATAAAGGAGTGACTTGTAGCACTAAGTTCCATGCCTTGTCTTTGGCTGGGGGTGAACTGGCCTGAAACTAGGGGGATTTAGGGATTGAATTCTTAGTTTACATGTAGCATGAAGCTCCAGGCGGCATCTTTGTTAAGTCCTCTTGATCTCTTGGTGAGGTTTCTGGCATGGAGTAGTGGAGAGATAGCTAGAGGTCAGTAAGGGAGAGAACAGAAGGGGGCTGGAGAATGCAGCATTAGACCTTGGCCTAGACATGGAACAGTGATCTGTCTCTTGTCCCAAAGGATAGCTCTGGTCTGTTAAAATTGAAGGCTTGGGTGGCAGCTATCAGATCTAGGGAAATTGTCCAAAGCATGTGGATTTTAGGAAATACATTGAGAACTTGGCTCAATTTTTGAAGAGGACAAGCAAGATTAGGAGACTGAAGCAGTTAAAGAAATTGGAGATGTTAAGCCTATAGAAGAGAAGACTTAGGGGAGATGTAATCTCTGTCTTTCAACTATTTGAATGAGTGTGAAGTAGCAGAAAGGTTGGGCTTGTGCTATTTGGCTCCAGAGATTATAACTCCACAAAGCAACATGGCCAAGTAGATAGGGCACTGATGTTGGAGTCAGGAAGATGTGGATTCCAATCCTGCCTCAGATACTTCCCTGGTGTGTGTTCCTGGGCAATTTACTTGATGTCTCTGTGCTTCGATTTTCTTATCTCTAAAACTGAGGAGGGGGGTGATTATTCGATTCAACGACCTATAAGTTCATTTCCTGTTCAAAATCTCTCATCCTATAAACTATAGGAAGTTAGATTAGACTCCTTATGAGGAAAAACAAAAACAAAAACTTCTTAACAATTAGAGCTATCCAAAAGTGGAGTTACCTTGAATGTTTGTGAATTTGCTATCACTGTTATAGTGGATGCTATAGAAAAGATTCCTTTCCAGCTCCTGATCCCTATGACCTTTGAGATCCCAAGTCTATGATTTTATCCCTTGTTGTCCCAAAATATTACTAATCTAATCCTAGGTAGAAAATTTGTTCAGTAGTTGCTATTATAGATATACCTGGTGGCACAGTGGCTAGAACACTGGAGATACAAATACAATGAAAAAAAAGCTAGTCCCTGATCTTGAGGAGCTTATACTCTAATGAGAGAAGAAACATAAACAGGGAACTTGAAGGGAGCAGGTATATAGGCAGCTGCATGAGAGGTGTGTGACTGGAAAGTGAAAGTGATGTGGAGGCTTGATTCTTAAAAGAGAAAGCAGAAGGTCCACCTATCAGAACTCAGCCTACAAGGGGCATGGTTAAAGGTTCTGGCCTGAGAGCAGTAACAATGATGGCTATAATGCAGGCATCATGGTGCAAAGATGTCCAGGTTTTATCTTATTTTGGTCCTGTCCAGTTGATGAAAATTGTTTTTCATCTTTTTCCTTCTAATGATCAGATCAGTAGATAGCATTTTGATTATACTCTTACGTTTTTCTCCCACCAATATCAAGAAGTACTATTCCAATAAGTGTTGTGATCCTCATTTTATAGATGAGAAATTTGAGGCTCAGAGAAGATTAAGTGATTTGCCCATAGTCACACAGCTAGGAAGTGGCAGAGCCTGGATTCAAATCCAGGTCGTCTGGCTGTAAGAAAAAAAAAAATGGGCTAGCAAAGTGTGTGAAGAGTAATAATGTGAAATCTATCTGTAAAATAGGTTGGAGCCAGATTATAAAGTACTTTAAATGCCAAATTATTTGTAATTAATCCCAGAGGCATAAGAGGTTACTGAAGCCTTTTGAACAGGGGATTAATGCAGTCAGAAAATCATTTTGGTTAACTGTGTAGAAGATAGATTAGAGAAGGGAGAAGGTGAGAGCAGGGAGACTAATTAGAAAGCTTTCAAAATCATCTGGGGAGAGATGATAAGGACAAAAATTAAGGAAAAGGCTGTGTGAATAGAGAAAAGGAAATGGCTAGAAGAAATGTTGTGAAGGTAGAATTGACAAATCAAGTCAACAGCCATGTCTTGTACCAGGCACTGTGCTAAGAGCTAAGGATACAACGAAAGGCAAAAGGGTATTCCCTGCTTTCAAGGAGCTCAAGAGGGGGAAATGATACACAAATTAATACATACAAACCAGATACCTAGAGGATAAACTGGAGATGATTATAGAAAGAAGGCACTAAGGGGGATAAAGGAGGCTAATTCCATGACATTTTGTAGAAGGTGAGATTTTAGCTCAGACTTAAAGAAAACTAGGGAAGCCAGCAGGTGGAGATGTGGATCCAGAGTTCCAGCATGGGGGACAGCCAGTGAAAATGCAGTTGGGAAGTGCAGTGTCTTATTTGAGGAATAGCAAAGAAACTATTAATAGTCTCTGGATCTCCAAATTCATGAAGGGGAGCAGGTATAAGTAGACTGGAAAAGGGTGATATTATGAAGGGGTTTAAGAATCAAACAGAGGAATTTATATTTGATCCTGAAGGTAATAGGAAATCACTAAAGTTGATTGATTTGGGGAGGGGGTAAGTTAGCTTGGTCAAACCTGCACTTTACGTATATGAATTTGGCAACTGAATGGAAGTACAGGTATGAAGTAATGAGAGTCTATGCCAGGGAGATGGCAGTGTCTGAGGAGAGAAGGAAGAGTATTTGAAAGATGTTGTGAAGGTAAAAATGACAGGACCTGACAACTGACGATATAGGCAATGAAAGAAAGTAAGGAGCTGAGTATGACACCTAACTTGTAGGGTAAGTGGGAGGATGATAATACCCTTGACAGTAATAGAAAGGTTGGGAAAAGGAAAAGGCTTGGAGAGAAGAATAATAAGTAAAATTATAAACATGTTGAATGTAAGATGTCTATGAGATATTCAGTTAGAGAGGTCCAATAGGCAGCTGGAGATATAAGATTGGAGGTCAGGTGAGAAGTCAAGGCTTGATAAATAGATCTGAGAATCACTTGCTTATAAATAGTGATTGAATCCATGGGAGCTGATGAGGTCACCAAGTGAAATAGTAGAAAGGGTGAAGATCTGAATGGCCAGGATAGAACTTTGGAGGATACTTCCAGTTAGTGGCCATGACTTGGATGAAGATCCAGTAAAGGAGACTTAAAAAGAGCAGAGAGATAGGAAGAAAACAAGGGAAAGCAGTATCGTGAAAACTTAGAGGAGAGTGAATGACAACATTAAAGGCTACAGAGAGGTCATGAAGGATGAAGATTGAGAGCAAGTCATTGTATTTGGTGATTAAGAGGTCATAGGTAGCTTTGGAGAGAGAAGTTTTGGTTGAATGATGAGATCAGAAGCAAGACTAGAGAATTAAGAGGAGATCGAGAAGAAAGGACACGGAGGTAACAATTGCAGACAAGTATTGACAACTGATTGTATGTGGGCATTGTAGGAGATGGAAAAGTCAAGGATGATTCCAAGGTTGCAAACCTAAGGGTTATGAAGGATGGAGATACCATGAATAGAAATAGAAAAATTTGGAGGAGGAATGGGTTTTTGGAAAAAAAGAAAAGATGAGTTATTTTGGATATGTTGAAGAGATTACGTTGAAGTTGAGATCATGTTGAAGTTGAGATTCTTTTAAGACATGCAGAAGACATATCCAGCAGGGAGTTAGTGATTAAGGAATCGAAAACAAGGGAAATATTATTGGCTGGATATATAGATTTGGGAGAGAACCACATAGACATGATAATTGAACCATAGAAGTTAATGAGATTAACTGAAGGAGAGCATATAGCAACATAAACCTCCAGGCTATTGCCAATCATCTCGACTTTTGTCCTGCCACTAGACTCAATGACTGAAAGAAAGAGTGAAGCTGACAACTTTGTGCAACTCTGCCCCACTTAAATCTAATTCATTCAAAAGTTGAGACATCACCAATCATCCACCATTTTACCCCAATATCATGATGTCATTGGTCTTCAAAACTAAGGATGAAGGAATGAATTTAGAAGTATTTGTTAGGCACCTACTAAATGCCCTAAGGTCCTATTTTAATTATTATGAAATATATAGGAGTATAAAGTGTACTCCCTGATCTCAAATATGCGACCTACTAGTAGGAGAAACAAAATATACAGTTAAAATCACTAATGAGATAGGGAAAATATCAACTGTACCACATTCTTAAAGTCTTCCAAGACTTGCTCATAGAGGAAGAATGGAATGGTTTTGCATGTGATATGCCAGTCAGGACTATATCTCTTGGGTAAGGTATTATATGGAGGTTCAGTTCAATTCAATTCAATTCAATAAACATTCATTAAGCTCCTATTATGATTCAGGCATTGTGCTAAGCATTGGAGATACAAATAATAATAAGAAAGACAGTTCCTGCCCTCAAAGAGCTTACTGCCTAATATGGGACAGCAATACATAAAAGGAAGCTGAAATGTTGCGGGTGGTGAGGGAGGGTACCCAAGGGCATGATGTTCATGGAGTCTTGAAACCAATCAGAGCCACTGGATGGAAAATAAAAAAAAGTTATACTGAATCCTCTATGAAGAAGGCTTTGGGAGTAGTTTATTGCTATACCCTCCAGTCCTACTATCAGAGGAAAGAGGCAACTGATGGAGATGATAAGGTATTTAGCATCAAAAGCTGAGCCAACTTGCTTGGTAATAAGATTTCAGGTCATTTTAGGAGGCAATGGGATTCTAAATGTTGGTAAAGATTGCTCATGAGAGTCCAAAGGAGCAAGACTATTTCTAAATGATGGGAAAGGGAGGATGATGATGGTGTTCATGCAGTACTTTAAAGTTTGCCAAACATTATAGGTATACATGTCTGTATATGTATATACACACATACATATACACATGCACTCATGTATAAATATGCATATACACATATGATTACATATATACTATTTATAATTCCATGCTATTATCCATATATGGATATATAATTAATGTGTGATAAATTACTATTGTTTATATTTATTTTGAAGTAAATATATTTATATTTCCCATGCAGTAATATTAATGATATATAATTAAAACACACATTATCTCTTTTGAACCTCACAACAACCCTACAAGGTAGGTACTACTGAAATTGTTATCCCTATTTTATAGATGAATTAACTCCTTGAAATATAAAAGATGATTTTTTTTTTCTTACAGTTTGAATGAGAAAGTGAAAAGTCTCAGAGGTGTTAAAAGACTTGCTCAAAAGCCACAGTGCTGGGAAATGTTAAGAGACACAGGTCTTCCTAATACCTAGTTAAGCACTCTATCCACTGTGCCAATTTGCCTCTCTAAGGACTTTATGGGGGAAAAAAGCATTTGAATTGGGACTTGAAGAATTAGTAGGATTAAGGTAAGAGTTAGCTGGAGAGTGGGAAGGGAGGTTTTCACTGAAAATATGTGACTAACCCACACACAATGCAAAACAAAAATATTTCATCAATTGCTAATATTAAAGATAAATTGCTTTATTTTTTAAATTAATTGCTAAATCTTTTAAATTCATTTAGTTTTATAGTAATAAGCACCATAAGAACCAAAGAACTATAGAATCTCAGAATTAAAACAGACTTCAGGAATCATTTAGGTTAACCCTGCCCAACCCATCCTAAAAAAAAAAAAAAAAAAAGAACAGCAGCAGAAACAACAAAACCTTGTACTTGACCCCACTGTCCCTTCAACTTATTTTCTAGTATCTCTAACTTTTTGTACCAAATTCCCCCTCCTGCCCCGCAAAAAAAAAAAAAAAAAATTAAAAAATCAGGATATACTCATTTGCCTCCATTTTTTTTTCTAGCTCCTTTTATGCAATCTTTACCTCTTGCAATATGGCTTCTAATCTTATCACTTTATTGAAACTGCTTGCTCCAAGTTTACCAAAGATCTCTTTAATTGCCAAATTCAAAGGCCTTTTTCAGTCCTCATATTTCTAGATCCTTATTCAGTACTTTTGACCATGCCCTTTTCCTGTATTTTCTCTCTTCTTAGGGTCTTTGTGACACAGCTCTCCAATGGCGCTAATTCTCAGACTCATGATCCATGTCCCAGCCTCTAACCATGAGGTGTCCCCTCAAGGTTCTGTCCTAGATCCTCTTCACTTATCTGTTCTCTCTCTCTATTCTTCCTTCCTTCCTTCTCCTCTTCCTCCTCCTCCCCTTCTTCTTCTTTTCTCTCTCTCTTTGCTCCTTAAGGCTTTCCTTCTTCCTCTCTCCCTCCCTTCTTTATCTCTTTCCCCCTTCCTTCCCCCTCTTTCTCTCTCTCCTTCTTCCTTCCTTCTTTCCTCCCTCTTTCCTTCTCTATCTCTTCTCCTTCACTTCTTCCTTCCTTCCTCCCTCCTTCCTTTCTTTCTTTCCTCCTTCCCTCCCCATCTCTCTTTCTCTCCTTCTTACTTCCTTCCTTCTTTTTTCCCTCCTTCCCCCACCCCTTCTTTCTCTCTCTCCCCTTCACTTTTTTCCCTTTCTCCCTCTCTCTCTGAATGATCTTATCAACTCTCACAGGTTCAAATATCACTCCTCTGCGGATCAATGTATTTGGTCCTAGTGTCTCCCATGAGATTCAGAAACAAATTATTAAATGTCCATTGAATGTTTCCAGCTGGATATCTCACAGTAATCTCAAAGTCGATATGTCCAATATCCAATATATAAATCTTCCTGAAATCTTCTTCCCTTCCTAACTTCCCATTTCTGTTGAGGGCATTACTATTTTTTCCAGTTAACCAGGATAACTACCTGGGAGTCCATCTCACGTCTTCCTTCTTCCTTTTCTTCCCTGACTATTCAATCCTTGCCAAATCTTGTTCATTCAACTTCCATGACATCTTTCACATCTCTTCTCCTTTCTCCTTTTACTATTCCTTTCATCACACCTTATCAATATTCTTCTAATTCTCCTTCCTTTAGCTAGCCTCTCCCTTCTCCAATCCATCCTTCACTGTTCTCAAACCGATATTTGTAAAATGCAGGCCTTTTTTCTCTCATTAGTTAGTTCCTCCCAGAATCTCCATTTTGAGGAAGGGCCCAGACCAGCTATGTTTCACTATCCAGATTTCGTTGCCCCATCCTCTTATCCACCCCTTCCCATCCCCACTCCACCCACACTTTTTAGTGCTTAGCACATTGCCTGTCAGATAGTAAGGCTTAATAAATGCTTGTTGACTTGGCTTGATAATCCCTTAATCAAAGAGATCCTCCTTTGCCTCTAGGATAAGATATAAGTTCTTCTGTCTGACATTTAAAGCCCTGCAAGATATGATTCCAGGCTATTTATTTATTGACCATTACTCCCCTTCATGAAATCTGTTTTAGTCATATTGGCCTACTTGCTTATACTCATACATGCCATCCTCATCACATTTGATATCTGGTGGTGCACTGGCATGGTGTCCAAAATTGGGCATGGAGTTAGGAAGACCTGAGTTCAAATCCAGCTTCATACAATTATCCACTGTGAGACCCTGGGCGAATCACTCAACATCCTTCTGCCTCAATTTTCTCAATTATAAAATGGGGAGTTTCTATTTCAGAGAGTTGTAAACTACCTCACAGGACTGTTGTAAGAATCGAAAGAGATAGTATTTGTAAAGCCTTAGCACAGTGCCTGGCACATAATAAGTAATTTTTTTCCATCCCTTCCTTTTTACTTCCTTCTCATCTTTGCCTCTTACAGTCCCTAAGTATTTTCAAGGTTCAACTCAGGTGCCATCTACTATACACTGCCTATCTGTAGTCTTTCATCCACCCCTTTCCCCTCTCCTGGTCTTCGCCTTCCAAATAATTTTTATTTACATTTTAAATGTTTTGTATTTTATGTTGCCCTTCCCAAAATATGTTGGGGTTTTTTTGTTTGTTTGTTTTTTGTAGACATTACTGGTTTTTTTTCCCTTTGTATCCTTAGTACCTACCACAGTGCTTGGCCCAAGATAGGCACTTAATGAATGATTGTTGAGCGAACCTATTCTGGGCTAGGAATCTCTTCTAGGAGATACCTGAGAAATGATTATCCAGTCTCCCCTTTGGGACCTCAAGTGATGAAGAGCCCTTTATATTCCTAGGTAACCCATTGTACTTTTGTCAACTTGAATTATTAGAAAGTGCTTCTTTACATTTGTCTTCCTGACACAGACCAACGATCCATTCAACTCAGGATGCATCTTCCTATGGGGTTGTAGAATGGTGCTGTTCCCAGGCCTTTACCCATTGAGGTTAGGGATGTAGCAGGAATCCCTCTTCCTTGTTCTGAAACAAAGCCACTAGACATCTTTAATCCATGGATTTCTCTCAGTCCTTCTAGAAGATGTTTTATTTTGTTGACTTGTAGAATCTAGAGTAAGAGTTCTTAATGGTTGGGGTTTTTGTTGTTGCTGGGACGGTGTGTGTGTGTGTGTGTGTGTGTGTGTGTGTGTGTGAGAGAGAGAGAGAGAGAGAGAGAGAGAGAGAGAGAGAGAGAGAGATGGAGCCTGTTAAACCTATGAACCCTTCACAGAAGAATGTTTTTACATGCATAAAATCAAATACATAGGATTACAAAAGAAATCAGTTATATTGAATAGAATTAACAAAATATTTAAAAACAAAAAACAAGTGCAAATAACATATATCTGTATGTTTCAGTCATGCCTGACTCTTCATTATCCCATTTGGGGTTTTCTTGGCAAAGATACTGAAGTGGTTTGCTATTTCCTTCTCTAGCTCATTTTACAGATGAGGAAACTGAGACAAACAGGGTTTAAGTAACTTGCCCAGAGCTACACAGTAAGTGTCTGAGGCTGGATTTGAACTCAGGAAGATGAGTCTTTCTGGCTTTAGGCCAAAGACTCTATCCATTGTGGCATTTACCTGCCTGTATATCTGTATGTATATAATAGTTATATATGTATATGTATATATACATATACTGCAATGTATTGCAGTATAAATACTGCAAAAGAGTATCTATAATGTCATCAGTATGAGTAATTCTCTTATTTTTGTTCCCTCTGAGCCTTAATAAATGCTCTTCATGAATTGTTGTGGCCCATAATAACATCATCCTTTAGCCAACCTAGTGATGAGCTTCTCCAGAACTCTAGATTTGCCTAGCCCACTTCTAGGACAACAGACATTCTATCCATCATTAGGTCTATGCTTCAGACCTGTTAATCTTAGTAGGTCCTATCAGAGCATATTCTTTACCAGCTGAGCTTTTGAAAGTTTGGGCCATTTTCCCACTCAAGAGTGTATCAAATCAAACTGGACAACCAGAGTCCATAACTTAGTTCATGAGTTCCCAGGGACCATTTATCTTCATCTTTACCCCAGCCATTTTCTGCTCTGTTCCTGGCCCAGTTAGTGAGTATCCACACCCCTCCACCCCCTCCTCTTTCTCAAAGTATTGTAATCACCAGCTTTAAACACCACTACTTTTGCCTCTGGAAAGAGGGTATTTGTGAAAAAACCTCCATTGTTCCACTTGCCACCTTTGTGACTTCCCAGACCACAAATCATTTGTCTGGCCACCATTCCTTTATATGTATTTATATGTATATTATCTCCCTCATTAGATTGTAAACTCCTCATGGACAGGGATTATTTCACTTATGTATGTGTATTGCTAGGAAGGCAGATAGGCACAATTGTGTAGTATAGTGGTTTCCAATGATTTTGTGTTCTACAAATTCATTTCAACTATAACAACTACAAAAGTGTGTTGTGAATCTTCAGGGTAATATACTACTCAAACTATTCTTTTAAATTTATTAAGTTCTTACAATAGCTCCAACAGCCTTTTCCCCCAAAAGCTCCAAATTAAAATTTACACTGGAAAATTATAATTATAAAAAATATTTTACTCGTAATCATAAAAATGTTAAATACAAAATTAATAAATATTTTTAAAGATTTTATGTGGGATATTCTGTAAGGATTAAAAGGAATAATCCACTGAGACCTCATATGCTTACTATTTTCAGAAAGACAATATTAAATTTCTCTAATTTGGAAATATTGTTGAATATAAAGAACATTTTTAATGAACTAAGTTATAACCTGGAAGATGTTTAGCATAATATAATAACAATATCTAAACTTAATTTCTACTTTGGACTTTTTAATTTGAACAAAGGTTTTGGGTATTTGGCTCAATAAAGGACAAAAACAGTCTCAAATCTGTTTGAGTTCATTTCTGTATTTAGATTGAAAATAAGAACAAAATGAAGATGCTTGCTCACTCAAATACGTGCTGGAATATTATAGGAAAAGTTTAACAAGTTCTCCTTTGAGATGGAAATTCATTAAAAATATTAGTCACCTAGCTAATCAATGAAAATGAATAGCTAATTATGATATAAGACATTTACTTTTCTACTAGCTAGTGATAAGTGCTGTTGTAAGAGATGATTGTATTTGAAATTAAATTGTACATTTGCTTCATTTTAAAACAATATTTATATGTAAATTAGCCTTAGTAAAAAGAAAATTCTCTTCAAACATTACTTTCTTCTCCTTTACTACTGGCATATAGGCTATACTCTCAGAGAAACTCTACCAAATGATTGACCAGTGTTGCCAACCAATTTATCTGAAAATCCATCAGATAGAAAAATTAGTAGCATAAACAGAGAATAAGTACAAATTGGAAAACGGTCTTAATGTTACAATATTAGAAAACTTAAGGTTTGTTTCTGCAGAATTTTTGTGGTGACTGAATTTCACCTAGCCCTTCTGTAAAATGGGGAAAATACCTGCCATAAATATCTCAATGGTTGGTTCTTAATATTGGACAGGGAATCCACGCATCATGTGGTCTGTCATGGTTTCACAATGTCTTATTATGCACATAAACAACACTCATGGTTTACAAATCGACTGCCCCTTTACACTGCAAGAATGCAAATGTTCATAACATCTTGATCACAAGATTACATAGCTGATGAGGTATGATGACAAAGTAAGGTGTGGAGAAATGCAGGAGCTACAGTGGTGCACTGCACTGAATACAAATGAGAATGAACACGTGTGCCTGATCATCTATTGGGAATCTCCATGGTACCTTGAAAACAATTTGATGACAAGTGGATAAACTGCAAGAACATGTTGTCCTTAGTCAGAAGTAGTCATAGTTTGAGGTAAATTCCTGTACAAACAATAAAATTAGTAAAGAAATGATCATGATGGATTCAAATTGCTGTAGGAACAAAGCTATAATGCTTCAAACATTCACATGCTTGTTGTCCAAGAAAAAATACATACATACACATATGTTTATATACATGCGCATATATACATATATGTATTGTCAACCTAGCAGAGTTTGATCTAAGAAAGACAAGCAAAATTAGATTGTCCAAGTCCATGTTTATTTTCCTCAAGTTGGCGGCATCCATATGAAGCTACAGTCAAAGACTGAGCCCCCTAAGGGAGTCAGCCTAGAACCAGACTCGATTTGGGGGTTGGGGTACCCAGTTTATATACCTTTTCAATAGGGGTTGGTATCACCCCATCATTGTTTTACCTCCAGACAGAGGAAATCCCTCTTCTATAAGACAACCCCCTCCTCCCCCCACCAAACATACCAGACCACTCCCAGCCTTGGGCTATCTAGAAAAAAGAATCTGTCTCCACCCAAGCCTGAGGAGAACACAATGGAGCTTCCATACTTTTGATTTAATCAATTCTGGCTTGGGTTGGAGTTTGACCAGTATAAGGAGACTCAGTGTAATCTCTTTATAGGTAATGTCCTTCTGTAGAAGAAACTGAACTTTGGAAGAAGGGGGCTGGGAGGAAGTTTTGAATATCTAAGATACTGATTATTAAGAAAAATCATTTTTCACAATATATTTACATATATAATAAATTTATACATAGAGAACTTTGCATGTTTATATATACACATATGTGTATATATTTACATACATATATATGTTGTATGTTTGTCCTTCATTCTCAAAGAGGACCATGTCATCTGGAAAATGATGACATGACTTGCACTTGACTTTGATTTGAGTGAGGGAGGGCTATGCAAGGTCACCAGCCTCACTTTCTTCTCCAGAACCATCTGAGTCCAGCAGCTTAATATTTACCAGGATGACTATGTGTGTGCATGTATGTATGTGTGTGTATATATGTGTATAAATATATATATATATACACACAAATATACATACACACATATGATTGGATAATTATTTACTACTTAAAGTACCATTAAAGAATTTTTAGCACAACTCATTTGGACCATTGTCCACTAAATGAGAAACACTGGCACAGTGAATAAAAGGATCTCCTCAGAGCCAGGAAGACCTGCGTTTGAGTCCTGCTTCTGACATTTACTGGCTTATATGATCTTGGGCAAGTTATTTAATAACCTCCCAGTCCTAAATTTCAGAGAAAGAACTGACCTGCACTGATTGAAGGAGTTTCTTTACCTGGAATTCCTTTTACCAAAAAACCCTTCAGTTTAGTCCCTATCCCTCTTCCCTATCTACAATGCCTGATACATAGTGCTTAATAAATGCTTTTTATTCTAGCATTCATTCATTTATTTATTCATTCAAGAAAGGACTTAAGTACAGAAGTTAGGAAAACAATACCCAATCTATTTAATATTGCTTGTGTTACTAAGTTTTCATGCAAAGCACCTTGGGGTCTTTATCTGAAGCCTCTAATTTCTCCCATTAGACTCTCTTCCCTGTGGCTGGTTTTGAGTGGCTCTATCCTCAGTCTGATCACCACGTTTTTTTTTTTTTCCCTGACTTCTATGGCTCAACCTTCTAATGAAAAGTTCAGTAGATACTTTTGGTGACCAAAAAACAAAACAAACAAAAAATAACAACAACAACAACAAAAAACTGTCTTTGAGGAGCCAGACATACTGGAAGAGCTTGTAGCCCTTACCCTCTTCTCATTTAAATGCTTTATGAGTCAATTTTGACTTTATTGGTTTGAGGGATCGTAAAGAGAAGATATTCTGGTGGAAAAGCAGGGGTGCCCATGGTACCTTGGACATCAAGGAAATTGCCTGCCCGGTAGAGACTCAGATCTCTTGGCACATGTCTGTGAGTATTCAGGTAACTATAACAAACTGAGCCGATTAAAAAAAAAAACCCTACCCTAGCTCTAGGGCATATCTTAAGTATATATCTGTTTCCAGAAATCTTCAGATTCCGGGAATCATCAGATAAGTTAATGGATTTCACCCAGGGGAAATGAGTCTGAGGAATTTCAGGGCAGATCATAGACTGGAGGATCAGAGGATTTAAAAGACATTGCAAATGTTTTTAAAATGACATTGGAGATAGAAAAGACATTAAAGATCTGCTACACCAACCTCTCTTTTTACAGATGAGGAAACTGAGGTCCATAGTGGTGAACTGACTTGTCCATAGTCACACAAATAATAAGAGCCAAGGTTCAACAACATCCCTCTCCTCCATTGCCTGAAATTGGCTGTCTTGGAATCACTTTGATCACTTCTACCCGAGAGAGTCAAGCTCTTTACTATTATTAGCATTTTATAGTCTATACAATTTTAGGAAAAAAAACCAAAGTGGGAAAGAGTGTGTAAGTCACTTTGGCACAGTGTCAAAAACAATAAAGTTAGCATCAGAGGGCCTGGGTTTTTGTCCTTGTTTTACCATTGGCCAATTTACTTGTTCTGAATGAACCTCATCTATTTCTTCTGAAAAATGGGAAAAATACTTGCCATGAATACCTCAAAGGTTGGTTCTAAATGTGGGACAAGGGATCCATGTATCACGCAGAGATTAGACTAAAGTGCCATTAAGGTTCTTTCCAATTCTGAAATTCTCTGACTTGATAAGATAAGAAAATGCATATGAAGAAATGACTACAACAAATATAGATGAAGAGGATCATAATTTGGAATAACTTTACCAAATGTTTCATCATGTTCTTTACTGCTTCCCAGAAAGAGAAGGAGCCAGAAGGACTTGGGTCAGATTACATGGGATGATGATGATGATGAAGATGAAAATGAATGTGTCAGTTACTGACTTGATCTACATTCAGTTCATAGTCCCCTAATTCCCAGTTTGCTTCTCCCCTCACTGAGTCATTCTCTTTTTCTGTTGTTTCTACTACATTCCCTGCTCCCTTTCCCCCACGTTCCTATAAAGAAGACAGAAGAAAGTTATCTTGTGTATAGGCCTGGAGCCATTGGGGATAAGACCAAGGAATCTGGCTCACCTGGTCTCATTTTCCCCAGGAAGAGCCCAATCACCCTGCATAGTTCCGGACTCACCTATCCCAGTGGGAAAAGAAGGAGGGTGGAGTCAATTAGGATAATAAATGCGGTTGGGTTATTAACCAAGAATGAGGAAGAGATTATGTAATAGAGCAATTATGGGGCCTAATTTAATTGCATCTTAATCCATAATTGCCTCGCGTTGCTCCATCCTCTGACTCTCTTCCTGGTCGGCTCATATGCTTAAAAGACCAGTGGCAAAATATAGAGCTCATAGGATTTTAGAATTGGAAGGGATGGTTATTTTTAGCCCAATCCCTCACTTTACAGCTGAGGAAACTGAGGCTGAATGTCTCACAGATAACTGGTTGAGTCAGGATTCAAATCCATGCATTATAGCTAGCTTCAAATTCAATGTTGTTTCACCTGTACCATGTTGCCTTCTTGTCATCCAAATCATCCACATGTTTCCTTAAAAGACTTCCAACACTTGAATGATATGCCATTGACTTCATTGGATTAGGCTGCAAGGTTTCAAACCTCTAATCCCGGTTTAAAGTTTCTAATGCTACTTGCATGTGGGTCATGATCCAGCTACTTATAGAGTGGTCAGAAAGCAACCGGAGTAGGGGCAGCTAGGTGGTACAGTGAATAGATTATTGGCCCTGGAGTCAAGAGAACCTGAGTTCAAATGTGGCCTCAGATACTTACTGGTTGTATGACTCTGGGCAAATCACTTAAGCCTGACTGCCTCAAAAAAAAAAAAAAAAGGCAACCAGAATGCTGACATGTGAACCTGATTCTGAGGTGAAATCTGGACAACTTATAAATATCTCTGCTACAATGAAAAATGAAATCAAATTAGGGGTGGGCCTATTTTTCAAATGACTTTTGAAAGGGTTAGTATAGTGCTAGGTTCTAACACTGGACCTATCCCTAACACTAACCAAAAAAACAAACAAATAAAACAGACCTAATAAAGAGAGAAAAAAGGCCACATGCAAATTCATTTGAATGGAGTCCTCTTTTAACAGTTTGAAAAAAAAAAAAAGGCACAGAATAAACAGTGCTCTAAACCACCATCCCACAAAAGTCATAGCCTTTGCTATGTGTCTTCAGGTTGATGGTTCATCCACTGAATGCAGAGGTTCTCTCCGTGTACCCGTGATGAATCACAAAGTTAAGATTTACAGATGCAGTTGTTTCACAGCAACTGAACTCTTCCGTGGAATTCCAGGGAATGTAAAACAAGGAGAAATGGCATGATGGAAATTCAGTGTGTGGGGTCTACTCGAACAAAATAGAGTTGGATCCCAAATTGAATGGAATAAAATCTAAAACACACATATATGTGACCTTACAGGAAGGGGATTATCGAGCTTTTATGTAGGCATGTAACGTTCTCTCTTCTCAACCCAAAGTGCTTAATTTGGTATCTATCCTAGTGATTAAAGAGTTATCATATGCTCAACATTTCTCATACTTTGTTGATGATATTGTAATTAGAATGATGAAATGATCATAATTTCTATCCTTTACATTTACATAGTCTTGCACAGTTTACAAAGCTCTTTCACAAATATTCTCTCATTTTATAGGATCGCAGATTTAGAGACAGAAGGGACCTTAGAAGTCAGGTTAATTCAAGCTTCTCATTTCATAGATAAGAAAATGGTAGCCAGAAAAATTAGGCAACTTGACTAAGATTACAAAGATATTGAGTATCAGAGGCAGGATATAAATTTACAACCTTTGTTTCCATAGTGCCGTGCTATTCCTATTTGTTAGGCAAGACAATTATTATCTCCATCTTATAAATTAAGAAACCGAAGTTGGTCAATGAATGGTATATGATTTTCCCTGGCCCACAGAGACAAGTAATAGTACGTGACTTGAGTCAGCTTGGTGTTAGGATCCAGATTTCTTGACTTTGAGTTCAGCATTATGTTTTGAATCCCAACTCTAGATCTGGAGCCAACCCCAGGTTTGGTTTTGTTTTGGTTTTGCCTAGTTGAAAGTCACCCGTTTGCAAGAGTTAATTAAGATTGTAGGAAAACAAGGTAATCTATAAAGCAAACAAACTCGTTCAGGGATCTAACCCACAACTTCAGTTTGGCAATGGAACACAGAAGTTATTTTGGGCAGGGAAAGTCAGAGAAAAGGTATTAAACTTGTTAGATTGACCCTGTCAATTTTTTTTCTTTTGACTTCTAATAGAAGAATGGTATTTTTGTTCTTTCCCATATAACAGGATGTTTAGGTAATTTCGATTAACTTAGAGGTTGGTATATGGCCTCTGACTTCATCCATCAAGCCCAACATCCCTCCCTCAACAGCAGCCAACACCCCGTGTTTTGGAAGATGGGGAAAGAAGACGATACATCATGCCCTAAGGCATGAGATCTGATTTCCTTTTATCTTTACTTGCATAAGTACAGATGTTTTCACTGTCTGTAAATGTATCCAGCCCTTCTTTGGTCCAGCTACAATATCTGACTTGAGGACCTCCCTTGATTTCCTGAGGCTGATCGCCTGCTGGGTGGACAAGCATTTCCTTTGTTCCCTGACCCCAGAATTGCCTCCAGCTCCATTCTTCCAGTCTATGTATCATGGGCAACACATTTCTGTGTACACATCTGCCCTGTCCCAGATGTTTAGGCCATTTGCGGGGTAGGTATTAATCAACTCCTGCCTACATTTGACAAGTCTCCCACCTCGACAGCACCAATTTCATTCATGCTAGCTTTTTTAGGTTCTTCCTATTTCTTACCTGTATTATCAGATCATTTTAATTGTTTCTCCAGAGATACCTCATGTGTGTCCCTTTTCCTGAGGGATTTTTCTGAGATGAATATTCAAAATAAAATATAACAAGTTTTTATTAAAGCACCTACTTTATGCAGGTACCTGGGTTATGTGCTAAGGGAGATAGGAAGCTTAAGTGAGACATTGCACCTGCCCAGAAAGACTTTCCATTAGTAAGAGAATTAGAATCCAACTCAGATAATTATAACATACAATATCATATAAGTAAATGTATTTAGACAGTTTCAAAAAAGTCGTGACTAAATAAGAGATAGGAAAGGCTTCCAAGAGGAGGCAGCATTTTAAGTTGAACTTTAAGAATGAATAGGATGTCAACAGACAAAAAGGGGAAAGAAGGGCATTTCAAGTCTAATAAACAATGTGAAGAATGGCACAGAAACAAGAGAATGTAGGGGCTGTTCAAGGGCCACAGAGAGGAACTCGGTTTGACTGGAGTATAATATGTGTAGAGGGGCATAATAGGATTTAAAACTGGAGGGTTGTGGATCATGCCACATTGCAGAGGTCCTTGGATATAAGGAAAAGTTATTTGAACTGAATGTATTGAGTAGGCAATAGGGATCTAATCAACTAACCAATGAGCATTTATTAAATAAATACATAACTAAGCACTGTGGTAAGTCCTGGGGATATAAAGATACAGCAAAAAAGAAAAAATCTTTGCCCCCAAATAGCTTACATTCTAATGAGGGAGACAACATATTTAAATCAGAATGTACAAGATAAATGCAGAATTGATGAAAAGTAACCTTAGAGGGGATAGCAGAATGGCAATCATAGCTGGGACCAGAATGTCCCCCTGAAGAATGGAAATTGAGCTAAGTCTTAAATAAAGCCAGGGATTTTAAAAGTTAAAAGTTGGGAAGGATAACATTCCAGCTTTGGGGAACAGTGTGAAAGAATGGAGATTAAAGACTAAATGAATAATAATAAGAAGAAAAGCTTTATTAAGAGCTCACTGCCAGATTCTTTGGTAAGCCCACAGTGACTTGCTTTGGAAATGATCAGGAAATGACACGAAGTTCTGGTTCCAGACAAGATAAAGGAAAAACTCGCCTATCTCATCCCAGAGCCCTAGAGGCTAGATCCCAGGTCAGATGCAAGGGTGATTAGGAGGATGTCCAGTATGCAGACAGTATGGTTTGGAAATGTTCAGGAATATTGTAAATAAGAAACAGCAAGTAATACGATACAGCTGAATCATAGTGTAAATGGAGGGGAACAGAATATAGCATAATTGCAAAGGTGGGAATAAGCCAGGTTGTTAAAGACTTCAAATATCAAAAAAGGACTTTATATTTTATTTGGAAGTAATAGGGAGCCAGTGGAGTTTATTTAGTGGGGTAGCAACATGGTCAAGCCTGCTTTTTAGGAAAATCTCTGATAGCTGAATGGAGGCTGGATTGGAGTAGCAAGAGACTTGAGGCAGGGAGATCAATTAGAAGACCTAATACATAGATCCATTTTTCAGATATAGCCAAAGTGGGAATTTATTTTATTTGCCTGTTTGTATCTGCCACAAGAATTTTCTTTTTCTTTTTTTTCATTTTGAAGGAGGTAGAATGGAGTTAGCAATATAGTTGCCAAAAGAAAAGAGGGTGATTGAAGAATTTTTAAAAAAACCATTGAAGACAACAGAAGGAAGGTCAGAAAGAAATGTTTTGCAGGACAGTTTTGGAACTCAAAATTATTATATACTTAAAAGAAAAATTGAAGTTTACATAAGAGAAATTGATAGTTTCATGTATAATGCTATTTTTTCTCTGTTACTTTACATATGGAAATACTCATTTTTGTTGTTTGCTAAGTTCTGAATGAGAAGATTTTTAAAAATAAATGCTTG
Organism: Phalanger gymnotis; assembly: GCA_028646595.1. Classification (NCBI taxonomy): domain Eukaryota; kingdom Metazoa; phylum Chordata; class Mammalia; order Diprotodontia; family Phalangeridae; genus Phalanger; species Phalanger gymnotis. The sequence goes on along the minus strand of CM053625.1, from coordinate 85,195,566 downwards.
ATAAATTTTAAATAAGAGAATGTTACTGCAAAAACTCAGGCAAAAGGTGATGAGAGTTTAAATTGTGGCTCTGTGAGTGGGGAGAAGGACATATGTACAGAAACTCTTTTAGAGAAAGGAATCATCAGATTAACTGGTTAGATATATAAGGTGAGTCAGTGAGAAGAGTTGAAGATGACACTGAGATTTTGAACCTGAATAATTGGAAGGATAATGGTTCCCTCAACTGCAATAAGGAAGTTCAGAAGAGGTGAGGATTTAGGGGAAGTGATAATATATTTTGTTTTGGATCTTGAAGAATTTGGGATGATTTCGTTTACATCCAGTTGGACAATCCAGATTTGTCTAAGAGGCAGTTAGTAATATCGGATTGGAGCTCGGGAGAGAGTCGAGGGCAGGATAAATAAATCTGGGAATATAAATAGACCTAATAATTGAACCTATGGGAGCTGATATTAAGTAAGATAGTATAAATGGAAAATAGAAGAGGGTCCAGGACAGAGCTTTGGGAGATACCCACAGAGGGAGCGATATGGAAGATGAATCAGCAAATGAGACTGAGGAGTGTTTATAAAGGTAAAAGTTCCTGCAATGAGATGATAACTGAAACCAAGACTAGTGAGATCTCCATGTGAGAGATTGTAAAGAAAAAGGAGAAGATAGTTTAGACAATAGCCTTAGGGAATACTCACAGTTAGTAGACATGACTTGGATGAAGATCCAGACAAAAAAACTGAAAAAGAGTGACCAGACAGGTAGGAGAGAAGGAAGGTGGTTGATAGTGTCATTTACTATGATGAAGTGAAGAAGAAACAAGATAAAGGAAAGGCCATTAGATTTGACACTTAAAAATAATCCTTGCTAACTGTGGGTAGAGAAGTTTCATTTGGATGATGAGGCTTCAAGGCATATTGCAGAGGATTTAGAAGAGATTGAGGAGAGAGGAAGTGGAGGCACCATTTATGGATAATATTTTAAAGGTTTAAAAAAAAGGAGGATGAGAAGTGTAGGACAATAGCTAGCAGTTATGATAGGATTGAGTGAGATGTTTTTGTTTGTTTTGTTTTTAAATGGGGGAGACTTGAGAGTATTTGTAGGCAGCAGGGAGAGAGCCAGCAGAGAGGGAGAGATTGAAAATTAAAAGGGGAATGATAGTGGGGGTAATTTGCTAGATGATATGTGAGGACATCGGATCAAGGCTAGATATAAAAGGGTTTGACACTGGCAAGCAAAAGGGCCATCTCATCATGAGATACTGGAATAAAGGAAAAGATAGTGAGAGAGAATGTCAGACAGATATGAGATGAAAAGGGAAGAAGAGGGAACTTTCAATGAATAGTCTCAATTTTTTCAATGACAAAAAAGTTGAAGTCCTCAGTCGAGAATGTATGTGGAACAAGCAGCATGGGAGGCTTGAGGAGAAAAGAAAATGTTTGGAACAATTGTTGGGTGAATTGGATAAGAAATCACTTTGGTAGGAGTAGTTTGGCATTGCTAAAATGAGGGCCCAGTTGAGTTTAACTAGATAAGTTTGTAGTGGACTTAGCAAATAAAGTTTGATGATTTCCTCCAGTTCTGTTCAGCAGCACCTGATTAGGGGCAAAAGAAGTGCATGGTGGGAGTAATCAAGGGTTGGCAATGCATGATTGGCACTGAGGAGGGAACCAGAGATTTAAGAGTAGAGGATAGTGCACAATGGAATTGCTTCACCAAGGGATTATGATTGGTTAGGAAAGAAAGGATAGTCAGAACAGGAGTGATGGCCTGGATTAGTACTGAGGAATCAAGGATTAGAAGTCATGGTGAAGATGATTGGGGATGAGTAAGGCCTAGAGAGGGGTGGAAAAATAAAAGATTGTGGTCCAATAAAGAAAATTCAGAGTTCTTGAACCTGAGAAGATTGGGGGGGAAGAGGTGTGGCAGTGGGGGAGGAACAAAAATTTAGTTAGCATCTACTAAGGGTCAGGAACCGAGTAAGGTGTTTTGATCTTCATAACTCTGGGAGGTTGGTGCTATTATTATCCCCATTTTATGGTTTGGGAAAACTGAGGTAGACAGAGGTTAAGTGATTTGTCCAGGTTCACATAGAGAGAGAGAGTGTGTGTGTGTATCTGAGACAATTTGAACACAGGTCTTCCTGTCTCTAGGCCCAACACTTAAACCACTGCACTACCTAAAAATACCTATAGAGCTGGAAGTGAAACAATTGTGGATGATGGCAAGATCACGATTGTGACCATCCCTGCATATGGTTGAGGTGAAAGGGAGGAAAAGGTCATGGGAAATGAGTAGATTGAGACACTGAGAAGTTAGGGTATTTGAGGTAATGAAGATTTGGGAGCAATATAATCAGATTAACGTATTAGAAGGATTATTCTATAGTAGAGATGAAGGATAAATTGGAGGAAGAAGAGATGTGGAAAGACCTGTCATTAGGGTTAGTCCATGAAAATGGGAAGGAGAGTCCATGCTATATGATGGCAGTAGGGTCATCTCCCAAATTATCTGTAATCCTACCCTTAGAACTCTCTGCCTCCCCCCTCTTTCTTCTGGTTAGATCAAAATATGTACCTGTGGTTACTGGGCCTTACTTTCTTCATCCCACAGTTGACGAGTACTTACTTGTTGATAGTAAAAACAGTCTTTTTGTTTCTTTGTTTTTGAGACAAGGGGTTAGGAAGAGTGAGCAATGACCTAGCATCATGGAAATTCAGTCACAGAAGGCTGTGTGCCTGAATTAAACATTTGTCATAATTCAAAGTTGCTAACACTCCCTTACCTAAAATGTCTTTGAAAAATAATTGGTTTAACAAGTTTGGACGGGACTATAGAGTACACATCTTGGCAAGGTATCTAACATATCATCTATGTTCTCTTCTAAATTCTGATAAGTGGACCCTGAGAAATACAAACCAATCAACAAATTCTTCTTGAGCACCTGCTGTGCCCAGGATCACTTTCGAGGTGCTGTTAAATAATCAATTCATCTACAAACATTTCTGAAGTTTTTACTGTGTGCTAAGTGCTGGAGGTACAAATACAAAAGTGCAACCATCCTTTGCCCTCAAGGACCTCACATTCAAAAAGTCACAGAAAAAAATTAGGTCTGGCCTCTGTTCTCCTGGAATTTCATTTAGTAGAAGACATGAGACAAAAACAAGAACAAAAATAATCTCTCTTACATCTTTATGTCACTTTCTAGTGTTCAAAATACTTTCATAGTCACAATAAGCTCATTTGACCCTCTCAATAACACTGTGAGGAAGGTACCTTGATTCCCATTTTACTGTACAAAGCAAGATAAAATAAGTGCCAGATGTGGTTGTACAGAAGGAGAGGTTACTGTGAGCTAGGGTAAAAAGAGGAAGCTTTATGCAGGAAATCAGATCAATATACAAATCAATATTTGTTTCATTCTCATTGGTTGGATATATTTCCAAAATATATCACATGGCATTAGCCAAATACAACATGGTATATTAGGGAATTCAGGGTCACAGGACCTGGGTTTGAATCCCAGCTCCACCACAAACTATTCCTGTACGTTGGAGCAAGTGATTTCCCCTTTCAAGACCTCAGTTTCCTTATTTGTAAAATGAGAAGGTTGGCTCAGATGATCTCTTAAAGTCTCATCTAGCTCTAAACGCTATAATGTATGAGATTATCTGTGCCTGTGCATTTCTGTCCCCCTCCCCACCCCCCTCATTATGCTATGTCTACCCTCCTGCAGTACTCTTACTGCTTAGGGAATAAACAAAGTCCTTCGGTTTCCATAGCTGTCAATCTGCCATGTTTTATGAGTGCTAAATTCATTGCTAAAGTATTTTACAAGAAATAACCAAACAAAAGCCAGTCTTTGAACAGAAGGTCAGAGTTTTGGAAAAGTTTTCCTGGGGCCATGGAGTTAATGCTGGGTGTCAAGTTCATTTTAAGAGGGCTGGATTTTTCCCTTTGGGAAAACAGTAGTTGTTTCCACCTACTAGTGTCATATGGGATCCTGGAAAGCAGAGACTGGATATTGTTGGCTAGGCTAAGCAGATGCCTTATTTTTCAGTTGAGTCAGATTTCCGGGTGGGGTTGCAGTTTTGGTGTAAAGGCATTAGAGTGAATCTAGGACAGTACTCCCTTCACTTTCTCCTAGGTGAGTCTAAGAGGTAGGAAAACTTGTTAGCAGTCTTCTGACTGGGATAGTAATATTGGTAAGGCATTGGTATACCATCTTTAGATAATTATGAAAATGGCTATTGTCCTCTAGATCCCAGAATCTTAGAGCTGGAAGGGACCTTAGAAGTTATATAATCCAATGTCCTCATTTTACAAAATTAGTTATAAGTCTCCCCATTGACATCCACGAGGCCCAGGGAAAGAAAATGATTCCTGAGATTTACACAACTTAGTTGGTGGTGGAACAAAGTATCCTGATTCCTGTCTAATGCTCTTTACTGTATGCTAATCACTAAATGCTAGCTGGCTTCAGTTTATAATGTATGGATCTGTCATATATGTATATACATACTGTATATGTATGATATGCACGTATATCTACATATACCATACCTGTCACCATACTGCATATATATGTACAGATAAATATATTTATAATCTATGTAGGCATGTATCTATACACATATAGTATGTATACATATATGACAGATCCATACAGTATAAAATGAGGCAAGCTAGCACAAGTATATGCAGACATAAACATGTATACACGTGTATAGATAGATACGTATCCATTTGTATGCGTATATCTATATACTTACAATGTTTATAGGTATAAATATATAAGCAATTTAGTTACTACAGCTGAATGAGAGGAGAACTGAATTTGGGCCTCAAAACAATCACTCAGTAAATATTTACTAGTAACCCAAGGTGTGGTAGTCCCCGTACTAGGCACTGTGGAAGGACAGTTCTTTCTTCTAGGAAATCACATTCTGGTTAGGGAAAGTAAGCCTACCTGTACAAGGCAATAGAGAATATTTGGCATAAATAACAAATGCCAACAGAATTCAGAGAAGGTAGAAATAAATCTTTGTAAAATAACTTTGTTAGCGAAGCCTTCATGGAGGAAATGAAATTCACTTCCCTGAAGAATAGCTGAGGATGGACATTTCAGGAAATTAAAAAAGCCAAACAAACAAACAAAGAGATATTTGATATAAGAGAAACAATAGAATCAACTAATTCATCAGCCAGCATTTATTAAATGCTTTCAATGTGCTTGAGACTGTGCTAGGCACTGGTGATACAAAGACAAAAAAGAAACCACCTGTGCCTTCGCAAAGAGCTTACATTCTATCAGAAGAAAAAAATAGGAAGGTTGGAAGAGACATTAGAACACCTAATATTAGAGATGTGAAGGACATTGGAAATCACCTTAGAAACTGAGCCTGACTTTGGTTATCAGCTAAATGATTATAATAATACTACCTCAGATGGTTTTTGTGAGGATCAAGCTAGATTATGAAAAGTACATGTTGTCTCATCCATTAGAAACTTCTTGAGTGATGGGGACCATATATTCTTACTTTTTTTTTTGCTTTTCTGGGTATCACCAATGCTTAGCACAGTCTTTGACATAGAGTAATAGCTTAAATAAATGCTTGTTGACTGGCTGATTTGCTAAAGTTGTAATCACAATATAAATGTTGGACATTTTTTAACCACTTAATTTTTCAGATGAAGAAAGAGTGTGGGATCCAAAGAGGATGTGGGACTCACAGAAGTTCACACAGTTCCTCAGTGGCACAATTAACTTTAGCTGTGGAGCCTGGGGTGAGGCTTCTAACTGGAAAACCCTCCTTCATACAGTGGGCCGTACAATGACTTTTGTTACTCTCCAAGCATGAATGAATTAGAAAATAGTTTGTACAGATTTTAAAATGGTGGTCATGGATGACTACCAAGAACAACCAGGATATGCCTGACCTTTAAGGCTGATTTTCAAGAGGGCAACTATGTCATCCTATATCATACCCCTTGGGTCCTTTGTTGACCACAATCCCTTTTCCAGTTGGTAAGCTTCCTGAGTGATGCAAAATCTGGGTGATGCAGACCTTGGGTCGTTCTTCACTTGTGAAAATTCCTCTATTCTTTTCTGCCCTCTATTGTTGTCCATACTTCCATCCATGCATGCACATAGTAGGAGCTCAGTAAATAGCCGTTGAGTTGAATTGAACTGAGGTAATGTATCATTCTCTAAATTAGCTAATTAGCCTTCCCAAGAGAATTGGGAAGGAATTTTCCCACAAAGCCTTGAGTTTCTAACTGATAGGATCTGCAGCTTTGTACTTTCCTCCGCGGGAATGAGGATTATCTGGGACTGAAAACAGAGCATGAGTTTAAATGCTATTAGAAAGCCTACTATATACTCCTTTGTGCAAATCTTTGCATTAGCTTCTTTGAAGCAATGTGGGAGATGTAACACTGATAAATCTTTTCATCCTTCTGAGAGTCCAAGAGAGAGGAAACACACACACACACACACACACACACACACACACACACACACACAGAGTCATGGATAATAGGAATGTTGGGTTTAGATGTGGAGGGATGTCAGAGATCATTTAGTCAAACTACCTTTTTTTTTTAACAGGTGAGGAAACTGAGACCCAAATAAATGAAGTATAACTTGTCCAAGGTCACATAGTAAGTGGAGAGCCAGAATTTAAGCCCAGGTCATCTGACTCCAAATCTAATGCTCTTTTCGCTATCTCATAATCTCTCATAAAATTCTAGACTTGAAAGGGTTCTTTTTTTTTGTTTGTTTTGTTTTTCAGTCATTGCAGTTGTGTCTGACTCTTTGTGACCCCATTTGGGATTTTCTGGGCAAAGATCCTGGAGTGAGTTGCTGTTTCCCTCTCCAGTTCATTTTACAGATGAAGATACTAAAGCAGACAGGGTGAAGTGACTTACCCAGGGTCACACAGCTAGTAAGTGTCTGAGGGCACATTTGAATTTGTGACTCCAGAATTGGTGCTCTATCCACTGCACCACCTAGCTACCCCAAAAGAGTTCCTAGAGATCATCTATTTCCAAACCTCTCATTTTCAGGTGAGGAAACTGAGGCTCCAAGGTGGGAAGTAACTTGCCCAAGATCATACAGCAAGTCAGTTGAGTGTAAAGTTGATTTTGGAATCCATAGCTCCTGAATCCTAGGCTAGGGCTCTTCCTACCACACTACACTACCCTGCCTCAACCAAAGATACATAGGAGATGTGTTTGCAAATTTCCATCATCAGTCTGAGGATGATGATGATAACAGTGGTATTTACAGAATGCTTTAATGTTTGTGAAGTTCTTCACATACATTTTTTAATGTATTTCAGATACTGACTTATTTGTGCATACATGTCCTCCTTCTCCTTCCAAAGTGGAGCGCAAATTCCTTGAGGGCAAGAATGCTTCCTCTTTAACTTTGATTCCTCTGAATTTAGCCTAGTTCTTGGCAAATACTAAGTATTTAATAACTGTCTGTGGAATTGAATTAGATTCGATCCCCACAACAAACCAATGAGATAGGGATCACAAGTACTATTATCACTATTTTATAGATGAGGAAACTTGAGTCACAGAGAGGTGCAGTGATTTACCCATGCTCCCACAGATAGTCAATGCCTTTGTGTTTCCAGTAAGTAGGACAGAGCTTTGCACACAGTAGGCCCTTAACAAATGCTTGCTGTTGAATTTAAGCATCAGGGGCAGCATTTGAACTTTAGGTCATTCTGACTTGAAATCCACACGGCAATGCGTCTTTCAAATTATTTTGACTGGAAAGGCTATACCATTCAAAATGTCCAATTCACTGGCAAATATCTTATGCTGTGAAATGAATGACCCAACCAGGCCCCTTCCAATTTTTTAGCTTCTTCCTGAGTGAGACATAATCCGTGCAACTGGGTTATGTCACATTTGCTTTTGTTTGGAAAGGATAAGATTTTCCTGCTGTTAATTGGGTGATTGAGTCCGTGTGTGTGTTCTCAGATATAATCTTGAGACCCTGGGGGGGTTAAATTTGGTTATTGAGACATAATAGGAAATAGTGCTGTGGTAAGTTTGGGTTATGGGGAATGGATGGATAGTTTTCCCATGGCTGCTGTCCCAACTAGAGGCCTATGTCTTAGGGGTGAAGTAGGGTTTCATGCTCCTGCTGGACTCTTATAGCACTGAAATAACCGCCATTTCCTGAATCCCTCCAGTACAAGTGGGGACCGTTGTATTAGTCAATGTGGCCTAGGACAAATAGAAGCAACCCCCTCCTCCAGCATTCAAGCCTTCCATGAGTGGTCCTTTCACTCTCCTTAAGGCTTTGGACCTAAATATTCTTTAAAACTGCTTCCACCTCTAAATCTGTGCTCTCGTGATTTCTAAGACCCCTTCAAGCTCTGATTTTTTTTTTTTTCCCTCTGCATAAGCAGAGTTTTTGGCGGGAAGAAGTTAGGAATGGAAGCTAGGACATGTGGGACACTGCTACTGATTAGTGGCATGGCTGTCAGTACATTTTTTTTTTTTGACATTTATGAACCTCAGTTAGCTCATTTGCAACATAGGGACAATAATGGTGGTCTCACAAACCTCACAGTACTGCATAAGTTCAAGGGAGATTACAGTTGGATATATAGAATAAAAGGTTACCTGTCATTAATATAAGGTTCACTAAGCATTTTGTATATATTATCTCAGCCCTTTGAGGTAAATACTACAAGTTTTAGTATACCTATTTTACAGATGTGGAAAGTGAGGCTCTGAGAAGGTAAGTGACCCAGACAGCACCTTGGAGGACCTGCACTTAAAAGATGATAGATTGAAGATGAAACTATAAAGGAAACAGAGAAGAAACAATCAAGGAATCAGAGGAGAATAGTGTCCAAGGGTGTGCCCGTAAATGTTTAACAACAGACCTTTAAGTTTAATTTCCATTATTAATATTTTCATCGTCATTTTCTTAAGCCTACCAAGATGGTTTATTTTTTCCTGTAGTTTTCTTTGTTCTACTTGTCCATGCCAACTGGCATCTATTACAATCCTACACTTCTGGTATCTGTAGTGAAGAAATTTTAGTCACAGGTGGACGGCTAATTTAATTGTGGAAATTCTCAGTCAATAAAGCAAAGTTGTGGCAACAATCAAACAAGAGGCTTCACTTGCATGTTGATTGTCCAGCTCTGGAAATGCATGAAAACAGAATATTGTCTAAATTGGAAATGCCTCATTGTGATCCCATTCACTACCTAGGATTTTTGTCCCCATCCCTTCTCTAGGAGGGGAGAAGGATGGATTGATTAATCCTGAATCAGGCCATTCTAACTCTTGGGAGGTGATGAGAGAAAGATGCATCTTCTCTTTCCCTTGTTGACCCACACTAGACCATAGAAAGATAAGGAGAACTTAGCCAATCATACAGCTAGCAAACAGAAGCACCAGGATTCAAACTAGGTCTTCTGAATGCAGGATAGAAGCTGTTTCCCCTGTTTTCATACAGCCTCTCAGTATGGGTTGGAGGACATTTACCCAAAGCTTGAAACATTTGTTATAGAACTTCCTTCTCTTACTTCACAACGAATCCCAAAGAAGTAGAGCTTCCTTCCCCTTCGTTCTTCCCATGGAGAAACTTAGAGCAGAAGCATGGTGCAGGGGTAAGCTTACTAAATTTAGAGTCAGGTTTGTTGTTGTCTGTCGTCCTAGAAGCTGACCAAAATGAGATAACTATGTTGGAGTCAAAATATAGTGTGGCTGAACAGATCAGTATGAACTTGGAAGACTCTGCCACAGGTCAGGCACCAATAGTCCATGTGAACATTTGGTTAGAGTCAGGTGATAGAGGTTCGAGTCCCCATTATGCCACTGGACACTTGAATTATACCCCTAGGTCCTCTGGCTCTGATAGGTGAATTTTTGACTTATCTTGCCAGAGCCTAGTTTCTATAGCACTTTCCCACTGCCCCCTCTTTTTCAAAGCTCTGAGTGAGTTCCTTCCTATTTTACCGTCTCCTTTCCTAGCATCCGTTTGTATGTTGTCTTCCTACATTAGGACCTCCTTGAGGTCAGGGACTGTCTTACTTGCTTGTATTTGTATCTCTAGTATTTACCATGTCTGTCATATAGTAAATGTCCAGTAAATGCTTGATTTATCTGTCTATCCATCCATTTTCTAGCTATACAATCTTCAACAAGTCACCTAACCTCTCTGAGACTCAGTTTCCTCATGTATCAAATGAGAGAGTTGAACTCAATGAGCTCTTTTACAATCACTTTACGTTCATAGATCCCAGTTGCGTCTGGGGTGGGTGAATGTGTGGCAGTGACTAGATACTTGATGTATTTTACAGATTATAACATCCAGACTCAGAGCGGTTAAGTGACTTAGATTCCATGAACAGTAAGTGGCAGAGTCAGGATTTGAATACAAGTCTTCTAACTTCAAACCAAGCATGCCTCATACTGCACCATAAAGTCTCATACATTTATCACACTTATTAGTATTATTTTTATCACTTTCAGTGCCTTGGACCCAGTAGGTTCTTACTACTTATTTTTTACATAAGTAAATAAAGGAACGAGCACTGCTTATTTTGTGGAAAGGCTGATGCAGGCAAATGTGTTTAAAAAGGTAAAGAAGGAAAATTCTAGAATCCTTCCCCATTCAATTCCTTACCTGCATAGTTTCATTTTTAAATGATTCAGATATTTTTATTAATGTTCTTTTGTTTATATCACCCATGCATACAACCCGCATAAAACTCTCTCCTGTAACAAGTAAGTTTTATTGTTCAGTCATTTGGGGTTTTCTTGGCAAAGATACAGAAGTGTTTGCTTCTCTAGCTCATTTCACAGATGAGAAAACTGAGGCAAACAGGGTTAAGTGAGTTGCCCAGGGTCACCCAGCTAGTAAGTGTCTGAAGCTGAATTTTAACTCTAAAGTCTAGCAAAATATATCACCAATGTCTGAAAATGTAAGCATAACTCCACAGCTGTAGTCCACCACTTCCCCAAAAGAGGCCAGAGACATGCTTTACCACCAGTCCTATGAAGTCTCATCAGCATGTCTTCCATTCCACCTTCAGCAATTCCTACCTCCCTTTCCCATAAGAGAAGTAAAAGAATGTATTAGAAAGCTCACTGGACTTGGATGCAGAAGATGCAGGTTTAAGACCTGGCTCTGTCATTTATTTACTGTGAGGACTCAGGCAAGTCATGTTTCCTTCCTTGTCCTCAGTTTATCCCTCTGTGAAATGAGGGATTTGGATGAGGTGAACTATCTCTAAAATCCCTTCCATCTCTAATCTCCAGTAATTCTCAGAGTCTGCATGCCTTTCAAATGGATCGTTTGTGTCTTCCATCTATTAAGTAGCAAAACGAAGGACCTAAAATATTTATATTGCTATAAGATGACTGGTTCTGGCAAAGAGAAATCTGTGACAAGGGCCCGTTGTTTGACTCTCCTGGTCAGGGAGTGGTATTTGAGAGAAAGTGGGTTCTAAAGGAGGCAGTTCTCGCAAAAGAGACAACTTTTGCTACAAGCAATGTTTGCGTAGTAACTCTAGTCCCATGAGGAGGTCTCCCAGGGTTCAGGTGATTGGCAGCTCTGACAGATGGTGGCTAATTGTGGCCATTAGAACCTAGAGAAATTTCCCCTGGGTGGGGGGGAGAGTTGATGAGTCAATTTATAGACATATAGATCATGAGAGGAAACTGAGGCCCAGAGAGGGGAAGTAATTTGCCCAACGTCAAATAGTTTTTCAGTTTTCCTAAGACCCTCTCCCCTTGCTTAAACAAACTAGATGCCATTTCAGGCAGTGGACAGCCAATGTCTCTTTTGTGAGGACTCTTTGTCCCTGTTCTGGTGTTTTCCTATACTAAACAAGAGTCAGGCACTTTTGAAAAGGGTCTACTTGGCTGGAAATTGTACCAATGCCCTGAGTCCTGTCTAGGAATCTTCTGCCCTTGTCAAATGAACAATTTTCTCTTTTAGCCTCCTAGGACCTTTCTTTCTGGGTCTTTTCTGGTTGGTCCTCATGTCCTTACCGAATGTCCTTAGAGTTTGCCCAGTTGATAAAATGACTGCCCTTTCCCTTACCACAGAGCTCATTGGAACCCTAGATGCCCTCTTGCTAATATCAAGGACTGCTATGAAGCATGAGGCCATGTCAATGATACTCATATGGTTGCCAAATCCTCTTTTTTTCCCTTCTCCTCCCAAGAAGCCAGTCCAACCAAACTTCAATTCCCTTATAATTCTCTGCTCCCTGAATTAGGGGCTTTTTGTCTCCTCTCTCCACCCTCAATTGATGCTTTTATAAAACTGTTATTTTAGTGCTGTTTGGACTTGTTTTCTACTCAAGGCTTGTTTTCTATTATTTCTCCTTTTTTCCAGGGTTCAGGCTAATTAAAGGAAGTGTAAATCACACCTCGTTTGCACAAAATACCTTTCATGAGGTCTGGAAGACACAGAGCTTCTGTTTGCCAAAGATCTTTAGGAAAGAAAAAAATATTCTCGTTTTAAAAAAGATTAATTTCTTTATGCCAAAAAAATCCATTAATCTGCACCTCCCATTTGCGGGCTGTTTTATGACTTGAATATAAAAATGGCAGCCAGTGGCAGAGAGAAGAGAGAAAGCTGGCTCAGGGCACAGGTCGGGCTCCCTGCTTCAGCCAACTGAGCTGTTTTACATCCAATACCAGTCTACTGACCGGCAATGCCTTCCAGGGAAGTTAGCAGTGACTGGTGTGTTATTATCATTTGCTCTCTCTGGATTTCCTCTAAGTTAAATGAAGGATTCACAATTGGCCAGCATGGTTGAAACTCTCCCCTCAGTTGACATTCACTTCTTAGATATGACAGCTCAACAAGTAATCACATATGCCATCTAGAAGCTCAGAGGGAAGACAGAGCAAGGCCTAAGCAAAACTTCTGTATTTTGGGCAGCCTCCTACCTCCCCTTTCAGTGTCTCCTCACTTCAGGTGCCTCTGCTTCTTTTCCCCAGAAACCACACCATACTTTATTCCTCCAAGTTCTTGTACTCATCTCTATGTGGCAATTGCTAGGTTTAGGATCATAGGCTCACAGGCCCAAAGGACCTTAAAGATCACCTACCTAATTCCTTCCTCTTCCAAAGGAGGAATCTGAAGTCTAAAGAGAAGAGATGATTTGGCCAAGGTCACACAGGGAGTTTATAAAACAGAGGACTAGAACTCAGCACTCCTGATTTTTACATAGGTAGAAAAAAATCATTAAAAATTAAAAAAAAAAATAAAAAGTGATCCATTCCAGCAGTCAGTACTGACCCTTTCCCAGGGTCTCTTAGACTTCCTGAATCACATATCATTCATTGAAAGAAGGGGGCAGCTTGGTTTCTATTCAGATTAAATATTTTAAAAGTTAGCAGGACTCCAAAGACTAGTGGAGAAGACACCAAACCCAGGCAGAACAGAACCTGTAGTAGTCCCCCAGCTGCTCTTCCTTCCTCTAGTCCCTACTTCATCTTCCATGCCTGTGTCAAATTAGTTTTCTTAATGCACAGGTATAATAATGTCAGTCCTCTACTCAAAATCCTTTGGTGACTCCCTTTGACCTCTTTAATAAAGTGTGATCTCCTGATTTGGGCATTGAAAACCCTTTCCAGAGTCATTCCAAATCACTTGTCTAGTTGTACTCATGCTTCTCTCCATCCTATAGCCTATGTTCCGGACAACCTGAACTCGTTTCTCTACCTAGTCTTGCCCTGCTCTTGGATAATTCCATGGCTTTGCTCAATACCGTTCCCAATGAATGAAATGTGCTGTTCTACTCTTACTTCCATCTCTTGAATCCTCTCCCTTCCTTCAAGGCCCAGTTCAGATTCTGCCAACACCTTCAAGTAACTTCCCTGACACCCTTCCCCACCAAGTGAAAGTGATCTTTCATCCTCCAGATTAATTCTGGTATTTCACCCAGATGACCTTTCCTACTTAGCTCATAGCTCCTTCCTTCCTTCCAGTAGATTATAAGCTCCTTGAGAGTAGCATCTTTCTTTATCATTTTTTATATTCTTGGCACCTAACACAGTTCCTTGTGTAGTTAAACATTTTTTTCCCCTTTTCTTTCTTTTTGTTTAAACAATGAATCAAATTGAATTTTAATAGCGGCCTCTTTTTGTCAAAGAAATCTTTAAGGTGCAAAGGGTTAGTTTCAGAAAGGGAATTTTAGGCATCCTGACAGGTGGTAAAGGAGGGATTTGGTGGCAAGGGGCTCTTGCCAGTGCCCCTCAAATCACACATCCTTGGGTTTCCTGCCCTGTGAGACAAGGAAATCAGTCAAGATAGTTCTAAGATTCCTTACCTCTCTAAAATTCTATGAGCCTACTCTCCCTGCCTATAAATCTTGCTTGGCTGGGGTAGTAGGAAAGCAGAGGCAAAAAAAAAAAAAGAAAAGGAAAAAAAGGAGAGAAGAGGAAGAGATATCAGACAAATCAGTTACGAACTTCTCCATTCATTCTCACTCTGATGAGTGAGGGCTTGACAATAATGTACTCCATCTACCACCAACTCTACCCAATGTTCCATCTGCTCCCTAAAAATAAATAAATAAATAAATGGAAATTAGTGGAGCTGGTCAAAGCATGCACCATTTCATCCTGCTAGATTTCTGCTGATACAAACCTTTTGTAATTCCTCACAAGAAGAAAAAAAAGAGCATTGAACAAAAATAACCTCAGTGGAGAGTGCTTTGCATTCTACATTTCCCAAGTCTATTTTCTACTGCAAAGCCCAACTTGGCGTTTTTTTTTGTCATGGGGAACAAGAGATAACAAGGCTAGGAAACGTAAGCAAGATTGTTTTTCAGGCACTGAAGTAAGAAGTAGGTAAGGAGGGTAGGTAGGAACTAAGTTTTATTTAAAGTTATAAAGGCTTTTGCAAGGTAGAGAGATGGGAGTTTGGAGAAGAGCAGGATTGGGCAGCCAGGTCTGGAAGGAAAATATAGCAGACAGTATCACTGGCAGCTATTGATACCTAAAATATGAAAAGCAAAATAGGTGCACTTGGGCAGAAATGTCAAGAAGTGTGCTGTAATGAAAGAAGGGCAGAGGATCACCTTTGAGTGGCATTAAGGGCACCTTGAGAGCATCCAGTTCTACCATTTCATGATGACTTTCTGGCCTTGTTCTTCCAATCTTCTCTGGTGCCAGTAGAACTTAGGGGTTGTGTTAAAACATTGCTTGGAGACGCTATCTTCTTATTTTGTTCCATTCCTTGGAAGGTGGCAGGAGGGGTGGAGGTTGCCTTAAGCATTATATGTACCAGGCAACTATCAAGGACATGCTGTAAGAGATGCCACAGGACAGCCTTGCCAACAAACTCTAATCCTGACCTGCAGCATTTCCTGCTGTTTTAGTCCCAAGCTGACACTTCCCTTCAGCCTCACCCTCACTGTCTTGCTCCCCTCTCATCTCCACTTTTCTTCCTTCTCTCCCTTTCAATTAATCCCTTCCTTTCTCTCCCTTTTGACCTCTCTCTTCTCTTTCACCCTTTGTCAGTCACTTCATTCTTTGTGTGTGTGTGTGTGTGTGTGTGTGTGTGTGTGTGTGTGTGTGTGACAGGGGTGGGAGTGGGGGAAATGGAGTTAACTATACTTTCTTTTGATAATGCTCTCTCTCATACTCTGTCTTTCAGTCTCTGATTTCTGCATAGAGAATAAGTGTTTTCATTCTCTTTCTGTATTCCTCATCTCTTTGCCCCTCTGTCATTTTCTCTCCTCTCCTTTCTTTATCCTTCTCCTTTTAGTCCCCTCTCCTCCCCTCTTTTGATTTCTCCCTTCTCCTTCCTTCTCTCTCTCTCTCTCTCTCTCTCTCTCTCTCTCTCTCTCTCTCTCTCTCTTTCTCTCTCTCTCTCTCTCTCTCTGTAACTATCTTTCTCTCTCTCTGTATTGGCTGATGAGAGACAGATGACTTTAGGACTCTCTTCTCTTCAAAACCCCCTTTACCTTCTTCCTTCTTCCCTCGTTTGATTTTTTTTCCTCTTCAGTCTTTCCCCTCTCCCCTCCTTTTTCTCCTTTCCATCTCTCTCTTCTTTTCTTTTTGTCTCCAGTTTCTCCCTTTCCCCTCTTTGTGTCTCTCCTTGTCTTTTCCCCCCTCTTTTTCTGTGTCTCTTTTCTTTCTCACTCCTTTCTGTTTCTTGTTTCAGCCGAAATATAACAGCTAGCCTCTGTCACTTTGACAGGAAGCCTGGGGAGCTGTGTACTGGGTCATCTTGGCCTTAAATTGCCACCCACTGCCCATGGGTTCTTTGCTAATACACATGTCTTTTCTCACTTAATGGGATTTGTATTAATTTTAATTTAACAACATTTTTTTTCCTTTCCTAATACACAGAATCATTGAAGTTATAAGGGAACTTAGTACCATAATATGATCCCTCCTACCTTTAGTCCTACCCCCATTCTCACCACCACCCCCCCCAAACATGAAAACTGTAATGTTTACCAAAAAGACAAAGTCATATAAGGCCTCATTCATTCATTCCTTAAAAGGGGCCCTATATGCCAGTAAATATGGTAAGTTAATTGAGGATAATGGAGCAGTGCCAACTCTTAGGAACATCTGGCCATTGATGCACATGCTGTCTTGAATCATTCACTTCATATGTGCAAGGCATGTGAGGGGGATGGTGGCCATGGAAGTGAGCCTTCAGACATCTCAGAAGAACATTTCAGTCTCTCTCTACTTTCCATGGTGACAGATGATGTTGTCAAAGTAAGGGACAATCTGGGAGGAAGAAAAATGTGCTACTACCATGGAAGACATGATTCTTTACCCAAAATAGATATGGTGATGGGAAAGCCAGCTGAATGTTAGGCAAATCTTGAGGACTCCAGGTTCCCCTCCTCAAAATACCAGCCATCACTCCATTGTTCCCTAGAATCTCAGGCTATGTTGACTAGAACAATTTTCGATCTATGGTATCCCATACACACTCATCTACTCAGTTGCTATATAGAACAGACATCTTCCTAGGTTTATGTAGACTCCATTGTGATTGTTACTATGCCTCCCATTATACTGTGATTAGACTTGTGCCCAGTTCATCTCTCTGGGATGATTAGTGGAAAACAATTATATGTCTAGGAGAGTTACTTTGCATTCAGAAGTCAAATGGACTTCTGTTAGCCTCCATTGCCTAGGGAGCTATGAACAACTGCTTATAGAGGCACTTGTCAATTCTTAGATGAAGAAAATATAGTCTATATGCAGGAACTTGGCCTCTTTCACATGGACATACCTATCTGTTCACTATTGACTCCCTACTATATATATGTAAGGAAACAAACTAGATTCTAGTGATAAGAATGCAAATAATGACATAGTACTTATCCTCAAGGAACTTACATTTATTCTATTGCCTTTGGGAGTAAGGACAGGGCATGACATACATAAAGATAACTATAAAACAAAGTAGGTGGTATTGAGACAAAAGGAAGATCTAGGTAAAGTGCTTGGTAAGATGGAAAATTCTGGACTTAGATTGAGAGTACCAGGTTTGAATCCTGGCTCTGGCCCCTGTGTGAGCTAGAGTGTTCTATGCTTCAATTTCTTCATCATTAAGTTGGAGAGGTTGGACTAAGTTACCTGAAAGATTTCTTCCAGCTCTAAATCCATGATCCCATGAACACTGCTCATTGGCTTTTCGCAAATGAGTTGGTAGGCATTCTCTAAGTATAGAGAATCCTTCAGGACCACTTAACACTACTACGATTGTTGGTTTTGACTCCAGCTAAGAAGATAAGCAAGCCTTTGCCCAAATGAGGAGCAATGCTACTGTTGTCATTCTTTGCATTCCTAACTCAGCAAAGTTCTCTTAGCCTGGATGTCTTATAAGTACCTCGTAAAAAATTTCATTGTCTGAAATCAGTGTGCTTTTAAGTGAAGGGAAGAAATCATGCTTTCCCACCACTGGTGGGTCTCTTAACAGTGGTGTTAACAGTGAAGTTCCTTTTGAATAACTGTATATGTTTTTTTTTTCTTTTGTGAGGCAGAGCTCATGAGTTCCCTTGAAGATCAGGTATAGCTAACTGCCAGTGAGTCAGTTCATATGCATGACCGATACCTCTATATTTTAAAAGCAATTAATAAGCTACTTCTCACATCTAGCGTAAAAAATGATAAGTATTAGAAATATGCCATTGGTCTTGGTGTATGTGTCTTAATAACCAAGTGATATTTGTCTTTTATATACCTATTATTAAAGCATCAGTTAAAATATCTGTATTATATTTACATGTGTATATATGCACACATATACATGTAAATATACACTTTACCTATATATCAGGTACAAGTAGGTGGTACAATGTACTGGACTTTGAGTCAAAAAGACCCAAATTCAAATCCAGCCTCACTGTGTAACCTTGGGCATAGTTTAACCTCTGTCTTCATCAGTTTCCTTATCTGTAAAATAGGGATGGTAATAGCACTTAGCACCCCACCCAAAAAAAAAGTTGTTGCGAGGATAAAATGAAGTAATATTTGTAAAACACTTTTTAAACCTCATAGTGTTATATATATATGACATCAATTAATTATTATTGTTATCAATTATTATTAATTGGTTAATTGTCACCAGAGGCAGTTTTGTTATAATTAGAGGAACACTGGACTGGGGACTAGGAGTCGGGAGATTTGGAGAGGAACAGTCTCTGTATACCAAAAGATTGAAGGTTATTAACTTTTAGAGCTGTCTGAAGAAAGTAGGTGAGGCCAGAAGGGAGATGGACATGCCCAGAGTGAAATGGAACAGACAGGAAGGGAAAGTTGAATCAGTTGTAAAATTCCTTAGGAAAGTAGAAAAATAAAAGAAATGGGATCAGGCAGTTTAGAGTTGGAAAGGACCATAGAGATCTCCTATTCCAATCCTCTCATTTTATAAATAATTCAACCAGGGCCCAGAAAAGTTAATAGAATTGCCCACTGTCACACAATTAGTAGCAGAGTCAGAATTCAAATTCAGGTTCTCTGACTCCAACCATCCCTATTATAGCATGCCAGCTCTTCAGTGGGCTATGTTTTATAGATGATAGAACATAAGATGGTGGATTGGGGTGGACCTTAGGGACCATTTTCTCCAGATTCCTCATCTTATGATTGAGAAAACTATAGCTGAGTTCGTGGAAAAGAAGTATGTGGTTTACTTATCACAGGAAGGCAGTGGTTGATGCAAGACTAGAACCCATACTTCATGACTCCAAGTCTACTGTTTCTACTACATTATTCTTTCCATCAATTCTGACTATCCTAGACCAAAGCAAATGAAGAGTCAGAGGAAGACAGAAGAATGGTAGAGGAACAGAGAAAAAGGAAAAGAGGGATGAATTAAAAGAATGAGGCTGAATGATAAAATATATCCAGATGGGACATTTAATCAACAGACAATAAGTCCAACACCAAGACTGTGCTTGTAATACATACCATCTGGTCACCTTCGATGTGCAGAGATCTATTAGTCAATCAACCAGTCAGCAAGTGATGATGTAGCAACAGCACTCCTCAATCTTATTTTCCTTCATCTCCAGGAGCTGTACTAGACAGTCTTTAAAGGGCTCCCTGACTCTAAAGATCTTTTGATAAGTATTTATTAATTACTTACTGGATGTACAGCAATGTGCTAGGCATTGATAATAATATTATTATAAATACCTCATTTACTTGACTGCTGATAGTTTTCAAGGCTTTTCTTTATTATCACATGTATTATTCATCCTTATCTCATTTGATCTTTATACCAACTCTAGAGGTAGATGCATTTATTTTCCTCCTTTTACTGATGACCCAATGAGATTAACCTCAGTGAAATTAAATAATTTACCCAGATTCATTCAGCTAGTTTGTCTGAGGTAGGATTCAAACCCGGGTCTTTCTGATCTCAAGTCTAGTGCTCTATCTACATGACTTGGGGAGAGGTAGCATGGTATAGTGGATAGAGCATTGGACTTGAGGTCAGAAAGACCTGGGTTTGAATCCTACCTCAGACAGACTAGCTGAATATATTTGGGTAAATCAAAGCTTTCTGTAACTTAGTTTCCTCACCTATAAAATGAAGTTATTAGATTCACTGATTTTTAAGGTCCTTTCCTACTCTAAATCCAGGACTTCAGCCACTTTTTTCCCTGATTGGGAATCACAATTCTGACTGTTCCAAGGACCCATGAATCTCTCCATTGTTTGTGCTTCATATGTTTTGAAGATGGGCAGTGGTGAGGCTGAATACCCAGTGGTGTTATGCAAACATTATTTCTAGGTTCATTAACAATCTAGGGATATTTTTGCTCCATGGTAAGATTTTCTCAGAGCAAAAAGAGTTCAGGTTATGCCTTTGACCAAAGTGCATAGCAGACTCTGGAGGGGCTTTCAATTCACCCTTATGCCCCAGCACTTTCTTTCTCCTTTTGTTCCCAGCTGTTGCTTTGCACAAGGAGCTCCATAGAAAGCGAGGAAAAGGGATTTCTATCCTAGTCTCTCCCTCTTTCCCTGGAGGAGCCTCCACTTAAATTTGTGTTCCCTCCTGGAGAAATGTAGTGGAAAGGACCCAAGCTGTAAGAGTACTGGGGGTCCAGGCGTGACTCTGTCACTAATTAATTGTGTGATCAAAAACAAGTCACACACCCTCTCTGGGCTTCTTTTCTTTTATGTAACATGAGGAGACCGAATTCAAATTATTTCTAAAATTCCTTCCACATCTAGAATTCTCCATCAATCCTCCAGCCTTTCTGTTTCCTAGCATAATAGAACTCAGTACCGTGTAGAATTTCCTTTATGTCTGTCTTTACCCTCTTCTGCATATCAAGCCTGTCTGAAAACTTAGATCACTACTAAAGCAACAGTCTTCTACTCCACATAGTTCAGCTATAGGATAAAATAAGCATACAATTTGTCTGTGTTCACGTTGGTGTGTCTACACCATAACTTCTCAAATACTTTATAGACCAATTTTCATCCTCGTTTAACTTTGGAGAACCACTGCTGGGTCACCACAGTGGCTGGGGGGTGGGGTGGGGGGAGAGACTATAACTGCTTCTTGTTCTGTGCCCAGGCATACAATGGTCTGGGTTCAGTCCTGGGGGATCCTGCCTCTAATGAGAGCAGTTAAGCTCTCTTTTCTCACACTCATTGGCTTGTTAAGTTCCCCTTCACAATCTCCCTGGGATTGATTGCACTCTTGGTTCACATCTAGGGCCTCTCTAAAAAAGGTAGAAAGAAAAAAAAAAGGTACTTAATGCCAATATAAATTAGGTATTGACCAGTAATTTGTTCTAATATGTAAAAGGAATATACTAAATGCGCACATTGTGTCCTTAACCAAAACAAGCAACAACAAAAATCCTTAAAACAGGGTGAAATAGTTAACTTCTAGCTACTGTTACCTATCTGCTAGGAGGCTGATCTTAAACTTCATCAGAATAGAAAGCTCTTCAGAAGACCTTTGATTAGGAACTTTATGTTCCACTTCCCCCTACACTATCAAAACCAATCCCTAGACACATCTGTGGGTAAAATGGCCGGGCTTGTGCTGATCTTCCTCCCTAGCTAGGTGACACAGTAGAGGGCTGGGCCTGTTGTCAGGAAGGCCCGAATCCAAATCCAGCCGTAGACACTTACTACACTACCTGTGGGCAAGTCACTGAAACTCTCTACCTCAGTTCCTCAGCTGTAAAGTGGAGATAATATTAGCTCCCACCTCCCAGCGTTGTTGTGAGGATAATATTTATAAAGCATGGTAATGCTGGTAATGTCTGAGGCAGGATCAGAACCCAGGTCATCTTGACTCCAAATCCCATGATCTAGCCATTCTTCTGTGGATAGGAAGCTTCTGGTATGTAAAGGGAGAATAATTATGGCTTCTAGAACCTTTGACTGGGACCCAAGTGAAGATGATTTCAGTAACTTGAAAAGTTATTGAAGATTTGGATGGGATGGGAAGAGACAGGATTAGGAGTTAGGATGCCTGCGTTTGAATTTAAACTATGCTATTTACTGTCTGTGTGACTTGAGTAAGTCATTAGGCCTAGTTGTCTCATCTGCAAAATTAGCAATTTGGACTAAATGATCCATGATTGTATGGCTATGCCAATCTGAATATGAATGGAAAATAGCTATTAATTCCCTGAAAATACTCCCCGAAAAAAGGGTGGGGGAAATGTTTGGGACTTGCAGGTTTTGAGCTGAATAACAATCCAAAGTCTTGTTAAACCATCCGTTAACAGAGTACAAGCTCTTTAGTTAATTCCTCCGACAAGAAGCTGATAACCCCAGCCTCCAGGTTAAAAGGGGTGCAATAAGGAGGTTGGCCTCTGCTGTCTCCTCCTTGGAGGGAAGCTGCCAGTTATGACCAACAGAGGGAGCTCCCACATCACACAAAGTCCTTGTAAGGGCCTGAGAGTGGAACAAGGAGTGGAGGACGCTGCCAACTGACCTTTCTCCAATAGTTCATGGGTTGCCAGAGCAGCCGAGGTGTCAGCAGCGAACGGTCCCAGCTTCCCAGTGGCTGAAGGAGGAAGGCAGGGGGCACCCAAAGGGGGAAAAAACACACTCGGGGAAAAACACATACCGAGCACAGCCAACACAGACATACACGACTCTTGAGTGTCACATTTATTAACTGTTTATAGACAGAGAGAAAAGAAGGAAGATTTAAAGTCGCAAAGGGCCTGAGGAACCATCTAACTCCAAGATTTTACAAAGTATGAAATTGGGGCCCAGAGAGTTTGACCTGATGGAAGTGACCTAGGCAGAAGGGAAGAGTAGCTATCTAAACCCTAAGTTCTCTGGCTGGAAACCTAAGTCACCATGAGAAAGGAGACCTGGGGAGGGGGAGAGACAGAGAGAGACAAAGAGGAAGAGACAGAGAAAAGAGAGAAACACAAACACAGATAGAGAGACAGACAGAAACAGCTAGACAGAGAGACTGAGGAGAGACATAGAAGCAGACAGAGACACAGAGGAGAGAGGGAGATAGACACAGAGATAGAGACAAGAGACAAGCAGAAAGACAGAGAGAGCCAGACAGAAAGTAGAGAAAGACAGAGACAGGACAGAGGCACAGAGATAAAGAGAGACACAGAGTGAAGAAAAGACAGACAAACAGAAGGGAGAGACAGAGGGAGAGGGGAGAAATAGTTATATGATCGTGATAAATTCTCTGAGCCTCAGTTACCTGTTTCTTCCCCTGTAAAATGAAGGGGTTGAACGGGATAGCAGGTTCTATTCCAATTCTTAAGTTTTATTATTATCCCTGGACCCTAACCATAGGTACTTTAGGAAGGTTAAGACAGAGAGGAAGGAGGATGAGATGAGGGAAAGGGAAAGAGAGGGGGAAAAGGAAGGAGGGAGGGAGAGAGACAGAGACAGAGAATGGAGGGAGGGAGGGAAGCAGAGGAGAGAAAGAGCAGGAGAAGAGGAGAGAGATAAGGGAGGATATATGGTCCAAGAAAGGACAATTCTAATGTCTTACTCTATCCCTTCTTACGCTATTTTGATTCCTTAATGGGGCAAACAGAATGAATTATTTTTCTGGCAGGGCCACAGATGGAAAGATGCATTTAGCCAGTCCACCTTGTTTGGCTGTTTGGTCGCTTCAGCAGTGGCAATGCCCCTAGAGAGAGCCAACTATATAAGTCTTGTAGAGGACAAGGGCTGTTTACCATCTCCCCATGGGCCAGGCAGCCTCAAGGTAGCACACAGCAAGAGGCCAGAGATCCAACTTCACCCATCCATGTTCACTAGAGTCTCTTAGAGGCCAGGGGTTTGAAAACACATTTCTAGAAGTACACAATTCCTTTTACTTTCTTGTACATGTCATTTAAACCTGATCTCAGAGTTGCTCAAGGTCGGAGAGCAGGGGCCTCCTCAGGTCTGCCAAGACCTAGAGCAGGGGCGGGATACAAGAAGAAGTCATTAGCAAACACACCAGGCTACAGTCAAAAAACAAAAATCTTTCTTGGTAGAGGAAAGGGAATGCTATGGTGATCCTGGGAGCCTCGTCTTCCCGCTGGGGGAAACATGACTGGTCCAAGACCGGGAGAAGCATGTTACATAACTGAACAAATATAACACACTTCTTGGAATTTGAGAGTCTTCGGCTCTTTTTACACTGATAATTAGGAAACAATTTGGAGGCTGAATTCACTGCTAGCTTAAGCAGGGCAGCTTCTGGAAGGCTTGAAATGAAGCTAACAACAAAACTAGCTAAACTATCTCTTTAGACCACCCTTCCCCTACCCCATTCTCTCCCAAATGCCTCACCAAAGCTTTCTGGCTTGGAGAAGAGTGCAGAAGTAATTAGGAGGTTTCCCATCCAATCTCAACTCTGAAGCCTACTAGCTGTGTAACCATAGGTGAGTTTCTTTTCCTTATGAGCTTGATACTCCAAAAACTCAGTCATAGACCTTCTTTGAGCTTTTTACAAACACTCTCTCTGTCTCTTTTGTGTCTCTGTCTCTTTGCCATCTCATCAGCAACCATGAATTCAGTTGCCATCCCCATGCAGACTCCCAGGCATCCGAGAGAGCTCTAGTATCTCTCCTGGGTTCCTATCTCTCAATCACTTTGGACATTTTGAACTAGATATCCTGTAGCTATCTCAAGCTCAGCACATCTAAAACAGAAATCATTATCTTCCCCTCCCTTCAGCCCACCTCTCTTCCAAATACAATATAAGCTCTTTAAGAACAGAACCTGCTTCGCGTTGGTTTTATGCCCCTTATGCCAAGCACAGTGTTTGTTCATTGATGGATTGATTTCTCTTATTAACAAATGGTGATAATATCCTTGTACTAACAATCCTCTAGGATTGTAAAGAAAGCATTTAGAAACTTGAAAGTGCTTTAGAATTGTGAGCAAATAGTAGTTTTACTATTCGGTACCATTGAATAATTTTGACTCAAACAGGAAGGCATCTTGGGCCCAAGAAGTGCTCTTAAGACGTTAACTAAAATCTTCCCCATTCTCATGCTCTGATTTTTAGGATATACTGTATCCGTTCTTAAACATAAGATCATCATGTTTAGGGAGGAAGGATCTTAAAGATGATCCAGCCTAGCAGCTTTTAACTTTCTGGTGTCATGGATCCCTTTGATAGTCTGATGAAGCTTATTGATTCTTAGAATAAAGTTTTTAAATCCATAAAATAGTAGGTTTGCAAAAGAAACCAATTATATTGAAATACAATTGTAAAAATAAATTAGAAAAATTCGTGAACCCCAGGTTAAGAATCCCTGATCTAGGTAGCCCAAACCCATAATTCAACAAACAGTTTAATTCAATAATTCATTTTAGGCACCTACCATTTGCAATCTTCTTTGTCAAATACTAGGAATATGAAGCCCAAAACAAAAGAATCTTTGTCCTCAAGATGCTTATATTCACCTCATGTTACAGATGAGGATGCTGAAGGTCAAAAGGATTAAGTGATTTGGCCAAGGTCACACAGGTGTTTAGTAACAAAACTGGAATTTAAACCCAGGTCCTCTGACCCTAAATCTGCAGCTCTACCCTGTATCTCTCTAGAATGTGGCATTCACTACTCTCCCCATGTGTAATCAGGTAACAAAGGATAAAATCTACTTCCCTCCAACAACTGAAGGGAGGTGGGTAACAAGGCAGCTGGCAAGAAGACTCTCTGGGGGTAAGGGAGTAAAGTGAACAATGAAAAAGTGAACATGAAAAACTCACTGATCAGGAGAGAGGCCCCAGGGTAGAAGTTCTAGAGATGAAAAGGTTAAAACTTCCAAAATGTGGCTTCTACTCCCAGTACCAAGTGAGGTACTTGAAGGTTTATATGATGTATCACAGACATTGCCTAAATGTTGTTGTTTTCCCTTCACTTGTTCCTAGCAGTCCCCATGAAGTTTTCAGGGCAGATATTGTCATTCTGATTTTATAGAGGAGGAGACTGTGCCTGGGAAAGGTTAAGCAACTTTCCTGAGTTCAAACGGTCAATATGAGTCAGAGTTGTGACTTGAACCCAGGCCTTCCTGGCTCTAAGGCCAGGTCTCTACTCATAAGACCATGCTGCCACTCATTCTCTTGCCATGTTCTAAATATATTTTTATGTCAAGCAGGATAAGGGCCACCAGGTGGTGCAGTGGATAGAGCACTGGACCTGGAATCAGGAAGACTCACCTTCCTGAGTTCAAATCTGGCCTCAGACACTTATTAGCTATGTGACCCTGGGCAAGTCACTTCACACTGTTTGCTTCAGTTTCTCATTTGTAAAATGAGCTGGAGAAGGAAATAGCAAACCAACCCACTCTCTTTTGCCAAGAAAACCCCAAATGGGATCACGAAGAGTCAGAAATGACTGAATAACAACAACAAAAGCTGGATAAATACCAGCATCCCCATTTGTAGATGAGGAATCGGACTCACAGAAGTTGCAAGGTTTTCCCAAGGTCACCATTAGAAAGCTGAGTGGGGCTTAGAAACCAGGTTTTCTGATTCTAAAGACAGTGCTCTTCCCTGTTCCCCATGCTTTCTCAAAGTATTAGCTAGTTAAGGTAATAGACAGTTGAGTCTCACTTAGCCTACTGGTCCCAATATTAATTTGCTGCTAGTTCTGTCCTGCTTTGGAGGGAATTTGGTGAATGGAATTCAGGTTTGAGGAGTTGGGACTCCTTCAGCCTTTGTTCCCAAGTGACCTGTATAGGGGCTGACCTTGAACCAGATATTTTGCTTCCCATCTTGTTCATTGACCTCATGTATAAAACAGAGATGATCACAATGGTATAAAGGTGAGGGGGGGGGGAACAGCTTCTAGTCTTGGAGTGAAGAAACCTAAGTTCTAGTTGCAACTCTCTCTTTAAATAGCTATATTACTATGAGAAATTATCTGAGCCTCAATTGTGCCAGTTTCCTCACCTGTAAAATGAAGACATCAAACTGGAAAGCAGGTTCTACTTCAACTCTAAAGGTTTATGATTATCTGTAGACCTTAGCCTTAGGAACATTGGGAAGGTTAATATAGTTGTCCAGTTAGGTACTCCCAGAAATGATTCCTTATGACCAGGAGCAAGTCACTTCAAGCCTTCCCCCAACCTCCTCTGAACTTTAGTTTCCTTATCTGTAGAAATGGGTTAAGAATCTTTCTTACATCACCAGGTTTTTGTGAGGGAGAATAATTTATAAATCATAAATTGCTGCAAATATCTAATCTCTATTATTAATGAAATTTCATTAGAAATTAAAATGAGAGTCAACATGGTATGGAGAAAGGACCAGTCTCATTTCTGACATTCATTGATTGTGTGACCCTGGACAAGTCACTTGACTTCTCAGTACCTCCAGAAAAGTATCTATAACAACAGTGCTGCTTGCAGCTGCTGTGGAGGAGATATAAGGCCAACAACACCAACACAGAGTAGGGCTGCTAGCACAGGTCCTTTGATCTGCTTTTCAAAGGAAAGCAACTTTAAGGGGTTTATAATCTCGCTTTAATCAAACATACGTATATCATTTGCATATTTCAGAGGAAAAAGTCAGCACCCTGAACTTCAGAGCAAATACAAACAGAAATTACAATAGAGAAAATATCAACAGACTAGCTTCTGTCCAACCAAAGCTATACATACGTAGTCACCAGAGAGAGAAGCACCAATGTCTGGGTTTTCAAAGCTGGGAGGCTCCTTAATGGCTACCCAGAGTCTCCACACCAACACTCTTCCAATGAGTGAGCCCCAAACAAAATGCTAACCTCAGAGTATATATATACCTTTTTTCAGGCCCCCGAGGGCTTCATACCTCTCATGTCCTAATTAGCAAAAGGGTGTGGGCCTTCCTACAAACAAAGGCAAGACTTGATCAAAGGCACTTGATTGCCTTAGTGCTGAGAAGCACTCCAAAAGAAAAAACAGTAAAAAATCCCATTTTGCTTGCTCTTACACTATCTAAGGCTAGAATCTGCAGATCTGCATAGTGGGAGTTTCCTTCAATGGGAGTTCCCTTTCCCAATGAAATCACAGGTCTATTCTACAAGGTGATGGTGATGACCAATTTTGGTCAAGGTGAGAAAGAGAACTAGCAATCTGTTCTCTTCCCGTCAGATGCAGAGAAGGAGGGCAGCCTCTCCATCGGCTCTTCCAAGGGAGACCTTCTCCCTGTTCTCTTAGACCAGCTGTACACGTGCCCCGCCACAGATGGCTGAAGCTTTTTGCAACGCTATTCCCTCCACCTTGGCTGAGTTGCTGTGATCTTTGCTTTGCTTCGCACCAGCAATTAGAAGGAGGAAGCAGGCTCGGGGGGGGCACTTGGCAGAAGGCAATGGTGCAGAGAACTAGGTGGTGGGTCATTTCAGGTGTGAGGTGGTTTTCTTCCAATGTTGTCGTTTGCTTCTGGTGGGGAGTAAGTTTTCAAAACCAACAGGATTTATTCCTAGCTTATCTTGTTCTGTCTCCTGAGCCTTGTTCACGTTTCCAGAGTTGTTGAATGGAAAACAGGTGGATCTCTGCCTTTATTCTTAAATATGTTTATACTTCTCCTAATCTCTTATGATTCTGGGCGGACTTATCATATTACATACCCAACAGATGGGACAAATCAACTGTATTCTGCCCCTGGGTTGACCCAAAGTCATCATCATTCCTTACAAGATTGTTTGGCTCTTTCTGTGCCTTAGTTTCTCCATTGCCAAAGTTGGCCCCCAAATTCTTCCAAGCTACCTGTGAAAACCTCTGTGTGCTGGTCTAGTTAGCAAATAATAGATGCAGGAAGGAGACTGATCTTGAAAATAGAAGAACTGGGTTCTCCTGTTGGCTCTGCCCCTAAATGGTGAGTGATATTAGGCCGGTCACTTCCTCTACAGGTAGGACTTCGGCAAAGGGACTCTCCTTTACTGCTGAGCCCTCAGCTTGGCTCACTCACAGGCCAATCTAATCCTTGGAACTGTGTGTTGGATCACCAGGCCAAACACCATATCTACAGGGGACTTGTCCTTTAGTTGGGAAGTGGTAGCCATGGGGGGAGGGGAAAGGGGTATCGCTGGACATGTAAGGGAGCTTTTGTCCGCGAGAGGATTTTCTGTGCCCAGTAATTCTGACTCTGCTTGAGAGGGCGAGATGATTTGGCCTCGCTTTTGCTGGCCGAGGTGCCTAGAATATAATCATGTGCAATCACTGCCCCTGTGACTCTGTCTCTGCAAACAGCGAGGGTGAGAGACAGGTGAAAGTAAGCAGGCAGATTTGGCTGCTCCTAGGAGGAAAGAAAGTGCATCCAAGGGCATCCACCACTACCACTGTGATCGATAGCCATGTGACAGTGTGCCTCGGGAAGGATATTGTAAAGAGATGTGTGTGTATGAGTGAGAGAGATAGGGAGACAAGGAGAGATAGAGAGAGGGAGAAGAACAACAAAACAAGAACAAGAAGAACAACAAGAAGAAGAACAACAAGAAGAAGGACAAGAAGAAGAACAACAACAAGAACAATGAGAAAGAACAAGAAGAACAACAAGAACAACAAGAAGAAGGACAAGAAGAACAACAACAAGAACAATGAGAAAGAAGAACAACAAGAACAACAAGAAGGACAAGAAGAAGAACAACAACAAGAACAATGAGAAAGAAGAACAAGAAGAACAACAACAAGAACAACAAGAAGGACAAGAAGAAGAACAACAACAAGAACAATGAGAAAGAAGAACAAGAAGAACAACAACAAGAACAACAAGAAGAAGGACAAGAAGAACAACAACAAGAAGAAGAACAACAAGAACAACAAGAAGGACAAGAAGAAGAACAAGAAGAACAACAACAAGAAGAACAACAAGAAGGACAAGAAGAAGAACTAGAAGAAGAAGAACAACAAGAACAACAAGAAGAAGGACAAGAAGAAGAACAAGAAGAAGAACAACAAGAAGAAGAACAACAAGAAGAGTTATCTTTTGGACATATCAAGTTTACAATGTCTCCTGGACATCCAGTTCGAAATGTCTGAGAGGCAGTTGAATATGCAAGATTAGAGGTCAGCAGACAGTTTGTGGCCAGGTAAGATAGATCTGAGAATCATCATAGAGATGGTAATTAAATCCATCAGGGCTGATAAGATCACCAAATGAAGTAGTATAGAGGGAGAGGAAAAGAGGACCCAAGACAGAACCTTAAGGGTCACTTATAGTTAGAGGATGTGACATGGAGGAGAAGTTAGCGAAGTAGCCAGAGAAAGAACAGTCAGGTAGGTAGAAAGAAAATCAGAAGGGAGTAGTGTCCTGAAGAAGTCTTGAGGAGAGAGTGATTGGCAGTGTCAAAGGCTACTGAGAGATCGAGGAGAATGAGAATTGAGACTTCTATGGAATATTTTGCTTCACCTAGCATTGTGTCTCATTCTCAGGAAAATTATCCCAAGTAGAAAAATCTAATTTTATTTCTTTTCCATTTTCTTTCTGTGTTGTTCCCATACAAAAAGAAATGTCTCCGATCACATAGTGCAGTGGAAAGAGTTCAAGATTTAGACTCAAAGGACCTGAATTCAAACCTCAGGTCTGATGCTTACTACATATATGACTTTTGGCAAATAGCTTTCCCTCCCTGGGCCTCAGTTTTTCTTCTGTAAAATAAAGGGGTTGAACTATGTGGTCTCTGAAGTCACCTCCAGGTTAACATTTACGATTCTATCACCCTCAGTCTTATAGCTTGTTGTACTGCTCCAGATTGTGCTGTTCCTATTCACATATTAAATTAATACTACAAAAGACTCAAGAGATTCAGAAATCCATAGGCTGTAGCTGTTGAAGGACATTTAGTGATTATCTGTTCTAGTAGCCTTATTTTATAGGTGAGGAATTAAATGCTCAGAAAGTGAGAGTTAGACACAGCAGTAAAGAATAGAACACAGATGTAGTCCCATAAGTGCATCCAGTGGACTTTCCACTGTCCAATGCTGCCTTAGAGGTGTACAGGCCAACTTAATATTTGCTCATTTTCACACAGGTACCTGTAGCCAGAGGTTTTGTGTTTGAATTGTGTTTCTGCCTACCGGTGTGACCTTAGGCAAATGACTTGTCCCCTCTGGGCTTCAGTTTTCTCATGTTAAAAATGTTCCCAGCATGATATGAGATGCTGTGGGAATGGGAAAATAAAAGTAGAAATTGCAGTCTTTGGGTTCTAAGATCTTTAAAAATTACTTAGGGGCTCAGATTCAATCTAATTCAGTAGGTTGAATCAGGCCCGCTTGTGGAAACAGGCATCACAAAGAGTGGGATTTCTCAAGACAACCCATTATGGATGTATCCCGGGGCATTCCTATGAGAGCAAGGATGATTCATTCACTTTCAGGAAAAAAATCTGCAATCCTTTATGGGACAAAAAATCAGATCTAATCAGGTGCCTGTAGAAGTTACTCGTGACCTTATTGTAGGGTATGATGGAGCCTATTCAGCAGTCAGGATACAGTTCATGAAGCAGGCTCGCTTCAACTACAGTCAACAGTATATTCCTCATGGGTACATGGAACTGACTATTCCACCTAAGAATGGGGAGTATGCCATGGAACCTAATTATCTACACATTTGGCCAAGAAACACTTTCATGATGATCGTTCTTCCTAACCAGAACAAATCGTTTACCTGTGCTTTGTTCATGCCCTTTGAAGATTTTGAAAAGCTCACCACAGGTAGTGATGTGCTGGATTTCTTCCAGAAGTACTTCCCAGATTCCATCCCCCTAATGGGAGAGGAAGCCCTGAAGCAAGATTACTTTCTGCTGCCAGCCCAGCCTATGATCACTATCAAGTGCTCTCCATTCTACCTTGGTTCCCACTGTGTGCCCATGGGAGATGCAGCACATGCAGTCATGCCCTTTTTTGCACAAGGCATGAATGCGGGCTTTGAAGACTGTTTGGTATTTGATGAGTTAATGGATAAATTCCATAATGACTTAAGTGCTTGTCTTCCTGAATTCTCAAGATTTAGAATTCCAGATGATCATGCTATTTCGGATTTGTCCATGTACAATTACATAGAGATGTGATCACATGGCACTTCAAAATGGTTCATCTTCCAAAGGAACATCGAAAAATGTCTTAATGTAATTATGCCATCTACCTTTATTCCACTCTATACCATGGTCACTTTTTCCAGAATGAGATACCATGAGGCAGTTCTATGGTGGAATTGGCAGAAAAAGGTTTTAAAGAGAGGACTCTTTTTCTTTGGGACAGCACCAGCCCTAAGTGGTACCTACTTATTTATAACATACGTGTCACCAGTGTTCCAAATTAAGATGCTGTGGAACTGGATCACTTCCTTCAGGAGCACTGAAAACCTCTTTTTGAAACATCCATGGAATTAAAAGAGAAAATTCTAGATTGTGATATTGACTGTTATGAAAGAAAGGTATCTCATAGCAGACAGTTGGCTTCTTGGAAAAGATATCAGGCATTCGCAAACATATATTGACCTCCATATCGAACTCACTGTTAGGAGGCATCCTTCCAATGGCAATGCCATTTTGAATTGTTCTTTAGGGCTATTTAAAAGTATTTCTTTTTTAAAAATCAGATTCTACTTTTTTTTTTAATTGAGAGGGTCAAAAATAATTTTATAGGTGATAGTGCTATCAAGGAAATCCTTCTGGGAATTTTGATTGAATTTCAGTAGGTAGTAAATGAAAGCATTATAGCAAAGCTCTGGTGCATTACTAACCTATAAGGGAAGTACAGCAGTCTACCATATATTCTGTTAGTCCCAATATTAAATAAAACATTTCCCCTCTTAAAAAAAAACTTGCTTAGGGAGTATGACTCAAACATATACACACACACACACACATACATGCACCACCACCACTACCACCAAAGACGTGAAACAAGTACAGAAGAACATTAAAAAGTTTGTAGAGCATAAAGAGGTTAGGAAGGAAGTGTACATTTATTAAGCACCTACTATGTGCCAGTCACTGGGCTAAGTTCCTTGCAAATATTATTTCATTTGATCCTCACATCAACTCTGAGAGATAGGTGGCAATTTCAGTCTCTTTTCCACTTTATCTTTCCCTGTTGCTCACTTTTTGACTCCTTCTCCTCTCATAATGGTTTTCCTGGGGGCTGGCAATCCTATACTGGCAATCCATGGTCCTCTAGCCTGGGTCTTTGACTCAAATGACTTTTGAAGGGATTAGAACTGACCCCAAGTAGTTGCTAGTCTCCTTCCCTCACCACTTGGTGGAGTATTACACACACACACACACACACACACACAATGCCCTGCCACATTCCTCGTGTTCCTCAGTTCTCTGGCCTAGCAGTACAGAGCACTGCTATGCTGCCACTATTGCATCACTGGCAAATTTCTGACCTTTGGAATGTGGATCTTTGATTTCCATAGCACTGGTAGGAGATGGAGAGCAGGGGTATAGAAGTGAGGTTAATTACAAGTCCAGACACATGGCCTACCCAGTTCCCTCCATTCCTCTACTTTACTCTACTGTTGCCCCACAAAATGATGCCATAATGCTGGCTATTGAGGCCTCAGCAAATTTCTGTATGTTGGCTTTCCATGGCATTAGAATGAGAAAACATTGGTCAGGATGTGGGCTTATTTTCTATTGTAAGCCCTTGGGTCAGGTTGACTATTGCAGCCTTGCAGCTGGGAGGTTCAGTGGGTAGTAGGGATGGGGTGCTGAGAGTGAGTTAGGTGTTATTTCATGAAGTTTTTAACCTTCTTGGGTTCTTGGTCTTCTAGACCATTCAGACAGCTGGAACTGCTTTATCTTTAGCACCTAATTTCTATTTTGGAGAGCTTTAAGAGGTTGTGAGTTTAAAAGAAAATGTCTAGTCTTCCATCTTGTCGAAGATGTGACCTGGAAGATACTAAATTATATAAACCATTTGAAGAGAAAAAAATAGCACCCATTTTGGATGGCATACTTTAGGAAGGATATTAATAAGCTGGAAAATGTCCAGAGGAAGACAACCAAAATAGTGAATTCTAGTCCATTCTATATTAAACTGAGTTCACTAAAGCAGGGATGTTTATCTTGGAGAAGAGAAGTTTGGGGAGATAGGTAGTAGTAGCTGTTGTTGGTTCAATCATGTCCAACCCTTTGTGACCCCTTTTGGTTTTTTCTTGGCAAAGATATTAGAGTGGTTTGCCATGTCTTTCTCCAGCTGTTTTACAGATAGAGAACTGAGGCACACAGAGTTAAGTGATTTGCCCAGTGTTGTGCAGTTAGTAAGTGTCTGAGGCAGGATATGAAGATGAATCTTTCAGACTCTAGGCCTGGTACTCTATCCACTGTGCCACCTAACTGCCAAAAGCAAAGAGTAGACTTATGAAACTTCCTAACAGTTTGTGTGTGTATGAGATTCCTAAGATTGGTTGAACACTTATTAGGTGTTTTGGAGGACATGGGTTGAACTTCATGGTTTTTGGAATCTCTTCCAATTCTGACATTCTTTTATTGTGTAATTCTCTCCTTCATTTATGCACAAATGGAAAATGCACTGGACTAAATGATACAATCTATTAGTCTCAGCTCTGTCACTGACTTGACATTTATCTGTCCTGTGCTTCAGCTTCCACGACTATCAAATGCGGATATGAACCCAGGTTGCCTTGTCTAGGACCATTTTCTAGATTAAACGAGAGAATAAATACCAAAGTACTTCAAAAAGCATCTCCAAAATGGCACATATTGGTTGTGTTTTCCTGAGCAAATCACTTCACCTCTTTGGAGGTCAATTTCTTCATTTACACAATGGCAATAGTGATACTGAATCTCAGCATTGGACCTCAGCCTATGAGCTGAACCAAAATGTCTTCTATAACATACTCAACAATTGGTCATCCAACGTTTCCTTAAAGACTTGCAGTAAAGAGAAATATTTTACCTTTCAAATTAGTCTATTACACTTTAGGATAATTCTAATTATTAAACTATCTTAATGTTCCACCCTACCCCACCAAATCATCTCTTCTCTAAGGAAAGGGATTTTAATGTGTGAGTGAGAGTGTGTGTGTGTGTGTGTGTACATGTGTTTGCCCCTGACTCCTTTGGCAATCTACTGAGGTCTATAAATCTCTAAGAATATTTTTATGCATAGAATACATAGGCTGTAGAGGAAACCAATTATGTTGAAATACAGTTATCAAAATATTTTTTTTAAAGTTCACAGGCTCCAGTTCAAGATCCCCTACTGCTATATAACCATTCTTAGTTTTTTCAACCAATCTTCACATAACATGAACTTGAAGCCTCTTAGTATCTTGGTTTCCCTCCTTTATTTACTCTCTGCCTCCTCAGTGGGTTTGGAAATAAACTTGTGATTTCTTAAGTGAGGAAATTTTCTCTGTAAATGCAGGTCATCACCTCCTCTTCAGCTTTTAGTCTTAGAGAGTTGTCTAGTGCACTGAAAGTTTAGGTCACTTGACCAGGGCGGGACTTGAACCCAAAACCTTCTGGTTGCAAAGGTGGCTCTGGATCTCATATCAGAACTAAGTATTCTAGGAGTGGTCTTATCAGGACTGAGTACAGTGGGACAATCATCTCCCTAGAAATGGATACTATTCCTTTCTTAATACAGCATAATATCATATGTACTTTTTTGGCTTTCATATTTCACCACTGACATACTGAATTTATAATCTACTCAAGCTCCTAGGCAGATTTCAGTTGTACTACTATATAGTCACAGCTCCTTCATCCTATACTTGTGAAGTCAAAATTTTATAAACTCAAAAATAAAATGTCATATTTATCTCTTAATTTTATTAGATTTGGCTCCTATACTATTTCAGAAATACCTTTTTTAGATCCTGATTGATATTCGTTGTGTTTGCTTTCAGCTTTGTATCCTTATAAACTTGATATATTTGTCAACTATTCTGTTATCTAATTAAGTCTTTAATAAAAATATTAAGCTGAATAAGACTGAGCACAGATACTGTTTTGTTGTTGTTGTTGTTGCTGTTGTTGTGTGTTTGTTTTTATTTTTTTGTAGAGATGTTGCTAACAGCTGACACTAAGCTATTAACTAATTGCTCTTTGAATCTGGCCATTTAACCAGTTCAGATACAGTTACTTGTACTATTATATAGCCCACAGATGTTCATATTTCCCATAAGAATAATGTTAGAGATGTATTTTGTTGGCTAAAATTTAGTTAATCCACATCTACAGATTTCCTTGATTTACTAGTCTAGTCAACCTGTCAGTAAAACAAAAGTGAGCTTAATAGGGCATAACCTGTTCTTGACAAAATGGCTCTTTGTGATTACTGCTTCCTTTTCTAGCTTTTTATTAACTAACCTTTTAATAGCACATTTTAGAGGTTTGCCAGGAGTCAAAGTTGATGTCAACAGATTTCAACAGTTTGAAGGCTAGTTTCTTCTTTTAAAAAATCAGGACACTTGCCTTTTTCTAATAGTGTAGGACTTTTCCCATTCCCTCTATTTCAAATCATTCTCTGTCTCTTTCAAAACTTACCAATAGAGGCTCAGTAGTTATATTTACTGGTCCTTTCAGTACCCAAGGGTATATTTTATCTGGCCTGGTGACCTGAATTCATTAGAGACATTACCAATTCTTTAAATATTTTGAATATCAACTCCCAAGCATTGATTTTTTTTCTCTCTTTTACAATCCAAAGTACATCTTCTTTGGAAGAAAAAAAAAACAGAGGGAATTAAACTAGGAGCTCTCACTTCCTTCCATTATCACTGCTGCCTGCATCCCAAGCAGCAGTCTTTTTCCTTCTTTGATTTTCCCTTCTTCCCCAACATAACATTTAAAATACGTCTTTGAATCTTTCCCTTTCCACACCTTCCTCTCCTCACTCAGAGTGTTAGCTTCCTGACAATATACTTGTAGGAACATCCCACCTTTTGTGGCCATCCTTCCTGTTTTCATCTTCTCTATAGCTTTATTTATTTATTTATTTATTTATTTATTTA
>CM053625.1:85050913-85158157 GCA_028646595.1 Phalanger gymnotis | reverse complement strand
ATTTAGAACTCAAGGATTTAAAAAAACAGATGTTCAAAAGTAAAAAAGTTTTTTTTTTCATGCAACTAGAAAATAAGATACACAGGCAATGGGGCATAGAGATTTATCTTGCCCTACAAGAAAGGAAGGAAAAGGGGGATGGGAGGGGAATGGGGTGATGGAGGGGAGGGCAGACTGGGGAGCAGGGCAACCAGAGAGTATGTCATCTGGGAGTGGGGGGGTGGGAAATGGGGAGAAAATTTGTAATTCAAACGCCTGTGAAAATCAATGCTGAAAACTAAACATATTTAAAAAAAAAAAAAAGAAAAAAATTAAATTCAATGACATAGATGAAAGTTATCTCAAAACTATATAGAACTTTTAAAATGCAAGAGTGAACTTTTTATCATTGTGATGCAAAGGATAATAATTTTGGGGTGACAGGTATAATCACTATGAATGTCATTAATTTCTTCAATAGTAGTGGAAATTATTGTCTTAGATCTGGCATTGGAATTAAAGAGCAACAAATAAGGAGAATAAAAACATTGAATCATCTGATCACAAGAAAAGTCTTTAAAATTGGAAGGAACGAGTCTAAACTCTTCATCTCACATATAGGGAATTGATACACATATCAGAAAAGAGAAAATACTCATAGCATAGCTCACTAGTGACAGAGTGAGATTTAGTACTCCAGCTTTGATTCAGTGCTCTTTCTTATTATCCCATGCTGCTCTCCTAGGCGGATGAACATTCGTTCCAACAACTTTTAAATATTGAATTTTGATAGCACACTCAGCTTGGTATTTAGGGTCTAGATATTCAACATTCCCACTCTGTTGGCATCAAATGAAAAAAATGCCAGATTGCCTTTTTGGGAGCAGATGCCATAGTTTTCAGGTAGACCAAGGAGGTCTTTTCAGAACAACTAATGGAAGATGGTTGTCTCAGTCTTTTGGTCCAACTTCTTGCTTATTGAAAGGGTGAGCATTCAGGAAAGAGGCTTTCATTTTATTTGGTAAGCTGATTGGCCCATGGAAAGGCACTTTTTTAAAGGAGCAATTGTAAGATTTAAAGAGTGCCAGAACATAGACTCCCTAGGGGCTCCAGGAGAGGTGGGATATTGGTATTTTCCCCTTTCCCCTCCATAGCTAACTTCTCAAGTAGTAAAAACAATAAAAGTTTGGCAGGTCAGTTCACACTGTAAAAAATTAAATTAGTGGTGGTATGTAATGAACACAGCTTGATACCCACAGGGATGAGATTTTTATCTTACCCCTGGGATTATCCTGAGCAGCAAACAGTCCCCTCCAGACCTGGCAAGGAGATGCTGCTCTCTCTATTGTCTTTCTGGTAGAATCTGTCTCTGACCCTGAACTACAAGGTC
This sequence comes from Phalanger gymnotis, assembly GCA_028646595.1. Taxonomy (NCBI): domain Eukaryota; kingdom Metazoa; phylum Chordata; class Mammalia; order Diprotodontia; family Phalangeridae; genus Phalanger; species Phalanger gymnotis. The sequence goes on along the minus strand of CM053625.1, from coordinate 85,156,788 downwards.
CAAAAACTGAAAATTCAGAGAGGGTAGCTGATGAGGAAACAGGCATGAAAAAAGTCTTTGCCAGGTTCCTCAGTCAAGAAGGTACATACTGAGTAAAAGTTTGAACTGAGAGCAAAAACAAAAGTAGTGTGGAGCTTTACCTTTATGCTACAGTATTTCCTTCCCATGTTCCTCTGTCACGATGATTGATATGAAAGTATCTGATAACCATTCTCTCTAGACTCGTAGAGTTAAGATTGAGTAGAACACGTGGGGGAATCCCCATTGCTCAGTGGCTAATGTATCCTGAGTGGGTAGTCTTATTCAAAGTGTATGTACACATAGCAGATGCTTAATACATACTTATTCACTGGCTAATGAAACAGCATAGGCTCTTTTAGATGCTTTTGTAAAACAAATAAGCTAGACTAGACGATCTCCAAGCTTCTGTCTGTCTGTCTGTCTGTCTGTCTGTCTGTCTGTCTGTCTGTCTGTCTGTCTATCTATCTATCTATCTATCTATCTATCTTTCAAATACCATGATCTTATGCTTGAAAAGTGACCTGGGAATCCATGAATCCAAATTCACAGGGATAGAAGAAACTAGAGTAATCAAAGCCAGAAATAACAATGAAGAGAAGGTTGAGTTGGGGAAAACACAGTAGATCAGGCCATAGTAAGGCCAAGTATCCACAAATCAGCAGATATAGCATTTATAAGGGGTCCAGAAGAGCAACATTCAAGAAAGTAACAGAGGATAGGGCAAAAATCAGCTTCAGACATCTTAGTGTTATCACAATAAGAGGTAGTTAAGAGCTCTATATAATATAGATAGCACATAAAGTATATAATATAGAAAGCTCTGTATTAGCTGGTGCTTTGTTAAGGGTCTCATTAAAGGGATCATAGGACCATAGATTTAGAATTAGAAGGGACTTTTGAATTAATATGGACCCATTCACCACCACCCTTGAAATTTATATATGTATACCAGAGGTATTGGTATATATGTGTGTGTGTACAAACACACATACACACATATACATATACACACATGTAAACATATATACATACCAATACATATATGTGTATAGGTAGGTATGTATGTGTGTGTATGTGTACACACACACACACAGAGTTTATCCATGACTATCTATTTTGGTAGATAGTCATGGCCACACAATCACTAACAATTAGTAAGTAATAGAAAAGGGATTTATATCTTAGAAAGTCTAGCAGGGTCTGAGCCCTAGGAGTTAACCTGGTCTGTACTGATCAATGACTGTTTTTTTGCCGGAGGTCTAAATACTGCAATTAAGGTTTAAGGTCCTATGGCACTGTTGAAAACCTACCCTTCATAGTTCTATAGCTTTGACAAGATGGCTCTCAAGGTAGCTCCTCCATATAAAAAAACGAATTAAGGTTGCATGAACAGAGTTTCTAATAATAGAATCCTAATGTTTGTCCAGGTCAAAAATGTTATAAGTTTAATCAAACTTTCCTGAAAGATTTTCTTGTTATTGTTAAAAGAGAAAAAATTTAAATCTCTGGATTTGCAATCTAAAATGTTAAAACCTCATTTTAAAAAAGAAAGAAACTGAGGTCCAGGTGTATTGAAACTTGCCCAAAGTTACACAGCAAGCTAGTGACAAAATCTGTATTAGAACTCAGATTTCCTGACTATCAGTCCACTGCTTCTTCCTCCACAGCAGGTGGCCACTAACTGTGGCACCTCAGCCCCAAACCTTTCAGTGTTGGCCAGATATACATATGAAAGCAGCCAATCCTGTTTTCATTATGACCACCATGCTTATTGTAGGACTGGTGAAGAATCCACTAAGATAAGGCTAACAGGAAGAGCAACTGAGAGAAATCATCTATTTCCTTTTTTTTTAAATATTTCCCCTCCCTAGTATGCAGTGCCAATGAAAACAACCCTTTGAAAGTAGCAGAACTTGTCTATTCTAAGATCCAGTGAGAACACACAGAGGGAAGAGGACATTTCATAATTCCCCTCTCTTTTCATTGCCACTGGTTATAGAATAATAAACCCAGACCTCAGCTTGGTAGTAATTTGTCATGTATCTCTTGACTGTGGGTGGCCCGAGACATAGGCAGCTATAGAAATTATTTTCATTGATCTTTCAATTAAAAAAAAAAGCAACCCAACAATTTCTAGCCTGGTCTTGGTTAACCAACTGTGATCAACTTTGTATATTCTGGTTCTCTGGCAGTTTTTAAAGTTACAAACTAGATTGGTATTTGCAAATTGATTTGGGACCCAGGTTGTTGGTCTTGGAGACAGAAAGACCTGAGTTCAAATCCCACTGGGAACACTAGCCACATGATATTAAGCAAATCATAACCTCTCTGAGCTTCGTTTTCCTCATTTGTAAAACAGAAATGAGAATGGCACCGTCTTTGTGGGATTGTCATAGGAATGGAATGAAATAACATAATGTACGTTAAGCACTTTGAAAACTTTAAAGTATTATAAGAATTCTAGCTATTATTATTGAAAAAACTAATCTTTTCATTTTGTTCAATAGACTTAAGATAAACACAATCCTGGGAGGTTGCTATCCTGCTTTATTTCTATGTTTATATATAGTTTTAGATAAACAAGTATATGTTTCTAGAATGGCTGCTCCATAGGTAACAAACTTTCTTTTATCTTAAATCTTTTCCTCTTTTCACTCCTTCAGTTTTTTTGTACTCATGGAGATCAGACTCCCTCCTGATGACACAACTTTCCTTTTATCCATGATCTTCTTTCAGTATTTGTGAACTCTAGTATTCCTTCATGTGATCACAATTTATTGTCATTCTACTTTTCCCTCTGCCTTGCAACCCACAGCCTTGGTTTTTGTCCTCGCTGTAATCTCTAATCCTTTTACCCTTTGGTTCTTTGCTACACTGGTTGCACATACATCCTTTCTCATATTAAACCCTTGGTGAACCAGTGCGACTTAATTGTTGTTCTTTTCTCTTGATTCCGTTGCCATCTTATCCTGTTGCTAGTCTTCCCTTTCCAACAATTAGCCTTGGCCTATTCACACCATTGTCTACCTTACCTCCTATTTGTGTGCTATTGAACAAAACTAGGGAGAATCATGAAACCATGATATATCTGCTACAAATGTGGTATATAATCTCTACTGGGTCCACACTATGGCAAGGCAGTACTTTTATATATCCATAAGTGATTCGTTATCCCATTCACCATAGTGGCTTTTTTGATAATTTTCATCCCTCTTCAAAGCTGCCATAGTTCCCTGGACTCCCACCATCTCAGCTGAAAACCTTGACTTGGAGAACTCTGGCCTGAGAACTGCATTTAAAATTTTGAGGCCATTTGCTGAGCACTTTCTCTTCACCTGTCTTCCTCAGCTTGAATTACTCAGCTGTCTTCCCTCACTATCTCCTTCTTCAGCCATGTCTCCTTCATATCTCATATGAATTGGTGGCCCTTCTCTTTGCAAAGGTAGACTCCTCTATATATACTCCTAATTCCATTCCCTCCCATCTTCTCTAACAGATTGCCCCCTTTATCATCACCATTCCTTCACTCATCTTCAATCTGTCTCCCTACTGACTGTTTCTCTGAAGCCTACAAGCACTCTCATGTCTCCTTCATTCTCTAAAACAAAACAAAAGGTCACTTAAGCTGATTGTCCCTATTAACTACTGTCCCAAATCCTTCCTCTCTTTTCATGGCTAAATTGCTGAAGAAACTCATCTGTAATTTATGACTCTATTTCCTTTCTTCTTACTTCTTAACTCTTTGCAGCCTGACTTCCGAACTCATCATTCAGTTGTAGCTGTTCTCTCCAAAGTTACCAATAATCTCTTATTTGCCAAATCTAGTGGCCCTTTGCCCCGAATCTCATTCTTCTTGACCTCTCTGTAGGATTTAACATTTGCAAACACCCTCTTCACCTGGATACTCTTCTTTAAGTTTTGTTTTGTTTTGTTTTCTCTTATCGAAATGACCAGAATTTCTTAGGTTCATTTGAAGAAGCTCCATCCAAGTCATGTCCACTCACCATGGTTGTTCCCCCAGGTGCAGACCTGGTCCCTCTTTTATCTGTATTACATAATTTGTTATCTCATCAGCAATCATGCCCACAATGATCATCCCTATGAACTTGATCCTCCATCTATTTATCCAGCCATAACTGCTCTCCTGATTTCCAGTCTCACATCTCTAACTTCCTGTTGAATATCTTGAACTGCATTCCTGTACACATCTTAAATCCAATATATCCAAAACTGAACTCGTCATATCCCTCCAATACTCTCCCATCTTCCAAACTCTCCTTTTACAATTCAGGGTGCCACTATTCTGCCAGTTACCCTAAGTGACAACCTGGGTGTCATCCTCTACTCCACCCTCTCACTCAACTCCACATAACAAATCTGTTGCCTGTTTGCTACTTTTACATCTCTCAAACGTGTCTCTATAACTCCTCTAACAAAGCCACCACCTGGGTATGGGCTTTTATTACCTTATGCCTTGACTATTTCAATAGTCTGTTGCTTGGTCTCTCAGCCTCAAGTCTCTCTCACTTCCTTCTCCATTCAGCTATCAAACAGATCATCCTAAAGAAGAACCATGCCAGTCCCCTAACTCAATAATAGCTAGTGGTGCCCACTTACGTCCAGGATAAAATAGAAGATTCTCAGTGGGCGTTCAAAGGCATTCATAGTCCAGCCCCTTCCAGTCTTCTTTTATTCTTCTTTCTTCTATATACTCTGTGATCTAGAAATACTGGCCATCTTGCTGTTGCTTGCACAGGATAGTCCATCTCCTGAATCTGTGTCTTTTTATTAGCTAGCCTACATACCTATAATTCTTTTTCTCCCTGCTAATCGCCACCTCTTGGATTATCTGGCTTCTTCTAAATCTCAGCTCATGTTGTACCTTCTGCAGAAGGCCTTTACTGGTCCTTCCAGCTGCTAGTGTCTTCCTTCTGAGATGACCTCCCATTTCCCCTGTATGTGCCTTGTTTATACGTAGTTGTTTCCATGTTGACTCCCCCATTAGAATGTATACTCTTTGATGGCAGAGATTGTTTTTGCTCTCCTTGGATCCCTGGTATTAAGCATAGCACCTGGTATATGGTAAATACTTTATAGGCAGATAGGTGGCTCAGTGAATAGTATCCTGCGTAGAATCAGGAAGACCTGAGTTCAAATCTAGCCTCAGAAACTTCCTACCTGTGTGACCTTGGAGAAGTCACTTAATCTCTGTTTGCCTGAGTTTCCTCATCTGTCAAATGGAGATAATACTAACATCTGCCTCACAGGGATTTTGCAAGGATTAAGTGAGACAATATTTGTAAAAGCACTTAGCAAGTATCTGATGTAGTCAGTGCTATATAAATGTTAACTATTATTAACTTGATAACTTGATTTGTTAACATTATGTAGAGATGGCTTACTCCAGAAAATTAAAGGGGAAGGAATTTTGGTTAGTTAGGTAACTCCAGAACATACCTTCTAGGATTTTGGATTGATTAATAATCAATAATCTAATACCCCAACAAAAAAGCACATTAGTCAGTACCTTACTTTCTTCCTGCCCCAGAAGATGTATTGTTATGAGTCCATCCCAGCTTTACATCATCTACAAACAATGGACCATCAAGGTGTGACCCCTGGACTTCACCAAAAAGCTCAACTCCCTGCAGGTAGCAAAAACCGGAGCTTCCTGGGATCTTTACTGAATGAACAAGAGGAAAGAGGAGTTCATTACTATCAAACATTTCCATGCTGGCCCATTTGAGTACAATGACAAGACAACTCAGAATAGCACTGACAGTATCCTCCAGGTTCATATTATGTCTATAAAAAAGTGTGGTCTTTCAGAAAAGCCTCGTGAGCAGAGCAAACTTGACCATGCACCTGGAAACTAGGCCACAGTGATCTTCCACAATTACACTAAGAGAATATGGAGACTCCAAGCAAGCGATTTCAGGAAACAGAGTAGTGGTCAGTGTTATTGTTGGAAGAGAGAGTATTAATAAATTCATCCTTAAAATGAGTTTTGCCTGCCACAAATACAAGGCCAAGAGGATATTTGCAGACTAAGTGTATAAGATGTGGCCATCAATATTTGGTAACTTGCTTGCAGAATTGCTAATCTACAGCATATCATGAAGTCACCTTCCATCCAGAGAGATGCTATAATAACGTGGCTAGCAGCTGCTGCCGAGGCATAAGGCAACAAGAGCTGCCAGCACAGGTTCTTTGATCTGCTTTTCTAACGAAAGCAACTTTAAGGGGTTAATAATCTCAGTTTAATCAAGCATACATATATCATTCATTTACTTCAGGGGGAAAAGATCAGCTCCCTGAACTTCAAGGCAAATACAAACAGAAATTACAAACATCAACAGACACACCTTGTCTGATTCAGATTACAATTCATAGTTATCAGAAAAAAAACCAATGGGTCTGGGTTAGCAAAGCCGGGGTTGGGGGCACAGTTACAATGGCTTGCCCAGAGTCTCAACTTTCCTTCCATGAGTGAGCCCCAAAAGTCAAACACCAAGCTCACCTCAGTTATATCCTGTTCAGAGCCCTGAGGGCTCAGACCTCACGTAGTCTGAGGCTGTGTAAGTTCACCATCCCCAGCATCATATCATATACAAGTCAATGACTCCTGATTGCTCCAGTGCTGAGAAATAGCTGAGAAGTACTCCAAAACAAAGACAGCAAAAGGTTTCCCACTAATTCAAACAAAGTGGAGACTTGATAGTTTTAGCATCCCAAAAGGGAAGAACAGCAAAAAGTCTGATTGCTGTAACAGATGCCCAAAGGTTGCCCTTGTTATTATGTGACACAGTGGTAGGCTCTATGGCACCAAGACTATACTTCTAGAACTGGAGCCTAGAATCCTGATTTTAAAAAGTTGTTTTTGGAGGTGATATTAACATATCAGTAAAATAAGACATGGAGATTTTATTTTGCAGAGAGGCTGCAAGGTGACACAGTGGATAGAATGCCAAGCCTGGCCTCAGGAAGACATAGATTCAAATCTGTCCTAAGCTACTTACTAGGCTCTGTGACCCTTTACAAATCACTTCACCTCTGTGTGCCTCAATTTCCTCATCTGTAAAATGGGGATAATAATAGCACCTGTCTCTCAGGATTGTTGTGAGGATAAAATAATGATATAATAATTATGAAGGGTTCAGCACAGCGCCTGGCATATGGTAAGCAACATGTAAATGTTGGTTATTATAAGTTATACTTTTGATTGAGTTTGATCTTAATCATATTTATAAAGCACTTTGCAAACACAAAAATACATGTAAATGCTTGCTGTTGTTCTTCAGTACCTGCTATGTATGTGCCATGTATCAGCTGCTAGGGAAAATGACCTGCAAAACTCTATTGATTCCCCTCCTGCTTTTATCAAAGAAAACTTCGGTGTGAACATAGACTGTCCTTATAATTCAATGTCTTCTTATCTTTATCCTTCCTTTAATTGGCTACTTGTTCTATTATTTTCTCTAAGTAGTTGACAAACTGACTACACACAGTCTACTAATTCTCAAATAATTATTGTTTGCAACAAGTCATTTCCTATCTGTCAAGAGAATCAACTTCATTCTTTATAGTGTCATTCAGTCCTTAAACTCCCTGATGTGTTTTTGAAGAAAATAATAATCATTAGCATTTATATATAGCACTTTAAAATTTGTAAAGCTTTTTACAATTACTATCTAATTTTATCCTCACAACAACCATGGTGCTATTGATATCCCCCTTTTTTCTAGATGAGGAAATTGAAAAAGACAGGTTGAATGACTTGCCCAGGATCACAAAGCTAGTTAGTATATGAGTAAGAGTGAATCTGAATTCAGATTTTCCTGACTCCTGTGCAGTTAGGTGGTACAGTGGTTAGAACTTTGGACCTGGAATTTGAGAGAGTCATTTTCATGAGTTCAAATCTGGCCTAAGGCACTTACTAGTTGTGTGACCTAGAGCAAGTCACTTAACCCTGTTTGCCTCAGTTCCTCATATATAAAATGAGCTGGAGAAGGAAACTGGCAAATCACTCAACTATCTTTGTCAAGAAAACCCCAAAATGGGGTCATGGAGAGTCAGATGTGACTGAACAAACTTCCTGACTCCAGGTCCAGTGTTCTCTCTACAGCTATCACCTAGCTGTCTCCAATATATATATATATATACATATATATATATATAGAGAGAGAGAGATATGTGTGTATATGTATATATGTATGCATATGTGTACATGCATATATGTGTATACATGTATGTTTATATGTGTAGATGTGTATATAGATGTATGTGTATGTATGTATACATGTGTATGTGTGTATATACTGTGTATGTATATGTGTGTATAGGTATGTGTATATATGTGTATATGTACATATGTGTATGTATATATACAATACACATATACACATGTGTGTGTGTGCGTGTGTGTGTATGTGAATGATCTACAGGCATGATGCTTTTGAGTAGTGGAAAATATAGGTAAGTCATTTGACCTTTCTGGGACTCAGTTTCCTTATCTGTAAAATAGGAGAGTTTGAACTAGATGACTTCTGAGATCCCTTCTACCTCAAAACCTCCAATGAACCTCATGTCTCTTTCATTTTTTGATCCCAAACCATATTTTCCAACATAGTTTTCCCTATCTCCTGTGCCAGGTTAAATCAAAGTCACTGATCAGCAAGTTATATAGAGTTATTCTGAAAAATTTTGTCCTATCATTCATATAAATTTTCCACTAGATTTCAGTTTATTGATTTCAGTAATCTCTGTAGTAGTCTGCTTAAGTTCACAGTAAGCTCAACAAAGTGTGTCCTGTGATGATGTAACTATACACCTTTGGTGGTACAATCAAGCCTTCTCTACCAATTACTACTTCAGTTTTTCTCAGTAGTAAAAATGAAGAAATTGGATTAGATGAGGCATCCTTAGTCTGAGGTCCATTAACTTTTTTTTTTAAATAATGATTTTGTTAATTATTTGTAACCCTGTATTTGGTTTCCTTTATAATCCTGTTCATTGTACTTAAAAACGTTATTTTGAGAAGGCTCTATCGTCTTCACCAGATGGTCAAAAGTTTCCATGAGACAAGGAAGGTTAAACACCCCTGGTTAACTAGATGATTTCTAAGGTCCATTTTAGGTTTGGATCTGTTACTATGAAATTTTTGCTATAAATGAAATCAGCAGAAATGGAGTTGCAAGCTCTCTCTCATCTTTCCAAAGAAAGCCCAAGAGACATCCTTCCATCTACTTGCAACTCTTCTGGTTTCATTTATAGCAATCATATCATAGAAGATAGGTGATGCAGCGAATGGCTGCATCAGGAGCTAGGAGTCAGAAAAATAATAAAGTTCAAATCTGTCCCCAGACATGTACCAGCTGTGTGACTCCAGGCAAGTCACTTAACTGCTCTGTGTCTCAGTTACCTCCTCTGTTAAATAAGGATGATAATAATAGCCCCTACTTTACAGAGTTGCTGTGATAATAAAATGATATAATATTTATAAACCATTTTTGCAAACCTTAAAGTGCTGTATAAATGCCTGATATTATTATTATCAATGTTGTTATTATTATTATTATTATTATTATTATTATTACAGAGGTAGAATGGAAGTTAGTCTAGGTCCCTCATTTTACTATTGACAAAACTGAAGTCCTAGAATGCTTAAGAGATTTTTCTAAGGTCACAGAGGTCATATCTAGCAGTAGGACCTGAAACCAGGTCCTCGGACTCCAGATAAGGCATTCTTTTTTATTGTGTGTCGTCCATATCTCTAACAGCATGTGAACTCATTGGTTGATATGTAGATAATTAGATGATTAGTAGATGAACCAAAGCCCATCTCACCACCTAGGTATATCCCGGTATATATTCCCCACCTCTGTAATTTCACCAAAAAAGGAGACATTATACACACACACACACACACGCACGCACACACACATACATATACACATACAATACACATATGTGTACACATGTATACATATGTGTACACATATATGTGTTTATACATGCACGTATATGTGTCTGCCTGTAACAATTTCTTTATCTAGAAAAAGGGGATATTAATAGTACCATGGTTGTTGTGAGTATAAAATTAGATAGTAATTGTAAAAAGCTTCACAAATCTTAAAGTGATATATAAATGCTAATTATTATTATTATCTTTAAAAACCCGAGACATACATATATATATATCTACATATGTATATATTTAATATAAGAAGCACAGTCAGTCCCATGAATCTGACAAGATAAATCTTGTTGAGACATTTAAGAACATGTATGGTTTCTCTTTTTCTACTCATCAGGAGGAGGAATGAAACTTAATTTTCTCTAACAGTCATCTTCAGTCATTCTAGATTCTCCATGATGCTATTTGGGGTTTTCTTTTGGCAAAGATACTAGAGTGGTTTGCCATTTGCTTCTCCAGCTCATTTTATAGATGGGGAAATTGAGTCAAACAGGGTTAAATGACTTGTCCAGGGTCACACAGCTAGTAAGTGTCTGAGGCCAGATTTGAACTCATGAACATGAGTCTCCTTGATTCTAAGTTCAGTAGTCTGTCCACTGCACTACCTAGCAACCCCTAACAGAATACGAACAGTTAAACAAAGTTTGTAGATAATGTAGGAACTATGTAATTCTTAACACTTTCTCTCTTTTGCCATTGACTCTGTTGCTGCAGAAATATGAGGAGGTTGCACAGGATTGGCGTCCATTTTGCATTTTGAATTGTTCACATGGGTTGCTGCAGCAAAGTAAGCAAGTAAAGAAATAAATTCCTACAGATCGTGAAGTAAATGACACATTCAGATTGTCTTCAATGTTACTTACGATGTTTTCAGCTGGTCGGATACAAAGTTGCTGCGTTGGTATCAGTGGAGTTGATTCATGAAACATTAGCTCTGAAAGGCACCTTATAACATATAGTCACTAAGATGTAAACCATAAACTATTAGAGGTAGAAGCTTAGAAAACATTTAATCAGCTCCTCCCACACCCTACCACCACCACTCACACACACCCATTTGACAGATGAGCAAAGAGAGGCCCAGGGTGGGGAAATGATGTGGCCCAGGTTACACCGGGTACTGTCAGGCCAAAGCTGGGAGGAGAACCCAGTGTGCTTTCCAATACACCAGCATATGTACTTTTATGTGTATGTTTGTGTGTAATCAGGGTATGTCCTTTAGTCCTTTATCTGTACTATTAATTCTTTTGCTACTAAAGTACAGCTGGGGGTGGGGTGGGGGACGGATGGGGGAGATGCTGAAGTAAGAAGGCTGTCCTTATTCTCAGCACCAGGTGCTTCCATCATTCATCAAGAGTATCCAGGTTCCCCTTTGTTTTTCTCTCTTTAAGCCACCCCAGCTTATTTTTCAGAAAAAGGTCAAACCAGTCAAGAAATCTATCTTTCTTTCTCTCCCCCCCCCCGCCCTTCATCCTAACAAGAGCCTAGGGACCTTGTCCATAGTGATGTCAGAGGTATATCCAATGGCTTTTTTCCATGAGGATGGATATCCTAGGCTAAAGAATGAGCCTCCAGCAGCAAAATTTTATGGTAGGGAGGGAATAGAAAAAGGACTATGGAAAGAAAAGTCCCCCTCCCCCTTCCCCTTTTGAACCTGTGTTTCTGCTGCTTTGCTTCTGTCCCAGTTTTCAGTTCTTAGTATGTTTATGCTTCCAGCCCTCAAGGGAGGTGGGGTTTGCTGTGGACTGTGGGCGGTGAGCAGGGGCCAGCTTCCTAGGCCCCCTTGCTTTCCTTCTCTTTGGCTCACAACCCCATCTGCCATGCAGGACAAGTAAGCTGGGATGGAGCACCTGGCCTTCTCCCTCTCTGCTTGGCTGATGTGCAGAGGGGGCCCAGGAGGGGATAGAGGAGAATTCACACAGCCCCAGCCCTCACTGCTGCTGCTGTGTGTCTGTTGATGTGCTGTGGGTTGAATGTTCTGTGTGTGTGTGTGTGTGTGTGTGTGTGTGTGTGTGTATGCGCTCGTATGTGTGTGTATGTGTAGTTAAATTGTCACCCACTCTTAAGTGAAGGACCTTTTGTTCTCAAAGGCTCACAAGACCCTTTCCTCTCTCAGAGGATCAGCCAATGGAGCGAGCGTCACCTCTTGGATTTTGGAATCACTGTTTGCGCAATTATGTTTTTTCCTAAAACTTTTTTTTCTGGAAAAAACAGGGGGGTTGATGGTTATTAGAAGTTACAGGCAGACAATGTTCAAGAGTATACTGCTCCTTCTGCAGAACTCAGAAAGTTCTCAAAGCTGTACACTGCTAGGCCTGTAGAGAACAATGCTGGAGGACCAAGGATGTAGGTCAAAGAGCTGGGGGACCAAGGATGCCAAGCACAAAGATGAAAAATGGAGGATAGTAGGAAACAAGACTGACACAACCTTCAAGAGGTTCACGCAAGTCTTTGTTTAATGGCCCCTGAGTTCTTGGCCACAAAACCACTCACCTCTTTTTAAGAGCACCCCCCACCACCCCGGAACCCTGGAGTTGCTTTGCCAGGGTTAGGCAGCTTCTCAATCAACCAGCTTGCAGCCCAGACCATTAGGAAGTCTTTGGAAGACTCATCAAAAGATATCCCATCCCCTTCATGATGATTTCCAGTACATTCCATATTCAGGGACATAGCAGACAATCCTCTCATCCCTTCTTAAACCCCCTACCTCTTGAAATTTTTTCTCCCCTTGTGTCTGCTCCAAAGTGTTTTTTGGTTTTGGCATTTTCTCTGCCAAAAATACCCTTACCCTTCTTTTAAACTTTCCTAAGGCTTACTCTTCCTTCAGACTTCCATATACTGTAATTAATAGACATTTTTCAGCCCTATACTGTAGGTCTCCAATAAAGTCCTACTCAAATACCTCATTAAGATGTAGAAGTGATATCTTGGTAGGTCTTTCTTAATGAGCTAAAAATCTTTTGCACATAAGCCTGGTGGCAGACCATTGCCCAAGAACCAGCACAATAAGGGAGAAAGAGTTTGGTCTATCACTAAAGAGTTGGCAAGCACATGGCTCATATTTTCTCTCTATCTACAACACAATCACTCTAATCTAAGTCCTCATCACCTCTCACTTAGCCTTTTGTGATAACCTCTTAATTGGTTTCCCTGCCTCAAATCTTTACTCCTCTCCAGTCCAACCAGATGCCAAATGGATATTTCTAAAGAGCAGATCTGACGATGTCACTCTTCTCTCTGTTCAAGAAGATTTAGTTGTTTCCCATGGCTTTTAGGTGATGTTTTGTTTACAAACTCCTCTGTTTGGCATTTAAAGCCCTTCATAGTATAGTGCCAGCCCGTATTTCCAGGATAATTGCATATTACTCCCTCTCACATACTCTGTCCTCCAGCCAAGTTGTCCTGCTGGCTATTCCCACCTCTGGATCTTTGCACAGGTTGTCCTCCATGCCTAGGATGTCATTCCTCATAATTTCTACCTCTTGGAACCTTCAAAGCTCAGCTCAAATGCTATTCCCTTCAAGAATCTTTTCCTTATTTTTTTAGTTGTTAGTACCCCCACCCCATACTTGCATAACTTATATGTGTGTACACTGTAAATATTTATCTAGGAAAATATTGGCTCCCCCTAGTAGAATGTAGGCTCTTTGAGGGCAGAGACTTACTTTTGCTTCCTCATCCAGTGTGCTTTCCAATGCACCGACATGTAAACTTTTATGTATGTGTTTGTTATCTGTGTATTATTTTTGCAATTATATTTCCAGTGACTAGCATAGTGCTTGGCACATAGGAGACAATAAATGTCTATTGGTTGGTTGGTTGGTTGATTTTCAACCACAATCTATTAAGTTATCAAGGGAGGGTGGTTATGATCTGAATTGCTATAGAGAGAACCTTTACTTTCAAAATCACAGACCAGAAGATTTAAATTTTGAGAGAGAAAAGACCATAGTGAGTATTCAAGGTTCTTATTTTTTAAACTAGGACCTGTCCAAAGTCAAACAGGTATTAAGCAGATATGGATTCAGATCCATTTCTCCCTGGCTCTAATGCCAATGTTCTTTTTATAACACTGCACTACCTTTGAAATATTGAAGTATTATTGAGTACCAACTGTGTGTAAAATTTTTTGCTAGGTCCTGGGGGGATGACTGTTTCAACAGTTCAGGTAGCAGCTGTTGTGGGGGTGAAAGACTAACACAAGCCCAACAACAAGAACACTGCCAACACAGTGCTTTGATCTGTTTTACTAAGGAAAGTAACGTTAAGGAGTTAACAATCTTACTTTAATCCAGCATATACATATAAACTCATTTAGTTCAGGGGAAGAAGCCAGCACCCTGAACTTCAGAGAAAATACAAACAAATTACAAACATACATTATAAAGAGACCAAATACAAATCCTAGTTACCAAGAAACCACCAACATCTGAGTTCAGGAGCTGGGGAGCTCATAACAACGGCTGACTCAGAATCACACACCACTCCTCCTGTGTCTCAGAGCCCCAAGAAAATAGCTCTGTTCTCTCTTTTTATATACTCTTTAGCCGTCATCTGAGCAACCAGAACTTGGGCTCCTACTATTGGCTCTGGTCTTAGCAACTCCCCTTACGACCCTGAGGGCTTCACACCCACACAGGCTTAGCACCTAGTAGATAGGGATTTGGACCTGGAAGGCTCAATCAAAGACACTTAATTTATCATTCTAAAATAGTAAAAAGTCCCAACTTAATTGATATTACAGTGACAAAAACTTTAAATGTAGCGTCATTGCCCTCAGGAAACTCATAATCTGTTAGGAAGGAGAAGACACAAATATCTGTGAAATGACCTCGAAGTTTTCACTCACGTATCACCTCTATGAAGCCTTTCATGACTACTCTGGTCCCTCTCCTCTCTCTAAACACCTCTTCTATATATAACCAGTACCATACATTTGGAAATTGATTATCTTCTCATTTATTCACATGTATTTTTATTCTCTTAAGTAGATCTTAGGTGCCTTGAGGACAGAAGCCATGCATTTGTTAGGGTTCTCTGTTTCTCCTACAATTTGAGTCATATAGTAAATGCTCAGTAAGTAATTTTTAAATGACTGATAGGGAAGATGTGCCTTCACATTAGAGAGAAGATAAGGAATTTGAAAACCAAAGCAACATTACACAGAGAACACCTTAGTGGTAGGTGCTATACAAACATAGTTACATCTTTTTCTTTTCTTTCTTTTTTTAATTTGAGTGAGAAAACAAAATAAGGACAGACCAGCTATTGATTTACTTCCTTATGGAGTCAAAAGAGGATTCTCTCCATTCCCCACAGATGTATTTGCAGAGTCCACACCACTGTACAGTCCAGCCAATTGGTCATTATAAAAAGAAAAAAAATCACCCCTCAGGAAGAATGCTCATTTGAGCCAGGGTGAGACATCTCTTAAAATTCACTGCCAATGGGAAGGCTGCGGCCCACTCAACCTAGGCTCTGACTGTGCTAGTCAGTTGGCTAGTGTATCTGGAGCCAGTGAGATTAGCATGTTTTACTCAGATCCCCTCCAGAGCATCTGTGCCATGCCCCCTTGGGCTGAACACACCCACCATCAGCCTTAACATTTATAGTTTTCTTCATGACAATAATAATTTTATAGATTTCCATGGGAAACTATAAAATCAACTGGGGTCCCTTATATGGAGGTTTCTGTTGGCCCCATTTCTATGGGTCTGCCCTACAAATGTTGTGCTTGGGTTGAGTAAGATAGCTGGCTATGCCCACAGCAGCATGGGCCAAAGTGGTTGGCATCAAAAATATACCCCCAAGGAAAGGCCAAGGATCTCAGGACTCCTGCGAGGTATTTTTTTCTGATGTGCTAGTATTCTCTTTTGCTGGCTGTCATTCTCATTCTCCTTAATTTCTCCTCTTCTGGAGAAATAGAATTCATATTCTTTTTTGGGGGGGAGGGAGCCAGATTTGAACTCAAGTCCTCCTGATTCCAGGGCTGGTTCTCCATTGACTGTACCATCTCGCTGCCCCCATATTCTTTTTTTTTTCATCAGAAGCTGTGATGACACTTCTTTTTGGTTAAAGCAGCCCCAAGGACAAGCACCAGTGACTCCTCAGGGTGCTCTGTATTCTAACACAAGTAATTTAAAATCAATTCAACAAATATTTCTTAAGCACCTACTGTGTAAAAGGTCCTGCATTAGGAACTGGGTGAGAAAACAATAATTAAGATATGGTTCTTACCCTCAGGTCCTCCACAATTGAATAGAGAAGAGGATGGGGTTATGGCACATAAACAATGACTGATTCCAGAGAAAACAGGATGTACAAGACCCATATTCTTGTTCTCTGTTTCTGTCTGCTTCCTGCCTCTGCCTTAACATGTCAAAGGGCAAACATTTGATAGGATCCTTGGATCTAATAGGAGCCAAAGTTGGTACAATGATTTGCCCAAGGTCACACAATAAATAGAAGGCAGCTAAGTTGCACAATGGCTAGGGCCTGGAGTCAGGAAGGATCATCTTCCTGAGTTCAAATCTGGCCTCTGACACTTACTAGCTATGTAACCTCGTTTGCCTCAAACTCAGTTCCCTTGACATCAAATTTCTGTAACTCCACCATGCTTTCTCACTTTTTGAAAGTTTTAGTATGCCTGGTTTTCAAGCTTTCTACAAGAGAATCAAAGTTGGAAGGTAAAAGTGAATTAACTCCACCAATCATTCAATCAGTAAGCAAACAGGACACAGCATGTATGCAGATACAGATATATAAAGTAAGTATGTATGATATATACAGAAAAATAAACACAGAGTAACTTGAAGGAGAGACATGAGCAATTGGATAGGGTCACAAAAAAGCCTTTTGTAAAAGATGGAGTTTGAAGCCAACTTTTAGGGAAATTAGGGAATCCAAAACCTGGAGGCAAGAAGACAATACATTCCAAGGGAACATCTTTTTCAGAAGCATAGATGGGCAAGCACCTGGTTTTCTAAAATTGTTGGTCCTTAACCAGCTTGTTGAGTGGACCTGAAAATGTTGCACTGATTCCAATCAGATCTTACGGTTCCTCCAATTGTTACCTAAGTAGTCCCAAATCCTACTGCCTATCAAGTATCCATCTACCTGCACAGCATATGTTCACTGGTGTCAAGCCCCACGTTCATTGTCCCTTGAACATTGACATTTGTGAAAGTCAGAGGATACTAGGATTTAGTATCAGAAAGGTATCAATTAGTCCACCCCTTTTATTTTTATAGTTTAGGAAACTGGGTCCCAGAGATGTTGTTGACATTTCTGAGGTCACATAGAAAATAAGTAAAAAAGAGAAAAAACAGGATCTAAATCCTGCTTTTTTAACTTCAAATAGAGTATTCTTTCCATTACGCTACGATGTATCTGCTCAAGTCAATTGGTTTTGGAATGTGGAGGCCACTTATATTAAAAAAAAATCTCTGCAATTCACAGTCTGAGTTCTCTTAAGTCAACAATGTTCTATGGATTTTTCCTTATTTTCATAGTAAGCTGTTGGCAGGGTGGAAAATCACAGACTCAAAGTTCAACAGACTTGAGTTCTACTCTGTACTCTTAGAAACAGCTGGTATGGTGCAGTGGATAGAGCACTGGCCCTGGAAACAGGAAAACCTGTTCACATGTGGCGTCGGACTTAGACCAGCTGTATGACCCTTCAGCAAGTCACTTAAACTCTGTTTGCCTCAGTTTCCTCAACTGTAAAATGGGATTAATAAGAGCATTGGGAGGGCTGTTGAGAGGATCAAACAAGATTATATTTGTAAATGCATTTAACACAGTGCCTGACACATACGAGATGCCATATCAATGCTTATTCCCTCCCTTCTGCCATGCAAACACTATATAATGATGGACAAGTCATTCATCCTCTCTGGGCCTCTGTTTTCTCTCTGTAAAATAGGAATTATTATCCTTGCCTTATTTACATTACAGAGTGGGAAGGAGGATCAGGTGAGAGAACGACTATGAAAACCCTTTGGAGAGTTGGAATTGTTCTCCAATGCTAAACAGTGATCATTCTATATGGATAGTAATCAGCCAGATGCCCCACTAGAACTACAGATGCTCTGAAGTCTGTTTATACAAATACTACCCCTTGAAAAAGTTGTGGGGAACCCAGGAGGCAATGACAGTCTCCTCTGATTGTCTTTGTGTCCTGTAATAAGTGGGAGGAACCTCCTGGAAGTCTGTTTTTTAGAATCACAGGGAAGTGGCGAGTCAATCTAAACATCCCGTTAAGGAAACACAACCCCTACGTGGAAAACACTATAGGTAACTCAACAGGCTTCTAGAAGGGCTAGGAAAATCTTCAACTGTTCCAAGGATCCATGCCCTTAGTTATCAGTATATGCTCCCTACAGCTCCATTGGCATTGGGATTTCTCTTAAAGTTGTAGAACTCTGAGCAGCTAGGTACACGGTAGATAGAGCACTGGCCCTGGAGTCAGGAGGAACTGAGTTCAAATATGGTCTGAGACACTTACTAGCTGTGTGACCCTGGGCAAGTCACTTAACGCCGATTGCCTCCAAAAATGAAAAAAAAAAAGTTGTAGAATTCTAGAATTCAACAGGAGGTCATCCAGTCTAACCCCATCACTTTATGGAAGAGGAAACTGAGGCACAGAGAAAGGGAATCACTTGTTTATTTTTATGCAGTTAGTACATGATAGAGATAGGATTTGAACCCAGGTCTTGTGACTCAATCAGTCAAGGGAGTAAGTATTCATTAAGTGCCTGCTATATACCAGACACTGTTCTGTGTGCTGAGAAACAAAGAGAAAAGCAATACAACTCCTGCCTCCATGTTTCTTACATTCTAAGAGGGAAGACCACACATACAATACATATATATATATATATATATATATATAGAGAGAGAGAGAGAGAGAGAGAGAGAGAGAGAGAGAGAGAGAGAGAGAGACTGACTCTTACAATTCTGGCACTCATTTCTACTGTACCACATGGCCTCTATATGGTCTCATCCTGTCATTTAAGTGAAAATCCCTTCTGTAACATCCCACAAGTTATTCAGCTTCTACTATAATACCTCCCTAGATAAGAAACTTAATTACATCATTAGATAGCCTATCCCCCCGCTGGAAAGTTGAAATTGTTAGAAAGTTCTTGATCCTACTATTTGAGCTGAAATCTGCTTCTCCTTACTTAGATATATAAAGAATTTTTATGTGCTAGGCACTGTGAGCTCATTACTGTTAGTTACGTCTTATGCTCTTGCTGGCTGTCCATAGACCACTGTATTCCCAGTTTGGGGTTACAGATTGGTAGTAGCCATATAGCCATGGCAATGATAGTTGTCACCCTCAAGGTTCTTATCTTTGTTGTCTCCTGTTCTATTTCCCTGTGTCCTTGCTACCTTCTAAATTACTACTGGACACCTTTAGGGATTTGATATTTATTGAAGCCCCTCTTGCCACCCCCTAGCTACTAATAATGCCTTCCTTTTTTAAAAATTATATTCATATACTTTGTATCTATCTTGTATACATCTAGATATTAATTTACATATATCTCCCATCATAATGTGAGCATCTTGAGAGAAGACAAGGTTTCACCCTTTTATATCTCTAGCACTTATCATAGTGTCTGGCACATAGCAAGTACTCAGTAAATTTTTGTCGGTTGAGTGTTGACTGAATTATTAGGAATTATTAAGAGATGGTTGTCTCAATCCTACTTGATCCTAAACCTGCATCCCAGGTTGCTTAAGAAGTACCTCAGTAACTGCCTCATTTGCCCATGGAAGGCGAATGGTAAGATCTTTACTCCATCCTCTGTATCCTAGACTAAGTGGATGTCTAGAGGAGTTGGGGAGGGGGCTGCCTTCCCTGGAAACCATCCATGCAGAGACCCCTTCCAAGGAAAGAGGCCAGCCTGCTGTCCTGATTGAGCAAGAGGCTGGAAGCAGAGACAGAGCTGTGGTGACGCAGGCAGAGCGAGGGGAGCCCCAGCAGAGCCCTGAGCGCTCTGGGCCTCCAGCCCCAGCTGTTATTCCAATACTTGTCTTTGTTGGGTTTGCTGGATACGGGCTGTACAGCCAAGTTTGCTTCAGAACAGCAGTGATTCACTGTCAATTGTAGGAGTTTCTCTTGCCCCTTTGACTATTTCTCCTCCTCCTCCTTTCCCTTCTCCATCTTCATCTCCCTTTCCTTCTTGTCCTCCTTGTCTTTTTCTTCCTCCTCCTCATCCTTTTCTTCTTCTTCCCCTTTTTTCCTCCTCCTCCTCCTTGCTTTTGAATTACCTTAAGCAAACACCATCATCTTCCAAGAGAGCCAAGTGAGAAAGAAGCCTGGGCCCCTTTGCCAGATTCAGGCTTAACGACAGGGCACAGACACGGCCCCATTAAAGCCAGGCAGCGTCTTACGGGAATCATTCTTGGCCCTGTCTTGAAAAACAAATATAGCACGTTGGTTTTCTTTGGCTGCATCCTGGGGTGGGGGTGGAGCTGGAAGAGTGGGGGGATCACTCGAGGACGCAGGTCTGCTGTGCTGCTTGCTTTACACGAGCAGAGAAATAGTCCCGGAGAGCAGGGGAAATGGCCCGTTGCTGTTTATGAGTTGGGGATGCCTCAGGCAGATGCTGCAAATGGGCTTGGATTCCACTTCTCTTGTGTTGTTGAGAATGGCAGAAGGAATGGGGGAGATGGATTTGGTCTTAGTCTAGACTGTCTTGAGCAGTGTGGCAGCTTTCAGGAAGACTGTCAGCCCTGAATCAGGGTTTAAAAGCATTCTGGACTACTTTTGGATTGCCAATGCTCATGTACTTTTAAAAGTTGGTTCCATTTGCACACCAACCCAGAGCATCTCATGGATCTCTAAATAGAGTGGGCACTGGAATAGACCCAGTGATCCACACATACATACATATATACATACATACATACATACATACATACATACTTACATACTTCTGTGCATTAGCAGGGCCTGCTTTACTCTTTGGTTTCCAGGCTCTCAGAAAGATCAAAGGCAGGTTCCAGGGAAGGAAGAAAAAGAAGATCCTTTTTGTAAAATATTTCACATCTTGTGGGTGAAGGGCACCACATGAATATAATAGGCATGGAATAAATAAAACAGAAATAAAATCCATATGCTCTGAATTCACAAGCATACAAAGGTGCTCACAGGATTTTTAGATACTATGCAACCAAGTCCAAAGGTATCTGCATGTTTGTGAACAAATCCAGATCCATATCTATTAACGTATTCCTGAATGAGCTTGGGATAGTGAAAAACACACAACAACAACAAATGAAACACTGGACTAGGGAGGAGGAATGAGAAAGTTGAATTTTATTCTTATAAACTTTCTGTATGACCCAGTCACTTGACCTCAATAATTCTCTTTCCTCATCCACAAAATGAACAAAATGTTACCTAACTCCAAGAGGTGCCGTATCGAATGAAATAATGGATTTGAAAGTGTTGTGAAAAAGTCTGATAGAAATAGAAGGGACTTGTGGGTTTGAGTTTGACCTCAATCCATTAAGAGTTGTGTGGCTATGAGTAAGTCACTCCATTTCTCTCTTTTTTTCATTTTCTTCATCTGCAAAATGAGTTTAATGTTACCTGGTCTGCCTACCTCTAAGAGTGTTGTGATTCTAAAAGGAAGCAATGACTTTGGAAATGTTTCAAGGACAATAGATTCCTGAAGAAAGGTAAGGGATTGACTCGGCTTCCAACTCAGCCTTCCACCTTTAACAGCTGCAATCGTGAGCAAGCCACTTTCTCTTTCTAGGCCTCAGTTTCTTCATCGGCAAGATGGGGATAATGATATCCATGCTTTCACTCTCACAGAGCACTTGTGAGTTAAGGACCATGTGGAGCATAAGAGATTATAACAATGTGAACTTTTATACTAAACATAGAGTCCGTGTCCACAAAAATGCCAGATTTGGGGCTAGGGTTGTAACATAACTTTCACACTTCCTCTCACGCCTGCCTGCTCTCACCCATTGCTACCACCATTAGCACATTTGGATTAGATGCTAAGCTGAAAAGTCTAGGGAATGTCACACTACCAAGAACTTCTAAGTAGGGATCTGTAAGCATGCTGCTTCATTGGCACTCAGTCATGTTGATTAGTTTTGGTTACAAAAGTCATGGAATTCATGATTTCTTTGATTTACCTTCCAAATTAATCGTCCTGGTGTCTCTGGGCCTCTCCTCATCTCTCCTATCAGGAAGTTGTCTCTGATGTTCCATTCACCTCTGACGATCTGTGAGTGTTCAGATTCTAAGTCAAGGCCTCAGCTCATCCATTAAATTTTTTCTTGGATTTGGCATGGTATTATGGAAAGACCTGGCTTTGGGTCAAAGGACCTGGATTAAAATTCTCCTTTCAAGGTTTACTGCCTTTGTGACCTTGGGCATATCACCAAATCTCTCTGGGCTTCAGTGTTCTCATCTGTAAAATGAGATGCCATCCCTTCTTGGTTTAGACATATGATACCATGATTCTCTTCTAATACTCACAGCCACCACTGGGTCTTAGGGCCTGGGACATTTTCCTTTCTCCCTTCTTTACTTAAGGAACTCCTCTTTTCTGGACCCATATACTTAGTCACTGGAACAGGTTCAGCCTTGGGTGAATCTGGCCTCTAATGAGAAGGGTTTGACTCTCTTTTCTAACATTTGTTAGCTGTGGCAGACCCTGGGCAAGTCACTTAACTTCTGTTTGCCTCAGTTTCCTCAGCTGTAAAATAGGGACAATGATATCACCTATGTTGCAGAGTTGTTATGAGAATCTAATGAGATGGTATTTTTAAAGCATTTATCAAAATGCCTTGTACAAAGTAGGGGTTGTATAAGTACTTATTACCTCCTCTCTTTCATAGTAGATATCTTTTGGCATACTGGGCCAGAATTTAGCTCACCTTTTAGTTAGCAGTCATCTGCTCTATGTGAATTGAAGCATTTTTCCAGGGACACCTTTGCTGCCAAGCAGCTTTGATCAAAAGACCAAGGAGCACAAAACCTCTTAAACTGACAAGGTGGCCTCCCAACCAGGACATATGCATCTTAGAATCTATATCCATTCATCCAATAACAAAAAAGAAGAAACACAGAAGAGTCAGCCCCAAACCTAGGATCAGGCTAACCTAGGCAGGGTGTGAGCTTTATCTGCCATGTGGTCAGCAATTTGCCATTTCTGCTGTGATGGTAATAAGGGTTGTCCCTCCCTTCCCCTCATGGGAGTGCTAATTGCTGTGCTGAGAGCCTGAGAAAGAAGACAGCCATCATTGGAGTCACTCCCTTCTTTCCACTGGGTAGAACTCAGGAAGAAGGAAGCTATTCCTGCTCAGTGGCCAAAGAGAGTATTGCTTTATCATCTGAAAGTACAAGAATCTTTCAACTTTGATTCACGCACATGGTCAAACAGAAGCAGGCAGGGGATTTGTCATCCTCTAGGTACCCAAGTGCTGACCAAGTGCTAGCACATATGGTCAGCCAATCGTGAAGGGTAGCTTTGCTGTCAGCCCTCTGATGAAGATGAAGATGTACATTCTGATGCCTCCTCCTGGAGTACAGATAAGCCTGGATTCTTGAAGACTATGGTCAAGAGAAACAAGCTCTGTCAAGTCCCACCAAGGTGAAAAAGTTTCAAGTGTAGTGGGGTAGGAGGGCTCTGTCTTCGTGGGCTTACTTTCCCCCTTTTATGCCCATGCTGGAAGATGAGAATTTCTCAAGGTGTGGCTGCTACAACTTCTACTCAGGTTTCTAGGGTGAAATTTACATGATTACTTCTCTTATTCCTCTTGGTCCTGAGCCCCACTGGTGGGTCTTTATTAACAAATCGACCAGATGACTCAACTCTTGATAAAAGCTTTTACTTAAAAGGCAAACCAAAATATCATTCCACCCATAAACCTGGGTCACATTCTTCCATCAGTGCACACCAGACCATAGAGTAAATGGTAGTGAGATGTGTATAGGGAATGCAGGTGGCCAGAACAATTGAAAAGTCCCAGACAGTTTCAAGTCCTTTGTCTTTCTTGGGGACTATTCATAGAGAAGCATGGTATCTGTATTGCACAAGTGGTGCCACTTCTAATCTCAGCTATCTACAACTGGACTAGGTGTCTTCACAGGGCATGGCTTCTCAGCAGGATGGATTTATCTGCTAGAGTCTTTTGGCTAGGCTGCTCTGATGCCACTCCACAAATAGGCTGGGCTTGCTTCTCAACTGTAGCTTTATTCCCTGGTTGTGGTTGTTGTTTCAATCGTGTCTAACTCTCCATGACTCTATTTTGTGTTTTCTTGGCAGAGATACTAGAGTCGTTTACCATTTGCTTCTACAGCTCATTTTACAGATGAGGAAACTGAGGCAAAGAGTCACAC
Organism: Phalanger gymnotis; assembly: GCA_028646595.1. Taxonomy (NCBI): domain Eukaryota; kingdom Metazoa; phylum Chordata; class Mammalia; order Diprotodontia; family Phalangeridae; genus Phalanger; species Phalanger gymnotis. Next base: position 85,132,411 of record CM053625.1, on the reverse strand, counting down.
AGTGTCTAGAGTCAGATTTGAACTTGGATTTTCCTGACTCCAAGCCCAGTGTACTATCCACTGTACCACTTAGCCACCCTCCTTCTCTGGTACTTTCTACTTAATTTCTAGCCAACGTAATGTGTTATGCTTTTTCAGAAGAACAGAGACCCTCAGCCTAGGATTAATAGAAGCATTTCCAGCTCTACTCCCTCTCTTGAGCTCTAAGGTTCTTCTTCTCTACCTCCCAAGTAGCGGGTAACAGTGCAAAGATATACGTCCTCTTCTTATCTACCTCCCAGGTAGCAGGTGCTGAAGCAATGTATACCTTCTTTTCCACCAAGCTCTAAGGTCTTTTCTTTGACCAACAACACTTCCTGGTTTCATGCTATGTCTTCTCAGTAAGAAAGCTCACTTTAGCTTATTGCAAGTGACCAAATCCTCATCACTATCAAGTCATAAACAGACAATGTCCATTTGTGCAATAGTCACAAACAGTTCCAGGAATAATGGTTTAACATTCTCCAGTTAGTAATATGCAAATAAATAGTTGGGAAACAAGGCTTCCTTTCCTCTGTTTCTCTCTGGTTTGCTTTCTTAGGGTTTTTTTTCTGCATGCAAGACTCATGTTAGTATGTAAACTCCTTGAGGTCAGGGACTAGGTTTTGTTGTTTATTTTGGATTCTGGTTTTTCTTTCCTTTGTATCCTCAGCTGGGCTTAACTTCTCTACAATCAGTTCTCTCAATAAGATGAAAATAATGGTATCTATATTACTTACCTCGAAGATTGCCGTAAGCATCAAATCATATATGTAAAAGTGTTTTGCCAGTCTTAAAACACTATTAAAACTATCATCACTGATTCCCTTTTAACTCCAATTGTTAATTGGAGTAACTTCAATTGTTAAATGGGTAATCATATTTACATTATTATGTGATAGCTTTGTTTTGAGCAAAGCACTACTTAAATCCAAGCTTTTTTTTTTTTTTAGAAAACTAAAATATCCACTTATGACTACACGCAGGGAGGATATTCTATGGCAGCAAACTTGAAGGATGATTCCTGACAAATTATCATACAGTGAGTTTTGTGACATCTCTCATCACTATTTTCCAGCCTCTCAGGTGTATAACTTCAGTGTTATCCTCAACTCCTCAGTCTTCCTTGCTCATATAGCCAGTTAATTGCCCAATCTTAACTGTTTCTACTTCCAAAATCTCTTGCTTCTGGCCTCTTTATTTCTACTCACATAACCCCCCACCCTAGTCAACTCATCATCCCTTGCCTATATTATTGTAATGACCTCCCAATCAGCCTCCAAGTCTCTTCCCATTCCCATCCATCTTCTATATAATGAACAAAGTGATTTTCCTTAAACATAAACCTGACCATAGCATTACGCTACTCAATGAACTGTAGTGTCCCCCTATTGCTTCTATGGTAATATATAATCTCCTGTGTTTAGTTTGAAGGTCCTATTCAGTCTGGCTGCAACCAATCTTTCTAGCCTCATCATACACTAATCTCCTTCCTATCCCTTATGATCCATCCAAACTGGTCTTCTCTCAATCTCTCACCCAGTTTCCTATCTCCTGTCTCCATGCCTATAATGCATTCCTACCTTACCTCCACCTCAAAAGATCCATCAGGATCCTTCAGGATGAAACTGAAGCGAATATAGTGAAGAATATAATGCCTTTCAAGATCCTCCTAACTGCTTGTGATTCCCCTTCCCTAGAGACCTCTTATTTATTTGGAAGGAAGGAAAATAACATTTATTAAATGTCAGCTGTATTTGATCCTCATAACTACCCTGGCATGGATGTGCTATCATTCCCATTTTATAGTTGACTAAACTGAGGCAGAGTTTAAATAACTTACCTAGAGTCACATAGTATCTGAGGTCAGATTTGAACTCAGGTCTTCCTGACTTAAGGCTCAGCGTGCTATCCACTGTGCCATCTAGCTGTATTTCTTCTCTATAGTTATCTAGTATAAACTTTTCCATGTACTTGTTCTTCCCCATTATAATATAAGCCTCTTAAGTGTAGGGATTACCACATAGTAGGCCCTTAAAAATGTTTGTTGATTGGTTGATCTCCCTCAACCATTATGTGACATATACTTGTGGATTCCTTTAATAAAAAAACTTATTTTCATTTATACTTTTTGATATCACATTTGTTCTGAACATATCCTTCCCCTCCATAAACAAGTGGTGTCTTAAAAGATTATAAAAGAAAGAAGAAAAAATCCACTTAGTAAAACTAACCAATATCTCAGTGTCAGTGGAGGCTGACAGTATATTTAACATTTTGTATCTATAGGTTTGCCCTCTGCAATGAAGAAAAGAATAGGCATTTTTTGGATTCTTCTCTCAGGCTATGCTTGATTACTGCACAATTGTGTGGAGTTCACTTCCCCTTTTTCTCTCCAGTTACTGTATTGTAGTCATTGTGCATTATTTTGTTGGGTCTACTCACTTCACTCTGTCAGTTCGTAAGAGTATTCCTATTCTCTAAATTCTTTATATTCATTCTTTCTTATGTTGTAGTAATATTCCTTTACATTCATATAACATGACTTGTTTAGTTCCTCCCAAATTGATAGAAATTTTCTTTGTTAATAGGTACTTGCTATTGTTACTTGTTACAACAATGACAACAACTATATATACCTTCCTCCAATGCTTATTACCTGTGTGACTTTTGGCAAATCACTAAATGGCTCTAGGCCTTAGTTTCTTGATCTGTATCTATCCTATCTATTTATCTATCTACACACATACAGAGAGAGAAAGAGAGATGCATGTATTTACATATGAATGTATGTATATAAGTATATACAAACACAAAGAATTTGAACTGTTTGGCATCTGAGGAGCCTTCCGTTTCTAAAATCTATGCTCTTACAAGCCTATGATTTTGGTTTATATATGGGACTTTTATGTCCCTGATCTCTCTGGGCAAATGTACCCAGCAACGGGATCTCTGGGTCAGAGAGTATGCACATTTTAGTTGTTTTTTTTTTTTTGGATCCTTCTAAATTGCTTTACAGGAGTATTGGACCAATTCATGTTTCCAAGGCAACAGTACACCAGCATATGTATCCTGTAGGAATTTCGTCACTGACCATTTCTATTCTTTGTCATCTTTGTCAATGTGCTTGAGTCAATAAGTCAAACTTCAAAGTTATCTTAGTGTTCACTTGTGATATATATGTTGTGGAATTGTCTTTTTTGTGGTTGTTAAACATACACTGGATCATATCATTACTCAATGAACTCTTTAGACTTCCCTGTTCTCATACTTTGACCACTTAACCATTGGGGAGTGTTCCTCTTATGTAATATAATAAGCATTTATTCTCTTCATATCTTAGCTATCACACCCTTAACAAATGTTTGATGCTATGATCTGTTTTTTCCTTAGTCAAAGGTTCCCCTTCTTATCCTAGCTGCATTGATTTTGTTCAACAAAGCTTTTGTATTTTATGTAATCAAAATGCTCTAGTTTGCCTTTTGTAATCTTACCCCATATTTGGTTTAGAATTCTTCTCTTACTACGGATTCATTTACATCAACATGGCCATATAACTTGTTAGTGGTATAACTTGGCAGATTGCTAATCTTAGCTCTGCAAATAATAGACATTGGGTCAATTAATTCTCTTTGGGCCTCAAATCATATTCTCTTCTGTGGAATACATTCACTGAATTATGTTATCTCTGCTATTCCTTCCAACTTTGACATTCTTGGTTTTAAGGTCTTTTCCTACTCTAATATTCAGTGTTCTACTAGAGAAATTTTGAAATGTTCATGACTTTCCTTAAGATAAAAGGAAGAAACATGAATGTCACAAAACTAGGTTTGAAAATCAGTTTCTTATTGGGAATCTAGAGATAAAAAGATTGTGGAGAGATTGAGTTTTCATTCTCCAAATGTTTCTAGGCTATACTTCATGAAATCTTAATGCATCCCCAGATGTTTCAAAATAGTAGTTAAAATTATGTTAATATTCCTGGTCCCAATTACAGCTGTGAGAAATTGAGCTTTGAGTCTCAAAAAACCCTCGTCTTACTGAGACTGCTTGATTCCTGGTGCCTGAGCTTCCTACTGACACTTGCTACAGGTGGAAACCCAGCTGACAACTCCAGCAGGAGAGGGGTAGCTCAGTGCTGAGGGGCTCCCTGTGCCAGGCTTGGAGCCTTTGGCCCCACACTGGCACAGCTGTGTCCTTGGCTAAGCACAGGGCCAAAAATAGCTAACACTGTCCAAGAACATCAGCCAGTAAAGGCTGAAGAAAACACTATTGAGAGACTGGAAAGGAATGTGGCTCATCAGTCCTCTCCAGTGCTGAGGGGAGAGCAGGTGTGGGTCTGGGGGCTAGTGTGAGAGTGAGAAATAAACCAATAATGGAACAGGAGATTACAGGGCTTTGGATCCAAAATTGTAAAGGTTGAAAAGGTTATCAAAGGAAATGGCACATGGAAGAATTCATAGCCTATTCCAGAATGCGGATATTTTTTTCCCATAATAGAAGAAGATCTGTTGGAGGAAAAGGGAGACAGCAGGTGCTGTTAATAGTCCTAAATAAGGGTACCAACTTCTGTCTCCCTCTGCAGTTGCTCATATGTAGCATTCCAAAGCAAGAAAATCTAGAACTTCTGGGCTTGTGTTTAGGTAGCTCCACTGTGCTGCAATTTCAGAATATTGTGAGCAATAAAGTATGAGAGTAAGATAATCAGAGGAGACCTCTCTCTTCATGGCAAAGCAGTGTGGTTCTGGAATCCAGTTTTCTCTGGGTAGTTTTCCCTGTGTTTCTTTGTACCCCTGTGGGGAACCTGTCCCCAGTGTCCCTGGAGAAACCATTTCTCTCAAGCTGAGGTCTTGTTTTTTTAGATATGCTTGTGTTGGGCATGATACATCCCTGGGTGGTGTGGAGTTTTACAAAGACTGACAGTGAGAGATCCTGGGACCCTTATCTTCCACACCCTTCCCCTTCCCTCTGTGACAAAATATACTTTTTAAGAGCATACTGATTTTGCATCTCTAGGACTCAAAAAATATACCTCTTGGATTTTCTCTCTGCATCATGGTTTCCTATTATGGCTTCGGGAAAAGAATGATTTTGCTTATTCCTTCAGCCTCAAGACCTAGTGGCTGGCACACAGCTAGATTCAAGGTTTTATTCTTTAGGTTGTAATGAAATGATTCTCTGGAGTTAATGCTGGAGTCTCCAGGGTGTTATTCATTAAAACAACAGTGATACTCATTTCCATCTCCATGTTAGCACCAGCTCCTGATCTCTATTCTCATCCATCTCCACATGCACCTTTAATATGCTTTTCTCTTTGCAATTTCGCATGGTGTGATCAATAAACACTTCTTAACAGACTTTCCTGCCCCGCCCCCAGAACTCTTAAAAGAGAATGTGTCGCTATCAACTCTTCCTCTTCTTGTATAAATAGAGCAAATCACACTCTGATTGGTGCTGCTGGTGACAGCTTAGAAGGATGGGATTTAGCAGTTTATTATGTCTGCCCTGACTTAAACCAGAGATAAGGTCAGAACTTGAATTCCTTACCTCTGCTAGTTGACTAGACTACATGGCTGAGTGTTAGGTCCCAGCTATGAACCCCTGACAGCATCTCTGTGACATCACAGTGAGCATTGTAGCCAAAGGCTTTGTCAGCAGGTCCCAGCAGTAGCTGAGAAGCTTCTATCAGCTCCAAATCCACTTGAGAGGAAAACAAAATTCCATCATAATGTTGACCAGCTGTGGATAAAGAAGATTTTTCACAGAAGGAAGCTGGAGAGGGAAAGAAATTCAGAGACCATTACCTTACCCAAACATAAAATCATAAATTTAGAGCTCTAAATCAACTCTTAAAAGGGACGTTGGAGGCCATCATGTCCAATCCCATCACTCTACAGAGAGGAAACTGAAATACAGAGAGCTTATGTGCTCACACACCTTGTAAGAGTCTGAAGCTAAATTTGAACTCAGTTCTTGATCCAAGTCCAATATTCTATCCACTGCAACACCTGGCTGCCTAAAGTTTATAAGAGTTTTGCAAAAAAAAATACTTCATTCAACAGATTTTAGATACTTCAGATACAGATGTTCCTAGGTGATCTGGGATTTTTAAAAGAGATTACTCTGCCTAGTCTACCTCACCTTTCTTAAACCCAGACAGATTTTCCTGTTTCCAAAACATACCACTGCCTATGATTGACTGAAGCTAGTCCAGTAAACCTACATCTGTGGGGAACCCCCAGAAATAGAGGACCTTTCACATTTCCTTTTCATCTGCCCTATACACGTAGAAATGAGCCAGAAGTTACTTGGGATAATTTTAACTAGTATTTACTTTAGAACATTATTGGGAAAGGTCAGTCACTTACTGTCCGACCTGGACACATACGTGTTTTCTTAGAGCCTCCTATTTGCATTGGCCACTTGGAAAAATCAGTGGAGTTATTCTAGACACTTCTGCTAATGGAATACAGTGATTCATTGACCTGGTGACTCCTTTTATGAAATCAACTCTAAAATTTTGCCTGTTTTTATAGTCACAAAACTTGACTTTACTGTCATATTTTTTATAACTTATTGTAATGATACTATAGCATCTACTCTTTGATCTTCAATTCTTTCGTTGGCCTTTAACCAAAAGTAATGGATTTCTGTGCTAGCCTGATCCCACCTAACCTGTCCAGATGTGGAAGGAAGAGCATATAGAAGGAGCAAAGGGTTTTAAAGATACTTCTTCTTGAAAAATCCCACTAAGAAAGACCAAAGATCTTGGAATTAATGTTTATAAAATGAAACTCAAGGGAACTAGGTTTGGAGGTTCATTTTGAATGCACCCACATCATTCATCCTATTAGCTTAATCTATAAGAGAGAGCAGAATCTGGTGGAAAGCACCCTGCACAAGGAATCACAAAACCTTCTTTAGTCAAATGATCACAGACAAATTACTTTACTCTTCTGTAAAATATGAATTGTCTACTATATACCAGACACTGCTCTAGTTTCTAGAGATACTAAGACAAAAATGAAATGAATCCTTGCTCTCAAGGGGGTTATGTTCTACTAAAGAGAAACATGTATAGGGACAATAAATTTTAAAAATACAAAATAAATGCAAATTAATGTTTAGGACAAGGAGAATACTATCAATTTATAGAATCAGAAACATTTTCTAATCAGAACTATTACTTGAGCTGACCCTTGAAGGGAGCTAGGGATTCTCAGAGGTAAAGGTGAGGAAGGAGAGGAACACAGGAATAAGAAACAACATATGGAAAGACAAAGAAACTGGAGATAGAATGTCTTGGATGAGAACATTAAGTAGTCCAGTTTGTTTGGAAGGGTGAGTTCATGAGGGACAGAAATGTGGAATCACTATGGAAAGATAGGTTAGAGTTAGACTGGGAAAACCTTAAATGTGAAGAAGAGGACTTTATGCTACATTTTATCTTAGAGGCAATAGGGAGTCACTGAAATCAGGGGAGTGACAAGGTCAGCACTTTAGGAAGCCCAAATTTGAAGCAGTGATAGATATGGATTGCAGAAGGCAGGGATTTGAGGCAGAGACATCACCTACCAGGCTGTGACAATAGTCTGTACCAGAAGTGTCAAATACATGGCCCACAACACTCTTCTGGCTTAAACCACATTCCAATATAATTGGGAAATATTTAACAAAATAAATTAAAATACAGTAAACATGGTTTTCCAAGTCATTATGTACCTACAAGGATCTTTATATATGGTTTAATGGCCCTGATTCTATTTGAGTTTGACACCACTAGTCTAGACTAAAAGTGAAGAGAATCTGAACTAAAGTGGCTCTGTTTGAGTTAAAAGAAAGAGATGGAAGTGAGAGATGTGGTGGAAGAATTGACAAGACTGGGCAACTGATTGGACATGCAAAACGAGAGAGAAGGAAAAGTTGAGAACAACTCCAATGTTGCAAACCTGATTGACTTGAAGGATGATTTTGCCTTTGATATTCAGGAACTGTACATATATGTATATATATGTACGTACATATATATATATTTAAAAGAACTCCCAATACACTCATGTCATATCCAGTTTTACAATTATCTTTGTTAATGTATTAACATTAATGTTAATTAATGTTAATGTATTGACTCTCTCCCTCCTCTACAACCTCCTCAAAAGCTAGAATACTGACCTGTCTAAACTTTATATCTCTCCTTTGAGACCTTGGGCAAATACGTTCTCTGGGCCTCAGTTCCTTTATCTATAATATGGGAGGGTTAGACTAGATCAGGGGTGGGGAACCTGCAGCCTTGAGGCCACAGGTGGCCTTCTAGGGCCCTGGGTGCAGCCTTTTGACTGAGTCCAAGTATTACAGAACAAATCCTTTTATTAAGGGGACTTGTTCTGTGAAGTTTGGATTCAATTAAAGAGCCGCACTTGAGGGCCACATGTGGCCTTGAGGCTGCAGGTTCCCCACTGCAGGACTAGATAACCCCTAAGGTTCTTTTTCAGCTCTAAATCTGTGATCTTTTAATTCCTAACACCCAGCACAGTCTTCTGCCTACAGCATATGTTCAACCAATGCTTCTTTGTATAGTATTTTTATATTCATTGTATCATTCTATGTTCCTTCAAGCTTTAACATTTTATTATTAGTTTCTGACTTTAAGAGAATTCTCTCTGGGCCTTCACAACCTCCTCCCTCCTGTCCTGAAATCATGGTTTTACACTGAGGTTTTAACCCGACTGTAGCTCATAACTCAAGCTTCCAGCTTTGTTCTTCCGCTGTGATGCAAGAGAGAAGGAATAAAAGTCAGGGATCAGGGAAGGGAGGGGGATCTGGGGGAGCAAGCTGATGATGGTTGCAAATTTGATTTATTAGAAATCATGCTGAAACTCCCCTCGTTTTTCCTCCCCCACCCATCATCTGCATGTGGCTTCTCCACCCCAGCTGTGCAAGACAGAATCATCCCTTTGACTGACCCTCTCCTGTCCTCCCCAGCCCCATTGGCAGTTATCTAGCCAACGTACTTGCCCATACTTAATATTCCTTCCCAAGAGAACCTTCCTTCTTTTCCGGTGTTAAAAGCCCAAAAGAAAATCATATTGCACTAAAACTTGGTTGTGTATCTCTTAAGCTTTCCCTCTCTGTCTTCACCTGGGATGAGGGGGAAAGGGAGGAACAGAAAAGTATCTTGCTTACTTTTTTAAAAAAGAGAACTGGAAACTCCTTGGATTGAAAGGATAAAATCTAATCTATCTCCTCAGTTTGGAGCAAGAAGACACATTATGGAATTCTAGCATTTTGGAGTAGAAAGTAAACAGAGATAATTTAGGATGAACCTTTTCCTTTTAGAAAGGAAGGAATTAAGTCCCAGAGAAAGTAAACAGATTTCCCAAGGTTACATAAAGAGGTTATGGCAGCACTGAACCTAGAATCTAGGTCTCCTTACTTCTGGGGCAGTGTTCTCTCTACCCTACTCTCATATGACAGTATCAACATCGATTGTGAACTCCAGTCACTCTATCTCTCCATGATTTCCCAGTCTTTCACTCCTTTTCCACATTCTTTTTTCCCCTTTGAAATTTTGACCCTGTAGTTAATCATTTCAGATTTATACTAGTCTCTCGCCTCAAATTCTTTGCCCTCTTCATCTCTCATGCCTTTTAAAACGCTAAGACTGTGTTCTGCCCACTATCTATCTTTTCTATTTCTACATTTATACTACTACATGTTATTGGAGAATATCTATACTGAGAGGATACACCACAAATTTGTTACCTAGTGTTAACTGGGTCTTCATTGCCGAATAGCCATTTATTCAGTCTTCTCCAATTTACTTTCTATAACAGTTCCTGCATTGAATGTTCCAAGCTTCTTTTTTCTTCAAGCCACCTTCAGGTCCTTCTTTCATCTGAACAAAGGACCTTACCTCATATTTTATCAGGAAAATAAAGTCCATTCACCATGAGCTCCTTAGTCTTCCCAGTTGTATCCTTCAGATCCCTGCTCCATTTATGATTTACTCTAATTTTAGATAGAGTGGCAGCCTTTCTCTTTGCTAAAGTCGGTCCTTTCACTTATGTCCATGATCCTATTTCTTCCCTCCTACTCTGGGAGATTGTTTCTTGGCTCATATCCATTTTTCTCTCTGATTTTCTTCTTCATGCTCTGAATGCTTCCTTCCTACCCACAAAACGTGCAGGTCTTTCCATCCTGAAAAAAAACCAAAATAAAACAAAACAAAAAGCTTCATTTGGCCTTGCAATTCCCTCAAAGTATTTTTATTATCTTACAACTAAACTCCTAGAAAGCCATCTGGACAGAATACTCTACTTCTGACCTCTACTGACCTCTACTTCTTGACATCCCACTCGTATCCTTGCATTCTGTCTTCTGCCCCCAATACCTGCCTGAAACTGCTCTCAGTGGCAACTAATAATCTTTTAGCTGCTAAATACAGTGGCGTTTGTCACCATCTAAATCCTTCTTGACCCCTCTGCAGCATTTAACACTGTTGACCACTTCCTCTTGCTGGATCCTTCCTTCCCTGACTTTTCATGATGCTTCTTTGTACTTGCTCTTCTCTAACTTGTCCAACTGTTCCTTCTCAGCTTCCCTTGCAAGATGATCACCTGTATCACATCCTCTAAGTGGGATGCTAGCAAGGATATATCCTCAACTCTCTTCTCTCTCTCTTTGTGACACCAACTTCAATACATTCAGTTATCGTCTATGCATAGGTGCTCCCAAATTGAAATTTCCAATCTTGAGCTTTACCCCAAGTTCTATTCCAGTATCAACATCTTCCTAGTGGACACATCCACCTGGATGACCTATAGGTTCTCAAATTTAATATGTCCATAAGTGATCTTGTTATCTTTCTCCCTAAATACAACCCTCTTTTTAGCTTCCACATTTCTGTCAAAAGTACCATCATCATTCTAGTCACATGGGTTCACAATGTCATTTAAAATTTTTTTTCTATTCTTTTCCACCATATCCAGTGTTTCTAAATATTATGGATTCTGCTATCATAAAATATTTTCTTCACTTTTTTCCTACTCACATTGTCATCACCCTAGGCCAGTCCCTCGTCACCTCTTACTTGGACTATTACAAAAATTTCTACCTGAATCTAGTATTCTCCTTTTTCTCCTTAACAAAGCTACCAACATAATCTTCCTAAAGCACAAGCTTGAACACACTGCCATTCTGCTCAAAAAGCTTCGATGGCTTTTCTCTAGGATTTCCTCTAGCATTAAATACAAACTCCTCTGTTTTACATTTAAATCCCTTCAAAATCTGGCTGCAACCTACTTTATTTTACATTACTGCCTACCATGTAATCTGCATTCTAGCCAAACTGGCCTTTGCTGTTCTCCTAACATGACATCCCATTTCTTTTGTATATCTATTCTGTCCATTTATAAGCTTTGCTCTTGCTTAGAATGTTCTTCCTCTTTATCTCTATCTATTAAAATCCCTAGTTCCCTTGAAAGGCTTAGCTCAGATGTGGCTTCTAGAACTACCAGGTGGTGAGAAGACCAATTACCATGAGGGACATCTTTCCCCTTTTTCCTTTTCCCCCTAACTCCCTCTCTCCTTTGGCAATCCCAGATCTCATCTGGGACCACTCTCTGGTGAGGAGACAAAAAGTCACCACTGTGGGACCTTACTGCCGTTGCCTTCCCTTTTCACTTGGACTGCTTGAATGCTCACACAACTTGGATGATATAGGAGTCAATAACTCTATTTCTTTTGGCAAGATGGACCAGCAGATCTTACTGTCTACCCTGTCACTGATCCTGAAGTACTCCATGTTGTACCATCTGCCCTGTCACTGTAGTCCCTGTGGTCCTTGAGCACTGTCATCTGACCTACTTTAGTAACTCCAAAACCCTCGGACCTTGTCATCCACCCCACTGATATAAACTTAGGACTTCCAGGTATTTCCATGTGACTTGCAGCTGAGCTTTCTTTTATACATTGTCTCTCCCAAATAGAGTATGAGTATCTTGAGAGTTCTTACTTTTTCTATTTATATCCCCAGTCTTTGGTATATAGTGTTTAATAAATGTTCCATTTACTTATCTTCTCCCACCTCACAGTAAAACAAAATTTTCTGAGAGCAGAGACTGTTTCAGTTTTTTCTTTTCATCCCCAGTACCTACTAGAATGTTTTATGTGTAGTTGGCTTTTAATATATGCTTGTTGAATGAACTGGTTGATGTCTTTGGATAGATGAAGAAACTGAGTGTTAAAAAGGTGAAGGGATTCATCCCAAGTCACACTGTGAGTTAGTAGTAAAACTGTGTCTCCTAGCTCCCACTCTAGTGTTCTTTTGACTATATGTCACCTATTATGATTACAGAGAAGTCTCCATACAGTTCTTAGAGAACTTACTACTTAGCTGCACAGTGTTTCCACAAGGCTACCTTCCATCTGCTTCATACGTACATATTTACATGTTATTCCCCTTATTTGAATGAAGATTTCCTGAAAGCAGATACTGTTTTTTGCATTGCTTCCCCATTTCTTAGCACAGTGACTGCCATGTAGTATCACAAGCAATGCTTGCTGATTGATTGATCTAAAATATCTACCAGATGAAATTTAAGCTCATTCTTTTTTCCTGTGAATTCCACACCTTGCCAAAACACAAAGGTATCAGATACCCTGCCACTATGTGGTCCTCATTACTTTTACTACTACTGCCACTTCTTCTTCCCCTCCTCCTCCTCTTAATACTACTGCTATATTTCCAAACACCATTACCACCACTACTACTATTACTTCTATGTAATTTATGATTGCTTTGGTTTTTAATGAGAGTAAACTGAAGAATAATTTGGGTGAACGAACCTCTATTAAACAACTAGGTGAGATCTTGTATTTGAAAGCTCTTTGTATTCTGTAAAGAATTACTTCTTGTCTCAGATCCAACCAGGCTCTTGGAATGATGCCCAGAGAGGTAATATTTACTCATTAAATGTAAGCTCCTTGAGGGAAGAGAAATTTTTTGTTTTTGTCTTTGTATCCCCAATGCCTAGCCAGTCATTGACCTGCCCAGGATACAATAAATGATTGTAGAATTAGATTGAATTGGTTTCATTAAAGCTCTATAATTTATTCAACATGGATCCCTCCTCCCTTTATACAAACTGTAACCCTTGCACTCATTAAAAAATGATTCTTCGTGAGTTCTTAACTAAAGAATTCACCTGCTGACCACCATTCCTATGATGAGCTCTTCTGAACTTAGCCTGGTCCTTGGGAGAAAAATAAAATATTTTAATTCCCAGACTTATACTGATGTGAGACATTGTTAATATTGTCAACATTGTTAGGGTGCTTGAAATAACAGATGAAGTATCACTTACCCTAACCAAGATCAAATTCAATGGCAATTATTCCTCCAGTCAAGTGGATATGAGAGAGTGTGTGTGGGGGGGATACATGTCTTTTTTACAAATACAACAGAAATTCTGTCCCCATTAATAATTGAAAACCACTTACCTCTCAGGATAAAAGACAGCGGGTGAGTTGATGGTGAATAGCACAGGGTGAAAGCAGAGGATTTAACATAGGAAACTATAATTAATGGCCAAATCAAGAAGAGAATATCCTGGTGCCATCCAGATCATTTGAGGAGAGTTATGGTCCTCAATCAGATAGCTTTCAAAAGACACCAAATATGAAGCCTACACCAACTGAAAAACACCTTGAGATGAATAGGTATTCTTCAAAAAACAGACTGAATAAGTTTAAAGACTCCAGAGGAGAGACTTTGGATTTTGATCAAAGTCACCTGTCTTTTTCAATTCACTTCAACATTTCATGCAATGCATAACATTGCAGGAAATTTAAAAAAAGGAATGGTTCCTTGTCTTCAGAGAGGTGTTGTTGTTGTTATTGTTGTGGCTGTGGTTATTTTGTTTTGTTTTTTGGGGTGAGAGGTTGGATGGGGGTGAAGAGAAGATGCTTTGTGGACAGCATAGAAGCTATACCCATTAAATGAGATTTCCTAACTTTCTGGGTAAAGGCTTTAGCCAGTGAGAGTACTGAAGAGGAACGTAGAAGTCGTGGATTTTAGTATGAAATTTGCCACTGTCTTATAAGAAGTGTGACATAATGGATGATGGACTCTTTGGATTTTCAGTTGAGGATTTGGGTTCAAATATCACTCTTCTTAGTGACCTTAGCAAGTCAACTAATCTCACTGGGTCTCAGTTTATTCATCTGTAAATAATGAGAAAGTTTTTTTTTTTCCTATATCAGCTCTAAGTTCCCTTTCAAGACTAATTTCTGTAGGCTTAAGACTCTGGGCAAGTCACACCATAACTCTGAGATAGTTTTGGCATGTATAAAATGAAGAATTTGCATTTGTATAGTGGGAAAACAACAACCACTACCACTATTGGCTCTAGAGTCAGAGGATGCAGGTTCAAATCTTCAATCTTATGTCATCCACCCTAGTGACCTTAGGCAAGTCACAATCTCCATGGGAATTAGTTTCTCCATCTGTAAAATGAGAGTCTTGCACTAGTTAACTTTTGAAGCCCCTTCCAGCTCTAGGTCTATAAAATGATTTGTAGGAATCTTTCTACTCTTAATATTCTCAGAGCCTCTGAAGACATGAGCCAAAAGACTCTTAAAAGGCAACCCATGGCTTCGTGCCATGCATTATACACAAGTGTTTTGCCCCAAACGGTATTGATATTACGTGGAATATAAAGTATAAAGACCCAAACAGAAGTCCTCTGTAGAAGGGAGTAGGAAACTGTACAGATGGGTCAGGAGAACAGCATGTCAATACTAAGATTGAGCAGCTGGCCAGCCCAAGGGAGGGAAGCCAACTGGTGGGAACTTGTTGGCTCTCCACTATACCATGTTCCTGCCCTCTTAAAACTGTTCTCTGTGAGAAAGAGAGGAAAATGGCCCACATATTTCTTGCCAAAACCTTCCTCACTGCAGACCTCCAAGGGTTCCCTCAAGCAGCCTTGCCCTCCCACCCACTTTGACAAACCTCACTCCCCACCCCCCAACACCAGTGCCCTGTTTAACTGTCAGCCAGGGCACTCGGGTGTGCCTTCAAGCCAATCACAAGCCAGGCGCCAAGCTGCACTCACACACAGAATGGCATTGACTCTGTAATGCCGTCGAGGGAGACACTGTCTCCTTTAGAATCAATCCCCCCTTTTTTCTTTCTCTTTGCAAAATGTGGAAAACAGCACATGCCATAAAATATGTTCCACACTTGTGCGGCCCCAGGGAAGACGCTGTCCTCGGGGGGATGCAGCTTTGACTTTCCGCCTGCGTCTTCAGGGCCGGTTTTCATTAAACAGAGCTTTTGAAAATGGCAAAGTAATAATTTGCTAAATAAGGCCCATGAACAGCTTGGTTTTGCAAATTATGATTTAAAAAAATTCTGAGAAGTTGGTGTAAGGAAGGCCCAGTTAGATGAAAAGTGGCCAGCTTTGAACACACTGAATTGGAATAACCTCCCTGGCTCTGTCTGGCCCCACCCTCACACTAGTTATGTGTTCATTAAACAAACTGCATTAAAATGAATAAATGCCATCTGCTCTGTGGGGGGCAGGGCAGTATGCTCTAGTGGATTAGGCAAAGGATGGGTAAAGAGGTTGGAAAATCCTCTTCTTCAACCTACTTTTTACTTTCTGGGAATGACTGGCATCCAGGACACTCCCAAACTGGTGTTTCCCTTTTAGGGGCAATTGCCATTAGTTTTGGTCTCCCTCCTAAAGCTTCAGTGAACATGATCAGTAAATAAATTAATCAACTGACCAGTCAGCACATACAATGGAGGACTTTTTCTCTGGGGGGCAGGGTACAAAGGTGAGCAAAGCAGGGTCTTCGGCCTCAGGGAGCTTCTAGGTAAGCTTCGGGAATGAGACAGATAAGAAAAGTAACAATTCAAGGTACTAAATGATAAGTCCTCCTCTGATGCCCTATTTCGGCCCATGTGGATAATCTTCTCCAATAATGGTTTATATGATCACAAGTTCTAGTAGGTCCTGCCAAGTCGGAGAAGCTTCAAGCACAAACCTGGCAGGAAACTGGGTGTTTAAGGAAGCCATTCCTTACTCCCCAGCTGCCAGTACTTCCCCACTCCCTACCCCCACAAATTAACTTGTATAAGTAGCTAATAATAATAGCCAATATATAATACTTTAAGGTTTGCAAAACATTTTGTGTAGATTATCTAACTTTATCCTCACAATAACCTTGTAAGGTAGATAATTTTCTAGATGAGGAAACTGAGGCTGAGAGCAGTTAAGTAACTTTCCCAAGGTCACACAATTAAGTAAATGTGTGAGATAAGGTCTTCCTGATTCCAAGTTCTGTGTTCTATCCTCTGGGCCACTTAGCTGTGTTGTATCCATTTTGTATCTAATATGTGTGTGTGTATGTATGTGTGTGTACATGTACATATGCACACATATATATGTATGTATATGAACATTTTCTCTCACACCAATAAAACATAAATTGAAGGATGGCAAGGACAATGTACAGAAGGGTTTAAAACTGAGTTGGGGTTAGGGGATATTTTCATTGGCAAAATCACAATCTTTGAAGTGCATAATTAAATAAATGATAAGATTTGGGCTAGTGGCACCAAATGAGTGCTATGGATGTGAAGAGGAGTAGGAGATAGTATAGTCTAGCATGGGCAAGGCCTGAATGAAAGTGTGGGATTGGACTCTTGTTAGATGAGCTCTGTTCAAAGTCATACAATGTTAGAACTGGAAGGGTTCTTAATAATTATCCAGTGAAGGGGTCTTTAACCTGGAGCCAATAAACTTTTTTAAACATTTTAAATCTATTTTATGCACTTAAAAACATTATTCTGGGAAGAGATCTACAACCTTTGTCTGACAGCTAAAGAGGTCCTCGGCACAAAAAGATTACCAGCTCCTGATCTGGTGAAAAGACACTGAGCTGCAGAGGAAGACGGCTTGGCTGAAGTCACATCCCAAATCAGCAGCAGAGCTGACTAGAACGCAGATCCTCTATATCACAGTATCATAAAAGCAAAGAAAGAAACCTCAGAAAACAAAGAAAATGCTTTCACCCAAGATGGAGGTGACAGGGACAATGTTCATGGAAGAGATGGCCACTGAGCAAGGCCTTGAAGGGAGGGAAGAATTCCAACAGGTAGAGACGAAGCAGGGTTCCACTTTAGATCTATGAGATAGTTAGCTTAGGCAAAGTTGTGACAGGGCACCAAAAGATAAGTTCAGGGAACAGTTAGCAGGACACTTTGATAGGGATAGAGAATTAATGAATGTGAAGAATATAACATCAGTCTGGAAACCTAGGTTGGAGCCACATTGAGTTACACTTTAAATACCTATCTAAGGAGATTGTATTTGATCATAAAGGCAATAGGAAACTCCCTAAATTTTTCTGTTTCTTTTAAAATTACTTTTTGTTGATATTTTCTATTTCCTTTCCCTTCCCCTTTTTGCTCCCGGAGAGCCATCCCATGTGATAACTAGTATTTTCTGGAGAGGAAAAAAATGTCAGCACAATTAACTGAAACATTGAGAAATTCCCCAAACATGGGCAATATGTAACATCTGTAGATCTCCCACCTCCATGAAGAGGTAGGTTGGGGGTGTCTTACCATTTATCTTCATTCAAGCCCTATCAGATCTTCATGATTTTGATATGTTTACTTTTGGTTTTTTGGTTCATCATTATTCTCTTCATTTATATTATCGTGATTAGTGTGTATATTTTCTTGGCTCTGTTTACTTTTATCTGAATTAATTTATATGTTTCTATGTTTTTATCATAAACGTTTCTTATAGCACAGTAATATTCCATTGCATTCATGTACCACAATTTGTTTTGCTATTTCCCAATTGATGGGCATCTACTTTGTTTCCAATTTTTAATTGCTGCTATAAATATTTTGGAGTGTATGGGGACTTTTTTCTTATCAATAGCTTCCTTCAAGTATAAGCTCATAAATGGAGTCTCAGGTTCAAAGGGTATGAACGATTTAGTCATTTTATTTGGATAATTCCAAATTGCTTTCCAAAATGGCTGTACCATTTCACGGTTCCACTAATAATGTATTAGTGTGTCTATCTTTCCACAACCTCTCCAACATAGATTTCTGTCATTTTTTTTCCAATTTGCAGAGTTTAAGGTGAAACCTCAGAATTGTTTAGATTTTTCTTTCTCTTATTATTAATAATTTAGAGCATTTTTTCCATGTAGTTGCTAATATTTTGCAGTCATCCTTTGGAAAACTGTTGATATCCTTTGACCATATATATATGTATATATGTATATATATGCATATATATATGTGTGTGTGTATACATATGTATGTACGTACATATACACACATAAAAACATAGAAAGATCTATATGGACTGATAAAGACAGAAGTAAACAGAGCTAAGAAAACAGTATGCACAGTAACCACAATAATATAAATAAAGAGAACTATGACACACCAAAAAATAAAAATAAATATAACAAAATTATAAAGATCAAATAGGACTTGAATGAAGAGAAATGATAAGACACCCCTAACCTACCTCTCATGGAGGTGGGTAATTCATAGATGTTATACATTGCCCACATTTTGGGACTGTTTTGAGAAAGTCAATCAATTGTGCTGACTTAAAAAAAATAGAGTCCAGATGATTAGAGGGGTCTTGAATCGGAGAATGAGGATCTATAGTAAGTGGAAAGAGAAGATGGATGATGGAGTGAGAGAAATTCTTTTGGGAAAGAAACACAAAAAAATTAAATTAAAAAACTAAGAAGCAGTACTAGCTGAAGGGGAAGAGAGGAAGGGGGAATAGAAGTGAGGTGAAGAGAGCCAGTGGAAATAGAGCTACTTAAAAAAAAGACTGAAGTAAATGAAGAAGCATAATACCATTTTGCAACAGAAGGAGGAAGTTGAAACTGAAAATCTTCTGAAGGTAACATGTATGCATCTAAGATAAGAGGTGGAGTTGTCAAATGGGGAAAAAAATCTTTGTATCAAATTTCTTTGATAAGGGTTTGGTACCTAAGATACATAAATAATTTCATATATATATACATATATATGTATATATGAAATTCCTCCTGTCCCCTTATATATGCAATATATAAATTATACACATTCATTACGTATACATACATAAATCTCTGTATGTGTGTGTGTATACACAGAGAGAGAGAGAGAGAGAGAGAGAGAGAGAGAGAGACAGAGAGAGAGAGAGAGAGACAGAGAGGAGAGAGAATGAGAGTCAGTTTTCATCACCCTTCACCAGCTATCTCTCTTCACTCATAGGAGCATTCATCAATGGAATCCTCTCCCACTCCAAAGTAAGGCCTCCTTCCTTTCCCCTACTTTTCAATTTGCCTCATTCCTCTTACCCCAGGCTCTTCTGTAGCTTCTTCTCCTTCTGAGATCACAGAGTGACCTTCCCCCTACTTCTAGCCTTTGATTTGACCCTGCCACATCACACTCTTCTCTGTCTCCTTTCTCCTCTCCCTCCCTTTCACATACCTACTATGTTGTAATGTAGTCCTCCGAAAGAACCTTTATCTGTGGGCAGATGTGGGACTCAAGGCAGTTGATCGGGGTAGAATATTTCAATTTAGGGGCCCTCTGTTTAATGTATCATTAAATCTGTGGGAATAGATAAGCTTAACAAAGAAGAAAATAGAAAATGAGAAGAAAAAAGCTAATCAACCAATCAACTAACAATTATTAAGCTCTTACTGTGTACCAGAAACTGTGCTGTGCTCTAGGGATACAGAGAAAGGTCAAGAAAGAGCTCCTGCAGTCTTATTGATGAGATAACATGCAAACAACTACGTATAAACAAGATATATAGAGGAGAAATTGAGGATTGTCTTAGAGAGTACTAAGATTTAAAAAGACTGGTAAAGGGTTCTTGCAGGGGGTGAAATGTTAGTTGAGACTTTAAGGAAACCAGGGAAGTTAGGAGGTAGAGATGAGCAGGAAAAGTATTCCAGCAGTGTTCAGTCAGTGAAAATGCTTGGGAATCAGGAAACAGTGTCATGAGCAAGGGACAACAAGGAAACCAGTGTCATTGAATCACTGAGTATATGGACAATAGTCAGGTGTAAGAATACTGAAAAGGTAGGAAAGGGCCTGATTATGAAGGGTTTTAAAAGTCAAATAGAAGAATTTATATTTGATTCTGGATGCAATAGGGAGCCACTCAATTTTATTGAATGAAGGTGGGTTGAACTTTAGGAAGATCAATTTAACAGCTGTGTAGATGGGTTGGAGCTAAGAAACTGTATAACTGAGAAGCAGCTTGGTGTAGTGGATAGGAAATTGGACTAACAATCAGCGAGACCTGAGTTCAAATTCTGCATTGGATATTAGCTATGTGATCCTGGGCATGTCCTTTAAACTCTCTGTGTCATATAAAATGAAGACCTTGACTTTATGGATTCTAAGGTACTTTCCAGTTCTAAAGCTGTGATCCTAATGGAGTTATACCTAAAATTTGAGCAAATTTCATGAACTCTGTCTGCTCAGAGAAGGTTTTTGATTTCTCTCCTTGTTCTTAACTGTATTTTAGAGATGATGTAGACAGATAAAGGTTTATAAGACAGACAAACTATGCATGGATATCAATTGCCATCAGTCCTCCTTTTTTCCTGTCTTTGCAGTCCCTTACAACAGACTCAATCTAACCCATTGCGTATCACAAAAATAAATTTTTGAAAGGAGGATGTAACTTGAGTATCTTTTCTATGAATGATCACTAGAGCTCCAGCAACCCCATATCAAGCCATATCCCATAATGGCATTCAAGGAACATACTTTGGTGACCTCTGAAGTCCCTTGCAGTATGAATACTCTGAGATTCTATGGTTCTAGGATTGTATGAGGATATGTTTGACCAGCTGGATCTTCAGAAAGTCCATCTCCAAAAGATAGTCCTCGCACTGGAAAACTGAGGACCTGCCATATTTACTTCAGCATTCTTACTCTCTTCTTTACTGTCCTTTTCACTACAACTGTGCTTTGCTTATAATTTTGACTTTCTTCTGCTTGTTTGTTAGCTCTGGCAGATGTTTCCTGCTCCTCTTTTATTTTATTTTCTTTTTCTAAGGACTGGCCTAAGGCCACTCATGTTACCTCCCTGAGTCTTAGTGGAGTGAGTGGAATAACAGTGGAATCTCCCCAATGACTGTGACCCCTGTATGTTCCTCCATCATATTATGTCTGAATAAATATTAATAAGAAAAATGGTATAAGAGCTCATTGAGAAATCCTGCAAATATTTGCCCTGTGTGTTCCCTTTTCCAGCCCCCTTGGCTCTCACAGAAACACTTTTTACAACTGGGGCCTACGGCTCTACAGAAGGTGCCAAAAAACAAACCCTCATTCTGTTTTCTTGGGGGAAGCAGAAAAGCAGCCTATGCTTGGTGCCCAGCACAGTGGACCCCTGGTTACCCTCCCACCTCAGTGTTGGCTGAAGCAGTCCAAGATACATCTCTCATTGCTTTCTTCTTTTGCCCTCCTTCTATCTCTCCAAGATTTTCATTCAATGGCTGTTCCTGTATAATTTCACTGAGCTCTACTATGAGGGGTTTAAAATCTGATGGAATTTGTGAAACAAAAGTGAGGATCCTTAAGGATGTGTGTGTGTGTGCGTGTGTGTGTGTGTGTGTGTGTGTGTGTGTGTGTGTGTGTGTGTGTACTATGCAAAGGAGGAAAGGAAAGAAAAGGACAACTACATTCTTAGAACTGAAAGAAATCAGATTTGAGACTTTTTGTCGAAGAGGAAGGAGCCAGATATTTTGAGAAGGAAACAGCTGCTTATTCTTGAAAGAATAATATAGTAAAACTATAGAAGCTATCAAGTGAGAGATCCTCCAGCAAAATGGTCAAAAAAGAAAGACAGACTAGTAGTGCTTGGTGGGTCATTACTCAGTGTACTAAAGCAGTTAATTGTTGAGTTTATAATAAAAGAGAGGTTTGTTGTTATTCTTGGGCATGTAACAAATACATCGCAAAGAACCTCCCAAGACTTTTCAAAATAGATGACTATGACCCACTTTTGTCGAGTCATGTGAGCAAAAATGACATGGGAGAGAAAACCTGAAAAGTATTGCCAAAGATTATGAAACCTTGGCAAGAAACTAAAGGTGATAAAGGTATAGGTTGTATTTTACTCACTATTGACCATTAAAAACAAGGGATGTAGAAAAGTAAAACTGATTTGAGAAGTAAACAGTTGACTGAAGGTGCTGATAGTTGATTTTGATTTCTGGTCTGTGGCCTGAAAAGATAAGGATGACAGATTCCTGGCCACGGATGGAGTACACATAACAAATGTGGGTAAGAATATGTCAGTTGTCTTGCAAATATAATTACAAGAGCTCTAAATGAAAAAAAAAAGGTGGGGAAGAGAGAAGGTTGTTTATGCATATAAATCAAAATAGATACCATAGAAAGTAGGCACAATGAAGGAAGAATAGCAGTTGAGACATTCTTAAGTACACAGGAGACAAAATTCAAGAAAGGAGCCAGTAGTGAAATCCATGTTCTCAAATTTTTACTCTACTGACCAAAATTTAGAAAACAAGCAAGAACTGGAGGCCCTGATAGAAGAAAGTAAATTTGAACTTATAGTTATAACTGCAACTTGATGGAATGAAACCCATGTCAGAAATGTGACTTTGGTTGGGTATGCCTTATTCGAAAGAAACAGGAAAGCTAAAGACTTAAGGATGTAGATGGTGGAGTGAGGTGTGGGAGGAGGCAGAGAGCATGGTGGGAAGCATTTGATGAAGCTCCATAAAGAAACATAAGCAATTTTATCATCAGTGTGTATATATCCTAAATATATCCTGGACAGAAAGAGGGAATATATCAGAAGTTTGGGAAACAAATCACAAACTTGGCATAGGCTGAAGTAGTGATAATTATAATTATTCTGTGTGTGTGTGTGTGTGTGTGTGTGTGTGTGTGTGTGTGTCCCTGCCCTGCCCTGCTTTGATTTAGCTTGATGATAATTTTGGCCTTCAAAAGATATAGGAATTGACAAAGAAAAATTATATTCTGCTTCTGATTGTCACTAATGGGAAGAGATTCTAAATGTTGTGAACCTTGGGTGAAATGACTCCTGCCTCCTATAGCTTTTGATAGAGAATAAGATGAAAGTTGAAAATAGTCTGACATGAGTGCTAGAAATTGGGAAAGAAGATTTCAAAGACTTCATAGAATTTCATGAAGTAAGATAGTATTAAGAGGGAAGAAAAAATACTCCAAGATGGAATTCTCAAGTTAAAAGGAAACAATTCCAATGAGAAAGAAAAATGGGAGTTGTCTAAAGGGACTTTTGTGGATTTACAAATAATAGATTTCTAAAAGATAGAAGTACAGGCCAGGAATAACGGGTGAATATATTACAGCTTGGAAAGACACCATTCAAATAATGCCAGGAGTGATAATGTTGACAATTAGCTGAGACTGTTAATGAAAACTAAGGACAATATTTTTATTTAAAGATATATTAAGGTTTTTTTCTAATAAAAAATAATAGGACCACTGTAGTAGGTGAGCCAATGATAAATGACAACAAAGGAGATTCTCACTTATTTTGCTTCTGATTTTTCTGTCAAAATGAATGACCTTTACACTGGAAATGACAGAACAGAAATGGCTAGTGAGTTGATACATAAGATAATAAGAAAGTGACTCATTGCCCTTGATAAATTCAAATCCCTTGACCAAGACAAGCTACATTCTCAATTACTAAAAGAACTGGCAGGTGTTATTCCTAAGCCACTGTCAGAAACACTTGAAATATCTTGGAAAATGGAAAAAGATATGATGTGATTGGAAAAGAGTAAAAAACAGTAGTAGTAGGAGGAGTCATAGCATTTTAAATATATACACATATCTATATATACATATGCATACATATAGATATAACATTTATATAGCACTTTACATATATTATTTAATTTGATCTTCACCACAACCATAGGAGGTAGGTGCCATTATTATCTCCATGTAACAGATGACAAAACTGAGGCTAACAGAGGCTGAATGACATGTCTGGGGCCATATAACTAGTAAGTTTCTGAGATCAGGTTTGAACTCGGGCTTTCACACTCTAGGCCTAGTGCTAAATATTCTGACTTTCAACAAAAGACAAGAAAATAATATGATTAAATGGACTGGTAACTGGTTAAATAGCTGAATACGGAGAATAGCTGTTAATAAACTGTCTAATGCCAACTTGGCAGGCAGTCTCTTCACATAGATGACTCAGGGTTCTTGGCCCTACACTTTTTAATATATTTAACAATGATTTGGATAAAGGTAGAGGTGACATACTTATCACATTTACATATCACACTAAGCTTGGAGGGATAGCAAACACATTGGATATAGAATCCTAAAAGATCTTTTATTTAAAAAAATTGTGAATGAGCATTTCCATATAAACAGAAAACAAAATGTCTATGTGTGTGCACGTGTAACTGGGAATCTCCATTTCATACCACTTCCTTTAAAAACATTTTTCCCAATTATATGTAAAAACAACCACTTATTTTTTTAAAAGGTATATAATAAATTCAACAAGTTACTTTCAAAACTATCCTCCTCATCTGTGCTTCCTTCTGAATTTCCTTCTGTTCTCTTCTATACATTTTAAATGCTTCAGTGCCTCGTTTTAGACTTTACTACTGCCAACCACCACCACATTCCTCTTGCAGATTCCCCTAATTAAAAACAGAAGTTATTTGTTTTTTTTTCTCTAAGAAATAAGTCAATAGTCAAGTAAGTCAAGTAAAACAAGGGCATCTAGGTGACAGTAGATAGAAGGTCATGCTTGGAGTCAGGAAGACTCATCTTCCTGAGTTAAAATCTGGCCTCATATTCTTACTAGCTGTGTGACCCTGGGCAACTCACTTAACCTGTTTACCTCAGTTTTCTCATCTGTAAAAATGAGCTGGAGAAGGAAATGGCAAACCACTCCAGTATCTTTGCCAAGAAAACTCCAAATGGGGTCATGAAGAGTCAGACACAACTGAAACAACTGAACAATAACAAAAGCAAAAACAAGTCTATACTTTAGATGCATCAAAAAAAAATGTATGTATCTTTCTTCAGTGTGATCCATGACCTCTCTGTCATGAAGTGGGTAATATCATAGGCTTTCAGTGTCTTAAGAATTGATTTGAACTGAGCTCTTAAGTCTTTCAGAGTTGGTTTTATTTACAAGGTTATGGTCCTCATTTAAATTGTTCTCATGGTTCTGCTTGCTTTACTCTGCATTAGTACATACTTAGGATCCTCTGAAATTATTCCTTTTGCTATTTCTTTTGGCACGATAATATCTTATTACACTTAGATGATTTATTCATACATTCCCTGATATTTACTTCCTTAGCTTCTAGTTTTTTTTTTCCTTTTTTTAATTTAAATTCCTCCTTTGAAATCTAGAATTTTATTTTGCCAAATGTTTCTTCTCAAAAAAATAACAAAACAACACAAGCATTTTCATAACATAGTAGAATCAAAAAAGAAACTGCATCTATTATGTAAAAAAATACTATTCTTTTTAAATATATAATAAAGTTATCATTAACTTTTTTTTAACATGCCTTTTACCACCTTTCCCCACTGAGTCTGGTACAGCTGTTAGGGAGTTATTCTATCCTTCTTGGTTGGATTTTTTTTTCTATTGTAATTCTTGATAATGCTTGATGGCTTCTGTTTAATCTTCTCTATAGCCTTAGTTCTTGAATTGGGATTCTGTGTCAAGGCTGGGTTCTGTCCCATGCTGGGCTTTTGCAGGGGTTAATTGGTCCTTCCTCTTCTCATCCTTGGCCACCTGGGTTCCTGTGCTAAGTTCCATCTCCTGGGATTCATCTCTGATGGGACTTTGAGCTTGAGTGAGAGATCTTTAAAATCCTCTATAGTGTCTCAGGACCAAGTGATAGGGACCTTGGGGGCCTTGGCCCTAGTATGCCTCAGGCTAAAAGCTACTGTGCATGGACTAAACACTGTTGTTTAAGGTTCCTTCCTGGTTCAACTCTACTGGTTTCCTAACATCTGGGGGCTTTTGGGGGAGAGCTCTCTACTCATACTGCCTCTGGACATAGAGCTTTGCAAGCCATACATAGGGCTGGGCAATTTCTGGCTGAGCTTTCAGGCTATTATCTTGTTTGCCTATGATGATACTGGTTTTGGTGATAGTCCCTTTTCTTTTTCACAGTGAGTTTCTTTTTGTGAAATTCCATATCATATGCTATAGTTTCTCATTGAATTTTTTAAACATTTTTCATCTTGGTATGATTCTTAGATTTTTGTTAGAATAGGTATACAGTATAGGAACTGGCCTGCCTGGATCCAAAAGATATCTCAACAGGCTAGAGTATTGCCTAAATTCAATAAGATGAAATAGATCAGGGCTTCAGATAATGTTACACTGGTGGTCAAAAAAGAAATCATTTCTTTCTTCAAATATTTGAAGGGTTGACTTGTTGAAGAAAAAAATAGACTCCTTCTGCTTTGCCTCACAAGGCAAAATTAGGAGCAATGAGTAGATCACATAATGAGGCAGGTTTTGGCTCAGAAGGTGGGACTTCCTGATAATTAGAACTTCTCCATAATGGAATGGGCTGTTGGGGGATGTGGTAAATAAATATAAGCCAAGCTGCCCTTTGCTTCAGATGTTGTTAGAGGGCGTTCATGATCCAAATTAAGTTCAGACTGGATGACCTAGGTCCCTTCTGATTCTGGAATTTTCTGTGATCCACCATATAAAAAAGTACACTGAATCATTGTATAGTAAGTAATATGGAAAAGAAGATAAAATCCTTCACCTTAAAGAGTTGACGGTTTCGTTAAAGAGATAAGACAATATAGAGGGGGTCCCAAAAGTCTTAGTGCATTTTTAAGCTTTAGTAGCTTAAAACTTTAATAACTTAAAACTGTACTAGGAATTTTGGGATGACCTATTTACAAATAATATATGAGTGATGAGGCCCTCTGAGTTTTAGTTGGTGGCAGCCTACTTTATCTATGTTCTCTAAGCCTAGCCTCGTGGTTTACTATAGGGTTCAAATATCATACTATACATTTTGCAAAGTATGTTATGTATATTTCCTCCTTGTTTGTTCATGACCACCCTGTGAAGTTCAACAGGTATTATGCTTACTTTCAAGTTAAGGAACCTGAGGCTCAGATTAATTGACTTGCCCAGGTTCACAGGATTTGAATCCAGATGTTCTTGCCTCCAACTCCTGCTCTATCCACTGTCTCATCCTATAGCTCTCCTTACCTAAGCTGGTAAGGCTCAGGGGCCTAATAAAAAGTTTCATGATGTACTGACAAAATAATTAGACCAGGAGTCAGTAGAAACTCGAGTTTGAATGTGGGCTCCAACATGTACTAGCTGAGTGATTCTTAGAAAGCCACTTGACTTTTCTGACCCTCAGTTTCTCTATCTGTAAAATGGTGCTTATACTATCTACCTCACTGGCCTTTGTGTGCAAAGCTCTTTGTAAACCTATAAATGTGAGTTATGGTGATTCTAATGATGATTTAAATGACCCATACTTGACCTGAAGAACTATTCCATTATTCTCTGGCTGGCAGACTCCTAGATAGAGAGGAGCCAGAAATTCCTAGCCTATTCCTGATGACTTAGCCTGGTGTATGCAGGAAATGATTGAAAAATACGAAGCAATCCAAATTCATTACCTTTTTATGGGCCGGAAAGCACTCCACAAAGGATAATTGGATTTCTCCTTTGCAACCCTGCCCAGGTCCTGACTAACTGGTAGATGGGCATAGAGGACTACTTCCTGTACTACTCATACACTCTACCAGCTGGAAATTAGTCCTTACTCCCAGAGGCATCATTTGGCACCTCTTAACTGGGCCTTTAACTCTAGTTGTTCTCTTTCCTGTCCTTGAGGGTGAAAGGCAAGATTTCCTTTCCCCCCAAAAACTGGAGATTTCTTTCTGCCCTAGGTCAATTTGGCATTGGCATGGGCCAGGATGGGAAATACATTAGAAACTGTCCTCCGAATTCTGTTGCTTGCTATGTAGGCTTCTCACTGAATACAAAATATTATGGATGCTTTTCTATACTAACGTAGAAGGGGATATTGATAATGAAAAACAGTGGATAATTAAAAAGTCTCCCTTTATTTGGCTTTGAAATGCACTGAATAAGACTTTGGTGTTTTGTTTTATATCGGATATCTAATAGTCAAAAGAACATAGGATTTAGAGTAGGGAGAGCCTCTTAAAGATCGTCTAGACAAAATTTTTTTTTTTTTTTAGAGATCAATAAACTAAGATGAAGAAAGAGGAAGAGACTTGATCAAGGTCCTACCAGTAGTAAATGGCAGATCTGAGATTTGAAATCAAATTGTTCAACTCTAAATGCTATGTTCTTTCCCCTCTGCCACACTGGGCCTTTCTGGTTCAGGTCAGTATCCAAGTGAGGTCATCTTGATCCTAAAGAGACAGCCCATAGACTGGAAAAATGTGCCTAGACTTAATCTCTTCCTCTTCCAGATAATCCATAATATGGGTAATTCACAGAAAGATAACTTCAGTAAACTTATGACGATCATCTATTTGATTGAGTAAAAAAGCTGGTGTAGTAAATTGGAAGGCGCCTTACAATGAGAGTCAAGAGAACTGAGTTTTAGTCCTGACTATGCAGCTAACCTGGTGAATGACCTTGACCATATCCCACCACATATGTGGACCCCAATTTCTTCATTCGTAAAACAAGGAGTTAGACTGTTTTGTCTCTAAGGCCCCTTTTGGCTGCAGTATTCTCTATCCTATAACTAAATAATCTCTAACATTTTATGTTCTATAACTAGGCAATCTATGAGTTCCCTTCCATTTCTAATACCCTATAATTCTATGAACTCCAGAAACATCATACTCAATGTGTCTTACCATTGGCTCATTCCTTGGGGCTGCAACAAAAAGGAAAAGTGACCCTGAGGATGATCCATTGGAAAACTAAATACATTAGTTGTCTTCCACCACAAGCGAGTGGGTGCACACGGGCGCGCGTGAGCACACACACACCACAAGCAAAGAAAGCTAAGCCAGTCTGCTTCTCAGTATCTGTCATTGCTTGGGAAGATCATACCCACACCTGTCAGAGGAGCAGGCATGGAGTTATTCCTGTATATGTATTTTTACTATGTAAAGCCATAAACTCTATGGGTTAGTTATGAATTAGAACCTTATAAAACTTGTTTGCTTGTTCAGGGTAACTCAAAGTAGGGATTAAACAGTAGGAAAAACTGACCGGTAAATTTTTCCAAGCTGAAAATTTTTTTTTACAGCTTTCATTGTGGAGTTATGGGAGGGTTTTCCCCTCTTCTTTTTTTCAAATAGAGTTTTAATATACAGGGCAATTCAGCAGTGGAAGAGAATTTAACAAATGGGCAAAAAAAGAAGATATTTATCGAAATCTTGTGGGATGATGGTAAACAAAGGGGCTGAGAAATGATTCCCTTAGTCAACTAATGGGGAAGGAGAGAATGGCTAACAAAGTATCACCTTCATTGCCTCAAATGCTGCAAGGAAAATAGATTTTCTGGGCCGTATATGTTCAATAATGGTTCCTCAACTACCCAAACTTTGAATACTAGAGTGTTAAGATGTAGGAGCCAGAAGGTTAGACCTCAGAGGTCATCTAGTGCAACCTGTTCATTTTACAGATGAGGTAACTGAGACCCTTTCTAGCCTATTATTTGCTGGCTTCCTCTCTTGGAAGAATTCCTCTTTCTGGGCAACTGAATCAATACCCCCATGACTCCTCTCAGAGAGAAGGAAGGTGTCAAAGGATAGAGAACTCTTCCAGCTAGTCATTGGAGAAACAAGGCCATTGGCCAACCTGAAATTAGAACCAAAGTGAACAGAGTCTTACCCTAGAGCCCCATTTCTGACTCATTTGAAAATAGCACCAGACAAGGCCCTCGAGAACAGACTTATAAGAAATAACCCAGTGTTGGCTATGAGAAGCATACCAGATGACTTCATGTAATGGTTCTATGTGTTAGTTCTGGGCCTCAGAGAGGAAAAGATCACATTAGACGTAAGCACAATCTTGGTCATCTCTATCATTCTACCTGCCCCACAGCCACAGAAGAGGTATTTTGTCTCTGTCTGGGCTGGAATTCAGCCTCCCTTCTGCCACCTTCCAGTGACCACTCCTCTCTCAGTGATTCACCTCAGCCCCATGGAATGGTGTCGCTCTCACGACCAGAAACCCTGACTCATCTTTACCCAGATGTTCTTTCCACCACTTCTGGATTCTCTGGGATATGGGAACTGGGCCCAAGGCTGCAGGCGCGGGGGTGGGAGAGCTTATAGAGATGGGCTCCGGATCTTACTAAGTTCTGCCTGCTAATAGCCAGGCTCCTCACTTGCTTACCTTGAAGGCAGTGCATGTATTCCCTGCCTCAGGTAATACAAGGTCTCTTTCAAAACTTGGACCTAAAGCTTGGGCTAGGATCAACCCTGGCCAGAACCAGAAAGACAAACAGTTCTCCTTATCTTTCCAAGATGTCTCAACTATCTGCTAGCACTCAGATAGGAGTTTTATATTTAGAAACGGGAGGGAAACTACCATAATTCAGCTGTTTTTATCACTAGGTACGTAGTTTGTACTTGGTATTTGGGAGTAGAGGAGTATTTGTGGGCCAGCTGAGTTAAGCTTTGACATGATTGACTTTCAGTGTACTTCTGCATTAATGTCCTTCCCACATCAAGACTAAATTCTAAATGTGTCCACCAAATGCAGTGGAACTAGCCACTCAAGAAAAATCTACATCATATTATCTGAGTTTTAGAGCTGCAAACAAACTTAGGGGGCATCTAATAATTTTATAAAGGAGGAAAAGGAGGCCCAGGGAACTTAAATAACTAGCACAAGGTCCTACAGTAGTAAGAGAAAGAACTCAGGTTCTGTCTGCTAATCCAGGGCTTACATTGTGGCATGTTCCCTCTATTTAGAGAATAACTGGTATATACTGGTATATTAGGCATCTTGGGGGCATTTAAAAGAAAAAGAACGAGGTAGCCCCTGATTTCCAAGGGCTTACGATCCAACTGGGAAAACAAAACAGGTATTGAATTTATTAAAAAGATAATAAGCAGTATAAGGTCATGTGGCAGGTAGGTGGCTCAGTGAATAGAATTCCAAGCCTGGAGTCAGGAAGACTCATCTTCCTGAATTCAAATCTAGCCTCAAACACTGACTAATTGCATGGCCCTGGGCAAGTCACTTAACCTCATTTGCCTTGGTTTCCTCATGTGTAAAATGAGCTAGAGAAGGAAATGGCAAACCAGTCCAGTATCCTTGCCAAGAAAACCCCAAATGGAGTCACAAAGAGTCAGATGCGACTGAAATGACTGTTCAATAAGGTCACGCATGCTAGGAAGCAGAGTGGGACTTGGATTCAAGAGAGATGGATTCAAATCCTGGTCATGACTCTAGCTCCATGATTGTAGATGAGTCTCTTCAGGGAGATCTGAGCCTCAATGAATTCATCTATAAAGTGGAGATAATAATGTTGACACTACTTCCCTCACAGTGTTCCTGTGAGGAAAGTTCCTCCTGAAACACTGAGGTGGAAGGGAAAACTACAATCACTATGGAATGAAGACTGCAGACAGTAAGGAGTGAAGGGGTGGGACTCAGTTGGCAAAAAGACCTCTCCTATATCAAAGTCACGCTGTCACTATTATTTTTGGAAGAATTCTGGGATCTAGAACTGGAAGGAACCTTGTAGATTGTCTTGCCCAGCACTTCTGTTTTACAGATCAGAAAACTGAGATTAAGAGAAGTTAAGGAGTAAACCAAAGGCTGCACAGGATTGAAAAGCCCCAGAACTGCATTTCAGTATTCCTGCCCTTCTTTCATATTTGTATACTAGGGGTATTCCTTCTCAGATGAAGGTAGCCTCGAGTTCTCTGCAGTGGCCAGTGTCAACATTATAGTACTGAATGACAGCCTGACACAGTGGACAGAGTACTAGAGCTGGGATCAGGAGGACCTGGGTTTGAATCCTTCTTGGGCCACTTACTAGCTGTGTGAGTCAGGACAAGTAAGTCATTTCACATCTCTGGGCCTTAGGGAAAGAAAGAAAGAAGGAAGGAAGGAAGGAAGGAAGGAAGGAAGGAAGGAAGGAAGGAAGGAAGGAGAGGAGGGGGTGAGGTAGGTAGGGAGGGAGGAAGGGAGAGAGACAGAGAGAGCAGGGCGGGGCTTGGACTCATACTTTTAAGGTTCCTTCCAATTCTAAAACTATGAGCCTATGATAATATCCCTAACATCCAGACTATCTTAATCCAGTCCCGGAATCCATGCCTCAGAAGAGCCCTCAGCCCCTTCATCCTCTCCTTCTGATCAGAACGTCCTTTAAGGCAGGTTCCCAGGGGAGTCATCTCTTCACCAGGGTGTGCTCTTTTGCTCTACTTTACTGTGCCCCATAAGTGTACCTTCTTCCCCTCTTCATGGTTTCTTTTTATGTGTTGTCTTCTTCCATCAGAGAGTAAGCTCCTTGACAGCAAGTACTGTCTTCCTTCCTTCCTTCCTTCCTTCCTTCCTTCCTTCCTTCCATTTTAATCCCATCACTTAGCACAGTGCCTGGCACACAGTAAGCACTTAAATACTTGTTGACTGACTGCTTATATTCCCTTTGGCTGAAATTTGTGGAGATTTGTGCACATTTCTCAAAGAGCTCTTCACCAAGAAGCTCTTCTCCTACACAGTCTGCTCTTGTGCCCTAATCAGAGCTTGATGTTAAAAGTCCACATTTTATAGATGCTTATGTTGGTAAATCCCCAGCTCCTGACTGCTGAGAACAACTGAGACCTCAGATGCCTAGATGTACCTGTTGCATATGGAAAATGTACGGATGGGATAGATGCTGTTGACCTGACTGAGCGGTCCATGCCCTTCAAGCTGCCCCAACTTAAACCCTCAGGAAGGGCTGTTTCAGATAAAAGAGAACTAGTCTGGGGAACTTTCTATCCTGAGAGGTCTACTTAAATATGGCTGACAGGATATTCAGATAGACATGCAAGATTCATGCCTTTAAGGGTAGATCAGCCAGTCAACAAAAATGCATGAAGAGCTTTCTATGTACCAGATGCTATATATTTTGTTCTCTAAGCCACAGACATCTATAGAAGGCTTTGGAGTAGGAGAGTGTCACAATCAGGTGTTTTCATTGGATAAATAAAGTTGTTGGCAGTGGGGAAAGAGGCAGTACACTAGAAAGAGTAAAGGTCTTGGAGGCTGAAATACTGAGTTAGTATTCAGGCTTTTGCTACCTGTGTGACCTCACATAAGTCCCCTCCCCACTCTGGGCCTCAATTTTCCACCAACTCTCAATCCTATGAGTCTACAAAGCTCTTTGGATTGTACTAGTAACAAGTAATGAGAACCTGGACGGCTATGAACAATTATGTAACAACAGTAACCATGAGCCCCTTCACTCTTTTCTTCTAAAGGCTAAAAAAGCTAAACTCTTTCTTCCCTCTACTAGAAAACTAGCCTGGGAAGAAAAGGAGCAGGTGAACGAATGACTTTTGGAGAATAAGAACATTATTTTCTAATACAAATGCATGCTGGAAAACAGGAAGTTGGAAGATGGCTGAGAGTAGGCCCAGTTTGGGGCTCCCCAAGAGAGGTCTAGGGAGTTAGGATTTGCTTCGTGGCAAATCAGGAGGAAGAATGGCTATGGAATTCCTCAGTCATGTTTGCTGATGTAGATAGTTTGGGGCCCTAGTAAGCTTTTTTCTTTGTTTGTTTCACCCTGGAAGGTGGAGTTTAATGATCTATTTGGCCCTGAGAGAGGGGGAAATATTAGATAAACTATGATCTTATGAAAAGCATGTTTTCTATTGTTGGGTTTTAACTTAAAACAATACCATATTTTGGAATGCAGTGTGTGACTGAATCCACCGTTGGCTGTGAACACAATCTGTGCTCCTCAAGAAAAAGATAAATGCAAGTCATTCTCTCTCCCCTTTCTCCTTTCTTCCTCCTCACTTCCTCAAACTCCCACCTTCCTCCTCCTCCTCTTCCTCCTCCACTGCTTTCATCTTGTTTTTTTCTCATCTCCTAGATTAATCTGCTCTTAACACATGTTAACAATACAAACATCAGCCAAGTGCTTTATAATCATTTGTTGAGAGATGACGAGGCCCATGATGATTTTTATTACACTGATTAATCCAATCTTATAGTACTGCAGGCCTCATTAGCCAAGTACATGCTAATAACCCATTTTATATTGTTATGTTCTATAATAATAAATTACAGAGCCTCTGGCACATTGTAGGGTCCTGGGTAAGTGGAACAACTTGCTCTTGATGGCAATGGAACTACAACACTAAATCCCTTCTTGCCCTAAATGCAGAAGGTCACATCAGCTCACCGCCCAACATTGCCTTTGTCTGTGGAATGCTCCTGTAGATACTAGCACTCAGCCCTGGCCAGGTATGCCTTGTGTACATGTAGCAGAGCTTACCCCTGGGTCCCAGCTGGAAGGGTTAGAGAACTCCTTCAAGGGTGATTTTCCAAGGAGAAGGGCGTGGTGGCTGACAGCCAGAGTTGAGGGGTTGGAGGAGGGAAAATGTAGGCTATAGCCATAAAATAAACCTAGTTACTGTTGCATCCAAACTGGGGGATCTAGTGACTAATTTTGCAACACATCTGGAAGACATGGTGCCCCTAAAGATTGTTTCTAGGCCAAAAATGACTTTGTTTTTGCTTTGTATATATTTTGAATAAGAGGTAGTAGAGAGAGAGCTGGCCTTGGAGTCAGGAAACCCTGCCCTTCATTGGTAAAGGAAGGTCTCCACTGGGAGTACATCATACTGATAAAATCATAGGTCTGATTCAAAATACGTATCTATCAATCAACCAATAAACATTTATTAAGTGCCTACTATGTGCCAGCACTGGCTATTCATATATATACATGTGTGTGTTTATATGTATTGTGTATTTATGTGTCTGTATAGATGTGTGTATATACACACGTTTCTGTATATATTTACATCTCTACACACACCCATATATGTATATACACATGTATTTGCACATACATGTATACATGTTGTTTCTCCACAGAATAGCATTCCAGAAGGTCAGGGACTAGTTTCATCTTTGTCTTTATATTGACGCACACAGAATCCAGAACACAGTATGCTATTGATAAATGTTTATGATTAATTGGTTATTAAATTATATGCTTTTTGAGCTTTCCACACAGGAGATAACAGGGTGAAAATTATCTGTGTGACTCTTGGTAAGTCCCTTAATTCAACAAACATAGGTATCCCTCCAAGAATCTATCCTAGGCCCTTTTCCTTTTTCTCTCTATACTCTTTTGCTTGGTGATCTCACCAGCTCCCATGGGTTCAATTATATATATGCAAATGATTCTCAAATCTATATATCCAGCCTTAGTCTATTTCTTGAACTTCAGTCTTGAGTCATGAACTGCTAATTGGCCATTTCCACCTAGATGTTTCATAGGCATCCCAAGCTCAGCATGTCTAACACAGAATTCATTATTTCCATCAAAACCAGAGGTTCCCAACATACTTGACCTACCACCTCCTTTAAAAAAAATTACTTAGTGCTTCCCTCACTGCCCCCCAAATCTACTTTCTTTAACCCTTTAACAGTTTTTTAAAAAATTGTGTCATTTCAAATATATATATATATATTTAAATGATGCATTTTAAATTTAATAGTATATTATAAATTTATGGGTTTTTTCCTACATTGAAATTTTGATGATGCAATATTGTGTCATATAACCATATAGTATCATATTGCAAACATGTCATCATACACACAGATTCCTGCCGATGCTGGACTTCCCCAACAATGTGCAACATGCTAGCCTGCCAATACTTGCTTGTTAAGACCTGTTGGTGGACTTGACCACTGATTGATTTATAACTTGCATTTTGTGTGATTATTTGGGAAATAATGTAATCACTATGACTTTAACTCTGTTACACAAAAAATGAAACATGTACAAATGTTTTTTTTTCAAAATTTTCTTATCTTCTTTCCTTATGCTGCTACTACCCCTTCATATTTATTTGATGCCCCCCCAATTGCACCCAAAGCTACTACCACTGGCCTGTATCATTCCAGCACCCCCCATGGGGTAATATCGCTCACTTTGGGAATCTATGCGTCTAAACTCATCCCTTTTCCAACCTTCCCTATTACTGTTGGTGGTATTCAGTCATCCAGGTATTCAATCCAGTTGTCACCTTTAACTCCTCTTTCTCACTCAACCCATCTATCCAAATAGTTGTCAAATCACGTAGTTTCTTTTTTAACCTTATCTCTAACATACCTACCCTTCTCTCTACTCAGACATCAGCCTGGTTCAAGCACTTATTACCTCTTGCCTTGACTATTGCAATAGGCTCCTAACTGGTTTCCTTGTCTCAAGTCTCTCCCCACTTCAATCAAGTCCTCATGAGCTGCCAAAATGATTTTCCTAAAATTTAGTCTGACCTCATCACCTCTTTTCTCGATAAATTAAAATCATCCCACATTACTTCTTCTAACATATTTCCTTATCTTTCTGGTCTGTTCACACATAGGTTCTTGCACACATCCTATGGTCAAGCTTCCCTGACCTGCTTGCTGCTCCTTAGGTGATCCTCAGTCTCCCATCTCTGTGCTCTTGTACTGATTAGACCCCATTCCTAGAAAAGTCACCCAGCTCACCTCCACTGCTGAGAATTCCTTGCACCCTTCAAAATTCAACTTCAGTGCCACCTGCCGAAGGAGACCTTTTGTGCTTCCCCCACCTGCTAGAGCCTTCCCTTCTCAGACTGCCTTCCATTTGTCCTGTATAGATCTTGCATGTTCCAATTTATCTTTGTGTCACTCCCCCATCAGAATATAATTTTCTTGAAATTAAAAATAGTTCTCCCTCTCCCCCACAACACCCCTGCCCCAGCACTTAGCAAAGTGCCTGGCATATGATGATTAATACATTCTTATTGATTGATATCTTAGATTCTTATTATCTGCAAAGAAGTTAACCTTTCTTCATGTTTCTTAATCTGTAAAGTGGTGATGCCATACCTTCCATTCACAATTTTCAGTGTTATAGTAAGAATTATATAATGTTAGATTTGGAAGAGCTCTTAGAGATCATTTAATTGCATCCTTCTAATTTTACAAAGAAGGAAACTGAGACCAAAAAAAGAAAAAAAATTGATTTATTCACTACCATACAAGTTAGTGAGAAAGCTAAACTAGAACCTAGGCTGGCCCCCTAACTCCCAGTCCCTTATAAAAGTATAACATATATATATATATATATACACACATATATATACATATACAAAAGTCTAATAAATGTGGCAGAGCAAAAAGATTACAGGATTTGGAGTCATATAATAGGAGTTCAAATCCCTGCACTAACTCTTACAGTCTATGTAGCTTTGAACAAATTATTTACCCTACCTGGGCCTCAGTTCCTCAAAGTGTAAAATAAGGGTGGAAGACTCAGTAAACTCTTAAGGTCTCTCCCAACTCTAAATCTATAATCCTATGAACTGAGCTTTTTTTTTTGGCCTTTCAAACTTAATAGTGTTCCATTACTGATGAAAATACAACACCCTCAAGAGCACATTTGGAATTAACGAAAATTAAGCACATCTGTCAGTAATACCATTCCAGTCAGTTTAGCCACACTTTAGAATATCTCCAGCAACAAGGGTTTTAGTTACTAGAACTACTGAACTCTGAGCTACCTATGGGGTAAAACAGCTCAAGGCTATTGACCTTAGACCCTGCACTTTGCTTGGCTACTCTGCCCAGTGGTAGGAAGTGACTCTAGGAGGCAATTTGCTGGAGAAGAGGTGCATGGCCACCCCCAGCTGGTGCTAAAACAAGCCCTGAGATTTGTTTACATACAATCATCCCTTAGGTCCTAAGAGAAGAGTATGCCTTTCCCTCTCACTCCACAATCTGTATATTTTATGATTTCTTTGACCTTCAAGGCTTTTTTTTCTGTTCATTTTAGCGGCAGAAGCAGAATTAGAACCCAAGTCCTGACTCTAGTACCAATGCTTGCACCCACCCCTTACTATGCTATGTACTTACTATCCTGTGCTCCCAATACTAACCCACTGGCAGACAGCTTATAGTTGACATAGAAAACAAATAGTATAATTTGATACCAAACCTTCCTATTGAACTGATGGATCCTTTCCTTATTAAGCCTAGATCAGGGGTTCTTAACTCTTTTTGAGTCATAGACCCCTTTGACATTCAGGTGAAGCCTTCTCAAAATGTCTTTAGATGCAGAATATAAAATACATTGGATAAGAAGGGAAACCAATTATATAGAAATAGTTGTAAAAAAAAAAGTTGTGAAAAAAGTTCATAGATCCCAAGTTAAGAACCCCTCCCCTAAAGAAATTCAAGGCCATGTGTTATTTTATTTCTAATTCTTCTCTTCCTAGCCTACCCCCCCACCTCAACCCTCAGGATCATACCAGTTTGGATAATAGAAACATCAAAAGTCTTCTTACAGCAAAACTCAGAGCTATGGAGGACTTCCTCCATTTCCTACAAATATCTGAGTTCTCCGAGAATAACCATAAAAGCAAAATTTATAACATGGTCATTTTCAAACCAGTTCCCTTCTGCCCACCTAGGAATGACAGTCACCTATCGATGGGACCTATCAGTTAACAGGATAATCTTGGTTTAGGATTGTAGATGGACGAGGTGGGCCTGGAAATCAATCCTTTGGGTGTTATCCGAAAAGAGAAGGTGACTTCAGAACTGGGAGCCTATTCCACCACCTGAGTGGAAAGCTTTTCCTCTTCTTCAAAACTGCCAGCCTCTAGCCAATAATTTTTACTTTTTTTTTTACTCTTTTCTTTCCTTTTCTTCTGACCTGTTTTCAATTTATTCTTGTGGCCGACTTTAAATGTGACCTCAACTCAATCTGGGACTCAAGCAAGAAAGGGAGAGAACAGAGAAGGAATGAGGAGAGAGGGAGGGAGAAAGACAGACACAGACAGACAGGCAGAGAAAAGGAGGGGGGAAGTATCTTTAAAATAGCACTTTATTTCCTTCTGTTGGTTTTGAAGCTTCAGCAAAAGCAAGATTAACCTTTTCTGCCCAACTTAATGAGAACAAGGAGAGAGCCTGGATGAAGGAATAAATGTGTGAGGGTCTGGCCCAGGCCTGCTCGGGTTACAGCCCCAGAAGAGCTGTAATGGGGAACAGGCGCATTCCTGTGCAGCAGCTCCCAGCTCCCTATCCGTTTTCAAGGAAAGAAAAGCAGAGAAGAATGTCAGGGGCCCTTGCGGGCACAGGCAAAGCAGCACCAGCAAGCCAGAGCCCAGAGAGGGCCCTGATGATAAACTTGAGAGTTAGTCTTATGATAGATAAGTTAAGGGATAGACATTTGCTACCAAGAGGCACCTTGGCAAGTAGAGACAGGTCACTTGACCATGTATGAAGGAGCTCACAGGACAAGGCTTCAGGAATATGTAGAAGAGGTCATTTCATTAAAAGTTTACAACTTTTTGGGAACAAGAGTTCCTAGAGTTATCCTTGAAAGAAACTACATTCTCATGGACACCCATTTCCTTAATCAATATTTATTTCAGATCTGCCAGTGTGACATTTGGGGAAGGATTTCAGTAAACTAGAAAACATAAAGGAGGCATGATGGTGTGGTGAGGGCCCTGGAGACCAAGTCATGTGAGATTCAGTTGAAGGAACTTAGAATGTTTATTTATCCTGGAGAAGGCAAGACTTAAGGAAGAAATGATAGTTTTCCTCAAGCATTCGAAAACTTGTGCAGTGGAAGAAGGATTAGATTTAGTTAGTTCTAGGCCACAGAGGGCAAACAAAGACCAATGAGGAGGAAGTTGCTGGCAGACAGATGTTGGCTCAAAATGATGAAAAACTTCCTAACAATTAGGTCTCTCTAAAAGTGGAACAGGCTGCCTTAAGAAATAGTGATTCTGGTCAAGTCATTTAACCTCTCTTGGCTAGATGGTGAGATAGATAGAACATTGTACCTGGAGTCAGGAAGACCAGAGTTAAGATATGGCTTCAGATACTTACTAGCCGGGTGACTCTAGAGGAGTCACTTTGACCTATATCTGCCTCAGTTTCCTCATATAAAACAGAGATAATAATAACACCTCCTTCTCAGGGTTGCTGTGAGGATCAAATGAGAAAGTATGTATATATATATATGTGTGTGTGTGTGTGTGTGTGTGTGTCTGTATATGTGTGCGTGTGTATACAGAGAGAGAGAGAAGAGAGAGAACCCTTTGTTATCCTTAAAGTGCAATATAAATGCTACCTATTATCATTGTTCAATTTCTTCATCTGTAAAATGAGGGTGTTTGACTCAATGGCCTTCTAAGGTAGCTTCCAGTTCTAGGACTCTGAACCTAAGTCTTCAAGGGGAAGCTGGATGCCTACTAGCCAGGAACATCATAAAGCAGTTGTTGTAGAGTTTAAGTATGATTCAAATTAGCTGACCATTCCAAATTTGAGATTCTGTGATTCTATAAAAATCACTTCACTTCTCTAATTGTCTGTTGTTTTGTTATCTATCAGATAATTGGATTTCACTAGGTAATCTCTAACATCCTTTCTTTTGATTTCCATATTTCAAAATATCCAAGATGTCATTGGAATAGGTGCTTTTTCAACCAGTACCAATGGCAGGCTTCATAAATTGTGGCCAAAACAAAAGTTCTTCCATTGATGATCTGTGTGGATAATCATTATGCAGGCTCATCATCTAACAATAACTAGTCATTGGATTCATATTTAAAATTGGTATAGCCACATAGGCTCTTTCAGAGCTTATGCTTCATTGCCATAGTTTTAAAAAAGCCAAGGTCATGCATTGGAGGAAGGCTTTATTGGAGTGGAGTCCTTCTGGATAGAGGCAGAGTATTGTGGAGGAAGCAGTATGGTATAGTAGAATAATACTAAATATGTAAGCTGAAAACTTGGGTTCAAATCCCAGCTCTGCCATTTACCATATTTGTGATTTTGTAGGAGTCATTTATTCTCCCTGGGTCTCAGTTTCCTTACATGTAAAATGAAAATGTTCAAGGAAGTGACCTCTCAGAACCTTTGTTTCCCTGACCTATTATTCCATGAATTGTTTATAGAAAAGAGTATAGATTCCTTATGTGGGAAAGAGCTACAAACCAGTCCCTTGCCTCCACACTCTGTTGGATTTACATCTACTCACATAGATCTCCAAGAAATGCAATTTTATAGCCTGCTTTGTTCCCCCATTTCTATGTTTAACAATACTTCTCATTATATGATTATAAATACTAAAAGTCTAAGAATTGTGTTTGTTATCATTCTAATCTTCCATCCAATAGAATTTGATGTATTCAAACACAGATAGAATAAAGTTGAGAAAGTTCTTGTTTCTAATCTATATTTATCTTCCCTCAATTTAAATCCATTTTCTTTTTCACTGACCTTTGTAGAATTGGGCGTTATCTAATTAGGAGTCTACTTTAAAACTTATCCCCTCTGTTTGAGGTCACTATTGATAATTCTTAGGAAAATCTTTATCCAATAGAGTTGTGGTTCTTTCAACTGTAGGCTACACTTCATGTGACATCACATATTTCTATAATGTCTACCTAAGTAAATAAAATTATTCTGAATCCTTGCCTGATACTTTCTAGGTATGTGATCATGATCAAACTACATCATCTTCTTCAGTTTCAATTTCTTCATCTGCAAAATAAGAATAACAATGTTTATCATAACTGATAATGAAAAAATGTTTTGTAAACCTTAAAGTGCTAAAGGAAAGTAACATTTCGTTCATTGGAATTCTATTTTTTCCTATTTAAAGCATTTAATTGGCTCCCATTTTAAGTTAATGGGTTGAGCCACGTATCAAACTTTAGACCAATAGTATGCCAAACATAATCGATCAGGCAATTTCTTTATAAATTATCATGGGTCAAAAGGGCACAATCAGAAATGAAATCCTGAGTAGATGAGTTAAGATGGAGATTGAGGATTATTCATCATTTATTCCTACACCTGATGTGGGTATGTTGGAACTAGGCAACAGCAATTAACATTCCCAAGTAGGAAAAATATCTTGGAAAGATCTCCAAACTGAGACCCACATAGATAACAAAAAAGCCAGGTCAAGATCAGATCTAGGAGTTGTGAGGCAAGCTATCCAGAGGTCTGGGCAGGAGTCATGAAGTGAGCCTTAGAAACCAAAGATCCAAAATCAGGTCAAGATCTGCTTGAAGCAAGTTCAGGAAAATGACATGGAAGAAGCTAAAACAAGCTTTGACAACTGGCTGTCTTCTATGAAAACTCAGCTGGAGATAGGGACCAGGGCCCCTCTTAATTCATTGCCTCTCTTAATTTAGCAGCATCTCTGCCACCAGTCACCCCATCTCATTGCTCATGTGTCCTATATTTCAGGCCTTTGGGGCACACTTTTCATTTCCTTGACATCATCCTGAGAAGTCATAAAGCATATTATTCACAGAAAATTTATTTACTTCAATTTAAACTCTCTTCTTTGGGAAAGTAGACATAAATAAGTTACAGACAAAAAAATGGGGATAGGAAAAGTCCCCATTAAGCAACTTTATTTTATAGCAAAATAGTTCTAAACCTTGCATCCTGCATATTAGAGTTTTTGTTTTTACAGATATTTTGATATTCTTAGATTTCCATGTTAAATATCCACAGTAAGTCTATAGTAACCAATGTATTTAGAGATCTACATAAATAATTGTTTTTAGTCATCATTTCCCCAAAGTTAATTGTTTACAGTACTGTTTTCAAGGTCTCTACTAGGATCAATTTTATTGTGATTATTTTCAATATTTACCAAAAATGAAATTTGCTTTTTAAATGGGAATTAATTTGCATCCTTATGTGAGGGGATCTGCCATCATAGTTTTGTAAGTAGACAAATAGGAAAATAAAAAACAAACAAAAAAAAACTGGGACATGCTTTAGAGAAAATCTGTCTATATTACACCAAAGAAGTAGACACAATGGGATATAGTATAAGGATGAGGAGTCCTGGTCTGAGTTCCATTGATGGTTTTGTTACTTATTACTTCTATGAACAGCGCTACCAATTTACAGCTCCACAAAGAGTGACTCAGGTACCTGTTTTCTCATAGCCCCTCCAATATTTGTCATTTTCCATTTTTATCACTTTTGACAATATGAAAGATATGAGGTGAAATCTCAGAATTGCTTGAATTTTTATTTCTCTAATTACTAGTGACATGGAACATTTTTTCCCAAGTACCCACTGATAGCTTTGATTTCTTTCTTTGATAAGTTCCTATTCATATCTTTTGACCATCAACTGAGGGAATGTGTCTTATTCTTATAAGTTTAAATAAGTTGCATATCATATATATATGTATAGATATATACATATATATGTATCTTGAAAATTAAGCCTTTATCTGAGAAATTGATACCAACTTCCCCCAGTACTGCTCTAAATTAAATATTTCTCTTTTAATTTTAGCTACATTTATTTTGTTTGTGGAGAGGTGTACGGAACTTCTAAAAATTTACATAATTTTATCTTCTGTGATCTTCTCTCTCCCTAGTTTGTTCATGAAATCTTCTACTATTCATAGATCCAATAAGATATTTCCCCCCTTAGATTCACATCATATATCCATTTGGAGCTTGTCTTGGTATAAGTTATGAATGTTAGATTAATACTAGTCTAAACTTAATTTTGTCCACACCGCTTTCTAGATTCCCTGGAAGTATTTGACTGATAGTGAGTCCTTACTCCAATGGCCAGAGACTTTGAGTTTATTGAACACTAGCCTTTGGTTTTATATTTAAAAACAAAACAGAATAAAAATTGTTTTTTTCATTCATTCAAAAAATTTTCATTTATTTCTCTATGTTGTGTACCTAATCTTTGCCCTGATCAACTTTTATTTCTTGACCAGGGGCAAATCATTTAGTAACTATGGATTTGTTGTTTCAGATCTAGTACTGCTAGCCATCCCTCCTTCCCATTTTTTAAGATAATTTTTCTCCAGATGAAATTTATTTTTTTCTAGCTCTATCATCTTCAAAATCAGATTATTTTGATTCTTCTCTGCCTTTTCTTGTCTACCCCTGTTGCATATAATACTGGATCTTGGTTTTGGATGAAGTCTACTTACAAAATTAAAGAAAGGTATATTTATTCCATTTT
Source organism: Phalanger gymnotis (assembly GCA_028646595.1). Lineage (NCBI taxonomy): Eukaryota > Metazoa > Chordata > Mammalia > Diprotodontia > Phalangeridae > Phalanger > Phalanger gymnotis. Next base: position 85,088,092 of record CM053625.1, on the reverse strand, counting down.
TAACAGGAATGAGTTTTGTATTATTTGAAAGACTTTTCTGAATCTATTGATATAATCATGATTTTTGTTTTTATTATTGATATTGCCTAATATGTTGTTAGTTTCCCTAATCTTGAACCAACCCTGCATTTATAGTATAAATCTAAACTGCTCCTAGTATATGAAATTATTGATATGTTGCTATGACTTTCTTGTTAATATTTTATCTGATTAAAAAAAATAATATTACTTTGTCAAATCAAGTCACTAAATATTTACTATATGCCAAACACTGAAACAAAGAAAGTAAGAAAGTCTTTGCTCTCAAAGAAGAGGAGAGAACATGCAAACAACTATGTAAAAACAAAATATTTGAAATAAAATGGAAATAATCACAAAGGGAAGGTACTAGCATTAAGTGGGATATTGGTCTATAATTTTCTTTCTCTGTTGTAGCTCTCCCTCATTTGGTTATCAGTTGATATTTGTTTAATAGTATTTTTTAGGATCCCTTTTTGTTATTTTTGTAAATACTTTGTGTAATATCTTTTACTATTCTCTGTATATTTGACAGAAGTTACATGTAAATTCTTCTGGTCTGGGTTTTTTTCCCCCATTAGGGGCTTATTTATGGTTTGTTAAATTTCTTTTTAAAGTAGTATTGGTTCATGTCTGTGGAAAGTTGCTTTTAATAGTTTTTAATTTTTTTCATTTGTTATGAATCCTCCTTTTTCATAATTTGTACTGGTCACTTGATGTTCTTTTTAAAGTTAAGTTAGTTTATGATTTATCTATTTTTAATAGTTCTCAGTTTCATTTGTTGATTTAATTTTACTTATAATTTTGTTAATCTTTTCTTCACTTTTCTAAGAATTTCTGTTTTAGAAATGCAGGATCTTTATGATCCCTTCTTTCTCTCTTTTGCTGATGAAAGTGTTTAGAGATATAATATTTCCCTTAAGGACTGTTTGTTCTACAAATTTTGATGTGATGTCTCATTGTTGTCATTTTATTTCACAAACTTCATGATTATATCTATGATTTGTTCTTTAACCTAGTAATTCCTTAGGATATCATTATTTAGTACAAAACTAATTTTTAATCCTTTTTTTTCAATAGACCTTTACTTTATGGTCAGTAAATGATGTGTTTAATATTTTTGCTTTTCTGCATTTATTTGTGAGGTTTTTATTCATGTATACATGATCATTTTTTTTTGTAAATGTGCCATGCAGTTTTGAGAACATATCTGTGATTCTTTTTAATTCCCCTTCAGTAACTACCAGAGAGCTTCATATCTAACTCTTCTAAAATTCTATTCAGTTACTTAATATCTTTCTTGTTTATGTCTTTTCATCAGACTAGTCTAGTTCTGAAAAGAATACATTGAAGTTCCCAACCATGATAAATTTATTGTCTGTTTCTCCCTGTAACACCTTTATTATTTCCTTTATGTATTCAGATGTTATACTATTTGCTGCACTTGTGTTACAAATTTATGTTGTCTAGGGTACCTTTTTAAGCATAATGGACTTTCCTTGTTTATATCTTTTAGTCAAGTCAACAATTTCTATTGTTGCTTTAACTGAGTCACAATTATTTCCCCTGATTTTTTGAGTTCAATAAAAGTGTAATCAATTTTGCATCAGCCCCTTATATTAACTCTGTGAATCTTTCTTTTTCAAGTATTTTTCTTAAGAATATAACAAAAATAAAACATACTGTCAGATTATGCCTTTTAGTCCATTATTTTGTCCTCTTCTGTTTTACAGAAGAGTAAATACATTACATTCACTGATAATAATTGTTTGTCTGTTTCCCTGCAGCCTGTTATTTTATACCCTTCTTATCCTTGGCTCTTTTACTCCTCTCTTTACGAAGAAGGTGATGGTAAGAAATGAAATGTGCCTAGTACCAATACTTTGTTGATGCAATCTGCTTTTACAACCTTCCCATTATTTTCTTCCCTTGACCTATCCCCCAACCACAATTTTTATGAATTTTTTTTAATCTCATTTCACAATATACCCTTCAAGGTTGGAATTTGTTTTGCTTATTACTAATCTTTCCTTAATCTACCTCTCATTTCAGCAGTTCTCAAACTTTTTAGTCTTAGGACATATTAGCATACTTAAAAAAGTATTAAAAACCTCCCTCCCCCAAAGGGCTTTTGTTCATGTTGATTATATTCATCAATATTTCCATATTAGAAATTAAAAGATGTCTTTATTATTATGAAAATAGTTTCAACCTCATAGATCCTTGACTAGAATTGGGGGTAAGCCCAGATAATACTTTGAAAACTATTGCTACATGTTATTCCCCTCCCTTCCCTCTCTCTATTCCCTGATATTTCTTTGCTGAGTCAAACATTTCCATTCCTCTTTTTTTGCATTCTACAATTATTTATTTCTGATGAATGGAAGATTTAAATGGCACTTGCTCCACCTTTTTTCCTTTCCTCCTTTTTATAGACTTATATTGGTGAATTCAGTAAGATAAATTCTTCCTTTCTTTCCTACTACATTGTTTCCCTGTTTTCTTTTCTTTCTTTTCAAAAAGGATCAAAACATAACAATATCATTTTTGTGCCATCTCTCTTATTTAAGTTCCTGTATGATCCAGTGACTTTAGGGTTTTGAAAAGATACCTTTTGTATTTCTCTTGACTCCTTTGTTTATATTTCCAAGTTTCTATTTAGCCTTGGTCTTTTATCAGAAATTCTTGAAAGACATCAATTTCATTAAAAATCTATTTTTTCCAGTGAAGGATTATACTTACTTTTAGTGCATAAGTTATTCTTAGTTTCATGTCTATCTTTTGCCTTTGGAAATATTGTATTCCAAGCTTGCCTCTCCTTTTAAGTGGTAGCTGCCAAATCTTTGGTGATCATTACTGTAGTTTCTTGGTAATTGAACTTTTTCTTTTTGACTCTGTTCTCTCCCTCCTTTCCCCTCCCTCTGTATGTATATAGAGATGTATATATACAGAAGCATATGTCATATAAATTGCTGTCTCTCTTTTTATACACACACCCATACACATATATCATGCAGATTTGTGTGTGTGTGTGTGTGTGTGTGTGTGTGTGTGTGTGTGTGAAGCTGAGACCTTTGTATTTTGACTAGAAGAGTTTGAAACTGGGAGTTTTAATTTGGAGAGTTCATCTAGAAGGTGATTTGGGGAAATATTTCTATTTTTCACTTTTCCATCTGGATTAAATAGATCCATAGAGTTTCCACATGATTTCTTGAAATATGATATCCAGGTTCTTTTTTTGTCATGGCTTTTATGTGGTGCAATAATTCTGAATGTATTTCTCTGTGATCTGTTTTCTAGGTCACTTACTGATCAATATCAGATATGTTATAGGTTCCCTTATTTTTTGGTCTCAATTTTAATTTAATGTTTCATGTTATTTCATAGAGTCACTGAATTCTCTTAGATTTGTTGTGAATTTCAAGTATTCTGTTATATTAGTAAAGTTTTGTACCAAGCTGTTATCTTCTATTATTCAAAAGCTCATTTCTTTTCCAGTCTTTTCCTCTAGAAATTTCATTTCATTATAATTTTACTTCTTTCAAAAGGAAAAAAAAACCTCTTTCTTTGGGCAGAGCCAAGATGGCAGTGTAGAGAAAGCACTCAGATGAGCCTTCCCAACATTCCTCTCCAAGTAACTTTAAAATAATGCTTCAAATTGAATTCTGCAGTGGCAGAGACAACAGAAGGTCATAGTAAGGCATTCTTCCATCCAAGACCACACAGGAGGGGAGAGATATCTGTGACAGAGGGGTGGAGGCTGGCCCAGAGACCATGTAGACACAATAGTAGTGGTGGGCTTAGGTGGTGGTAACAGAAGCAGCAGCAGCAGATTCAAGAGCTCTGAAGCCAGAGATGGTAAAGGGATGTGGCAACTGGTCAGAAATTATAGAGTATTTTAACAGTGGATACAGGACCAGATGCTTTTTGGAAACTTCATCATTTATATATACTTTTGGGTCATAGTCCAAAGGCAAAGAAAATAATTTCTGGTCAAGAGAGAGTGGGAGTCCTGAGGCCTAATTATTTGTGAACTTCATTGTCTATATTCACTTCTGGATCATAGTTAAAGGGAAAAGAGGAGCACTTTTGGTCAAGAGGGAGTGGAAGCCCTTAGGGAATCATCATTTCCAGTCCCAAGGGAGGAGTAGTTTGAGGAGCAATATTGACTGCAATCCCAAGGGATTGCCATTCCTAGGTAAAGACCAGAGTATAGACCAAAAGAGCAGTGATCACACCTCTCCCCAGATCACACCACCTTGGAAGCATTAAAAAAAAACTTCCAGGCTTCCAGAACCAGCTCTGAAACAGCAATGCAAAAATGACTGAAGCTTAAGCCTTGAAGTCTACCAACTTACCACCCCCCTCCCCACTCCATGCTGGAACATAGCCCAACTTTAACAAAGTCATAAATCAAGAAATAGGATGGAAAATGAACAAACAACAAAAAAGAAGTTGACCATAAAAAGCTACTATGGCAACAGAGAATATTAAGACACAAACTCAGAAGAAGACAATGAAGTCAAAACAGCTACAAGCAAAGCCTCAAAGAAAAAATGGGAATTGAGCAGAAATTCAATAATAATTCTTGAAAGAACTAAACAATTATTTTCAAAATCCAATAAGAGTGGTAGAGGAAAATTTGGGTAAATAAATGAAAGTAAAGGAAGAAAATTAAGAAAAGACAATAGCATGGTAAAAGGCACAAAAAAATACTGAAGAAATTAACACCTTAAAAAAAACTGGTACTGGCCAAGTAGAACAAGAGATCCAACAGCTCACAGAAGAAAATGATTCCTTAAAAATTGGAATTGAGCAAATGGAAGGTAATAGCTCCATGAGACATCAAGAAATAATAAAACAAAATCAAAAGAATGAAAAATGGAAGAAAATATGAAATATCTCATAGAAAAACTGACCTAAAAATAGACTGACTATAGACATAGTTTTAAAATTATTGGATTACCTGAAAGCCATATTGAAAGAAAGAGCATAGACAACATATTTCAAGAAATTAACAAGGAAAACTACCCAGATATCCTAGAACCAAAGGGTAAAATGGAAACTAAATGAATTTACCAATCAACTCCTGAAAGAGATCCCGAAAGAAAAACTCTCAGGAATATTATAGCCAAATTCCAGAGCTCCCAGGTCAAAGAAAAAAAAAAACTTCAGGCAGCCAGAAAGGAATCATTCAAGTACTGTGGAACCACGGTCAAGACCACACAAGATTTAGCAGTTACTACATTAAAGGAGATGGAGTTCTTTGAAAATGATATTCTGGAAGGCAAAAGCACTGGAATTACAACCAAGAATAATTTATTCAGCAAAAGTGAGTATAATACTTCAAGGGGAAAAATTGATATTTAGTGAAATAAAGGGCTTTCAAGCATTCCTGTTGAAAAGGCCAGAGTTGAATAGAAAATATAACTTTCAAATACAAGGTTCAAGAGAAGCATAAAAAGGTAAACATGAAAGAAAAATCATAAGGGACTTTCTCTGTGGGAAGATGATATATGTATCTTCTACGAACCTTATCATTATTAAAGCAGTTAGAAGGATTCTACATAGAAAGAGGTATGGGAATTTGTCAAATATGTTGAGATGATGTAAAAAAATGGGTAGATGGGAAAGAGGGATGCCCTGGATGAAGGGAGAAGAAAGAAGAAGAACAGGGAATGTTATTGTATGTAAAAGAGGCATGCAAAGAAGAACTTTTACAGTGGAGGGAGAAGTGTGTGTGTGTGTGTGTGTGTGTGTGTGTGTGTGTGTGTAGGGTGGAACAGGAAACACTTGAACTTCAATCGTATCTAAAATAGTTCAAAGAAGGATTATATGTGTGTGTATGTATGTATGTATGTATATATGTGTATATATACACATGTATATATACACATATATACATATACACATGTGTGTTTTTATATGCACACACACTTAATTAGAAATAAAAATCTGTCTTATCCAACATGGAAGTAGGAGAGGAAGCAGATATGAGAAAGGGGAGGTGATAATAGGGAGGGCAGGTAAAAGAAACCAGTGATCAGAAGACATACGTACTTTAGAAGAGGGATAGGAGAATAAGAGAGAGAGAAGGATAGCAGAAGAAAATAAGATGAAAAGAAAAGCAGTTAGTATTCACAATTGCGAATGTGAATGGGATGAGCTCATCTATAAAATGGAAGTAGATAGAAAAAATGGATTAGAAACCAGAATCCAACAATAGGTTGTTTACAAGAAACACATGTGAAACAGAGAGACATGTGCAGAGTTAAAATAAGGGGGCAGACCAGGATCTATTATGCTTCAGCTGAAGTGAAAAAAAAAGGCAGGAGTAGAAATCATGATCTTGAACAAAGTAAAAGGAAAAACGGACTCAATTAAAAGGGATAAGCAAGGAAATGGCATTTTGGTAAAAGGCACCATATTCAATGAAGTAATATTAGTACTAAACATATGTACCAAAGAGCATAGCATCCAGATTTGTAAAGGAAAAGTTAAATGAGTTACAGGAGAAAATGAACATTTCAAAAGTATACTAGAAAGGTACCTCAACTTTCCTTTCTCAGAGCTAGATAAAGCTAACCATAAAATCAGTAAGAAAGAAATCAAGGAAGTGAGTAGGTAGAATCTTAGATAAGTTAGATATAATAGACCTCTGCAGAAAACTGGATGGGAATAGGAAGAAGCAGACCTTTTGCTCAGCTGTACACAGCACCTTCACAAAAAATTGACCATGTATTAGGGTATAAAAATGTCACAACCAAATGCAAAGAACCAGAAATATTAAAAAGCACCCTTTTCAGATCACAATGTAAATTAAATTCAATAAAGGGTCATGACAATATAGATTAAAAGTTAATTGGAAACTAAATAATCTTATATTAAAGGATGAATGGGTCAAAGAACAGATGATAGAAACAATCAATAATTTCATTAAAGAGAATGATAACAATGAGATAACATACCATAATATGTTAGATGCAGTCACAGCAGGATGTAGGGGGAAATTTCTCTCTCTAAATATGTGCATCAATAAAAGAAAGTCAATCAACAAATTGGGCCTACAACTAAAAAAGCACTAGAAAAAAATTTTAATTTTCCAATTAAACACCAAAATGGAAATCCTAAGAATCCAGAAAGATTAATAAAATTGAAAGAAAAAAATTAACTAATGAATAAAACTAGGAGCTGGTTTTATGGGAAAGAAAAACAATAAAATAGACAAACCGTTGCTTATTTTCATTTTAAATAAGAAACATGAAAAAGAAATAACTGGTATCAAAAATAAGAAGGAAGAATTCACCACCAATGAGATGAAATTGAAGAAGTTATTAGGAGTTATTTTGCCCAATTATATGTCAGTAAAATGACAATCTAAATGAAATCGATGGATATTTACAAAAAATATATAAACTGCCCAGTTTAACAGAAAAGGAAATAGAATACTTAAATAACTATCTTAGAAAAATAAATTGAACAAGCTACCAATGAATCCTCCCCCCTCCCAAAAAAAAATCCCCAGGACCAGATGAATTCTGCCAAACATTTAAGGAACAATTAATCCCAGTACTGTATAAACTAATGAAAAATAAAGAAGTCCTACCAAATTCTTTTGTGATAACAGATATGGTTTTGAAACCCAAACCAGGAAGACAAAAAACAGAGAAAGAGAACCATAGACGAATTTCCTTAATGAAAACCAATGCAAAAAAAAAATTTATTGAAATGTTAACAAAATCACCAAAACATATCACAAAGATCATACATTATGACCAGGTAGGATTTATACCAAGAATGCAGTACTGTTTCAATATTGGGAATACTATCAGCATAATTAACTATATCAATAACAAAAACAACAAAAATCATATATCAATAGCTGTACTAAAAGCCTTTGACAAAATATAATACTCATTCCTATTAAAAACACTATAAATCATAATGAATCAATGGAACCTTCCTCAAAATAAGTAGCATCTATCTAGAATGAAGAGCAAGCATTAATTGTAGTGGGGATAAATATGAAGCCTTCCCAGTAAGATCAGGAGTGAAGCAAGGATGTTCATTCTCACCATTATTATTCAACATTGTTCTAGAAATGCTAGCTGTAGCAATATGCCAAGAAATGAAACAATGAGCAAACAAAACTATCACTGTTTACAGATGATATGATGGCATACTTAGATAACCAAAGAGAATCAACTAAAAACGATTCGAAACAATTAACGACCTCAGCTAAGTTGCCAAATATAAAATAAATCCACACAAATCATCAACATTTCCATATACTATCGACAAAACCCAGCAGAAAGAGATAGAAAGAGAAATTCCAGTTAAAATAATTGCAGACAATATAAAATACTTCGGAACCTACCTTCTAAGACAAACCCAGGAATTATGTGACACAATCACAAAACACTTTTCAAAGAAATAGGGAGAGATCTAAACAATTGGAGAAATAGTAATTGCTCATGAGTTAGCTAAAGTAATATAATAAAAATGACATTTCTACCTAAGTTAATTTACTTATTCAGTGTCATACCAATCAAACTACAAAGAATTATTTTATTGAGGTAGAAAAAAATAGTAACAAAATTCATCTGGAAAAATAAAAGGTCAAGCATTTCAAGGTAATCAGTGAAAAAAAAATGTGAAGGAAGGCAGCCTAGGAGTTCCAGGTTACAAACAATAGTGCAAAGTGGTAATTATCGTAACTATCTGTTATTGGCTAAGAAATAGAATGGTGGATCAGTAGAACAAATTAGATACACTGTATGACCATAGTCATCTAGTGTTTGATAAACCCAAAGACCCAAGCTTTGGGGGTAAGAACTTTACAAAAATGCTGGTAAAACTGGAAAGCAGTTTGACAAAAACTAGGCATTTGCAGAAACCAACATTTCACACTGTACATCAAGATAAGATCAAGATGAATAAATTATATATACATAACAGGTGATAGCATAAGTAAATTAAGGGAGTATGCCAGATTGTTGGATAAGGAAGAGTTTATGATCAAACAAGAGGTAGAGAGGATGACGAGAAGTAAAAGAGATAATTTTGATTACATGAAATTAAAAAGCTTTTGCACAAACAAAACTAATAATGCATCCAAAATTAGAAGAAAAAGAGGAAACTGGGAAATTTTTTACAAGTTTCTCTGATAACAGCCTCATTTCTCAAAAAATGTAGGGAAATAAGCCAAATTTATTTTAAAAAAAGATCTATTCTCCAGTTGATAAATGGTCAAAGGATATAAACAGGCAGTTCTTGGAAAAAGAAATCAATCATTAGTAGTCACATAAAAATGCTCTAAATCACTATTAGATAAATTGAAAATTAAAGCAACTCTGAGTACCACCTTATACCTATCAGATTGGCTAAAATTACAGAAAAAGAAAATAACCAATGCTGGAGTGTATGTGGAAAAATTGAGAGACTAATGCACTGTTGGTGGAGTTGTGAACTATTTGAGCCATTCTGGGGAACAATTTGGAACTTTGTACATAGGACTATATAACTGTACATACCCTTTGACCCAGAAATATCACTACTTGGTCTATATCCAAAGAGATCAAAGAAAAAAGCAAATGACCTATTTATTCAAAATATTTATAGCAGCTCTTTTTGTGGTGGCAAAGTATTGGAAATTGAAGGAATGTCCATCAGTAGGGGAATGGCTGAACAAGTTGTGACATATGATTGTGATGGAATACTTTTGTTCTGTAAGAAATGATGAGTGGCATGGTTTCAGAAAAACCTGGGAAGATTTATATGAATTGATGCAAAGTGAGTAGAACCAGGAGGATATTGTACAGAGTAACAGCAAAATAGTAAGGATGATACAGTCAGAGTTACTCTGATAAGACAATGATCCAGACAATTCCAAAGGACACAAGATTTTTAAAAAATTCTGTCTATCTACAGAGAGAGAACTGATGAACTCTGAATGCAGATTGACACCTACTTTTTTCCATTTCAGTTTATTTTGTGTTTTCTTTTGCAACATGGCTAATATGAAATTTGTTTTGCGTGTCCTCACATGTATAATTGATATCAAAGTGTTTGCTTTTTGGAGAGGGAATGGGAGGAAGGGAGAGAATTTGACACTCAATTTTTTTAAGAAATGATTGTTATTTTTTTTACATGTAATTGGGAAATATTTCACTAGATAAAAATATTTTTAAAAATTCTTGCTTCATTTCTTCCAGATATTATAGATGATCTTGTGTCCAAGTTCTGTTTTTCTTTGAGCCTTTGCTTGTAAATACTTTGAAATTATTCTCCTTTTCTGTGTTTGTACCTTTGGAATCCAGGTCTCCATAATAGCTGTTCAAGGATGTGAGGAGGTAGGCAAAATTTCAGGCAGCTTTTAACAGTATACTCAAAGCCATGGTCTGATTGCTATTCCCCCCTCGTCTGAACTTTTTAGGCACTAGATTCTGGTTTTATTCTGAGAAACAGACTTGTAGGTTCACCCTATGTCAGAACTCAGGTAAAGAGTTACTGATCCTAGCTAGAAGTCTCTACAGTTTCAGAGAAACAAAGCTGAAAGTCCACTTCTGTTCTATAGTTTCTTCTGTGGACATTTACCTATGTCTGATTCCACAATCATGGGCTTGAAAAAATGACCCATAGCTGTTTTTCTTTTGATTTCCTTACCCTTATTTAGTATGGCTCTCTTTCTAAATCTTTCTTGGAATAGTTGTGGGAAAGAAATAGGATGTTATACCAATAAGGTGAGATTCATGACCTCAAGGATGACAATGAACATGCCTGAACATGCAATGAACATGCAATGAACAAGCTCTTTATAAGAGATTCTCTAAGTAGAAGGCAGAAATAGTGTAACGTTTATTTAAACACAAGAGAATCCAATCCCAGGATCAGTGATTCCAATTCCATATAGTAGCAATAGTATTCCAAAGACAGTAAGCCCACCTCAATGTAGCAACAAGGAAATGGTCACACAATATTATAGCAAGGAACCAAGTCATCCTGTAATCTTACACCCCGCCCCTCCCTGCCCCCCACCAGGGCCTTCCTGTAAACAATCACTCACAAATCCTAACTCTGTGCTCAGCATTCTCTTCTGCAGCTCTGTAGACTCTGAGTGCCTGCTCCTTCTCCTTGGGCTGAATTCTGATTGTTGTAGCTCTCACTGCCTCAATGTCCTCTTGATGTTTGCTTCTGAATCCTGCCACTCTCAGTTCTGCTGCTCTCGGCTCTGGGCTCTCTTTTTATACAGTCCTAGCCGGCATCTGATTGACTAGAACTCAGTGCACATACCACTGGCTCTGGTCTTAGCGTCTCTTAGGGCCCTGAGGGTTTCATGCCCACATCAGCTTAACTAGCAAAAGGGTGTGGGCCTGGGGCATCACACTAAGTTAGTGAAAGGGTGTGGGCCTGCCTCTAATCAGGCCTCCCTTTGTTGGCCCCACCTGAGGCCTATTCAATGGGCAGGAAAGATCTTTCACTTACTGATTGGCCTTACAGATGTGCAGCTTCCTCCTGCTCTGTCTTCCTTGCTGGTTTTTCTTGTTTTCAAAAAAAGAGTAACCAAGAAGTGGAGTTCCACTTAAAATGGTTGTTTAAAGTGTCGGAAAGTTATTGCTTTATATTACTCTATGTTATATGTCTCAATAAAGCAAGTTCTTATATTGGTGCAAATATGAAGATTTTTTTAAGAATGGCTAAAAGAGAATTGATTTGTATTTGGCTATATGCTTGCTATATTGCTATCCAATCAACAAGCATTTATTAAACACTTTTTAAATGCCAGACACTGTACTGGGTATTGAGGGTAGAAAGACAAAATTGAGACAGTCCCTACTCTCAAGGAACTTATAGTTAGAGAGTGAGTGAAAGAAAATACTGTTTCATAAGGCTAGAAAAGTAGTCTAGGTTCAAGTTGTGATGGGCTTTAAACCCTGATGGAGGAGATTGTTCTTGATTCTAAAGGCAACAGGGAGTCACTCACATTTATTGAGTAGGACATGTTCTTTTAGTGTGCCCACATATTCACGTGGATGGTAATACTTAGAGAGGCAGTTTTTTATAGTATAAACTGGCCATAGAGTCAGAAGGACCTGTGTCAAATCTCGCCTGAGACATTTCCTGGCTGAGTGACCCTGGGATTTAACCTAATCTCTCAGGGACCTCTGAAATGATGAATGGCAGAGCACATGTCAATTTGCAATAGTATATGTATTTTCCTCACTGAGAGGAAAATTAGGAGGTTATATTGCATGTTTCCTTCTACCAATGAACATTATATCAATGAAATCACAGGTCTGGCCCAAACAAACAAAACATAGTACTCATACTATCTATCTCCAATAATATGGTTAATATCAAACTAGAAAATGTATTTAAAGTATTTTATAATCTCAAAATGTGATGTTGTAATGTAATGATAGTTGTAAATTTATCATTATCATCATTCTTAATGAAGATGGCATGTAGATTCTTTGTGCCAGACATTATAAGATCATAGGCTTTTGTGTTGCAAGGGACCCTAGAGAGGAGTCAGGAAGACATGAGTTCAAATCTAGCCTTAGAAACCTATTAGCTGGGTGACCCTGGAGAAGACACTGAATATCTGTTTGCCTCATTTTTTATGTGTATAATGGGGATTAATAATAGCACCTACTCCCCAGGGTTATTGTGAGGATCTAATGAAATAATAATTATAAAATACTTAGCATAATGTCTGTCACATAATAAGTGCTATATAAATGTTAGCTGCTGGAGTAGTTGTAGTCCTATCCTTTAGTATTTTAGTATAAGAAAATAAGCTACAGAGTTGAGGAAACTTACCAAAATTTAACAAAGAGACTACATAATAGACCTAGGCTTCTGTTTCCAGTTCCAGTGTTGTTTACCCTATCCTACATCAGCAGGAAATGACTTCCTCAAGGTCATAAAGCTAATTAGTGAAATTCAGGGCAAGAATAATCCCTTGTATCTGGAATGACAATTTGGTCTTTTTTTATTGTTTTATTTTTTAAATGATAATTGTTTAGAAGTGATAATTGGTAATGGACACAAGTTCTACTTAAGGTATTTGTCTGAAGACCTAAGGGGAAAAAAAATAATCTACTTCCCAGAGTCTGCATCCCAATTCAGTATCTCATTAGAAAGATCAAGAAGAATTTGAACTCTTTAGGGAAAGAGATTTATAAACATTCTTGTCTATGAACTGCTTGGAAGGTTATTATTGAATAGCAAGCAATGTTATACAAAGTGACTGCTTTTCTCTCTCTTGTAATTATTATTTACTCCATATTTTGTCACATGCTCAGCGATTCTTCATAGTTTCGTTTATAATGATTAATACTTCTGTGCAATTCTGGCAGTCTTTCATCACATTGAATGTTTTGAGATATATTTTCAAAAGTGAAGGAAATAGTGTTTAAGGGAGCAACACTTCTTTAGTATTCATAGAACAGGAAGAGATCTTAGAAAGCATCCAATATAACCTCCTAATTTTAGAGAAAAAAAAATGAAGACCAAGAAAAGGGTTTAGAATTCGCCCATCATCACCCAACTAGTTATATGAATTTTATGGACTCAAAACTAGAAAGGATTTTAGAGACCGTTAAAGCCAACTCCCTTCCCCCATTTTATAGAGGAGAAAATGGAAGTCCAGAAAGAGGAAGTGGCCCAAACTAGGAGTAAAGCCAGCATTAAAACCAGGTCTCTTGACTCCAAGCTCAGTGTGTTTTCCACTGTGCCATGCAATCCCATTTTTTTTAACCTGGAAAAGGTGAATCTAAAGCTATCTATAATGGGGGTGGAGTCTTAAAAATTACCCGAGCCAAAAAGGTAGGCGATCTAGATATCAGTTCTGTTGAAATAAGTTAATTTTTACCTATTATCTCAGATGCGCTTATTGGTTATTCTCAGTTATTAATATTTAATTATCTCAGTGCTCAAGGTGGGTAGGGAGACAGTCAAAAGATTGGTCTGGTTGATATAAAAGGTTCATATTGGGCGATCAGTGGGTGATAAGTTTAAATAGGCAGAACCAGATTATAGGGCTCTTGAATGTCAGGCTTAGGAGTTTGGATTTTATTCTGTTTTTACTAGGGAGACTTTAAATATTCTTGAGTAGAGAAATAGTATGATAAAAAAAAGTGTTCATGTTTATCCAAGTGACTTTGCAGCATGGTACAATGGAAAGGGAGTTAGATATTAGGTCTGAGGGCCTGCCTTCAGATTCGTTATGGCTACATATTTGTACAACCTTGGGCCAGCCACAACCTCTCTGAAGCCTCATTTTCCTCATTAGGAAGAGATAAGGGTTGGATAATTTGACCTCTCAAATACTTTTGAATTCTAAATCTATGGTCTATTATCCTATGCGTTTGGATGCTTTATAATAAGAAAAAACTACTAAGAATATACATATGATCTAATTCATTTTGGTAATATGAGAAATGTTTGTGTAACTAGGACTGGGTATCATAATTATTTTATTCTTCTAACCTTTACTCTCAACCTTTTGATTTCCTCTAGGAGAATTCTTAAGTTTTGCTGATGATTTGCTCTCTGGCCTTGGAACATCTTGTGTAGCAGCTGGTAGAAGCCATGGTGAGGTCCCAGAAGTTAGCATCTATTCAGTCATCTTCAAGTGTCTGGAACCTGATGGTCTCTACAAGTAAGATATAATGAAAGCACTGGGGTAACATGGGAAAAGTGGGAGGAAAAGACAGTCTCTTTGGAAAACCCATGTGAAAGAGAAAAGGCAAGAAAGGCACTGAGAGACTTGATGTCAGAACCACTGAAATTATTAAAGGTTTATACTGAGATTCTGTTTCTGAAAGGAACACCATGTGTTATTCCATCTTGGTTAGTCTCTGAAGTGTTTTCTACATAGACCTGTGTACCCTGAGAAGTTTCATTTCATGCCTATGATAACTCAAAGAGTATTAGGACTGACAGACACTGTAAAGCACAGAATATTTTTGAATGTTAGAACAGAGAAAATACAATGCTAATGTTGGAAAAGACCCTTAAATAGGGAATGTTAGAACTGAAAGAATGTTAGAACATACTGTGCTATGTTGAAATGGAGATTCTCAAAAGCATAAATCATTGAATCAAACTACTTGATTTTATAGATCATGAAACTGAGTCTCAGAGAAGAGAATTAGCTTGCTCAAGTTTATGCAATTAATTACAGAGATGTGAGTAAAACCTATCTTTCCATTAAACTACACCACTTCTTAGGAAATTAACCTTTTTGCAATATTGTTATTTTTTTCACAGTAGAACCATGAAATCCATTGAATATTTATAATCATTCCCTCTTTTATTTAATACATAAGATTCATTTATTTCCTTCTCTTCCTTCTAAAACCTTGAAGATCCAAATGGAACACCATAAGACTTATCTGTCTATTTAAGATGAAAATACATACCAATTCTTCATACAGTTCCTTCTCAATGCCTGTTTCCACACCCATAGATAAATACATAGCCCTAGACAACAGTAATGGATATGAACTATGTGGTCTTAAACCAAGGCTTTTTCTTGATATCCCATTTGGCCTGAATGATGTTGTTATTTGGAGGGTAAAATATGGTTCTTATTGGGCATTATATAAGAATTCAGAGGAGGAAGAACTGAATTCAGACATCAGGAGTCAAGGAAGGTCATAGGAGGTGAGATCTGAGCTGATTCTTGAAAGATAGGAAGGCTATGGATAGGTAGAGAAAGGGGTATTCTACCCAAGGTGCACCATTCCCTACAGAGGTGGAGAAGAGCAAGGCATGTTCCAGGGGTGACAAACAGACTGATTAGGCTGGAGTCAAGTGTTTGGGGAAACACTGAAAGATGAGACAGAACAGGTGGGGTCATGGTCAGCTTCCAAAGGACCTTTATTGTCTGATTAAGGAGTTTGGATTTTAACCTTAAAGGTAGTTAGAAGCCAAAGACTTTTTTAAAAAAATTAAAGCAGGAGAATGACATAGGATAGTGGAAAGGACACTGCCTTTAGAGTCCTAAAATTTGCATTCAAACCCCTTTTCTGCAGTTTTAGTAACTTTGGAATCCTGGGCAAAGTACTTAACCTCCCTGGCCCTCACTTTCTTATCTGAGAGCACTACAGTGGGATAGATATCCTCTGGGGCAGGTTCCAGCTCCAGATCTATGATTTTATGATCAAAATAATATTTTTTTTACAAAAAAAATTTCTAATGGTAATCCCCTTAGTCCCACAATCTTCTATGACTTAGTCTGGGGAGGAAAGACATGATAATGTCTTTCTATTACATGTTAGAGCCTGTCCAGCCTGTTTTGTCTCACCTCCTCACACCTCTGATTCCCCAACCACCCCCACCCATTTCTGGCTCTCCTGGGATAGTAGCTATCTACTAGAAAAGGGCAGTACCCAGGCAAAGGGTCAGAGGACCAGATGCCCAGTTGAGCAGGAGGAAAAGACAGTCTCTTTCGGAAACTAACATGAAAGAGAAAAGGCAAGAAAGGCACTGAGGGACTTGGTGTCAGCACCACTGAAATAATTAAACCCTGGTTTGTAGTGAGTAATGAAACATTTTATGGAATCCCAAAAGCAGTTAAAGTTGAGAGCTGGCAAATCGACTGTCAACTTTCAAATATTTTGATTAATACTTTTCCCATTCCCCCTCTGGTCTCCCCCCACTACCCACCCCAGGCTGGTCCCTCTGCAATTCACTGACAGCTTCCAAAAGAGGAAAAGTCCTTTCTTCCCCATCTCTCCTTCTCTGTCTGAAACGTGCTTGAAACAAGACTTTCTGTTTATAACTTTACATGCTTCCTTTTCTTAATTTATTTTATTAATATCAATGGGAATTGGGCGGCTCTGAAAAGATGCCAGGCTAGTGTCTGGAACAGCTTTGGATCTTTCTAGCTCCTCTCCTCCCATAAAGTTCACGATTATGACTTGCTCTCTACTAGCAATTTGGCTTGGAGCTGCCCATTGCTTTAGGGGAGAGAAGCTTTTTAAAAAGAGTTTATGTTTTAGCTCTTAAGTTTCTCCTCCTTTCTTCATTCCTTCCTAACCTCATTTGGTTTTCTTCCCTGCCTCTGTCTTTCTTCCTCTTCCTACCTCTGCCTCATCTGTCTTATTGTATTTCTTCTCTCTGTTGCTCTCTCATGTCTTGCATATTTCTCTGTCATCCCTCACCTTTCTTTTTTTCTCTTTCTTTTTAAAGAATCATAACACTCAGAGTTAGCGGGGAACCTTCAATGACTAGCCTAAGTCCTTTATTTTATAGTTGAAGAAACTGAAGCCTAGGTGGTAAAGTAATATTTCTGAGGTCACACAGTTTCTTGCACAGGTCTCCTGACCACTGCCTCAAGCTTGCTCTCCATATAAAGACAAATAGCAATAATGATCCAAATCTGTATGCAGAGCACAAAACTCACAGAGACAGAAACTAGGCCTGTGGTTTCATTGAGATGAAGAACTCTCAGGTGAGGGAACTCTAACAATGCAAGTCAACAGCTTCTCTGTAATTTCTATTCCTAGGAGACTTGCCTAAAATAGAGAGTTTAAGTGACCGGCCCAGAGTCAAATAGCCAGTGTATGTCAGAGGCACGATTTGAATCCAGGTACACCTGATTTCAAGGCCAGTTTTCTTTCCTCTTTGCTACATTTCCTCTCTAATGGGTACTAAAACTGAAAAGGAATTTAGAAATTTAACTAAGCTTCTCACTTCATAAATGAGAAAAGTAGGGCCCAAAGTGACATACTAAAATTTACAGAGGAGTACTGAAAGACCTCACCCCAACCAAAAGTGTCTACCTCACAGACCTACAATATTTCCCAAAATTCCTATCAGCACTCATTGATTTGACTTAAGGAATAGAATACCCCATTTAAAATTTAAATGTGTATGAGATGCAGGGGAAAGAGTGCAACAGACCAAACAAACCGCTGTCGGCTGACAGTGTACTATATAGTTCTATTAGTACTATATCTCATAGGAGTTTCTCAATTTCCCAACCAAAAAAACAAAAGGTCGTAGAGTTAGGACTGGGACATAAACACAGAGACATTTTGAGTCAAAAAGCAGGGTGAAATAAAGCAGAAAAATCTAGGGAACGGGTACTTTCTGACAGGGTAGGCCCAAGGCAGAGCGCAAGCAGGGAGTCTAGAACAGCCAAGAAGCCACGTGCAAGAGTAGAAAGAATATTGAGTTAAGAGTCAGGAGGTCTAAGTTCTTATCTCAGGGATGATAATATTTCCTCGTTTAACCTTGGACAATTCTACCAATCTGGACCTTAGTTTCTTCATCTTTAAAACAAAAAGATTGAACTCTATGTTCTCCAAGGTCATATATGATGATTCCATGACTTTCATGACTGTATGGGATGAAGGAAAGAAAGGAAAGAAATGGCAAAAAGCGGGGGGTGGGGGGGAATGAGACGCAGGGTGAGTCAAAGGCAAATAGGCCAGGCCCTAGCCACGTACACAGGCATGTGCGAGTGTACACATGCTCAAACTTACAGGGAGGCATATTCAAATAGACCCCTGCGTCTAGGAAGACTAATTGCATTTGAAACCCCTCCATCCCTGTAATGTCAAATATTGCCATGGGCTGAGACTTCAGAAAAGTGAAAGTCAAGGCTAATTCTCTGTCCTAAACTCACCCCAGTGTGACAAAGTAAAAACATCAGCTCAGTGTCATTTTTTAAATTGAATTTCCTTGTTTGTTTCTCTTGTCTTGTTTCTCAGTAAGAAAGGGAAGATGCAAGCTCCTCTAATGCTTCATTAATGGGAGTAATTCCTAAGCCCTTGGGGATGTTGGCCACTTGTGGGAGATCCTGGTTTTAGTTTGATTTATCAGAGTGAATCCCTGCTTCGTGTAGATGCCCTTGGCAATTTGGCTGACCCTAGACATATCCACCACCAATGCTTTCTCTGCATCCCTGATTATGGGCGCAAACAACTTTCCTGTTCTCATCTTCCTTTGGAATGACCCAAAGCAGTTAGCCAGTACTCAGTGCCCATCCTCACTCCCAAGAAGTTCTCCCAAATAGTGCTGAGGGAGTGTGGAAAGAGCTCTGGGTCCAGAGTCAAAGACCTGGGTTCAAAGTAACCCTCAGACACTATTTGTTGACCTTTGGCAAGTTGCTGGTCCTCAGTTTCTCCATTTGTAAAATGAGGGAGTTGGATAAGAATGCCTCTGAGGTCCCTTGCAGCTTTAAATCATGTGATCCTTGGGCACTCCCTACTTTATAAGATAACTAGCTCCTATGATCCTAGAGATGATTACCAAATACAGCCAGACAGGTACAAAATAGAGTCACTGCCTCTTCACTTTTCAAACTCCAAACAATGTAGGATCATAGGAATAAGAGCTGGATAAAACCTTAAATCTAATCTCCTCATTTTACAGATGAGAAAACTGAGGCCCAAAGAGAGAAGCCTGCTAGGTCCATCATTACAGATCCTACTGAATGCTCACTTCTGATGCTTGCGTTTTTTGTGTAATTGGTTCTTTCAACATAGCCTTGTGACAGTTGATGTTTTCCCTCTCTGCTAAGCTATTCCTTGGAGTTGGGGCAGTTATACAGCTTTTTTTTTCTTTTTAATGTCTATGCATTTCCACAATGAAGTCTGATTTCTCTGGCAAGAGGGTTTGCTCAAAAAAAAAAACAACCCTGGGGGCAAGACAAAGAGTCTTAGAAAAGCTGGTACTATTCCCCACACTGTCCTACCCAGAACCTCCCCCCCACGAAAGGCCCCTTGGGGGAGCTGCCTGTGTAACCCATTGCCGAGGTTGCCGTCGCCACCGCCATGGATACTATAATTATATATTAGATTAAATCCCAATGTTTCTCTTTATTTACATTCCTAACCTACCCTCTTCATTTCCTCCACTTGTGCCAAGAATCAGCACAAAATTTACTGGAAATAATATGGAAGTCATCAGGAATTCCTCCAGGCCAGCTTTTCAGAGCTCATACTCCCACTGGACAGGTCCTTGGGGTTTCATTCTGTGAGTAGCACCAAGATGAGGCCAGATGCCTGTCCCCCACCCTCCTTCTTGGAGAAGGATCAATCTGCCCCCACATCTGTCAGCTGAATGGCAACTGGGGGGCACAACATTTTCTGAGTGGGTGATAGAATTCTCCCTCCTGAGCCTAACGAGATGGCAGAGTTTCTGTTGCCATGACAGATGAAAGGAGGAAAATAGATTGGTTTATGGCAAAGAAAGGGCTCCTTCGTCTGAGTGGAGCCCACATTTCCTTTGTCACTGGTCAATAGTCTTAGGGAGCAGCTGTGTGACCTCAGCATCAAGACTAGTGTAAGTACGAGATCTAATAGGAGACCCTGAAGTATGAGCCTCCATTCTTTGGCCTTCAGCCACCCATTCTGTACCATAAAGATTGCAATCCCTCTTAGACTTAGCTCTCAACATTTATCAAGTGTAGTTCCTCTAAAAAAAGGTACAATATCACCATTAATGTTGTAATGATTATGACTACTTCAGTCTCCAACCAAAAGTGTCTAGAGAGTTGAGCCCAGAGGTTGACTCAGGCCATTCCGGTGAAAGGAGCCAGGTTATTGAAGTACTTTTCAACTCTCCTCTCCTCTCTTCTCTTCTCTTCTCTTCTCTTCTCTTCTCTTCTCTTCTCTTCTCTTCTCTTCTCTTCTCTTCTCTTCTCTCTCTCCTTCTCTCTCTCTCTGTCCCTCCCCCCTCCCTCCTCTCCTCTCCTCTCTCTCTCCCTTTTTCTTCCCCTTGTCTCCTTCTGCCCTTCTTCTCTTCTCTGTCTTGCTCTCTCTCTTTCTGATTTTCCTCTCTTCTCTCCTATCTCTTTTCTCCATATTCTCTTCGGTCTCCTTCTGCCTTCCCACTTCCTTCTTTTCCCTCTCTGAGGTCATTACTAAAATGTAACCAGTTAAATCATGTGGGTAAAGCATTATATTCATGTGTTAGAACCCCAAATGGATCACTTATTTTTACTATAGCTCATAGCTATAGGCTATATCCCTAACCACAGAAGCCAGAGTATTAGATCCTGAAAGGGCTTTCAAGATCATTGAGTTCAACCCTTTCGTTGTTACAAATGAGGAAAATCCCAAAGGGAGGAGTTGATTGCTCAAATTCAAAATGCAAGTAAGTGGCTCTGGCCATGTGAAGGGTTGACCCCAGTAAGGGTTGGGTAACTGTGGATGAATTAGTGCATCTCATCTACTTGAAAAACAATTCAAAGAGGATGTTCTATCAATTCTGGGTTAGGAGTGTCAGCTTTTTATAGACATAAGCTAGCATTATTCCATTTGCTGCCCACCAAGGGGCAAGTGCCTGCAAATAAACTCAGTGGGCACCTGAATTCCCATCCTGATAGTCTGTTTCTGATATTGTTGTCTATTCTCTTGGCTAAGAGCTATTAGCACATGCAAATAATGCAAACAAGATCTAACAAAGTGACAAATCTTACTTGTATCTATTTCTTACTTCCCAAAGCTAAGTGACCTATTCAATGTGCTATGAAATAATTGCAGGAGAGGGGGAAAGGGTACTTGACTTCAGGAGATCTGGGTTCAAATCACGACTCTAATATTTACTAGCTGCCACACCAGGGATAAGTCATTTCACCTTCCCTTAGGTTTTTCATTAAAAAAAAATTCATTTCATGAGTATAGTGCTGGTGTCTTACAGCAAGCATGCAACTCAGTCCTTTACAGGCTTATCATTTCAAAGATGGCACCATTCTGTCCACTCAGAGAAAAACCTCTCTATAATAGTAATGGTAACAACTTATACTTACGTAGAAGTTTAAAATTTACAAAGATGTTTACATACGTTAAATTACTTAAACTTGTGACAGTTTGTGAGGAGTATATGATAGGCAGCTAGCTTGGCACACTGTAGAGAATGCTGAACCTGGAATCAGGAAGATCTGAGATAATATTTGTAAAGTGTTTTGCAACCTTAGCATGCTATATGAATGCTAGCTAATATAACAATATGTGTGATGAAACTGGAAATTATGAAATTTACTCATGGTCATATCCCAAATGAGAAAGGAAAGATCTTCTTGACCCCAGTATAGCACACTGTACATTAAGCCAGACAATATTCTAGAGTTGTCATGAGCAGCCAGCAAGCCTCCTTATAGCCAAGTAGACTGGTCTGGGAATAATAGATGTAAGGACTAGCATTGGGACTGTATCTAGTACAATTGAATCTTGGTTCGTTTGCATGAACCAAGGTAGTGGAAGGTAGCAATATATAACGTGGAAGGTAGCAATATATAACATGGATTGTTATTATATGCTAACAGACAGAATGGTGTTTGAGTCCAGAGGACCTGGATTCAAATTCTCCTCTTTCACGTACCAGATGTGTGAGCACAGGCAAATCAGTGAACCACTCAGTGTCCCAGGAAACATTAAGATGGTAAGCTAGAGATAAGTTAGAGGTCTACACTGATGTAGAGAGCTCTCCATACTAGGTGAAATCACAGGTCCAGATCCCACCTCAAAAAAAGCAAGACAAAACAAAATGAAAAAAAAAAAACAGTCATGGTCTAGTACCAGCTCTAAAACCATGACTGTGGGCAAGTCATAAACATGCCAAGGATCAGTTCTTTTTGTGTCCAATGGTAATAATGGTGATACAACATACCTCATAGGCTTATTTTGAGAGTCCTTTGCACATCTTAAAATATAAATGCAAGTTATTATCCGATTATGAGCAAATTATTCCCTTTCTTGGGAAGTGGCTTTCCTTATTTAAAAAAAATGAAAGGGTTAAATTAGATGGTGTCCAACATTAATTCTAGCTCTCATTATTTTATGTTCTGAGGTCCCTTCCAATTCTGCTGTTCTATTTAATTCAACAAACTTGAAAAAAATACTACATACAAGAAAGGTACTGTACAAGACATTGGCATGAGGGAAAAAAATCCCCCCAACTCTTCTGTCCTGAAGGAGTTTCCAATTGAGTAGGTGGGTGAGACATACACAGATAGCTCGTATTGATCAAGGGAGTACCTAATCAATCAGATGAATTATTTCATGAGCCTAATTAGATTGTGGATTACACATTTTTGTTTGGAGGCATCTGAGGGACATCTACCAACTGTGGAATGCTGACATGCTCACTGGAATCTTGCTGAAGAGAAATAGTGAAATCTTGATTGAATCTCGTGAGAAAAGATTCTTGTTACAGGAGCTGCCTCTTACCATAGCTGATGAAAGACAGAACGATCTGTTCTTTATGAACTCCTTCAACTTTTGCCTAGGGCCTTTCTTCCAGAATGCAGCAAAAAGGAAGAGATTTCTCTTCCTTCCCCTTCTCTTTGCTCCCCATCCAGGAATTGATAATGATTGCCTTGGTAAAAGGTGGAGTGGCATGTGCCCATCAATAGCTTCTGAACACAAGTCAGAGACTAGAATTCCCAAGAATGGATTTCCTATTGAGCAGTACTAGCTGCAGTCAGGGTATCAATAGATCTTCTACAGAAGCTCATAAGAGAAGTAGATATAGGTGGACCCGCTCAGCCCAAGTTTTCAAGTTCAAGAGTTTCCAAGAGTTCAAGGAATAGAACTTAGCAATGCTTCTTGGAGAAAAAAAAAATCACCTACATAGCTGGAACAGCATCCTAACTTGGAAAGCAAAGCCCGTGAATTACTCAGTACAAAGTTGATGTGAGGATTAAGTTAAATATTTGTAAAGTGATTCGCAAACATTAAACACTATATAAATGCTAGCTATTATTATTAAAGGATATGTAAATTCTAATCACTTTGGGTTTTTTTAGCATTATTACAAATTCCTTTCCAGAATGATTCAACTGTATCACAGCTCCAATACTATATTAGTTTACTTATATTTCTGAAACTTTTCCAATATTGACTATTTCCAGCATTCATCTTCTTTTCCAATTTTCTGTATGTGAGATGAAACTTAAGAATTGCTTTGATTTTTATTTCTCTTGTTTGTGACTTTGAACAGCCTTTTTTAATGGTTATTAGTAATTTGAAACTCTTGAGGTGTTTTTCATCCTGCTATCACTTATCCATTGGGGAATGGCTCTTGTTATATATTTGTGTTTCCTATTTATCTTGGATCTATAACCTTTTTTCAGAGTTACTTGAAGAAAGACTGTTTTTCCCCAATCCACAGCTTTTCTTCCTATAATTGTCTTAATTTTGAATGTGCAAAATCATTTTCAATTTTTTGTAATCAACATTATCTTTTGTGACCATTTCTCCATTGTTTAGTTAAGATTTTTAGCTATAGCTATGAAGATACTTGATTTCTGGTTCTCTTCTATTTTTTAAAATGATTTTAACTTTAATATCTTGGTCCTATAGCTATATTGAGTTTATTTCATATGTGGCATGAGCTGTTGTGCTAAACATAATTTCTGCCAAATTGCTTTCTGGTTTTCTCATTAGTTCTTGTCAAGTAGGGATTCATTCCCTAAGTAATACAGGGTTTTTAAAATGCTTTTGCTTCTTGCTGATACTGTCTCTTCCACTGACTTACTTTTAAAAAAATGTTAAATAGTATCAAATATTTTCGATGACTATTGTTTTGTAGCATAATATGAGGTCTAGAAGTGCTATTTCTTATTCAGTCCTCCCCCAGCATTCCTTTTTTTACTTTTGATTTTCTAAATCTTTTGTTCCTCCAAATGAATTTTATTGTTTAAACTAGTTCTATAAAGCATCTTCTTGGGAATTTAGTTACTACAATCCTGTACCAAATCTGTAATTTAGGTAATATTATTGTTTTTATTATATTAGTCAAATCCACTCATAAATAGCTAATATCCATCTACCGTAATCATTTGAGTTATCCATGTCTTAAAAAGACTGTTTTGTCAACTGCATTTATATGTCTTGAATATCCCTTAGTAGATTGACTGCTAGATATTTGATGTATTTTGTCATTTTGATGAGATTTCTTTCTGTTATTTTCTCATATTTTATCATCAATCTATAGAATTCTATTGATTTTTGTAACCTTCTTTTGAATCCTGCTTCTTTACTATATCCAATAATTATCTCAGTTTCTTTGCTGATTCTCCAAAGTTTCTAAGTTAACCATCATGGCAACAGCAAATGGGAATAATTTAATTTCCTCTTTGCTGATATTTATGTCTTTTTTTCTTTTTTTTTTTCTTATGTTTTGAAAGGGAGCATCTTTGCTTTATTCTTGTATTTATTGGGACAGCTTCTCCTCTTCACCAGTTGCAAATAATGCTGACTTTTCATTTTTCACATTAGAGAATAAAAACGTCTTTCTGTATAGAAACACTGCAGGATTTTTAGCATAAATGACTACCATACTTTGTCAAAGGCTTCTTACAGATTTCTTGATATAATCATGTGGTTGTGCTATTTTTTTCCTTAATGCTAAGCCATCTATGCATGCAAGATGTAAATCCAACTTGGTAGTAATGAATAATTTTTTAGATATATTACAGTAGTCTTTTTTGCTAGAATTTTATTTAAAATTGTTTCATCACTATTTATCGTTGGTTGTTCTGAAAGCAGTTCATTAAACCACAGAGCCAGAAGGAGCCTCCAACATAATCAGAATGTAGGAACTATATACTAAGGTACTAAGGAAACAAATACAAGCAAAGCAAGCCAGTCTCTGCAATCGAGGAATTTACATTTTAATGGGAGATGACCATACATAAAGGGGGTGGGGTGAGTTTCAAGTGGAAAAGAATAGAAAACAATATGGAAGTCTGCAGAATAAGCTCACCTACAAGTGTTCAGAGACTTAGTGGCAGGGTCCAGGGGATTCTGGTGGAGAGAGTTGAGGAAGATGGCCACAGTGGAGTGGAAAAGGCTTGAAGGCTCAGGCCTGGTATCTCATTTTTCATATGGGGAAAATCAGCCCAAGAGAGCAAAGTGATTTGACTGTGATGACCTGACAAGTCAGCAGCAAATCTGGTTCTAGACTCTTGGGGCTTCTAGCTCCTAAGTTTGTGTTCTTCCCACTGTCACTCTGACTTCAGGTCTATTATTAGACATTCATCCCTTTGGGTTATGGCATTATGTTTCGAAGAACTCTTTATCCAAATGAAAATACCCTTGAGAATGGTAGCACATTGAGTCACTATTATATGGAAGCTTTTTGATATGACTTAGAATATCCTACTATTCCCTATCATGTCATCTAGCTGGGAACAGGTTAGGGTTGAGAAACAGATGTGTTCTTATGGGGCTAAGAGTGAAACATAAGGCCTACATGTGGAGGTCCAGATTTGAGAAAACCACTTAAAAAGAACATCAATTAAACAATTCTGAGAAATTAAGGGGAGAGTATCCAGGTGCTCAAGGAAAAGATAGAGCCCAATAAGGTGTAAGAAGGACATTGAAGAGATGGTGGGAAAATACTTGGCCTCCTTTATAATCCCACATTGGTAGAACTTTTAGCTGAAGAAAAAGGGGAAGAAATACTTGTTTTACTTGATTCAGAGGTCAGAATGTATGAAGCAGCCATGAAAAATGAGTGAAAATTGTAAGAAAGATTTCTGCTTTATATGTTATAAAGACATTCCACTACATTAGAAAAACAAAACCTTCCTTCTAGTGAATTTTATCTGAAAGACGAATGGACTAGCTCAAGAGGTATCAGTTCCCTACCATAGGAAGTATTTCAAGTGCAGGGTGAATGATTGTAGATAACACAGTGCCGAGCTCTCAGGCATAGGATGTGAGTTAGAATCCTGACTCTATTGCCTACTTGGACATCTAAGGAGTGCAATGGGTCGAATACTATACCTAGAGCAAGGAAGACTTGGGTTCAAATCCTGCCTCCTAGACTCACTAGCTACGTGACCCTGGAGAAAAAAAGGTCACTTTCCCTTTGCCTTCCTCAGTTTCCTCATCTGTAAAATGGAGATAAAAATAGCACCTACTTCCCAAGGTTGTTGTGAGGACCAAATGAGGTAATATTCATAAAATGCTTTGTAAACCTTAAAGCAATATGTAAATGTGAGCTACTCTTATCTTCCCTGTGGGTCTTTGGGAAAGTTACAACCTCTTTGGGCCTTAGTTCCTTATACATAAGATTAGGCTAAGTGTGCTAAATGGCCTCTAAGGTGTCTTCCATTTCTAGATTTTTATCTCATGGATACTCCAGTTGTGTTTAAGGCACATGATCAGTTAAATACCCTCTGAGGTCCCTTTCCCATTCAGAGATTCCTTGAGTTTCTTCTTTGACTAATGATCTAATAAAGGATTAAATTAGCCCCAAGCTCGGTTATGGGTTTCGGAGTTGGTTTTTTTTTTTTTTGGTTTTTTTCTTCCTGCTTTTGCCACCACTGATCCTGGGTGGCCGCCCTCCCAGGACCTTCTCCCTTCCCCCACTCCACACCTCCATCTGCAGAACAGAATAATGCTATTAGCTATTTTGAGGTCATCATTGGAAAGGTGTTAGAGGCATGCACATGATTGTCATTAATGATGTGTAGAAAGTCCAAGGTTAGACAAAACCCAGACCTATTCCATTTCTCTTTCTACTTCATTCTTCCACTTCCCATGGGGGTTTAAAAGAAAAAAAAACTGCCCCATACACCAAAAATATATCCATGAGTGCACTTCAGAATCAGATGTTAGCACTGGAAGAGACTTTTCAGGCTATCTCATAGGATTCTGAGCTGGGAGGACTTTTTAGAGATGATCCTATAAGTATGGAAACTGAAGCCTAGAATGTAGAATTACAGAACTGGGGTTTTATTCTCATTCAATATACTTTGTCATTATGCCAAACTGTCGTTCTTTTGTTCTGCATTCTAGAGTGCATATTAGTGAACTCTTTGAACAGCCAAGGGGTATAACCTTTGTCTGAACCTAAGGATCATAGAATATAAAGTTGGAAAGGACCTAGAAATGGGATAATCCCACCCTCTCAAATTTACAGATGAGTAAACTGAGACCCAGAGAGGGAAAGTAACTTATTCAAGGTAACATGGGTAGTAAATAAATAGCACAGTCAGAATTCAAACCCCCATCTTCTGATTCCCAAAACAGAAGCCTTCCTATTATAGCCTTTTGCAGCCTATTACATATTGGCAAATGGTGATGATGGTGATGAGGATGACGATGACAATGATGGCTATGACTGAGGACTAGCTTGTTGTCTTTCCCACTCTGTGGCCCTTGGCCCTCCTTTCATCTGCCATATCCTTTAGATGTTTACTGTAGGCAAAGTGAGGCTTTGCTAAACATCTAGCGTTGTCATTGTTACCTTCACTAATAGTACGCTTCCAAAAAGTGATTGCCTTCAAGTCTGCCTCTCAGCATTTAAGGCAGCCCGAGAAACAAACCAGTTTGTAAACCTTCTCAGCTTATGGCTGTCACCAACTGCCCCCCCCCACACACACACACACTCCCTGATTTCCCTTTCCCAGTTCCCCAGGATGCCAGGAATGAAATAACATTCTTTGCGTATTTGTTGTAAAGCTCCTGGCCGCCATTCCCCAGACCCCTTGCAGGGTCAAGACTTATTTGCATCAGACTGTTTAGAGGCCAGTGTGAAGGAGAGGGAGAGGCCATGTTTTCAGGGAATTTCATCAGGCACTACTGCCAGCAATAGAAGAAGTTACTATTTCTTTCTGGGAAATGTTCACAGATTTAAGAAAGAAAATAAGAAAGAAAGAAAAAAAAAACTCTTCTACTCTCAGGGCTGTCAAGCTTGTTGATAGGTCGATGGGTGACCCACCCACAGGACTCCCACCAGTCTTCTTCTCTTAGCTCCTTTCAACCTTATCACTAGTCTGCCTGTGATTACCTTCACTCAAAAGTGAGTAGTAACTTAATACCACTAAATAGATCTTTTTTTAATCTTATCTGTGGACTGTAACTGGGACTGAAAGGGAAAGAGAGAAAGACACCCAGAAGCTACAGGATAAACAAACAGAAAGATGTTGTTGGCTTTTAAGTTGATAACTAAGTAAACAAAACTATTTTTTATCCTAAAAAAAAAGAAAGAAAAGAAAAAAAAAGGCATTAGAAAATTGTGGAGAGTTCCCTCCCCACCTCATATTGTGAAAAACATATTGTATTTGAACATTGTCCTTCTTCCAGGGATTTCAGCACTTGTTATAAACATGCGTTATTCTGAGTGAAGATTTTTGGGGTGCCAGCTCAGTGCTAAAAACAACACAATACTTTGCTTCAGGAAATACTCCCATCAAAGCAGCGAGTTTTATACCTTCTTCACAAATTGGTAACTGAGGCCCAGTGTCACGAAATGAGTTGTCCAGTGGAGTGTAGAACCTAGAATAAGCATTGGGGCTGAACCTGCAATTCCACTGATATAAATGAGGAAACTCACTCTACCAATGGAGGTTGGAACCTTCCCTTTAGTCTTAGAGAGTTTCTGATAACATTGAACTCTTGTGATTTGCTTAGGGTCACATTAACAGTTGTTGTCAGAAGCAGTACTTGAACTCAGGTCTTCTGGCCTTTGACTCCAGCAACTCTCTCTAGCTAGGCCATGTGATTACAGCACCATTCTGTTTTTAGCTATAACAGAGGTCTTTAAACCAAGACTTTTTGCCCTTTCTGACAATATCTTTGACTGAATCTGAATAAGGGTAGTTTCCTACATTGATTGCCTTAATAAAGCTCCCTGCCAAATGTGCTTCTTTTAGGACATTGGGCTCCCCTGGGGATTTTTGTCTGGGTAGCTGGCTTCCCCTCTGGTGCCTAAGCCAGCTTATCTCCCAGTCCTTTTGCTGCTTTCTCTTCTCTTTAACAGGGTCAATGGCAAGTCATGGGTTGGCTTGAGTTATTGAGAAGAGGCAGAGAGAGGCAGAGACACACATAGATAGGCGGAGCCAGAGCCAGATAGACATGGGGGAGGGGAGAGAAAGACTGGCAGCACTGTTCCCCATTTTCTCCTTCTATGTCTTTGTTTCTCTAATTCCATTCACCTAGAATTCCTCTCTCCCTATTTCTGCCCTTCAAGACACATCCGTGACACCTCTTCTTGATCACCTCTAATTCACATGAGCCAGAATCATTTTTCTTCCCGAGTTCCCATGTCACATTATTCATGTATTTCTAACACATGTATCATCATCTGCTTTGTATTTTAGTTTTTGTTTTTCTGTCTTAACCCCACTATCACTCAATTAAGTTGTAAAGTTTGTGAGGGCAGGGACATCATCTTATTCATCGTTGTATCCTCATGGGGAGTACATCAAAGTATTCATAGGATAAGATTTAGAACCAAAAGTATACTTCCTGAGCTTCTAGTCCCAGAGTCATAATTAAGAATTTCTACACCCAGGGCAAGCACTACAAACAGGGCTCAGGGCAATGGAAACTCCCATGGAGGGTGAGGGTGGGGGAGGGGGAGGGAGACATTATCTTAAGCAGAGAAACCTCAGTACACCATGACATTACTGTTGGATTCAGTTTCTCCTTTGATACTTACTACCTATGTGACCGTAAACAATTGTCTAATTAATCTCACTTAATCACACATTCCTCTTTTTAGACTAGAAGATCTATGAGGTTTCTACTCATTCTAAAATCGTAGCTAAATTAAAGATATAATTTTAATGTTGCTTGTATAGCCAAATAAGAGATTTCACTGCTGTTGGCTCTATTTCTTTTCAAGTCTCTTTCCAGGTTTATAGACAGACTAGCATATGGATATCTCAGAAATTACTAATACTGCAGAAATTCTCTCTCTACCCACCCACACATGCACCTCAGCCTGCACCAACAAAAATCTCTTTTTGTCCTTTGGAATAACTTCCTCTCTCTGTTTTAAACTATATACTCTTGGGTTGGGCCCAAACCATTGTAAATGACTATACACTAAAATAGAAAGTTTACATATACAACTAAATAGTTAAAGGAATAAAATTCTACTTGTAGGCCATTGTGGCTGTAGCTTGGGATGCACCTGAATCTCAGTCCTTCTCCCCACCCCCAATTTTTCTTCTTACTCATCAGTGATGAAAAAGAAACTGAAATGGTCAGACAAGTGAAGCAGTCCTGGGGTTTTCTCCAGGTAGTGGTTTAGAGAAGAGGACATGGAAAAGAGGGCTAGGGACTAGATTCTAATAGAATGTAGTAGTCGTTTCTAATAATAGTAGTTTCACCTAATCTGTTCTTCTGGCCTATCTAATCACATTTCTCCCTCACCTTCTTGTACTCTCCATTGTCCCACAAATCTCACCTCTGCTTACTTTTGCTGCTTTCTGTCACAAAAGCAGCACCCATTTGCTCCCTGCCTCACAGCTATCGTGTTCCCTATTAACCTAGGAGAAGTACAGGAGGACCAGCATAGCTCATGGCTTCTTTCTGGATCTTGGTCATGTGGCTTCTCTCTCCTGGAAGAAATTCCTTTCAAGGTCAAAAACTCCTGGAAATTTGAGGAACTCTGGGAAAATGGGTATATGCACACATTTCCCCCAACATCACCAAATCTCCATAGCATCATTGGGGTGGGATGCTATTTTTTGCAATGAGAATTCTGTTAGAAGTGGAACACTAAGGAAAAAATTGTTGCCTGGTAGAATATTGGCAAAAGTTGTTACCTGATGGTGATAAATCAAGGCTTAGATGAATTAGTACTGACTTCTAAGCTAGAATGCCTACGTTCATAAACTAGTACTATTTTTTACCACTTGTGTGTCTTAGAACAAGTCGTTAAACATCTATGGGCCTCAGTTTCCATAACTGTAAAATGAAAAATAGATTATCTTTATTGTCTCTTTCAGCTTTGACCTTCTTTGTTTTATGATCATACATTTATAACCTATGGCCTCTGGTCTCAAACAGTTCAAGTTTAATTTTTGAGACTTCTCATTAAGACTTGTGCTTCATACCCCCCAACCCAGAGTTTTTTTGTGTGAACATCAAAATGTATTAAATATTTTCAACCCCATCTACTGGTAGTTTCCCCAGGAACATCAAAATTTGTCTTGTCTGGATCAACTCAACAAAAGAAAAAAAGATCTTTAGCTCTTTTATAAGAACTAAAGTTAAAAAAAAACAGCAAATATAGGGCAAGTTTTTATTTTCACTGGAAAAAGATATAAAGGACTAGTATACAAAAGCCCATAATCAGTCAAGCAGAATTCCTTTTGGAGAGAGAGGGCAGTTTTCCTCTTTGTAATCATCTAGACTTTTAGTATTACTCAGGATATCCTTCAGCAAATCATTTTTCCTTCCCGCTATGGGCCGTAGTTTACTTTTCTTGGATGGGTGGCCATAAAATGTGCCATTGGTAAATAGGGTCTATATTGAGTCACAACATTTTAAAAAAAGTCACTAAGTGTGAATATAACCCTTTTTTTTCCTCCACAATTCTCAGGAACAAAATAAGTGTTTGTGAATAAGCATCACCTCCCCCTCCCCACCGCCCTAACTCAATTAATATAAACATTACAATTACAACAATTTCAAAATAATGTCCATTGGTTAATAGCTGTAGTTGAGCTATTCTACAAAAGAATCAAAAGCATTAATGGTCCTCAGTGTTACTGAGCTTCTATGAGGCCCGTCTAGAAACTCAATGGTCAATTGAAGACCACGACATGGAAAGACAGCTGCCTGTATATAGGAGGGACTTTAGACAAATGAGATGTTAGACCAGATTTTTAGAGCTAGAATAGACCATTCTTATAGGGAAGGAAAGGAAAGTTCAGAGAAATTATTTGTCTATCTTTGCGTTACCTTTCCAGTTAGTAGCAGGGTGATGGCCAGAGGTTCTTTGACTCAAGATCTTGAATACTACAATGCAACCATAATATAGTTGAAAAATTGCTAGACTTAGCCTCAGAAGTGACCTAGGTTTGAAATCTACTTCTCCTACTTGTGTCATCACGGGCAAAGCACATAACTTTTTTGAGCTTCAATTTCCCCATGTACAAAATGGGGATAAGAATTACCCATAGTACTTACTTGTTGTGAAGATCAAACTGAATAATGTATGTAAAGTGATTTGCACATCTTAAAGTATTACATAAGTGAAGATAGACCTCATTATGGACATACCGTCAGTTACACTGATCTCAAACATTCTCCAAACTCTGAGTCTGCTTGCTCATTGCCATACCCCCTTCCACCCCACAGTACAGAAATTCCTGGTGGTTCAGAAATAAATCCATTCAGATTTTGTTCCTGTCAGGACTTATCATGGTCCTCAAACATCTCTCCATATGGAAGACATACCAGGACCAATACACATTTGATTTCACTGTCTAGGTAGAGAGGCACTTCTTCCATGCTCCCTAAGGAATCAATGTTTTCCTTAAGGGGATCTATACCTAGCACTATCTACAAAACTTCGGTGGTCTGGTATCCAACCCATCCTCCAACTGTTCATGGATTCATACAGAAATATATTATGTCCTCCCTCAGCTTCTGACAGCACCATTCTCAGCATCAACTCAGACCTTTCAATAACAAAATTAGTTCTATTTATATCTCTTCTCTGGATAGTCCAAACTCCAGACCTTCAGAGGCTGTTTTCCTAGACATGCATATTCCACAGATTACCAGCACCAGGCACTATTCTGATAACTGCTTTATAGTTTGTGTTGTATATGGGTGTGAGGGGTTGAGGGGAATGGGTGACTAATAACTCTTAGCATCTACGGGTCCTCTTCACTTTTGATACAAAGCTTCTCTATACTCGGAGCCTTTCATTAGAGCTGCTTCGAGAGCTAACCCAAGCCCTATCCACCCATCGATATAATTTAAGTGGAAGTAGATTTTTGCAACTAAATAAAAAATAGAAGAAATGCTTTTACTTTTAGGAGCTTTTAG
This sequence comes from Phalanger gymnotis, assembly GCA_028646595.1. Lineage (NCBI taxonomy): Eukaryota > Metazoa > Chordata > Mammalia > Diprotodontia > Phalangeridae > Phalanger > Phalanger gymnotis. The sequence goes on along the minus strand of CM053625.1, from coordinate 85,054,304 downwards.
AATATGCGCCATGCTGATTGTGATATGATTCATCCTAGACCCTTTTACCAGAGACCCGGAGTCTTAAGCCAGCCTACTAAAAAATGACCTGAAAAAAACAGGGGAACAGCAAATGTGGCTACTTTCAGCTGACACCTGCATTTTTTTTTTGTAACAACCATATAAACAAGATGCAAGCACGAAAAGTCCCACTGGGTCTTATCTTCTCTAGGATATTTTTTTTCTCTTCTTTCATTAAAAAAATAAATAAGTAAAACTGTGTTCTTCTAATCTTGCATTTACGCACAATCTTACGTCTTAGGGACCCTGGCATGGCTCTGTGGGGTCTGTTTATCAGTGCAACATGCCCCTGCAATCACAGTTTTCTAACCAGCCTGCCCAATACATGAGTCAAGGTTTTCTAAGACAAATGTATCTATTCTGTCCTAATGGAATCTTTTTTCAAATTCCTTAAAAGAGGCTGAGAGCTCAGCATAGTTATGAGAAAAGGGGTCAGGGGCTTGCCCATTGTTCAGAGTCAAGAATATAATCTTCTAAATTCTAACCATTAGTCTGTGAACTTTCTGGTTTCTTTTAAAATATATTTTCATAACTATATTTCAATATAATTGGTTTCCTTTTTAACCCCATGTATTTTATTTTATGCATTTAAAACTATAATTCTGAGAAAGGGTCCAGAACACCAAAAAGATTAAAGATCAGTACTTTTTGTTTAATTTCCTTCCACTTGCCTCCAACTTTTCCACCGAGGGGATCTTTGAATTAATTCTTGGATCTGAATTTTGACCCAAAGTTTAAGGGATATGCTTGTGCCTGACTTCACGACTTTGCCTCCACCCAACTTCTCTGCCTTTTGGTTATTCAGTTCGGTTTATAGGTTTATTACATTTAGAGCTAGAAGGTCCTTGCAGATCATCTAGTCCTATCCCTTCCTTTCATAAAGTAGAAACATTGGGCCCTGAGAAATAGATTGTCTAAATTTGTAGAGTTAAGATTTGAACCTAAATCCTGTCTCTCGGTCAAGTGCTCTTTGACCTGTTCTGTACAAGGATTTGACCTTCTCCCACACACCTTCACTAATCCCTAATCCACCTATTGTTTAAAGCCTGATTCAGGTCTCACCTCTTCCCACCTGCCCAGAGAATGCCAACCCACATTCATCTCCCTCTTTTTTTGTTGTTTTATACTTCTTGTTTGGCCAACAAAATAAGTGCTCTTTAATAAAATTAATCCCTAATTATTTCCACAGGGGAGCTAGGTGATGCAGTGGAGAGAGTGCTGGATCTGGGGTCATCTTCCTGAGTTTAGATCTGGCCTCAGACACTTACTAGCTGTGTGACCCTGGGCAAGTCACTTAACTATTTGCCTCAGTTCCTCATCTGTAAAATGAGCTGGAGAAGGAAGTGAGAAACCACTCTAGTATCTTCGCCAAGAAAACCCCAAATGAAGTCACAAAGTTTAGGACACAACTGAACAATACTAAGTATTTCTACACAATTTAGTGCTTTAATGTATCAACGTACAGTGATGCTCCACTGTCTTATTTTGTTCCCTATGTGAGCATTTCTTCTTATCTTCATAATTAGATTGTAACGTAAAACATATAGGGTAGAATATTACAGTAAGCAAGAATTTTAGAATCATTTTAAGAATAAGATAACTTTATAAAAATAAGGAATGTGTCATATAATGGTGGTGATTCACTTTTCTATCATTTCCAAAGCACTTTTCTCACAATACCCCTATGGGGCAGGTAGATACAGATTCATCTTCTTTTGTGAAGATGAATAAAGGTTCCAGAATCTTAACATGACTGGTCCAAGGTCACACAACTAGGAAATTGTTGCAGGCAGGATTCAAACCTAGATCTCTTAACTGTATGTTCAGTTCTCTTTCCATGATACCACCTTACTTCTATTTTGGACCTGATTCTCACAAAAAGAGACTGGTTGTTGGCACGGGGAGGGGAAACAGGGAAAAGTGATGGAAAGCATGGAGTTCCCATCTTTTATTAGCAACTAAATTGAGATTTAGCTTTGGAATTAAATTCATCTTGGACTTTGTGATAAAGAGGAAAGCTAGTAATAGTCTGACATATATCTTAGATTTCAGGAAAAGAGATTTTAAGGGGTTCAAAAGAAGGATAGGACCCAAAGGATTCAAATTATGGCAAGAAAGTTATGCTAGGAGGGATAGGAAACACTCAAGAGTAAAATTCTGAAGAGACAAAGAAAAATTAATATTATGAGGAGGAAAAAAATGGAGTATCTCAAGAAACTAATGTGGATATACAGAAAACACACTAGCTAATTTAGAATTTTTTAAATGTTTAGGAGATGGACTCAAAGGAAGCTAACACAGGATGAATGCAAAAGCATGGCTTGGCCCTATGAGGCTAGGATTAGGAATTCTGAGGCTCCGAATAAACCAAAGCTGACAAGGAAAACCAAGGTGGAGTTTGTGTGTATTTTTTTTTTTTTTTGCTGCTATCGTTTTGACGGTTTTTTTTTTCCTTCTTTTCCCCGTACAGGAGAAAAGAGGAGGATCATATAATGAATAGGCCACTGCTCATGTCAGATGGAATGATAACTGACATGAAAGAGAAGGCTGAGCTGCTCATTTCTTACTTTACTTCTGTTTTTTCTGCCAAAGACAATGATTTCTGCAATAGAAATTTCAGGATAAAAATGGCCAAAAGGGAGTTGACACCCAGGCTACATAAGGAGATATACTTAAAGCACTTAGCTTCCCTTGGTGAATTTAGGTGACTTCATCAGAGAAGTCCTCCCCTACTCCCACTAAGGTCTTGAAAGAACCAGCTGATACAACCATTGCCAAGCCACAGGCAGCAGGACCGAAAGACTTCAAAGACCATGACGGCTATCTCTAGCTTGGAGAAGATTATGCTAAGTTTCCAGAAAAGGAAGAAAATAAAGTTTTCAAGCTGTAGGCCAGTGATCTTGATTTCAGTTCCAATAAAAACATAGAGAATGGACTGATTATTAAAGAGATGGTTAGTCAACAATCAGAAAAGGAAGCAATGACCACAAAGAACCAGTATGGCTTCATCGAGAATAGAGCATACCAAATTAACCTTATTTTTCTTTTTTTTAATTTTAATTTATTTTTAATATGTTTAGTTTTCAGCATTGATTTTCACAGGAGTTTGAATTACAGATTTTCTCCCCATTTCCACCCCCCCACTCCAAGATGGCGTACACTCTGGTTGCCCTGTTCCCCAGTCTGCCCTCTCTTCTGTCCCCCCATTCCCCTCCCATCCCCCTTTCCCTTACTTTCTTGTAGGGCAAGATAAATCTCTATGCCCCATTGCCTGTGCATCTTATTTTCTAGTTGCATGAAAAAAAAATACTTTTTTACTTTTGAACATCTA
>CM053625.1:85008797-85050413 GCA_028646595.1 Phalanger gymnotis | reverse complement strand
GACTGAATTTTCTTTTTAGTTGCATCTAATACCAGAGGAAATAGATGTCCATCTGGTAGGAATGTTTGATCTCAACTGTTCCTCTCAAATAGGCTAATTTCTGTAGGTCAAAGGAGCTTTCCTCAGGGAGATATAAACAAGGATCTGCCCTGGTATAAAAATGCCACTGTGAAAGTTACAGCATGCAGTCCATAAAGCTTTAATATCTTATCCATGGATATCCCTGAGGAGTTGTTAGAGCTATAGGTTGATCTATTGTGAGAGAAAAAAATCTATGAACAATACTCAACACAACACAAGCAAAGGTTCTCCTGAGAATCTCTCAGGGAAAGTAGAGAAGGAGAAAAGGGGTTCGTTACTGTTAGAATACAAGTGCTCAGCCTATGAATACCCAACCCTCATCAACAGTTTATTTGACTAATACAAGATTGAGCTTTCCTCACTAGCTTGCCGTCATTCTAAGCGAATGGATATAGGACTGACAACACAAATATCTCAAAAAGGATTTCCTCCCAGCAGATCATGTGGTTCTTATGGTGGCCTTTGCATTTGAGTCCTGGATTACAGTGCCATACTCAGGGCAGCTTTCACCTGTATGTGGTCACAGAACAGGTATCTGGTTTATTTCTAATAGTCATGGGAGGGTTGAGGGAAGTATGGGGAAGAGAGAGAGAGAGACAGAGAGATCTGCTGAAAGACTAGCAAAATTTAACGACAGCAGTGCTGCCTCCATAGCCCTCTGGTGATCAGTCTAAGACAACTACCTATTTTTTAGTAAGGATAACTAGAATAGGTGTAACCATACAATGATTAAATCCCCAGGTTAAAGTATCACACAATCCCGTATCTTTCTGGGCATCTGCAGTCCTAAGAGCTAGTTTGGGGTCGTGGGAAGCTTGACTGTGTTCCACTCAAACCACAGGGTACTCACCCAACTTTTGTCATTTCTATTAATTCTGTATAGGTCAGTCCTGCCCTCCTTTATCCTGTAATCACAGAGACTTACTTACTCAGCATCCATGGTCTAGCTGAGTTTTCAGACTTCTCCAGTTGGCCACGGGGGATCCCACTTCTGACACCAAATTATTAGTCTAGAATACAACCCAGAATTGAAATTTTATCTCATCTGAACTTCTCTGAGTTACACATTATGTAAGATTCAAACAAAGAAACAGTTGTCTAATTGGCCAGCACATAGTGAGTTTCCAAATAAGGCACATAGATTAATTCAGATTTTTATTTCAGAAAATCAGAAACTCAGTGCATCTTTAGATCCCCCAGAAGTTTTCTGGGGTCAGCATCAGTTGCAGGTTGGGAGTTAAGCATTAAACTAGTCTAGTCTCTAAGTAATACAAGTCTGATTTCTCTCCATGCAGGGCTAGATTTTAATGATGTGATATTTAAATATTCTCCCCACAGGGACAGTTAGGTGGCTCAGTGAGTAGAGCACCAGCCTTGGAGTCAGGAGGACCTGAGTTCAAATCCAACCTCAGACACTTGACACACTTACTAGCTGTGTGACCTTGGACGAGACACTTAACCCCAATTGCCCTGCCTTTCCCCCTCCAAAAAAAAAAAAGAAACAAAAAAATTCTCCCCGCAGAGGTGAAAAGAACTAGGCTGTTTGGTTTTGTAAATGTAGAATAACAAGATTGGACAACTGATTGGATATGTGTAGAGAAGGAAAGAGAGGAGTCAAGGATCATGAACCTGGTGATTAGAAGGATGGTGATACCCTCAATAATAATAGGGAAGCATGGAAGAGAGTTAAGTTTGGGGGAAAGATAATGAAATTTATTTTGGACATGTGTTTAGGATGACTATGGACATGAAATTTTAAATGTCTAATAGGTAATTGGAGATTATGACTATATAGATATGAGAGTTATTACTTTAGTTTATTCAAGTAGTCAATATATAGTATTATAATCACATACACATGCATACACTTTCATATTTAGTTGCTCCAATATACATATACCACTAGACTCTCTACCATAACTGCACATAAATATCCAAATGCTTACACATACATGCATGCACATGCAAGTATTCACAAATATACCTCTTCCATACCTATAAAGATGGACACATGCATGCCATATTGGAATGTGTGTATGTCATGTGAATATGCACAATATATGCTTATATACATACACATATATGCATAAATATTCATTACATATTCATATACATATTTATATCTCATATACATGAATATACACACACAAACTTTTTTTTAATAGGGTGTTTCTAGAAGGAAGCCAAGGCCATTGAGATATAAGCCCGTAATATCTCTGTAAGACAAAGGTTAAAGAGATATTAGCTATTGGATTTATTTTATAGCAGAGAAAACTGACTTAGAGAGAAACTTACCGATTGAATCAAAGCTTGAATGTCAGTGGAAAAGCTAGAGCAAAGCCCTGGGTCTATGACTAAGCATTGAACCACACTGTCCTAAAAAACTTAACTCCACCCCCAGCCTAAGCCCCAAGGCTAGTGTATGTTCTTTCTCTGTTCCCGTTTCTGTTCTTTTCAGGAATGAGATGAATTGATTATGACAATATGGTTTCTGTTAGAAGGAGGACATAGAGCAAAGAAATGCCAGACCAAGAAGTCATTGCTAAACCTACAATGCCAAATGTTAGGGCATAATTCTCTTTTCCTTCATAAATGTGGACCAAACTAATCATCCATGAGAGTGGCAGAGGGGAGGATGTATGTCACCCTCCAAAACCAGACAGGGAGACAGACCTTTAGGGTCAACCCACAAATGGCAAAATTGGGAAGTCACCCAAGTTTATATTCTGTGCTCCCAGTCTCACTCTGTCCAATACCCAGAAAATCAGATCCTCATTTCTCTTCCCTCTCAAAATATGTTCTCAAAAAAGGAGTGTATAAACTGATTCACACTCAACTGTAAATGATTAACAACTTAGCAGAGTCTTATATACACACTCCCATTGATCCTAATAAGAGGAAACCTTGAGCCAAAGAAAAGATTATCTAAAGATTATCACCATCTATGATGAAATTTCTGTACTAACGGCCAGATAGAAAAGGAGTTTTGGGCGTGTATGTGTGTTTGCCAGGCAGGTCTTCTTACAGCCCCTAAAAATCACACCACCTAAGTATCCTCTAGCTCAATGCCAGCTCTAAATAAGTGATAATCTTGGAAGGAACAGTATCATTTTCTGCTGTTTCTGGAAGTTCACTACAAACCTGTTGCAAGGGAGAGTGTTACCATCTCCTCCCATTCAGTTTCTACTCTGTTAGTCCCTAGAGTATTAGGCATGAGCAGCTCCTAAGTGCTGATTACTTCCTTCAGGGTTTCCGTGCAAGGCCTGACCTTCCTTTGCAAACTTGAAAGTACTACCAAAATGGTATTTTCCTTCTGCTTGTTCTCTTCTTCCTCCTCTATCATCTGCCCCACTTTCTTCCCCTCTTTCTTATTTCTTCTCTTTATCGTCCCTTTTCTCTTTCTCTTCTCTCTTCCTCTTTTCCCTCCTCCTTTCTTTCTTACTCTCTATTCCTATACACTAACTCTTATTCCACTCAGCTGCCACAAAGAGGAAATTCTTTTAGTCTTGTTTTTGCCACTGCTTTGCCATGTGACCTCAGGCAAGTCACATCCTCTCAGTAGGTTTCAGTTTCAATTTCTTTAAATTGAGAAAGTTGAACAGCATACTACAGCATACAGTTTCACCAGTTTATGTCCTAAGTTCCCTTCCATCCCTCTAACAATATGACTAACATAATCCAGGACTGATTCACGCTATATGTGCCTGAGCCAAAATGTTGGTATTCTTCCTTTGTTGTAATATCTTCTACGCCACCCAAGAACTTAGGACTCCTCTTTGTGGCTGCTTCTTCTGGAATGTGGTCTGTACAGGTAGGTACCACTGGGTACTGAGAAAAGCATGCAGGGAGTAGATATGTAACAACTTCCTGCATAACATCAGATGACCCGTTTCCTTTTGATGAATCTTGGTTTCTTTGTGTAAATATTAGGTACTATTTTACTTACAGGGTTGTTGTTTTAAAATTCTTTAGGAATTGTAAAGCATGATAGAAATGTGAGCTATTATCATTCTTTTTTATCTCCTGTACCCAAAACTATCCCTAAAATATGAAAAAAATCAGAGAATTTGCCCCAAGCCCAATGGTTTGTGGGCCCGAGTCTTTGGAAGGAGTAAGGCTAAAAGGAGAGGAGAAGTAAAGAGACAGGCTGTATGCCATAGAACACAACTGAAAAAGGCAGTTAATTATTAAAGAAAGAGAATCACAGAATCTCATGGAGGGAAGACACCAAAAAGGTCAACCAGTATGATCCAGAACTACACAGAAATTCCCTTTGTGATATAACATCTCTGATGTAGAGCCATGCAGTCTCTGCCTAAAGACTAAAATTCTGGGAAACCCATTGCCTCCTGAGACAACTCATTCCCCTTCTGGTGGACTCAAGATAATAGGAAGATGCTTCTTTTTCTTTTTCAAATTTCCATCCATTATTCCTAGTTTTGCCTCCTGAGGCCACCTAAGACGAATCTATTTCCTTTTGTATAGCAGCTTGTGGCAATGGATGGAGTGCTGACCATGAGAATTTAGAGGACAGTATCCAATTCTGTCTCTGACACTACATATGTAATATGAGAGAAGGCTGAAGGCCTATAGACAAGCCCCTTGACATCTCCAAGTCTCAAAGAGATGATGATACCAGTAGGACCTTTTCTCACAGGAACAGGAAGTCTGATCACAGGCACCTTAGAGATGAAATCAAACCCTCTCATTCATAGATGAGGAAACTGAAGCCCACAAGGCAAGTTACTTAAATGAGATAGGAATCAAGCCTGTATCTTTCTGACTCCATGTTCACTCTGCATACCACAGCGTTGTGAGACTCCAGTGTGTGTAAGATAGTCTCCTAATTTAAAGCACTGTCATTTTTATAAGATACTTGTACAGACAGTAATGTTCTTCTCTTTACTCTATTCACAAGGCTATCACTCTAGGGCAGGCTTTCATTACCTTTCACCTAGACTATTACAATAACTCCTACCTGGCTTCCTTTCAAGTCTCTCATCTCTTCAATACATCTACCACACAGCTAACAAAGTGATTTTCCAAAAGTATAGGTCTGATCATTTCACTCCTCTCCTCAGTAAACTCTAGTGGCTCCCTATTACTCCTAGGATCAAATAAAAGTTCCATCTGTTTAGCTTTTAAAGCCTGGCCCCCAATCTACCTTTCAAACTTTGATATCTATCTACCTATATCTATATCTATATTTCTCTCCTTCCCCCCTTCTCGAGTCCAGCCATTTTGGCCTTCTTGAAATTCTTCACACAGAGTACTCCACCACCCACCTCTTATTTGCCTCTTAGAATTTCTTCAAAACTCTATTCAAGTGCCACTTTCTAAATTAAGCCTTTCCTAACACCCCATCTTAGCTGCTAGTGCTTCACTTTACCTTGTATTTATTTTGCGTAAGTGTGTGTATGTATAGATGTATATATGTATATACACACATAAAGATTGTAGGTATATGTATACATACATGTATACATGGATATATGTGTATGTACATAAGTACATATACACATATGTATGTATACGTGCATACCTCCTGATAAAATGTAAGCTCCTCAAGGGCAGGACTTGTTTCATTTTTGTCTTTGTATCCTCAGAACTTGCAGACTTCCTGGCATATAGGAGGCTCTTGCTGTTTACTGATTAGTGGATATCCACCTACCTATTCCAAGTCATCTCTTCTATTCCTTCAACTAATCATCTTATGGGATGGTTTTGATCCCTTTTCCCTGTCTGGTCTCCTTTGTCCATTTTGTAAGTGTCCTTTCTAAAATGTGACACCCAGAACTGGATGTAGTCCCTCAGACGTGCTCAGGGCAGGGTACAGGGAGATTATCTTTCTCCTTATTCTGGTTGCTATGCTTCTATTAATGAAGTCTAAGATTGTATTACATTTTTTGCCTACCATGTCACACCACTGACTTAATTTCAATTCATTTCAATTCAGCAGGTACTTATTAGGAGTATACTTTTTGGGAATACTGTGCTAGGTAGGTTCTGGGAGAGATACAATGTTTAAATAAGAAAGGGCCCTTGCCCACATGCAGCTTATGGTCTATTGGGTATGACCATAAATACCTCTGTTATTTCTAGAATCCATGAATTTATTGGAACCTCATCACATATCAGAAAATTAAATTTGTGAATTGTTGTGGCCAAGACCAACCTTCTGGCAGTGAAATTTATAAGAAGCATGCATTTTCTTGAAGACTCTAGGTCATTTCTTTGGAAAAACCAACAAAATGTTGTTTATCCACATTTTCCCCATCTTTTACTTGTTGAATTTTTTGAAATTATATATATATATATCAGGTATGTGGCTGTATGTGCATTTGTCCCTATTACATTTCATCTTGTAAGATTTAGCTCACCATCCAAGCCTGTCAAAATCTAATTTGGCCACAAAATGTCCAGCATGAGAGGGATACTGGCACCACTGTGTTCTACAGGATTAGATTCAGTGTGGATCCACATGTCAGGAAAGACATAGACAAAATAGAGTCCTTCAGAAGAGGGAGACTAGGATTTGAGGGAACCTAGATGCCAGACCAACAAAGAATCAGCTGAAGAAACTAGAGATAATTAGCATGATGATCACGAGACTTAGATGGAAACATAACAACCTTCAAATACATAGAGCACAATCATGCAGATTTGAATTAGCTTTTTTTTGGTTGACCCTAGAGGGCAAAAGTAGGAGCAGTGAGTTGACATGGCAGAGAGGCAGATTTCAGTTTTGTGTGAAGGAAAACTTCCTAAACAAAGAGAAATGTTCTAAAAGTGGAATGAGCTGGAATTAGAAATAGTGTTCTTCTCTTCATTGGAAGTATTTAAGCAGTCATGATGATTATTTGGGAATGATGCTCTGGAAGAGATTCCTCTTTTAAGTACATATAGGATGACATAACCTCTTGGGATCCATTTAATGTCTAAGATCCTGAGATTTATTCCATCATCCCAGCCTGATGAGGTCTAAATTTGACCTTAGCTTTAACTAAATAGAAGCCATCAGTTCTGATTATGGGACCCAATATTACTGGGTAGGGTATGGGTGGATTAAGCATAATACTCAGAGACTCAGTGACCAAAAATCTTCACTTCAAAGGGCACCTCATTTCTTCGTAAATTAAAATGGCTCACTTTCTAGTCCTATATAGAAGTGGTTCTATCCACAAGCTATTGCCATTGAGAAAGAACTCCCTTCCTTCTAGAAACCCTAGAACTTGGAAGCTGACCAAACTTTGATCAAAAATAAAATCACCATAAAAATTCTGGCTAATTTTCCCCATAATTGGGTCTAAATCTTTTATATTATTCTTTCATCAGAACCTTGCATCTGTGTGTTAGCTGTGGATTCACTCAACAGAAACAGTTTAACCCTCTTGAATCACTAAAGGAATTTCCTTAGCTTTTCTACTAAGGTCTCTCACCCCAATCTCCATTCAACTCAGTTTAGAAAGGACTTCTGATGAGACCATACCCTGGATTCCCAGGAGCTAGTGGAGTTGGACAAATCCTTTGACAACTGGACCCTGAAATTTATCTGCTCCTTTATACATATAATACACAATGATTGGTGTGTATTCACATATGATTATAAAATCATAGGATGTTAGAGATGGTTTGGGCTTTCAGACATAAAATACCAGAGATAATAGTAATGATGAGTGATATTTATACAGTTATTTAAAGTTTATAGAGTGCTGTACAAACATCTTATCTCAGCCTCACAATTCTAATGTGAGATAGACCCCTGTGGGAGACATTATCTTCCTTCTGTCAGTAAAGAAATTAAGGCTAAGAGGGTTTAAATGACTTTTGCCCGTGGTCACACAGCTAAGTGTCAGAGGTGGGATTTGAGCCACCTTCCACAATCCTGGTCTTGCACTCTGGACTCTAGAAGAAGCCTTAGAACATAGGCTGTTAGAGCTAGAAAGGACCTTAGGGTATAGAATATTAGAGATGGGAAGGACCTTAATATATAGTACATAGAAATCTGCAATTGGAAAAGACCTTAGACAAGGGTTCTTATCCTGTGGCCTGTGAACTTGCTTTTTTTCCTTCATTAATATAGTAAAAACTATATTTCAACACAGTTGGTTTCCTTTTAAATTCTACATGTTTAATTTGAGGCATTTTAAATTATTATTCTTGGGAAACGGTCCATAGGTTTCACCAGGTTATCAAAAGGGTTCGTACCACCAAAAAAACAAAAACATAACAATCTCTGTCTTAGAATAGCATAGTTTAAACATCTAGACCAGCACCCTAATTTTTCAGAAGAGGAAACTGAGAACAAAAGAAGTGTTTGCCCAAGTCATGGCTCCATAATAAGTCATTGTGAGTACATAATTGTCCTCCAAGCATTGCTCTAAGGATTATTTTTCATGTGGTTTTTCCTTTCCCATCTCTGGGCTTGACAAAACTCTCTAAATAATACTTTCATATAAATAGAATGTAATATTTAGAAAGGAGGGGGAGCCCAAATTAACCATAAGTGGTTTGCTATTGTGGTTGTTTATTTTCTGTCATCTTAATGAAAGAATCTGAAGTGTGTAGAATTATTAAACTTATCCCAATTCTTTCTACATCCCTGCTAACCAAAAGGAGACCATTACCTACTTTTTAGCTTACTAGACTAGACTTTATTATATAGGACCATAGGATTATAGATTTATATCCTTCAGAAAGCATAGAAGGTATCTAATCCAACCCCATCATTTTACAAATGGGGAGCTAAGGCCCAGAGATGTAGTGATCTGCCCAAAGTGCAGTAAGTGTCAGAAGTGGAATTTAAAATGCTTTGATTGCAAATCCTGCCTTCTTTCCCCTGTGAACTTCAGGGTGACCTGTTCTGGATAGGGGAAGATCATTAAATTCAAGTGACTTACTTTTATTTGCATGTAACTGAAAGAATGTCTATAATAAGAATGATAGAAAACTGATAAGCTCTGGAACCTGGTAGGAATGATGCTAACTCACTTTACACATGCTCACTCACACACACACACATACACACACACATACACATACACGTGTGCACATTTATATGAATACATATAAGTATGCATGTATATAAACATTTATCACAATAAGCAAAATAAAATAATTTATAGAATTGTTCTATTAGAGTCACTAGCACTCACTTCTCAAGTTAAATGAAGGTAAAATCATTTATTCCTAAAAGTGATTAAAAAAAACTTGTCCCTAGTCTTTAATCACTCTAACCTTTCTCATCGAAGTGATGTACTCACTCTCTCTCCATATATATGTGTATATGTGTGTGTGTGTATGTATACACATACAATTTGACATTTTTCAATTTTGCCCATGCTAGACAATTGGAAAACAGAATATCTACTTTCAAAAGATATGGTAACATTAATGATACTGGCACTTTGTGGGCAAGGATTGCTAAATCCAATCTATGTACCTCTTCTAATCCTGGAGCAGTCAAAGTTATCCAAAGCTTGTTGCACTATAATGGTCTTCACTAATCTATTTTAAATGGCACTGTACTGTCACTCAATAGCCTTACTTAGTTGAGGGGTTTCAGTGGCAGAGGGTATGTGTGATTGTTTCATTTAGTGCCGTACACTGAAGACACCTCTTGTCTCCAGAGCCAAATCTCCTGGCATCATTCAACAGTAAACAGTCTAATCTGGCTCTATGAATTTTTGAAGGGAGTTGGGATGAAAGATGGAGCATCCTCATGATTATCTGGCCACTGGACCCATATGGCTCTGGAGGAGAAAGTGAGGTTGGTGACCTTGCACAGCCCTCTCTCGCTCAAATCAAAGCCAACTGCAAGTCATGTCATCATCTCCCTGATGTCACGGTCCTCTTCCAGAACAAAAGACAAACACAACAAAGCTTGACTATCCATTGTTTATAAAATTGTCTAAATATCCATTTTAACATCCTCTCCTCCTCTTCTGGGGCCAAAGAGCTATGTTGAGCCATAAAGATAAGATACCATTGGTTGCCCTCCACTTTGGTAGAAACTTTGGGGATGAGGACAACATTCTACATGTAGTAAAAACCAGATGTTTGACATAACTACATTCCATTCCAAACTCTCCCTCCACAGAGCCATTCAAGTGAATGACAAGGTTGTCTGGCGGGGAATAGCACTTGATTCTTTCCTCTTCCATATTGCTAAGGAAATGGTGAGAAAACTAATATTGAGGCCAGTAGCCTCACCTTATAAATCACCTATCCAATATCTACCACCAAACTAGGGGCAATAAATTTAATCTCCCCTCCCCATTTTATAGGAGAGATATACATTTGGATACTGGGTCTTTGAGGGAAATGTGTCCATCTTTTACCATCCTTTTTGATTGTTCTATCTAGGAAATTAAAGGCACTCTTATAGACCACACCATTCCTAAGATAAGAAGGGGTAGAATAAACATTTACTCTACCTAATTTCTACCACAATGCTGGTTTTGACTTGTCTATAACGTCCAAATCAGAAGTCATAATCATTATCATGTCACTGGATGAATTTGTGGTATAGAACCCCATAGGAAGCTCAAGGTGGAGGTATGTGTTCTCCTTTGACACTACAGAAATCCCTTGGTTTTGAACCTGGAATTGAATGGAGAATACCCGCCCCCCTTTTGGCCACCAATTGATAAGGACACACTTTGTACCCATGATGATGTAAACTTGACCATGTGTTAACCTCCCTCAGGTTGTCCAATACTTTACCAAGTCTGAGACGTTAGCCACTCTGGGTAGATCATCAGCACAAGCTAGGACATTGACGCTCTTGGCCATACAACTTGTAGCCCAGCCATAGGGCTAGGCTATTAGTAGTATGGCAGGAGAGTCATATATATACATATATATATACACACATATATGTACACACATATGTTTATGCATATGCATACATGTGTGTATATACATATTTATGCATGTATGCATATGTATATATAATACATGTGTGTGTATATATACGTACATATGTAATTTTATGGTTACACAATGCCTCCACATATGTTATGACATGTTTTCTCCACGATGGGTCTATGCTAACCACTGGAATGTTGGTAACAAGACAGTGGATTTTGGAGTCTATAGCAACCCATAGAGCAACTCTGTCGTCGTCATCATCATCATCATCATCATCACCTTCATCATCACTTTATAGAGCACATTAAAGCTTGCAAAAACACTTCACAACTATTTCATTTTAATCCTTATGATAATCCTGGGAGTTAAGTGCTATTATTATGTCCATTTTATGGATAAAGAAACTGAGGCCAAGAGAGGTTAAGTGACTTGCTCAGGGTCATACAACTATTAAGTATCTGAAGCTGAATTTGAATTCAGAATCTCCTGACTCCAGGTCTAGCACTCTATCCATGGCATCACCTTGTTGTCAGTGCAGGTTTTCTTGACCTTTTTATGTCGTAGACCTAACACCAAGGCAGAGGTTATTAACTTCATTTCATGGGCCCCATGGACTCATCAGAATAATGTTTATAAATATATAAACTAAAATTAACTGGATTATAAAAGAAATAACATGTTAATAGTTATCAAAAATTTTTAAATCATATTCATGGACCCTAGGTTAAGAACCCCAGCTGTAAGGGTATGTAAAGGTGAACATCAGCATTAATTGGAAAGAGCTCTTATACCTGCAGGGTCTCTGGTCTTTGAAACATTGAAGTAACAACACTGTAAGCTACATAATTCAAGTAATGTGTGTTTCCCAAGGCTCATTTGCTAAGGGCTCAGAAAAGTGGGTGACTTGCCCCAGGCCACAGATCTGATAGTGCCACCTCTAAAATCCAGATTCCTCCAATAGTGGCCCCAGTTCTATTTCTAAGCAATCTTATCACCTCTTTCCAGTGCAAGACTTATTAGCCAAGCACATTCAAGTCATCTCTTCTTGGCTGAGAAATCTGGTGATACGCGAGGTATCCAATAGCACCGCCTTCTGATTTGGCGCCAACTGATGAAGAATCTCCATTTCCTTACGATGGCCAGCAAATACACATGAAATCACTGTAGCTGCTGAGCTGATAGCTGCCTTTGCTTTGATCTCCCTCAAGCTCCACATGTGTTTTAGTTTCTCTGCCAGGGGAACAGTCTTGTGGTTCTTGGGGATGTTTCTGGGAAGAAATAGCAATAAGCGTGGCAGTACTATGAGGTTGGAGGGATCACAGGACTATTAGTCCTATGTAGAAGCAGCAACTGGTGTTCTCATCCCCTCCAAAGCATTTTCCAAATAATGATGATGTCTGTAATGATGATGATGAAAAGAATAACTGACATGCTTGTTACACTTTCAAGTTCACAAAGCCCTTTACAGATATTGTCTCATTTAAGCCTCATGGCTGCCTTGTTAGGTCAGGCATTTCTATCCCCACTTTATAACCAAGACTCAATAAGAGGGAATGGGAAAATGAGGGATATGTGGTATAATCCAGTCCAAAGACTGCAACCTGGGGAGAGGATGAAGAGATGACTGGCCCAGTAACCTTCTTCAAATGGCTTTATGGAGAGTTCTTTGCTCCACCCTCCAACCTTCCCATCGGGAGGAGACAGGGTACTGTAGATGGTACTGGTGAAGTGTGAATACTAAGTATGATGCAGTTTTGGAGGATAATGAGTTTCTTGGTGATAAGGTTTCTTGGGGGCGAGATCATGATGGAGTCCAGTTCAAGAGAGAGCAGCTACTGGAAAGTCACCAGGACTCTCTCTCCCTGGTTTATTGTAAAGAGGTTCAGGGTCAGGATGATAGAAAGAGAACTCAATTTAGGGTCAAAAGACATGGGGTTGAATTACAGCTTTACCTTTTATTGCCTGGGTAATATTGGATAAGTCACCTACTAAATGCTTAGCAGAATTAATAGTAATAATAGCCGGCATTTATATAGCATTTTAAGACTCACTACATGATTTTCCCAACAATCCAGTAAGATGAAAACTGTTCTTGCCTACATTTTATAGATGAAGAAACTGGGGCAAAGTGAGCTTAGGTGGCTTGGGGGGTAATAAAGCTAGGAAGCATCCAAGGTGGGACTTGAACTTAGATCTTCCTCTAGGTTCAACATTCTCCGCTCTGCCACCCAGCTGCCTCCAATTGAAGAGGATAAAGTACAATCAAAGCATAATGTGGTTTTGTTTCAATTCCACAGGCACCTTTTTAGCACTTATTGTGTCATGTTAGATGCAATGGAGTACAAAGACAAAAGAAAAATGGCCCCTTCCCTCAGTTTCCTTACATCCTATTAAAGCCGTAAGGTCATTTGGCTATAGAGATGTTGACACTCGAGCCCCTGAGTTTAAGCAAGGAAGTGTTTCTGCTGTTTATGTTGGCTTTTCCCCAGGAATCTTGGGGAACTAGAGAGACAAGGATGGGGTGGAAAAGAGGTTATGAGGGGAATAATTAGTTGTTACCATACCAGGCAAAGCATTGAAACATAGACATAGGCCCTGATTGCAGAATTGGGGACTGTCAGTTTACGCTATCCCAATCCCTACTCCATGTTTTAAAGAATCAAGCTAGGGAAGGTGGGGATGGGGTGGGAGGAAGAGAGGGAAGAGAACAAACATTTATTAAGCTCCTACTAAGTGCCAGACACTGTGCTAAGCACTTGACAAATAACTCATTTCATAATACATAAGACTGAGTCACAGCTACAATACTGAGGACAAGAATGACAGTCACCTGTACCTATTTGCATTTAAAAAAAAACTTCCAGAAACAATACGTTAAGCACAAATTTACATGGGGTAGATGTGACATGCTAAATTTCTGTGGGTAAAAAAAACCTAGGGGATTTCAGGACACTGCAAACATAGTATGAACCACTCAATGTGACATAGCAACCAAAAAAGTTTCATTTGATCTTAAGCTTCATCAGCAGACATAGTTTTTATAAGGAGAGAGATGATAATCTCTGCTCGGACCACATCTGAAATATTGTGTTCAGTTCTGGGTACCACATTTGAGAAAGGACATTAACATGCTATAGCACTCAGAGGAGGGAGACCAAGATGGAGGAGAAAAGAGAGAAAGGAAAAAAAAAAAACCAACTTCCAAACCTTGCCATGTGAGAATAGTTCAAAGGAACTAGAGGTATTTAGCCCGAAGAAGACTTAGGGGAACATGATAGCTGCCTTCCTGTACTTGAAGGGCTGTCAAGTGTAAGAGGGATAAGGATTCTTTTGCTCAGCCCCAGAGGGCAGACCTAGGGTCAAGGAGTAGAAGTTGCAAAAAGGCAGGTTTCCTTTCAATATAAGGAAAAACTTCCTCATAAACAGAGATGATCAGAAACAAAATGGTTTGTCTTTTGAGATAGTAACCTCCCATCACTGGAAGTCCTCTGCTAGAGCAGATGATCCCTCGTTATGGATGTTGTGGTGGGAATTCTTGATTAGGAATAGAATTTCCAAGGTGAGAGTCTATCATTCTGTGATAAGTAAAGTGATGTCTTAAGCCAAATGGTATGAAGTTCAGATACCTTTTGATGCCATTCCAACCATGTATATGCCAGGTAATTTAACTTAAATATTTATTAAGCACCCATTATATGCAAGGCACCTAGCCACTTCAGTGATTCATACTGGGATCATCTGGGATACTTTTCTGGGAAGACTATTTGGAGCCTCCCACCTTAGGGGATGAATCCCAATATTTCCTCTCCTTTGCCCCTATCTCTTGCGCTAAACTGCTAACTTCAGGAAGAAGTTGGGAGGGCCTATATGTAAAGTGGATAAGTGGAATTCCCAGTCCCAGACAGTCTCAACATTCCTCATTTCTGTCCCTAGTCTGGGCCTCCTACGGTGCCCTGGACGGGAAGTTGTTTTGAAAGTAGAAACCTGGGTTGGAGTAGCTGCCGCCACGAGCCTCTTTCTGTGCCGGGCGCAGGAATTAAATATTTATGTTGGCAAAAAGCTCATAATAGACAGCTACAGATCTGAGATAATGAAGTGGTGTGGAGGAGCAGGTAGAGGAGGGGTATGTCTGAGCAAATTGAAGGGGTAGAGCAGATGCAGACTTCTCTGGGGGCAAAGACAAATAGGAAAATCAGCAAGAGTTAGCCTGAAGTTTTCTGTTTCCCAACTCAGAATTATAGAATATTAAAGTTTTAAGAGATCTTAAAAAAAATCCAAACCTCCTAGTTTTACAGGTGAAGTAACCAAGGCCCAATGAGGTAAAGCAACTCACCTAAGCTCCCATTGCTCATATGTGATAGAACCAAGACAAAAGCCAAGATTCTCAGCTCTAAGCCCAATGTTAAATGTGGGCCCTGGCCTCTTTCTGTCATCCCTGGGTCTTTGCGAAGTGTTCTCCAACAGCCACAAATGAAGCATTGAGCTTTAACTCACAAATTCACACAATGTTAGAGCTGAAATGTATCTTTGAGACCATCTAGCCCAACTCCCTTATTTTATAGAAAGGAAAACTGAGGCTTAGAAAGGAGAAATGACTCATGCAGGGTCAGATTCCAAGTTAATGATAGAACCAAGCCTGGAACCCAGGTCCCTTGATGCCCAGTCTGGCCCTCTTCCTGTTAGCTAAATAGTCTGTGAAACTCTCACCTTCTGACAACAGAACCATGCAGAGTGAGAGAGAGGCCTGAGTGAGACAGTAATGCAGAAGAGGGAGCACTAGGCTTAGGATCAGCAGGTGATAAATTAATTGATGAATGAAAGAGAAAAAAGATATTGAGCATACAAATGCAGATAGTGAGACAGTGCCTGCCCTTACATAGATTACATTTTAATAGGAGGAAACAACACATGTAGGGCAGTAGCTTGCCACTACTATGGCTTTGTAAGGCCAATAACAACAGCACACAGAAGGGCTGCTGGCACAGGTTCTTTTGATTTGCTTTTCTAAGTAAAGCAACTTTAAAGGGTTAATAATCTCACTTTAATCAAACATACATATATCATTCACTTAGTTCAGGGGAGAGAGCCAGCACCTGAACTTCAGAGCAAGTACAAATAGAAATTACAAACATCAACAGACAGACCTTGTCTGATTCAAATCACAATTCATAGCTACCAGGGAAGCAACAATATCTGGGTTTCTTCAAGGCCAGGGAGCTCCAGCTACCCAGAGTCTCCACACCAACACTCTCCCAGTGAGTGACAGCCCCAAACAAAATGCTAACCTCTGAGTTTATATATCCTTTTTAGGGCCTGAATTAGCAAATTAGCAAAAGGGTGTGAGCCTGGGGCTTTATACCTAGTTAGCAATAGGGTGTGGGCCTTGAGCTTTGCACCTAGTAAGGCTTAATCAAAGGCACTTGATTACTTTAGCATTCTAAAAGAGAAAACAGTTAAAATGCCCCACCTTAATTACCAATACACCAGGTAATGGAATTATGGACTGAAGAGTCCCAAGAATGATAAGTGAATCCATGCAGGACTCCACTGAGATGCCCTTTCCAGAAGCAAAAGTAGTATGGTTTTATTCTTGTGCTGAGAAAAAGGGGTGGAAAGGTCTGGGAGGAGGGGGTTTGGAAAGGGTAGGTAGAGGAAGAAGAGAGATACACAGAAAGGCGGATATCAAGATGGCTCGGTGCTTAGGATATGAAGATGGAACAGGGTCATCTTGGGAGCTGAAGGCAGCTAGATAAAGTGGAGTAGGTACATTTGGACTCAGTTATCAAACAAGATGTTTGGGTCTCATTGTGAGAGTTCCAAAGGTGAGTAAATTAATTTCTCAAAAGATGAGAGCATAGATTGCAGACATATTGTGAGCAAGTCCGGTCCAGAACTGAAGAGAGCATTGGTAGCAGGCAGATGTCCTGGACGGAGAGCAGGATGCAGTAGGAGAAGAAAGCATGGTTTTCAATAATCACCTAGGTCTCGAGATATTCTTTTCATCCACATCTAGATTTCCTGGCCAGAAAGGACATCATTTGGGCCTATTCTACTACTTTCATCTTCAGTATCCTCCTGGTAGTCATCTTCTCCTCTAAGAAAGGTGTAGTGGAAGGAAGTTCTTCCTATTGGGAAGCCAGCTTCTGACTTTATGAGGTAGCCACTAGGGCTAGAATCATCCATTTTTCAGGATGGCTGTTCCATTTGCTGTTCTAGGCAACTCAATGGATTTGAAATGCTTAGCACAGTGCCTGGCACATAAGTGCTTAATGCTTGTTGACTTGATTGGACTTACAGACTGATAAACCGTCACCATCATCTTGTGACTAAAAGATAGGCATCATGGTTCGATAGATGTATGCTACCAGTTCTAATTCCACAAATCTTGCTGCTCCCAGATGGAAGATGTGTATTAAAGTCTCACTTACAGTTATTTGAATCCTTATACAAGACCTCTATGAGTCTCCTTTTTTCATCTGTAAAGTGAGTGTGATAATCTTTGCACTTTCTTCCTTAATTCTAGTACCTTCCCTTTCTTACCTCCAATTTCTCTTGAATATCTATTTGTACAGAGTCGTTTGCGTGTTTTCTTCCCCATTAAACTGTGAACTCTTTGAGAGCAGAGACTGACTTTTACCTTTCTTTGTATCCATAGTGTTTAGCACAATGCCTGACATGTAGTAAGTCTTTAATATTGACAGATTAACTCACAGGGTGGTTGTGAGGAAATCGCTTTGTAAACCTTAAAATGCAATCAAAATAGAAGCTTTTATTATCAGAGGAAAAGGGTGTATGCACCTATAGGATAATGGAGAGAGCTTTATTTGGGTTCAAATCCTGACTCTGTTATCATCTGTGGGATCTTGAGCAAATTCCTCCACTCTTTTGGGCTTTACTCTTCTCATTTTTAAAATGAGAGATTGGGCTTAGATAGCACATAAGATCCTCTCCAGGTTTAGATCTCTGCTCCTAACACAAAACATTCAGTCTCTCCATATATTTCTACTACCTTCTCCTGAATTCTAATTTTTTCCTGATACAAGATTCTGTTCTGCCTATTAGTATTTTAAAACTATCTCCCATTTTTACTATATGATCAGTGTTGTGCTATGGTTGTATATATATGGTCACATGGGAAAGGTAGTTTTCCATGATCAAAAACCAAGGAGCAGTCAACAAAGTAGAGTAGGTAGAAGGCCTGATGACATTATAGTAGAAATAGTAGGGGTGGAAAGAGATTTGGAAAAGTATATATTTCATGGTTGTTTTAGAGATTTTTGGTAATAGATTAGCAGGGAAAGAAATGATTTCAAGGGGCATGAACAGAGAGGGCTCTAGAACCAAGGTGAGATAAATTTGATTTAGTGTAAAGAATGTTAGATTTGGAATGAATGGGCCTGGATTCAAATCAAGCTTGGCTACTTAAGTACCTGTACAACTTATCCTCTCTGTTTCTTCCTTTGTAATGAAGGATTGAACATAGACTAGACATAATACCCTTCAAGCTCTAAGTGTACAAAATTGATACAAAACATATACATTGAATTGGTGTTTTCTTGGCAGAGATATAGGAGTAGTTTGCCATTTCCTTCTCCAGCTTATTATACAGATGAGGACACTGAGGCAAACAGGGCTAAATGACTTCCTCAAGACCACACAGCTAGTAAATGTCTGAGGCCAGATTTGAACTCAAGAAGATAGTCTTCCTGACTTCAAGTGTGGTGCTCTATTCACCGTACCACATAGCTGCCATTCTACAAAATACATAAGGAAACTCATATCCTAGGGTCAAGAATGGGGCAATGGAAGGAATATGGAAAGGAAAGCTCTATTCAGAGGCCAGGTAGGAAGACAGAGATGTGACCAGGGAGATAGTCACTGAATAGGAGGCTATTAGAAAGATTATAGTCTCAAAGTCCTAGAGAGTGAGCTTTGTGACCTCAGGAAGGCAAGATTTACTCTGTAAAATTGAAAAATGAGTAAATCCTGTTCTAGGGTGTTCTCTACCTTCCCTCTGGGCAAACTCTCTCTACCATTTAAAATTTTTCTGTTTTGGGGTACACTGACATGGCCCAGTCCTGTTTGGTTCTCTACCTCTCCCTAGGAGCACATTTTACTTTCAGTCTTTCCTTTCCTTCATCATCTAGGTGCTTAATAAATGCTTTTTTTTAAAATTGGATTTGGATCTATGTTTACCTGCCTCCTGGCCCCATTACCTCAAGGTTCTTGTGTCTGTCATTTCATCTAAAAAAAATTCATAGATTTATAAAATATCAGACCTGAGAAGGATTCTAGATATTTTCTAGTCCATTGGGCCACTCCTCCATTTTATAAGTAGGAAAACTGAAATCCAAAGAGGTATAAAGAATTTGACTAAGTTAGATAGCTAGTTATCGGAAGATCTGGGATTAGGACACAAATCTCTGATCTAGTTTGTCGTTCTATAAACTCTCTTCTTCTTGCTAATATGTTAATATATGATACTGATATTCATAGATTTGCCTTTTCAGACAGCTCTTCAGTGCTTAAAACTACAGTTTTATATGATTTGGGAATCTTAGGTTCCTTAAAAAACCCAGAACAAGACATATTTGAGGCAGACAGACCCTTTAGTGTCCATCACATAAAAGTGGCTGTCTACTCTAGTCTCCTCATAAGGGGTCTTTAAACTCCCTCTAATATTCTATATTTGCTATGCTCTAATATTCTGTAGTTCCTTCTAACTCCTACAAACTGTATTTTAAAGTCACTTCTAGCTCCAGTATTCCTTGAATCTAAAATGGCTGGCATGAGCAAAAGGTTCCCCAAGCTCCCCTGATTGCCCCAGCTAAGGCTGAACATTGGGACTTTAGCAAAATAGATTCATGCCAGGATAGAGAGGCCCACACCAATTGCAGGGAGGGCGGGGAAGAATGACTGCCAAAATCTTGATGGGTAAATCAGTGCCTACAAGGCAGCAGCTTCCAGCCTAAAAACATCTGTTTCCCTTCAAATCAGTGAAGATTCTTTTGCCTCCAAGGAATGCGTAAATCACCCAAAGCCTAGAACAGAGCATGCATTTGCCTGGAGACTTCAAACACATTCTGACGTGCTTTCTGGGATTTGGGGTTGACTCTGGGCTGTTGTTTTGTTCTGTCCCTTCTCTTGCCCCCTGTCAGAGCCCTTCTTTCTGGCTATTAACTTTGTATTTTCATTCTTTCGCCTGTTCCTTCAAGGGGGCCAGGAACAGGGAAAAGATCCGTTCCCCCCTTACCCCTGCTACTCAATGGGTTCCTCACTTACCCTGGATATTGTTGGAGTAGGGGTAGGAGTAGCAGAGAGACCATACTTTAAAGAGCTTTGGCCATGGGCTTCAGACAGGTAGTAGTGATCTAATGGACCAACACTCATTTTACAGATTGAAAAACTGAGGCACAGAGAAGAGAAACTGTTTGCTCTAATTTACTTGCCTGAGTTGTGATGAAGCCAATACTAGAAAACCAAATCTCCTAACTCTTTGTCCAATATTCTTTTCATTATATCATATTATCTGTTTCTATTATTTAGGCAGAGGAGAAAACTCTAAAGCACAGGTCCTCAGAAGTTAGAAACACAATGACATTCATTGGGGAACTTCAGTTTCCATTTTCTCTCCCTTCCCAATCTCCTCTGAAAAAAAAAATCGCTCATCCAAGTACAGATTCTGAGTACCCAGTAAAAGTTTGATACCAGTGGACATGTACTCAGATACATCAGCCAGCGGAGATAATTTGAAACTTTCATAGAGTAGACACAAATATTTGTTGATTTTTGAACAAATTAATGAGGGTAAAGCTGTTTAATTTTGCAATTTGCTTCAAGCAGATGGGCAGGAAATCAAGGATAATCAACAAAATGTATAAAGTTCTTACCCTCTGCCAGAAACTGCTAAACTCTGGTGATTCAAAGGCAAAAGTGAAATCCTCTCTATCCCAAGGGGTTTATGTTATATTGAGGAGATAGAATGTACACAAACAGGTAGGTATACAGAAGACACATACAAAGCTGACACAAGATAACCTTGAATGGGAAGGTACCAGTAGTTACTGGAGAGTGGAAAAACCAAAAAGGCCTTTGAGGAGAAGGTGGTGCTTGAGCTGATTGCTGAAGAAACTAGAGATTCCAAATGGCAGAAGTGAAAAGAGCAAACATTTTAGGCAAGGGATAGATATCCAGGGCAAAGATGTGAAACAGCACAGCAAGTAGGTCAATATGGCTGGATCTTAGCGAGAAGGGGCCAAATTGAGAAAGGCTTTAAATGCTAAAAGAGTTTCTATTTAGTTTTCAAAGTAATAGGGAGTCAGTAGAATTTACTGAAAAGGGAGGATCCATGGTCAGATCTGAGAGTAAAGAAAATAACTTTGGTGACTGCATGGGGGATAAATGGAATGGGGAGAGACTTGAGGCAGGGAAACCAAAGAGGAAGTTGTTGAAGTATTCTAGGCGAGAGTACCTGAACTACAGTGTTGACTCTGTGAATGGAGAGAAGGGGATATATTTGGGAGCTATTATGGAGAGAGAAATGACAAGATTTAGAACAATTTAGATGGTACATTAAAATTACAAAGTACTTTATAGCCATTTTCTTATTTGAGCCTCACAACACTGGGATATAACCAGTGAAGTTGGTAACAACTCCATTTTATAGTTGATGAAACTGAATTTCTTAAAAGTTAAAGGAAGTACTCAGTTACATGGCTAATTAAGGATGATGATATATGTATAATTTTTTCAGATGTCTCTTTAACACAAGAAACATTTTTTCTCACTTCTGATGTTCAGTTATCTTTGATATGGGGTATGGAGTGGTGGAGGAACAATAGAACAATCTTCAGAGTTACACATAGTATGAGGTGAGATTAGGCTCCATGTGTCAGAGAGATAGATATGATTACCATTGGATGCTTCAGTGGCTGCTTCCCTCCAACTGTCTCTTCCCAGGTACTAGTATATTCCCAACACAAATCACCTTGTGTGTAATAGTTTATGTAACTAAATATATACATATTGACTCTCTGTGTAGAATATAAGCTCCTTGAGGGCATAGACTACTACATCTCTGTCTATCTTTAACACTAAGGGTAGCATTTTGTACATAGTAGGTGCTTAATAAATGTTTACTGGTTGATTTATTGATTTATGGAAACAGCTAAGACAAGTTTGATGTACTGCAAGCTCATGCTTCTATATAGTACAAAGGAAGCTTTTACTTGAGTGGTTGGTACATGCCAAGACTGGCTTTCATGAGTTGGTCTGGCATAATTGATATTGCCCATTATTTAGACTTGATGTGAACAGAACATTCAAACTTATTAAGGAAGATAAATACAGACAGGGTGGTGACATTCATGCTGTTTTATTTTGATATCTTTCTCACGTGTCTTCACTATGGCAGCCTTTCCTAGGTTCTTTTTTAGTTCTGGCTTATAGCTAATGGTGGGTACACATGAAGCATCAGAACTGAAGGAAAAAAATGATGGTGATAATAAGGGTAATATTTAGTCTAGCCCCGAATATCTGAATCATACTAGCGGAGTTTGCTTTCTATTTCTATCCCTAGAAAAGTAATGTTAGGGAAATGTTCGGTGTTTCGAGCAACATAAGCCACAAAAGACAAGAGGAGAGATTCTTTTGTTCGTAGAGGTAGAGCCACTAAGGGATGGTAGAGGCCATCCTCTACCATCGTACAGAGGAGGAAACTGAGGCCCAAGGAGATCGAGTAACTTGCTCAAGATCTTACCAGCCATAAAAGACAGGCAGGATATTAACCCTGGTCCTCTGACTCCAAAGCCAGTGCTCTTTCTACTACCATGCCACCTTTCAGGCAACTTATGTGTTGTTTACTTTCACAGACGTAAATGGGGAGCTCCTAGAACAATATGATCTCCTCTTTTTCTTCCCTCATTCTGAGCAAGAGTTTCTCTTTCACCTCATTCCTGCACTTCCTGGCCTCCTACCCCAGTTTGGAGGCAATCACTTTGTTCCCCCTGCACAGTCATTCCAGGCACTGCCTGGTCTCATAACAAATTTCAGATGTGGCTCCTGAGTGGTTCTACAGTTACAGCTGTAGCAATAAGTACATTGGCTATAACCTTTGACTGATGACTGTGAACTTGACATCTAACCCCAGAGGGAATGTGGCTGAAGGCGTTCTAAGTCCTTTGGCCCTAGCCAGTATCTTCTGTCCATTTCTCTGCCAAAGGGAGATTCCTCACAACTTGGTGGAGTTCTGGGAGTCTGCAAGAGATCCTTCCTAGGCAAAATGTCATAGAATCACAACAGCTGAGAGTTGGGAGTGACCTCCAAGCTTATCTAATTTAACGTGTACCTTAATAGAAAATCCTTCTACAACCTCCTTGGACAAATATAATAGCAAGCTGTACCTGAACAGGTAACATTTTACGCTATTCCTGACAGTAAGTTATGTAGATGGTGTACTTGATTGGTACATAACATGCATCAGAAATGAAGGAGGAAATGAGGCCTCCAATGATGAACTGCATCCTCAAGTGCTGAAAGACAGCCGTCATTGATAAATTGTTCAGTGATATTATTATTAATATTAGTCAGTATTAACATGGTGCCTTGTTTGCAAAGCACTTAAAATATTGCCTCATTATCTGAACCATGTTAAAGAATAGGAAAGAAGCAATAGGATTAGAGAAGAGATAACCTTGTTTTCAAGAATGCAAAAATGTCAGTCTACAATCTATAGGCTGATGAGTGAGATTTCAATTACTGAGAAAATCCTACAATACATTAAGGAGATTGTTTATGGGGGCTTACCATAGCAAAGGAAGCAGCAATTGCCAAAAGCCAGCATGGAGTCATCAAGAATAGTATTCCTGATATATGACATTTCCTTCTTTAACAGGGTAGATAACTATAATTGTAAATCAAAGGGGCAATGTAGATTTAGTATACTTTGAGCAAATTACTTGACAAAATACTTCAAGATGTGCTTATGGATAAGATAGAGAAATCTTGGCTAGGTGATAGTATATCTAGGTAGATTTAGAACTGGGTGATTGAATGAAAGAAATCAAAACAACAATGCATTGATGATAACTTGGAAACAGTCGCTAGTGGTGAGCCACAGTCATCTGTCCTTGGTCCCTTGCTGTTCAACATTTGTATCACTGACTTAGATGTTGACATTGATGCCTTGTTTGTTAAATTCGTAGCAGTAGTCAATGTTGGATGGATAGCTAGTTTTGGATGGCAGTGGTTAGATCTAAAAATACCTCGACTCTCTGTAATAGACCAAATCAAATGAGATGAAATTTAATAGGATAAATATAAAGTTCTATATCTGGGTCCAAAAAATCAGCTTCATAAATATAGAATGGGAGATATGTGGCTAGATAAGAGTTCTTATGAAAGGAAAAAGGGGGGTTAGTGGGCTGCCAACAAATTATGAATGAACAGAGTAATGTGGCAATCTAAAAAGAATAGGACACTCCTACTCTCTAGGCTGTATTAAGAAAGGGATGATGACTAGAAGAGGAAGATAATTCTATTATACTCTACCTCAGCCAGACCACATCTGGAATATCGTATTCACCTCGGGGTATAGCTTTTAGGAAAGATAATGTCTAGTGGAATCAGGTACAGAAAAAGTGTCCAAGCTGATGAGAGGACTGGAGAATATACCACAGGAAGATCACCTGAAAGAACTGGGGATATTTAGCTGGGAGAAATGACTTAGAAGGAATGTGAAAAATATTCCCAAGAATTTTAAGGATTGATATGTGGAGAAGACTTACACCTTGTTTTGCTTTGCCCCAAAGGATAGAATTAGTAATAATGAGTAAAAATTGCAGAGAGACAGCTTTAAGCTTAATGGAACAATGAACTTCCTAATAATGGAAGTCATCCAAAAGGAGAATAGGCTAGTTTAGAGGTCAGAGGATACCCTTCACTGGAGGTCCTTAGCAGAGACTGGACACCTCCATATTAGGGCTATACAAAGCATCTTTGGTCATGAGTGGCTTCTGAAGTCCCCTCCCACTCTCAGACTATGATTCTCTGGATCCCACAACCTGCTGAAGCAGTACAGATTACACTTAGATGGAACTATTAATATCTATTACCCTTTAGTGAAGGGAGGAACTCTCCCTACCAGCATAAAGCAGCGCTATTTGTGCAATGTACAGTCTTAAAGAGTTGCCACTGGGCAATGAGAAGTTAAGTGATTTGCCCATAATCACACATCTGCATGTGTCAGAGGGGCACCTGAACCCATTTCTTCCTGACATTGAATCCAGCTCTCCAACCACTATGCCATCCTACTCTAGTTTACTGTTTACAAGTAGAAATCTGCCTCTAGGCATCTTCTACTCACTGATTCAAGTTCTGCTAGGTGGTACAGTGGATAGATTGCTGAGCCTGGATTCAGGAAGACTAGAGTTCAAACCTTACCTTGGACTCTTGCTAGCTATGTGACCCTGGGTAAGTCACTCAACCTTTGTCTGCCTCAGTTTCCTTAATTATAAAGTGGGGATAATAAAAGCTTTGCAGATTTGTCGTGAGGTTCAAACAAGATAATATTTGTAAAGTGCTTAGCTTAGTGCCTGGCAAATAGTAGCCACTTAATAAATACTTGTCTCCTTCTATCCTGACTCCTGGGGCCAGAAAGAGTAAGGACAATTCCCCTTCTATTTGATAGCCCTACAAATACTTAAAGATGGCTATCTGTTCCTCTGAGTTCTCTAGCTCAAGCTAAGTGTCCACAGGTCCTTCAGTTCACTCTCCTACGAGAGTATACTCCCTATCCTGGCTGTCATCATATAGACATGCTCAAGTTTGTCAATGACCTTTCTAAAAGTGGCAGGCAGAAATGGGAAAGAAAAAAGCCTTCAGATGGGTTGTGACAAAGGCAGAGGACAGCAGGACTCTCAGCTCCCTTGTTTTGGACACTGTGTAGCCTAAGATTGTTAGCTTTCTGGGTCACCGTGTCACGCTGTTGACTCACATTAAGCTCGCAGTCCAGTTACTGTAAATCCTCACAGCTGTTGCATATGAACGATTGTCTAGCCACTCTCCCCCATCCTGAAATTGTGCAACTGGAGATTTTGAACCCAAATGTAGCACTCAACATTTATCCCTGTTACAGTCATGTTTTTATTTTATCTTATAACATTTGGCTTCTTTTAAGATTCAGATCAAATTCTGCCATTTTCGGAAGGCCTTTTCTGGTCCTTGTTCTCTCACTATCCCAGGTCCCTTCCTTCTAAATTTTATTCCATTTACACTATATATATCTTATGTGTAAAGGGGGAGTAGTGAATGTCCAGAATGCATCAGCATCCTTGCATGATACAAATTTGCCCACGGAGGAGACTGAGGAGTTTGGTTTTGGTAGAGTCACCATATGTATTGAATGTGCCTTTAAGGGAGTTTTAGGGTATGTGCAGGCATTCTGTAACTGGTTCCAGTCTGCTAACCATGTTGACCACCTGCATTCTCTTTGACTGCTCTCTTTGTAAACAGGCTTTACTCCTATGTCTCTGAGTTTGTTCTTTTCCAGTTTGAGTGAAGGTATGGGACCATCTGACTAGGTGAATTTCAAAGCTTCAGGAAAGTGAACCTCTGAGTGGTCTCAGGTGACTTTTGGATCAGTCATTCAATATACATTCATTAAGCACCTGCAATGTATCAGACACTGTGCCAAGCACTGGGGATACAGAAAAGAGGCAAAAGACAATCCTTTCCCTCAGGGATCTTATCTTTAGAATAAGAAAACACGATATTTGTCAGGACCTCTAAGGGGCATATGACCTCTAAAGATCATAGGATTACCTATGATACAGAGATTCCTACAGAAATTCTGTTGAGTCATGTAAAAAAGGGGACACAGGAAATTTTATCCATATGCCAAATGGAAGGCTGTAGGTATTGAAGAAATCGTGGTAGATTTTTTCACCCAAGATAATTGGTTTCTTAACAAAGAGTAAGAGTGTGACTTCTAGTCCACCCTAGGTTCTTAATCCTTATCCATGGAGAGCCCCACATACTTCTGAATTGTAGTAGGGACTTATTTTTCCTGAGGTAAGAAGCTTGATTTTCTTCAGGGTTGCTCAGTGCTGTGAGTATGGGTAGTTGAGGTGCTGGGGTGGGTAGAGAGAAGGTCAAGTAACCCAGGCTTCAATGCCCAAATCCATTTGCAAATACCAGGTCTATTTTGGTTGTTCACCTAAGGCTGAGGGAGTGACTTCCAGTCAACCCTAGGTCATAAAACCCTATTTTGAGAGCTCCATAGGGCCTGGAAATTCTATAGGATAAGGAACTAATTTTCCTTGCCTTTTCTTTTTCCTTTGGGTAAGGCAAGGGACATTCACAAAAGACAATTCCTGAGACTGAAGGCCTCTTCCAAGTGGTGAATTAGCATCAGCCAAACACAGTGATGAAGTGATGAAGTCTATACATACCTTACATATTTATGTAGTTATTTATGTTGTATCTGCGATTAGGTGTGTTCCTTGAAAGCCTTTTGTATCACCTGTGCTTAGTATAGTATCTATATATTATTTTGGTGCTTAAATGTTTGTTGACTGATTGTTTTGTGACCTTTAGCAATTCACTCGTCTTATCTGAGTATTGTTGACTCATTGACTCCCTTCTCTGCAAAAGAGAGAGACCATCTATGTGAAATGTACTGTCAAGTTTTGTTCACATGGTGGTTACTTTTGTTAAATTGCTTTCATTTTTATTTCTTTTTTTTTCTTTGCTACAGGGCAGGAGGGTTCTTTGGGTAGAGTAGGAGAGGGATATATTCAGGAATGAAAGTGTTAAGAAAACAAAAGATATCAGTAAGAAAGCAGAACTTAAAAAGGGAAATCTGTTTCACCTCTTCTGGACCTAAGTTCCTTCACTTACAAAATGGCAGTAATAATACCTAAGGTACCTATTCCATAGGGTTGTACAGTATCACATGGGGATAATGTACATACAGCTCTGGCATTAGTAAAGCATTATCCAAATGTCAGCTTTTTTAATGAAGATGATAAAGATGAGAGGTAACTGCATTAGGACCAACCTCCCTTCCTTCTTCTCAAAAACCTGAAAAGCCCTCCCCCCGCCCCCACAATTGTCTACCAAAAAATGTAAATTCTTAACATGGCAATAGCAGGAGACCATGAGATCTAGATACACAGCTGGAAGAGATCCAAGGATCCATTGTTTAACTCCTCATATATTGGTTGTTAGGTTTAGGTAACTTTTGGCCACTCTTTGAAATACTTATCAAATAATAAATTAACAAGCACTTATTAAGCTATATTACTATGTAGCATCTCACCAAAAGTCTTAGTGCAGTTTTAAGCTATTAAAAGTTTAATAGCTTAAATATTAAAGCTTTAATAGTTTACTATTCATTTCTTAATAAGATTTTACTGATATTTTCTGTTTTTTGTATCACCATAATTATCCCTCTCTCCTTCCCCCTCCTAGAGAGAATTGTTTACTATTAATACTTGCTTTCTCAGACTCACTTTCTTCATCTTTAATATTTTTAAAACTTTAATACTTTAAAACAGCACAGAATTTTGGGACACTCTGCATATAAGACTTTAGAGACCATAAGATCCTTTTGTTTTAAAGGTTGAGAGGTTGAGGTTGAGAGAACAAGGCTTCATTATATGACTATGCCTATCTTTTATTCATTCAACAGATACCTACCAGGTGCAAAGCTTGTACTAGTACTGGATGAGATATAAAATGTATATATGACATAATCCCTGCTATCCTTCCCCTCGCCTCCCCCATGGAGCTTGCAGCCTAGTGACCAATAAGACATAAATAGAAATAGTTTTAACACACAATATTATATAAGTGACACCTCGCATTTCTGTGTCTTTACACCAGTCATCCCCCTTGCCTGAGGCACACTTCCTTCTTACCACATTACCTCTACCTTTCTTTCTTCAAGTGCTCTGTCTCCAAAAGTATCTTATATTTAGTGAATTCATATTTGTTTGTATTTATTCTGTATATGTAACCTTTCACTTCCTTCCTTAGAATGTAAAATCCTCCAGAACAGGGAATGTTTCATTCTTTTTTTATTTGTATCACCCAATACCTAGGACAGTGGTTAGCATAGTTTCTACGTGATGGGCAGAGGTCATTAATAATCAGCATGATTGGGGAATACTTCATGGAGATGTAACATTTCAATCATGCATCGAAACAAA
The DNA here is from genome assembly GCA_028646595.1 of Phalanger gymnotis. Taxonomy (NCBI): domain Eukaryota; kingdom Metazoa; phylum Chordata; class Mammalia; order Diprotodontia; family Phalangeridae; genus Phalanger; species Phalanger gymnotis. Next base: position 85,021,251 of record CM053625.1, on the reverse strand, counting down.
GATGTCAGAGCATATGGCTAGGCTATACTCAGCCCACCACCCTCCCAAATGTAGCCTGAACTAGATTAAAATGCAACAGAAAAAAACTTAATAAAATAAAACATAGATGATATTTCAAACTAAGTCTGTATTTGACTGTATATTTAGTGGTCCAAGTTTCTTATTTGGGTTTGACACCATTACTATTAAAGATGAGTGGAAATCTAGTCCTCTGCCAAAGTTCTACTTTGATTTTTTTTGTATGGAGGTGATTCTATATCAGAGCACAAGCTCATTGAGGTTCTGCCAAGTGGAAAAGATGTTAAACGTGGTCCCAGGAATAGACTGTATCTGTTGTCTACAGATCAGGGGAGCTCAATTTGGGGAAGATTTCACCACAAGGTTGACCACTGGGCAATAAGCTTTTTAGTTGTGGCTACCCATAAGGCAAGAAAACAAGCAGTTTGTTCATCCACTCCTATTGGCAGAAATGGTAGCAATGGGGTTCTAAACATCACACAAATTTTAGGCTATCCACAAACACTGATTTAAGTGTTGATATTTTAAATATGAAATCTTTGTCTGGGAACCAATGAGTTGATTCCTAGGGACTAAGGAGTTGAAAGAATTTAATTTCGTTCCTGTTGACATTCTTACCCTAAGTGAAACCAGGAAAAAAGGAAGTTATAGCTAAATAGAATGGCCCACAGATACTCCTTAAAAAGATGGATACAATGTTTGTCAAAGTTGACTCCATTGTGTATCCAGAAGTGATAAGAAACCTTATTTCATGAGATGCTTGATCATCTCACCACAGTGTTTTGGAAATCATAAGCAAAGAGACCAATATGAAAGTAATTGCAGATTATGAATCAATATGTATGTTCATTCTTTCTCAAAGAAATGAAAAAATATTTAACTTCTATGGAGAATTTGATTCTGCAAATTAAGTAAACATATATTTGGATACTTAGTTGCCAATAATAGTACTCATAACAAAACAATAATAATATAACATCTCCCTCCTGAAAAAGCCCATCTCTTAAGGTTTGTGAAGCACTTTACAAATGTGATCTAATGACATTGGTCTTCTTCAAGAATGAAGGATGAATGACAAGAAAATAGTTTATCTTTACAACAACACTAGGAGACCGGTGCTATTATTTTTCCCATTTTTATAGATGAGATAACTGAAACAAACAAAAGTAATGTTACCAGGGTCACAGGACACAGGTAAGTGTTAAAGGTCAGATTTGAACTTGGGTCTTCCTGACTCTATCCACTTTGCCACCTGATTATCTTCACTTCTATGCACAAAGAAGGATGATAAGAAATATGTCAGAAAATATTCAAAGTTAGGGAATTTAGGAGTACAAAGGTTTTTAGGCCATTGAGCTGCTTAACTGTATGTCATGAATATTCGCTTCAAGAAGAGGCTGGAAAAAACAAATGTGGCAAGCATTGGACAATACTGCAAAAATGATTGATTTTATCTTTATATTCAGGAAACAATGGCTGACATGGGATTCATTCCCCAATCAGTTATCTATCTGATCAATTGCCACAATGAAGACAACTAAAGAACTCAAAAACCACCATAGCCAGCAAACATTCAATCATCTTGCCAGAAGGAAAGATGTAATAGCCAAAGACAATACTGGTTTGGAGTATAAAGTAATTTGTAAAACATACCAAGGAAGATGACAGATAATTATAAACAATATCACCTCCCCAAAATAACAAAACAAAACAAAAAAAGCAATGGAATGGAAAACAAGTCTACTGAAATCTTGGCATGAGATATAGCCAAAGATTTAGATTAATACATCATTTGTAGATGAAACTGGAAGGATAACAAAGAGATGACCAATGCCATAGGTCTGCCAGAATTTTCTTAGAAGTCTATTCTTATCATTTATGATGGTCAAACTGCCATTTCAATACCTGATGTGCTGCGGGAATTTGGAGAAGCGGCGCTTAAGAAAATGAAGTCGTCAAGATCTGACCACATATGAAGATATCTATGACAATAACAAAAAAAAGTTTATGGGCACCTAGGTACCAATTTTCAAGATATCTCAAAGAAAAAGTTTCCAAAATAAAATATATTATTATATTTTATCTTCCAAAAGAGGGACTTGAGAAGGCCACAACAACTGTAGTCTGATAAGAAAACTTTTTCATCTTTATGAGAACGGTCCATACATGCATTGAGTGTATCCTTGATGAAAACATTAAAAGAGAAGTAGTTTTTACCAGCAGGTTTTCTATAGTGAGCCACCTCTTCATAATCACATAATGGATTGACATATGTAGAAAATATATGTTCTTTCTATTTGTTTGATGATTACAAAAAGAAATACTCGATGAGTCAAAGTGTAGCCTTGGAGCTCATTATCAAGCAAGATATCTCCCATGCATAGTTGATAATCACTCAAGCTTCTATTATAGATATAGCAGAGATAACTTTATTCAACAATTCTCTGAATATCAACATCAAGAAAAGCATGAAACAATAAGATATATAGGCACCAAATGTGCCCACCAATGTTGCAAAGGATGCCTTATCCAATGTCTAAACGGAGGATGAGTTCCCTGTAGGTATATTCTATGATGTCACTTGCTTGTAAATAATATAGTTTTTCATACACCAAGCTCTAGAACATTACAGTACCTTCTCAAGAATATGTATCATTAGCTAAATAATATTGGCCTAGAAATCCGCATAAGAAAAAATACATGACAGGCTAAGAAATGTTTTGCCTATATTAATGGCATGGTTGAATAGGCAACTCATTAAGTTAGGATACCAGTACGTTTTTCTTGGCCAGGAGCTATGAATGTAAATTAGGTTTAGGTTGAATGGGAGGAAGGGATAGGATCAGATCAATTTGGGATGTTAAGTAGTGCTGTAAATGATACCAAACATCTCTCTCTGACAAAAGCTCGTCTTTTAATCACCAATATTCTTCCAGTACAAAAAAGCATTTAGTAAGGCTTAAAAAACATATTACTTGAAGTTTCTTTTTAAAATTATTGTTGCAAATCATGGAATAACACAACCTCAGAAGAATCAAAATCACTTATATTGAAAAGTGCAACTGAGAGATATAGGATGAGCACATGCAAGCTACCAGGTGGTGAGTGTACTGGACTTCAAATCAGAAACTCAAATAATCCTTAGATACTGGATATATGTATAACACTGGGCAAGTCATTTAACTTCTCTAATCCTCAGTTTCCTCATCTATAAAATGGGGATAATAACACCTATATCCAAGGGGTGCTGCTGTATCAAGCGAGATAATAAATGTCAAGTGCTTCATAATTCTTATAGCTCTGTATAAATATTAGCTGTGATTGTAACTAATAGTATGTAACCAATGACAACTTTACCAAAGAAATAGCAGAAAATGCATCTTAAAGGACAAGTGTGATTTTTAAAAAGGGGTGAACAAATCATATAGCAAGAGACTGAGAAAGAGAAATTAGATGGACAGCCCAATTGTTGCAATTCTACATTCAAAATACTAAAATAACCCAAGGAAGTTCTGTACATACTCTAACATTTATAGAGCACTTTTCATGGTAGTATAAAAGTGGAAACAAAGTAGATGTCCATTCACCAGGGAATGGGTAAACAAGTGGTTGTACATAAACAGAATGGTATATTACTGTGATATCAGAAATTACAAGGGATCATGGAAAGATACATTAACTGATGAAACGTGAAGTAATCAGGAAAATAATATCACAATGACAACAACAATGTAAATGGAAACCACCACAAAACAATCAAAACTGAATATTGTGGAATCATAAACTCAACCCAAAAAAAGAGCTGTTAGAAGACCCCCCCACACACACACATACCATACATAATACATATACCATATTCTTTGGCAGAGATTGGCATCCATAGTTGTGAATCATTATACATATACATATATATATACACACATATATTTAACATCAGATTTTTTTCCAATGTGTTGATTAGTTTGATTGATTTTTCCCCCTCCTTTGAATCCTCTCTTGTTGTTATTTAACTCTTTGCTATAAGGGATTGCTCGTGGGAAGGTGGAAGCAAAGGGATACAGGTGGTACCTGGGCCATATTAAAACAAAAGATCAACATTTTTACAAACGCAAGTTCTTTGAGGCTAGAGACTGTTTCATTATTTCTATTTATATCTCCAGTGCCTAACACAGTGACTTGCACATGATAGGCCCTTAGTAAATGCTTGATTTATTAGAATCTCTTTCTCTGTCTATACCCTGATCTCTACGTGTTGCAAACCTGCTTGTCCTTCTAAGTACAGCTCAAATAGCTTCTTTGCCATCAATACATCCTTGATCCTCCAAAAAAATAACAATAATTTCTTTTCTTCAATTAACTCGACATTTGACTTTGAGCAAGATCCATCCCTTCTATAGTACTCAGTTAACCACATCTCTAAAATGAGAGGATTGGAATAAATAATCCCTAAGGCCCCTTCCAACTCTAATATTCTATGATTCTAAAGCTTCTGTGACCATCAATACCATTATGGTAAATCTCCCTAGCCCTAGACCCAAATCCCAGATGCAAGCACTCACCAGAAGGCAAAACCTAAAAGTAGGCAAAAGTTGTCCTCAGTGCCTTCTCTCCCTCAACCATGCTCACCTCTCTTGTTTCTCCTCTGTCCCTTATAAGGATTTTTTTCATCTTTCTAGCCCCAAGTATAGTAAATTTCTTCCTTGCTTAAAACATAAGACACAGACTCACAAAATCAAAATGTTGTTTAGTATTATGAACTCTAGAAAATTCACCTATTATTTTCCAGTGACCAACATGGATAATAATGAATGAGACAGAGAAAAATTTTCTCCTCCTACTCCTCCATGTGATTCCCTTTCAGGGGCCTGGCTCCAACTCTCCAACTGGAATCCTTAGTTTTGTATGTGTGTGTGTGTGTGTGTGTGTGTATGTGTGTATGTATATGTATATATGTGTACATGTATATATGTATATGTATGTATATATGTATTTGATATATATATATATATGTGTGTGTGTGTATATGTGTATTGACAATGAGTTGGGTTCAGAGTTGAACAAGAATAGAGTTGGTCAGATTGCTTTCAGGGAATTGCAAAGCCATTTTGCTGACTTCAAGCTTTCTATGACAGCAAAGGCCAATCTTTTCAATACCAACATTTAACCAATATTCCATATAGCAGGAATACAAACTGGAACATACATACACACATACATATACATATATAAATATATGTATATACATATATATATATAGTTGTTATGTTTGTCCTTTGTTTTCGAAGAGGACCATGGCATCAGGGAAATGATGACATGACTTGCAGTTGACTTTGATTTGAGTGCTAGAGGGCTGTGCAAGGTCACTAGCTCTACTTTCTCCTCCAGAGCCATATGGATCCAGTTACCAGATATTCATCAGGATCACTGTAGATGACCCAGGATGCAATAGGAGACCCTTTTAGGCTAAGGCCTTTTCAGGTACTCACTTAGAGGGAGGTAACACCCATTCATTGAATAGACCTCTTTAAGAAGTGAGTCAAGGGATAGCCCCTTTAATACACACACATATGTATATATACATATATATACACATACATACATAAACTTACATATATCTATATATACACATACACACACAGGAATACCAGTGAAATGAAAAAAAAAAGCAATGAAAAGGTACATGTTAATATGAGCAGATTTTAACATGTAACCAACCAACAATGAGCTCCAAAGAAGAGGAATAAGGTATATCATCATTATATGATAGGAAGAAAAGATGGCTGATCATGTGACAAGAATGAGGGATAATGGCTGGACAGCCAGAGTGACCCACTGATACCCTTGAAAAGTTGGGAAAAAGTGAGGAAGACTTCCATCATGTTAACTGGTCCCCCATGAGAGAAGTGTGAGATGAGCAAGCATGGTACTATCAGCATCAACAAAGGGAATTCAGACATGTGAGATCACAGACCCATTTGAATACTTTGCCAATCTAATGCCACCTTCATTTTACAGATGAAGAAACTGAGACCAAAGAGGTTAAATGTTGTGCTAAATATCACATTATAAATGTTTAGTGGAGCCAGGATTAGAATCCAATTTTTGTGGTTATTAAATACAAAGTTAATTCCATCATGTTGCCTTTCCTTTTGTCTGTGTCCTTAATTCTGATCCTGTCCATCTTTCTAGCCTTCTCCTTTCTCTCCTCTTCCATCTGTCCTTTTTCTCCCTGCATTTATTTTCCTTCCTTTATCTCTTCCTTTTTCTCCTCCCTCTCCATCTTCTCTCTCTTCCTCAGTCATTGTTTTGGAGCCAGTATATGACAAGGATTTGAAAAACTCAGCAGTTGATGAAGTGTCACATTGAATCCACACTGCATTGCCTGTACAGTCTGGCTTTAACTCAGTATTTATAACATAGAGAAATGCTGGAGAAAAGGTTTGAGATCAACCTCCTCTTTTTCCCTCTTTAATATTCCCTGGTCATGCCTTGGAAATGGAGCTGGGACTAGGAATAAGCAAAGTACTCATTTAAAAAGATGAAAAGAGACATTAAAAATATTTCTTAAGAAAAAAATGAACATATTTTCATTTTAGAAAGTCTCATTCTCTTTAGGGAATTTGTTAGGTGTCACATTGCTACCATGAAGGCTGAAAGCCTTCAGTGAACAATAATTCTCATAGGAGACAATTTTCAAATGCATATGGGCACAATTTTCAAATCCTGCTTCGGAAGAACAAATGCCTTGTCCTAGTTGCACTTGGGGTAAAGAATCTCTCTGTATCATTTATTATAGATTCGTTGCTTTCCTCATCTCTTAGCCTTTGAATTGATCTCCCTCCACTCCTAAAATACATTCCCTTTACTTCCACCTCTGAGAAACTTTTGTTTCCTTCAAGACTCAACTCAGATGCCACTTTCTATTTGAAATCATTCTTAATCACTCTCAGGTGGCTGTACCTTCCGTACCAATTTTGTAACAATTTTACATCCATTTTGTATATATCTATACATGTAAAGTTTCTCTCCTCTATAGAATGCAAACTTCTCGAGAGCAGGGACTGTTTCACTTTTCTCTTTATATCCCCAATGCCTAGGACATAGTGAACACTTAATAAATGTTGGTTGGTTGACTGATTGATCTCCACTTTTATATAGACCCTCATCCCCTCCTGTTTGGATTATTGCAAGAACCTGCTGGTTGGTCAGCTTGTCACACATCTCTCCCGACTCAAGTCCTTCTTCCGCTTGGCTGTCAAAGTGATTTTCCTGAAGTGCAAATCTAAGCATGTCAGATACACACAGAGCAGAGGGTAATGTGCACCAAGGGTCAATTTTCCCTAAAAACAATCATAAAAGCATCTGCAGACAATAGGAGCCAAAACCTTAGTCAGATTACAGAACTCTGATGTGTGGTATCTTCCATCACCTAACCACATAACTTTGGGCAAGTCATTTAACTTTTATGGCTCCTAGTTTCCTCATCTGTAAAATGGGGTTCTGGGGATAGGTGGACTCAATAAACTCTAGTGGCTCCCCATCCCTTCCAGAATCATATATAAAAATTCCTCTGTTTTGGTGTTCTCATCCCTTCCTAACTTACCCTCTCCCCCCTCCCCACACCCTTCTAGTCTTCTAACACTTTTTCTAGTCTTTCTAACATCCCAACACTAGATCTTTAATCCAGTGATGTTCTGCTCCTTGCTTTCTCAAGCAAGACACTATCTTCCCACTCTGGGCGTTTTCACTGGTTGTTCCACATTCCTGGAGTGCTTTCTGTGCTCATCTATCTCCTGACTTCTCTGATATTCTGATTAAAACCTCACCTTCTACAAGAAGCCTTTCCCAATCCCTCTTAATTTTAGTAGCTCTCCTCTGTTGATTATTTCTGATTTATGATTATGTATCCAGTGTGTACACATTTGTTTGCATGTTTTCTCCACCATTATATTGTGAGCTTCTTGAGAGCTGGGACTATATTTTGCCTTTCTTTGTATCCCTAGTACTTGACATAGCCTCAGGTACATAGTAGGTCCTTAATAGATGTTTATTGACTGAACTGTATTTAAAGGAAATTTCTACTCAGTACTCAGCTTAATGATCTTCATTTTGCAAGATTTAAATCTGGAAGGCGGTCTTGGAAGTCCAACGTCTTTATTTTACAGGTTAAGAACTTAGATGGTGAAAAGTTTAGTGACTTTCCCCATGTCTCATGCAGGATTTGAACTTATGTCTTCAGACTCCAAATCCAGGAATCCTATAATTATACTACGTTGTTCCCATTAATCTAAATCACTCACTTTACAAGTGTTGAAATTGAGCTCCAAGGAAGTGGTGTAATTGATTTGATGTCACACTTACAGTAAAAGAACAAGGCAGAATTAAAACCCAGGTTTCCCAACTACCCTTCTAGTTCTCACACTCCTTGCCCCTCCCACCCCCACACTATACAGCTTCCCTCTCACTCCCAAGTCTCATAGACTCCTCATATTAACTTTCCATCCATTCCTTACCTCCTAGCACTGCCCTAGTACCTGCTGGCTGATGATTTGGGAAATATTCATACATCAAAAACTATGGGGTTAAGACAACTAGGTTGGCTTCAGCATTTTTTTCAACATCGTGGGAAAACCCTAAGGCCAAAATCCCCAGGCCTCTCAGTCCTGTGGGAAAAATAAACAGGGGGCATTTTTCCAGCATGAGGAGCAGGGAATGTGACAGGCTTGCCCAAGAGAGTGAGCTGAAGAGGATTTGCCCCCTTGCTGTTTCCCCATGGGAGGAATATTCTATGTAAGCAATGCCCTCTAACCAGCCCAACGCCTTTCCCCCATTTTTCTGGCTGTGCCCTCCAGAGTCATAAAGGAACAGGCAACCCTAGCTGAAATTCTTCTGGTACCAGCACGTGGCGGGTAGGAGGAGGTCCCAAGGGCCCCTCACCAGGCCCCTTCAGCAGGGTCTCACCACGAGGAAGAATATCGGGTGGCTCTGGTTACAGGGCCTTCAGCCTCTTTGGCGAGGGCACTGTAAACACAAGACAGGGCATAGCCAATCAGCCCACTGACAAAAGCAACTACAAATTCCATTCTGAGCCAAGAATGCCGTCTTCCTCTTGTTTGTTATTCTGTGTGCAGAGAGTAGATGAGAAGTTGGTGCTAATTTACTGTTTCTTAATTACAACGGATCTTGGAGTTGATATCAAGCAATAAACTAGAAACACATTCCTGTGGCTTCTGTGGATGGGTTGATTTTCTTTTTTTCTTTCATTTTTTTTTTTAAGAACTGAACTCTTGTTTGGAACAGTCACGCACTCTCAGCAGCTCCGTTCTTGATACAAAGAATTTGCCACTGCACACATATGTGGGTCTACACACACACATAGCAGAGGGTAATGCACACCAAAGGTCAGTTTTCCCTAAAAACAATCATAAAAGCATCTGCAGACAATAGGAGCCAAAACCTTAGTCAGATACAGATCTCTGATGTGTGGTATCTTCCATCACCTAACCACATGACTTTGGGCAAGTCATTTAACTTTTGTGGGTCTTAGTTTCTTCATCTGTAAAATGGGGTTCTGGGGATAGGTAGACTTAATGACTTCTAAAGTTTCTTCCAGTTTTGGATCTCTAATCCAACAAAAGGTAATGTGGTGTAATAGAGAACTGGGCTTAGAATCAGTAAATTAGGGTGGAAATTCCAACTCTTATACTTAACCCTGAGCAAGCTACTTCAACTCTATGAATTGAAATGCATTCATTAAGCATTTATTATATACCAGTCACTGTTCTAGGGACTGGGAAGACAAAGACAAAAATGAAATAGTCCTTACCCTCAAGGAACTTACATTCTATCAGGCTAGATGACACATGCATATGTAAGTGTTTAAAGGAAATAAAGGATCCTAAAAAGACTGAGATGAGAAGGAAGTACATTAGAGGCATGGAGAGGGGCGGGGTAGGAGGAGATGGAAGATGGGACATGAAGTATCCTGTATACGGAACAGCAAAAGCTAGTTTGACTGAACTGCAGTGATTGAGAAAAGGTGCAATGTATAAGGCCAGAAGGAGAGACTGAGGACAGATTGTGAGGGGCTTAAAAGGCCAACAGAATAATTTATATTTGATTCTAGTGATCATATAGAGTTAGCTAGTGGAGTCTGAGTAGGGGATGTAACATGGTCAGAACTGCACCTTAGGAAAATCACATTGGCAGCTCTGTGAAAGATGGATGGGATTGGGGTGATACTTGAGGCAGGGAAACCCATAAAAAGGTTATTTAAAGAAATCAGTTTAAAAGTGATTAATTAGGGCCTGAACTACAATTGTGGCTCTATGAATAGAGAGAAGGGAACAGATTTGAGAAATGTTGAGGAGAGAAAAAAAAAGATTTAGAAACTGATTGTATGTATGGGGAGAATGCATGAGATGGTGAGAGCCTAACACCGAAGCTGCAAATCCAGATGACGAAAGGATTGTGTTCTCATCAACATAAAAAGAGAGTTTTAACCAAGAAATGGGCTTTGGGGGGAAGTTAATAAGCCTCTCATCTTCAGTTTTCTCCTTTGTGAGATGGGAATACCTGTCCTATCTGCAAATCAGATGATAATGAGAATTCATATTTCTATAGAACCTTCTCTACAACAAGTGGGATTTTGGAAGTCCAACTTCATTAGCTCCCTTTAACAGATAACAGTGATATGAACCCTTGTAATTGATATAGTGCTTTGAAGGTTCAAGTCCTTCACCCATACACTATCTCATTTAAGCTTAAGGATAACCCTATGAGGTAGATGCTGCATATTATTATCCTTGTTTTCCAGGTGAGGACATGGAGGCCCAAATGATCAATTGAGTAAGCACCAGCTGTACTACGTGCCAGCCACTGTGCAGAGTTGGGATATAAGTAAAAAGAATGAATCAATCCCCATCTGTCTGCTTACATTCTAATAATGGCACCAAGAATGGGTTTGGGTGTATACAAATAATTATAAAGGGAACAAATCCAAAGAAATTATATGCAAGGAGATCTTGGGAGAGAAGGTCCTAGCAGTTGGGAGAAACAGGAGATGTTTCAGATCAAAGGCAATTCTTGAGCCTTGTCTTGAAGGAAGAGAAGGATTCTATGAGGCAGAGGTGAGGAAAGAGTTTTCCAGGAATGGGGATCAGCCAGTGTAAAGTCATTGAGAGAGGAGATAAGGGTCGTGTGTGAGGAACAGAGAGAACATCAACTTGGCTGGATTGCAAATGGAGAGTAACACAAAATGAGGAAGGAAAGATTGGCTAGAATGAGATTCTGAAGAGCTTTAAAAACTGAATAGTTAAGAGTTAAAAATGTTTTAATAAAATGAGAGCACTAGAGGAAAAAATGGAAAAAAGAAGAAATATAGAAGAAAATGTTGGAACCATAATAACTTGATACAAGAGGTACAAAACTTTGCCCAAGCAGACTCCTTAAAAATTAGAATGGATTAAATAGAAGATAATGACTCTATCAGATAACAAAGAAAATTAAGATAAAGTTAAAAAATGGAAAAAATAGGAAATGTAAGATATAGCAAAAACAACTGACCTGGAAAACAGACTGAGGAGAAAAAAAAAATTAAGAATCATTAGACTACTTGAAAGCCACAACAACAACAAAAAATGAAGGGGCGGGGTAGGTATCATCATATTTGTATAAATTTTAAAAGAAAACTGCCTAGATCTCTGTAAACCAGGGATAACCTAGAAATAGAATCCATTGGTCACCTGAAAGAAACCTCAAGTTGAAAATTCCCACAAAAATTATAGCCAAAATCCAGAGCTTCCTTATCAAGGCAAAATATTGTAATTAGCAACAATGAAAGAACTCAAGTACCAAGGAACACAATCACACATAGCCTTCACTATAAAGAAGCAGAAAGCTTAGAATATAATATTCCAGAAAGACAAGGATGAGAGGTTTACAGCTAAGAGTAACTTAATCAGCAAAAATGAGGATGATGCCAGAAGGGAGGGAAACTGGAATCTTTAACAAAATAAAGGAAAGTATTCCTAATGAAAAGTCCAAAGCTGACCAGAAATGTTGAAATTCAAACACAAGAATTAATAGAAACCTAAAAAGCTAAATACAAATAAACAATGGAAAAAGGACTATTATTCTAATATAGGGACATGATATTGTCCTCTCTCTAAACCCTATCATCAGAGCATTTTGAAGGAGTCTAGATAGAAAGTTTGCAAGTCATTGTTATATCTTAATAATCTTTTAAAAAGAATTGAAAAGGAGAAGGGAAAGAATAGACTGAGGGGGAAGGGAAGTTAGGGAATATTATCTCACACAATTTTGGTATGTAAGTAGAAGTCTATACAAATATATAGAGAGAGGTGTGGGGATTAGTCCTAAGCAAAATCAGCTCTAATTAAGAATGTACAAACGGGGGGGGGGGGGGGGGGGGGGG
>CM053625.1:84955270-85008297 GCA_028646595.1 Phalanger gymnotis | reverse complement strand
GAACCAGGAGAACAATTTATTCAATAACGACAATGTTGTAAAGACAATTGAGTTCAAAAGAATTGGGAATGCTGATTAGTGTAACGACTAACCAGAGGACTAATTATGAACATGCTACATACTTCCTTATAATTTTTTTTAAGTCAATATGCAGCCTTCAAGGATCCTTATGTTCAGTTATGTTTGGGGGTTTAGTGTCCTCCCCATTTCAACCTGAGTTTGACACCACTGGACTAGACAACCTCTTTGTTCCCTTCTAACTCTAAATCTATGGTTTTATGACTATTTGTAACTTCCAGCTGCACAATATTAACGATGACATTGATAATTCACGTTTATCTAGCACAGGGATGGGGAACCTGTGGCCTTAAACCCTTTGACTGAATCCAAATTTCACAGAACAAATCCCCTTAATAAAAGGATTTTTTCCGTAAAAATTGGACTCAATCAAAAGGTCATACCTAAGGACCTAGAACTGTACATGGGGCCTTGAGGCCACAGGTTCCCCACCCCTGATGATTCTAGCATAGTACAATTTATGAAACAATCCCATTTTATACAGGTGCAGTGGAGACACTGAGGCCATTCAGATCACAAGTGGCAGAAATGGGATTTGAATTTGTTGCTTCTTGTTCCAAGTTCACTGTTCTTTCCATTACGATACAGCAGTATACACTGCAGCTGTATATAAACACAAACATCTAGTCACCTTTATAGACAGGCTTACATATAGCCCAAAATTTTTGTTCCAATATTTTAAAAATCTGTCAGGCTTGGGCATCTTACTCCACACTATGAGAACATTTCAATTTAAGTGTTCATTGAGTTTTATGCCGAACCTGAAGTTAGAGACAATGACTTCCCAAAAATGAACATCCTGTTCTTTTGTAGTCACTTCATACGCCTTTAAAAAGCACTCTAAAATGGTCCTTACGTCTTTACCCAGTGGGGAAGTTGTGGAAATGTCAGTAGTAACAAGGAGAGAAGAATGAAAGCCTCCACTCACATAACCTAGAACATGTGGAGACTCTTTAACAACAGAGCTGAAGCCATCTGGAGTTTAGACCTCCCAATGTGATCTTGACTCCATTCATCCAGTTCAAATTTGATTTCCTCCTTCTGTCTAGATTTGGACATCAGCTTTTCTCTGTCAATAACCTTGTTCTTTACTATCCTCCCCCTTCCTTCGAATGTCCCCATTTCTCCTCCAAAAAGCCAAGTTTAATTTAGTAGGTCGTCCCCACCACCCTTGCTCAGCCTGGAATAAACATGGCAACACCTCACTATTGTGGCTGGATGCACTTCCTATTGAGTTTGCCCACGCAGAACCTCTGACCCCTTGATATGGGAAGAAGTAAGGTTGGCACCACTGTTAATGTTCATTTGTGATGTGGGAAGGGCATGGTGACAGAACCAACTATTTGAAGGGAATAATTGTGTTTTCCTTTTTTACTTTTAACTCTTATTTAATATTTTATTTTCCCCAATTACATGTAAAAACAATTTTAACATTCTTTTTTTTAATTCTGAATTCCAAATTCTATTCCTCCCCCACATTGAGAAGGCAAGCAATTCAATGTAGGTTATGCATACATACATGTATACTTATACATATATATATAGTCATGCAAAACACATTTCCATCTAAGTCATTTTGTGAAAGGAAACAGACAAAAATCCCAAGAAAATAAAGTAAAGAAAAAGTATCTTCGATCTGCATTCAGGCTCTACCAGTTCTTTCTCTGGAGATGGACAGCACCTTTCATCATAAGTGCTACAGAATTGTCTTAGATTATTATATTTCTGAGAACAGCTACCTTATTCATAGTAGACCATCACATAGTACTGCTGTCACTGTGTACAATGTTCTCCTAGTACTGTTCATTTCACTTTGCATCAGTTCATGTAAGTCTTTCCATGTTTCTCAGAGAGCATCTTGCTCATCATTTCTTAAAGCACAATAGCATTCCATCACAATCATATACATCTTGTTCAGCCATTCCTCAACTGATAGACATCCTTTTGATGTCCAATTCTTTGCCACCACTAAAAGAGCTGCTATAAATATTTTGTATCATGATTCCTTTTCCTCTTTATTTTCTGTTTCTTTGGGATACAGACCTAGTAGCGGTATTGCATGGTCAAAGGGTATGCAGAGCTTTTATAACTCTTTGGGCATAGTTCCAAATTGCTCTCCAGAATGGTTGAATCAGTATACAACTTCACCAATAGTACATTAGTGTTTTAATTTTTCCACATACCCTCCAACATTTGTCATTTTCCTTGTCTGTCATATTAGCTAGTCTCACAGGTGTGAGATAGTATCACGGTTGTCTTAATTTGCATTTCCCTCATCAATAGCAATTTAGAGCATTTTTATATGACTATAGATAGCTTTGATTACTTTGTCTGAAAACTACCTGTTCATATTCTTTGACCACTTATCAATTGAGGAATGACTCTTATTGCTATAAATTTGACTCAGTTTTTTATATGTTTGAGAAATAAAGTCTTTATTAGAGAAACTCACTGTAATTTTTTCATAGTAATGATTTCTAGATATATATTTCCCTTCATCCTATTTTCTCTGTCTCTCCATTCTCAAAAGGGTTTTGCTTCTAATTTTTAGCTCCCCCAAACACAAATTTCTATACTCAACTAACTGAGTGTATATATTATTCCCTCTTTGAGCCAAGTCCAATGAGAGTGAAGTTCATATGCTCCCCCCACTTCCTACTTTCCCTATTTTCCCCCACACGGTAAAATATCTTTCAGGCTTCGTTTATGTCAAATAATTTGTCCCATGCCACTTCTCCTTTCCCCTTCTCCCAGTGCATTCTTCTTTCTCATTACTAAGGCAGTTAGAAGGAGGATACAGAAGGCAGAAGTGTGAATTGAATGTGATAGTATGATTATCTTAAAAAAAAGAGAAATAATGGATGAGAAAGTTTTTAGCAGTTATAAATATCATTTTCCTATACAGGAATATCAACAGTTTAACCTTATTGAATCCCTTATGATTTCTCTTTCCTATTTACCTTTTTATGCTTTTTTGCATCTTGTATTTGAATGTCAAATTTTCTATTCAGCTCTGGTCTTTTCATCAGGAATGCTTGAAAGTTCTTTTGAGTGTGTATTTTGATCTCCCTTGTCACTATAGTAACTTTTTGTGATCAAATTTTTTTCCCGTTTGCTCATTTTTCAGCCTGTTTCTTGACTTTTAACTCTGTTCTAAAGTGGGGCTCTGCTTCCCATGTGGAGGGGGCACTGTCCCAAGCTTCGGGTTTTTTTGTGCAGCAGTTTTCAGAGGTAATTCTGGAGATCTGTAAGTTTTTGGCTCTTCCAAGTATGATCTAGGGAGAGGTGTGTTTACTACTCTCCTCTGCTATACACTGGTTTGTGATTGACCATAAGCACCCTTTTTAACCCTGGAACTGTGGCCAGGGTCTCTGCTCCCCTGAGGTCACAAGTTCTGCTGTGCTAGTGCTCCTTCTCACAGTGGGACTAAGACCCAAGTCCGCAAAGGGACCCTTGTAAATTTTTCTGACCTGTTGTCTCATCCCCTTATAGTCTGTGGGTTGAGAGGACTGGAAACTACCACTGATGCCACTGATTCAGTTTCCTGAAGGCCTGCTCCTGGTTTGCTGTGACCTGCTCTGTGCTGGCATGGCCTCCTCTCTCACCTTTCCTGCAGATGCTCTAAGTTGTCTTGGGTTGGGAAATTATTTTACTCCATCTTTTTGTGCGTTGTGCTGCGCTGGATTTTAGAGTCATTATTTAAAGGTATTTGGAGGAGAGCTCATATGGGTCCCTGCCTTTACTCTGCCATCTTGGCTCTGCCTCCATAATTCTGTTTTCTTTAGTAACTCTACCTGTTCCTCTTAGCTTACAGGTAAATCATTAACCCTGCATTAAATGGAGCATATCCTATGTTGAAGCTAAGGGCATAGCACCAAAATGAAATTAAAAGCATTTGAATCTTCTTGTTCTGCCAACAGTTACATTGTTGATGCTCCTGCAGGTCACTTGGAAATCTAAAAATTGTTGTTCTTGGTGTGGTCGTCAAAATAGTCACCTCTAGCCACCCAGGTATTCCTGTAGCACTGCCCACCGGGAACAAGGATCATAAGTTAATAGAACTTAGAGAGATCTGCTAATATTGCTCTGTAACTTTAAAGCTGAACCGACTGATGTCCAGGGGAAAAAAAAAACTTGCCCAAGGTCATACAAGTCAGACGGTTAAAAATACTTTGGAGAACATCTAGGGCCACACTGATCCAAAGCATCAATCTCCTCTAAAACATCCCCGACACATTCTCTTGCAGCATCTGCTTGAATAGCTACGACAACAGGAACCTCAGTATCTTACAAGGCAGTTTATTCTACTGTCTCTGGCTTTTGTTTGTTTGTTTGTTTGTTTTAAAGAAATTCTCCCTTATGTCAAGCTGAAATGAGCCTCAACGTTCCTTCCATCTATTGGAAAGATCCATTTTATTCATGCAATAAATATTTACTCTGTTGAGCATTTGCCTCATGCATTATATTGTGCTGAGAGATGTCAGGATGCCAAAAACTCTGACTATCCTGCTTTTAAGAAGCATCCAGTCTTGTGAAGACAAGACATAGTATATACACAAACATTAAATTTAGGGTAATAGAAAACAACATGAGAATTGTTGTGGGGCATTTATGAGGCAATGTGGCTTGTTCAGGCAGTGAGATATAATGGGAAGATGACTAGTTTGGTACTCTGTGGATTTCAAGCCTTATTCTTCTGAGTTTTTTGTTTGTTTTTGTTTCTTATACCTTGGGCAAGGTAATGAACCTGCCTGAACCCCAACTTTCTGAGCTATAAAATGAGGAAGTTGGATTATATGACCTCTGAGGTATTTTTTTCTGATCCTAAGTCTTGAATTGGTTGTATTAAATTGGTTGTATAAACACTAAAAGGTGTCATTTCACCTGAGGAAGTGAGCAGTCAGAAAAGGCCATAAGACTTCCAGAGGAAGGCAGCCAGGCTGGTGAGGGGACTACAGACTGTCCTATACAAGGAAGAGATGAAGGATCTGAGGACAGTTAGCCTGGCAAAGAGATGATTTGAGGGAACCACGGGCAATATAAAGATGTCTTTAAGTATTTGAAGGTCTGGTATGTAGAAGAAACAATGGATTTGTTCTCCTTGGTCCTATATGTCAGAACTAGGAGTGATGGGTGGAAAATTGACAAGCATCTTTTATCTCAATTCAAGAAAAATAAAATTTCCTTAAAAATTAGAGCTTCCCCAAAGTAAAGTAGGCTGACTCAAGAAAGACTGAGTTCCACATCACTTGTGGTCCTCAAGAAGAAGACTGACTCTTATAAATGAACAAATATTTACTAAGCACCCACTGTATGCTTGGTCCTATGCTAGGCAGTAGGGATACAAATACAAAGAATGAAACCACCCCACCTTGTAAGGGGTTTTCGTTTTAATTGGAAAGACAAATATACCTCATCAGCAATGCTGGAGAGGGGAATTTTCCTCGGGCAGGGATTGGATTACATGATGTTTAAGGTCCTTTTCAACAGTTGTATTTGATGAGTCTATGGATGATTGGCTCAGTGGATAGAACACGAGGCCTGGAGTTGGGAAAACTCAAATTCAAATTCAGCTTCGAACTCTTACTAGCCATGTGACCCTGGGTGAGTAAGGCCAACCTCTGTGGGTCTTAATCCACTGGAGAAGGAAATGGCAAACCATTCCAGTATCTTCGCCAAGAAAACCCCATAGACAGTAAGGTCCATAGGGTCACAAAGAGTTGGATATGATTGAACAACTGAGCAACAAAACCAACAATGGATAACATGGCACTTTAGCTAATTTTTTAAAGAATGTAGATAAGAGAAGAATTGATTAGGGAGCTATAGACAGGGAAACTACCTTTTTTTAAAAGGGCAAATGCTTATTTCATGTTCTGGGCATAATGATACTAATCTAGTATCTATACCAGGAGTATATTATTCATGTGGGGGATGGAGTTAGGTAAAGTAGGTACAGAAAGTTTGAGAAGGCAAGGAAGCAGAACAAGCATTTATTAAATATCTACTATGTGCCAAGTACTGTGCTAAATGTTTTACAGATAATTATCCGATTTTATTCTTACAACAACCCTACGAGGTAGGTGTTATTATTGTCTGCATTTTACAGTTGAGGAAATTATAGCAGAGTTTAAGTGACTTGCCTCCGGGACCACACAGCTAGTGAGTGTTTGAAGCTAGATTTGAATTCAAGTCTTCCTGACTTCAGGTCTAACCCTCCATCAACCATTGTGAAGGTCTTTGAAGGCCAAAAAAAAAGTTAAGACAGAAAAAGTTATTAGGAGGAGCTTGCAAGCTTTTCAACATGGTAGTTTTGTTGTGGTGGTGGTTTGTTTTTTGTTTGTTCATTTTTTTTTTCAGCTTGATTTGAAAAGGCAAAGATCAGAAGTAAAATGATATTGACTTGGGGAATCATTCAGTTTCACTCAACTTAATTTGACCAAAAAATGGTTAATGTGTATTATGTGTAAGATTCTCAGAATGTCATGACAAAAATGGAAAACTCCCTGCACCCAAAGAGATTACATTCTAATGGGGACTACTATGCAGAAGACATAGTAACTGTAAGAGGACAGGGTATATTAACAATGAGGATCAGGAAAAACCTCATGTAGTAGATAGCATCTGACCTGTACTTTGAAAGAAGCTAAGGATTCTAAGAGGTAGAGGTTAGAAGAGACAGATTCCTAGACATGAAAGGCCACTTGTACAAAGGCCCAAAGACTGAATGTCATATTTCAGAGAACACCTAGCAAGCCAGCATCAGTGCTACAGAGGAGTGTAGGAAGGGAAGAACATGAAATCAGACTGGGGAGGTAGGTGGGAAGCCAAATGGTGGAGAACTTTAAATGTCATGCTAAGAAGTCTGCATTTTATCCTAGAAGCAAAAGAAATGATTATAAATTTTTAAATGGGGGTTGTATGACCAGATATATACTTCACAATATCAATTTCTCTGTAGATGCTTGGTTGGGGAGTTGGAGACTAGAAACTGGGAGCCTAATGAGGAAACTATTGCAATAGTCCAGGCAAGAGGTAACAAGGGTCTGAGTTAGCATAGACGTTGTGTGAGTGGAAAGATAGATTTAAGATGCATCATGGTTATTAGCTTGGTGAATATTAACCATTGATATGAAGACTGAGAGAGTGAAAGGAGTCAAAGGAGACTCCAAGATTGCAAACCTGAGCAACTAGAAAAAAGGCAGTGCCATCCAACACAAATGAAGAAGCTTGGAGAAGGCATGGATCTGCAGAGAAAGATGACCTCTATTCTAGACTTGAGTTTGAGATACCTATAGGAAATCCAGGTGGATATGTTCAGCAGTCATGTGGTTGATGAGACTGGAGTTCAGGAGAATAATCCAAGTTAGATATAGAGATTTGGAATAGTCTACAACAGACCTTTTCTCCCTCACATGTCACCTAGAGTGTAGGTGATCAATAAATCACAGCTAACTCATAACTGGTTTTCTTTTAGGTTTACCCTCTACGCTGTGGATACAAGAGGCCGACACTCAGAGCTGAGCACTGTTACACTGAGGACGGCTTGCCCTCTAGTAGATGACAACAAAGCTGAGGGTAGGTGTTGGGCTGAATACTTAGTTCCATAAAGACACACGTACTCTATGACTTCAGTCTTTCCCTTCTCCAAAGGAGTCACTTCCTGGAGTGAGAAGAAAAAGGTGAAAAATGGAAGGCAAGGAAGACTGATGGGGAGTCTGGTGCAGTGGTTAGGAGGCTAGACCTGACATCAGGAAGTCTTGACTGCTGACACTCGTTCTATGGGCAAATCATTCCTTATTTACTACTGTCCCTTATTTCATTCTTTGTATTTGTATTCCTAATGCCTAGCACAGGAGCAAGCATATAGTGGATGCCTGGTAAATATTACACAAACCCTAGTTTCCTCATCTATAAAATTAGCATAAGAATAGCAGTATTACCTATCTATCTTACAGAGTTGTGAGAGTCAAATGAGATATCTTTGATATTTGACAAACAACAATACCTAATCCAGATCTTACTTGGGCAGATTACCCATCTTAAGTGGAGTTGTTCTTCAGTCATGTCCCACTCTTCATGGCCCCCTTTGGGGTTTTCTTGACAAAGATACTGGAGCAGTTTCATTCTCCAGTTCATCTTACAGGTGAGGAAACTGAGGCAAACAGGGTTAAGTGATTTGCTCAGGGTCACATAGCTAGTAAGTATCTGAGGCCAGATTTGAATTCAGGGAGACAAGTCTTCCTGACTTCAGGTTTGGTGCTCCCTCTACTGCACCACCTAGCTGCCTCTCAGGTAGATATATCAAGTTGCTAAACATCTAATAGAACCTAAAATATTC
This sequence comes from Phalanger gymnotis, assembly GCA_028646595.1. Classification (NCBI taxonomy): domain Eukaryota; kingdom Metazoa; phylum Chordata; class Mammalia; order Diprotodontia; family Phalangeridae; genus Phalanger; species Phalanger gymnotis. Next base: position 84,999,878 of record CM053625.1, on the reverse strand, counting down.
AGCCTCTATACATAGTTTCCCAGATATAAGTGCTACATCAAAGCTGGTCAAAGTCATAATACAACAGGCATTTTGCTTTACCAAAATTTGGTTTATTTATTTAAATCCCTTTAGTCACCTGGATTTGTTAGAGCTATGTTCACTGTTTGTTGTCTCTGAAGAAACCTTTCTGTCCAGCTCCAATTCCCACAGTTCTCTTGTAAATCTACCTGTTTTGCCTTCTTTTCAGAGATAGCTGACAAAATCTACAACCTCTACAATGGCTATACCAGTGGTAAGGAGCAACAGACAGCTTACAACACCCTGATGGAAGTGTCAGCCTCCATGCTTTTCCGTGTCCAGCATCACTACAATTCTCACTATGAGAAGTTCGGGGACTTTGTCTGGCGGAGCGAAGATGAGCTGGGACCCAGGTAGGGGTGGGAGACTGTCATCTCTGCCTTTTGGCAAAAGACCCCTCAGCTAAGGGCCTGGCAAGATGGTCTAGAAGGAATTTGAATGGCATCCTACATGCTCGAATCGCACCTAACTGAAAGTGATTACCTCCTAGTTTTTGTAATTAGAAAGAAGAAAGGGCAGGTATATGAGCCCATGGCCTGATGGACATAACTTCGTCAAGGTGAGGCATAGTGGACCTCGATCCTGACCTAGCTACCACATTGCACAGGGGGTAGCTACCATAAATACTGGAGCTTTGGAACACAGGTTGAGCTGGACAAATAATCTGACTCCTCATCAGCTATCCTTGTGCTTTACCTCTAGATCTAATTCTGACCCCCTCCATCCCAACTGCAGTCAAGAAGACTCTTCTTCCTGAGTTCAAATCTAGCTTCAGACTCTTACTAGCTGTGTGACTCTGGGCAGTCATTTTAACCCTGTTTGCCTCAGTTTCCTCATCTGTAAAATGAACTGGAGAAGGAAATTGCAAACCACTCTAGTATTTTTGCCAAGAAAACCCCAAATGGGGTCACAAAGAGTCAGACACAACTGAAAAATGACTAAACAACAAATTCTAACCAGCCTGAAGCTCTGGCCTTATACTTTGGTTTCCCATTTAGCTCAGTTCCTGGGATTTTGGCTCTCTGAAGACCACCTGGTACCAGTCTGGCTTGGCTTTTTATCTCTGTTTCCTCACCCCAGTTCTTCTTTTCCCTCATTAGACAATGGCAGTATATTTTTTTTTCACTGCTAGGGATAAAGTATGCTATAGGAGGAACAATACTAGATTTAGACAAAGAAAATTTGGATTTGAATGCTACCTCTGCTCTTCATTACCTGAAGTAACTTTGGGCAAATCTCTTTACCTCACCAGGCTTAGTTGCCTCCTCTATAAAATGGCAGCCCTTTAAATTCTCTTCTAGTGCTAAATCTCATGAATAGCTGTCAGTGGGCATTCTTCCACCTGCATGTTTGCCTAATCATCTAATGTTGTTGGCCCTTCCCTCAATAAAAAAATGCCAATAGATAAAGATAAATAGCAAATTCAGGAGTAATCCTCTGTTTACATTTAACATAAGCTCATAACTGGGTATTTGTTGATGTAACAACCTGTGGTTTGATTACAGGATTTCATGGCCATTAATAAATGAACTAATGTTTGGATCTCATAAGCACATGTGAATTTCACAAGCTTACTCAACACTTTAGAGGTACTAAGAGCTGTGATGAAGTCAGAACTAATGCATAGCTTTGGGAATTGATGTGTAAACAGAAACATAATTCATAAATTTGTCAGTTTAAAAATATTTGTTGACTTGAGTTTAATGATGATTCCCCACTGCAGATGGTAGAGATAACAAAATACTCTTCAGTTAACTTGGACTCTTCAAAACAACCTTGAGAAACAGGCCAATGTTCATAACTTCACTTTTAAGTTGAGGGAATTGAGTTCCATTTAAAACAACAAACATTTATTAAGTATCTACTTATATGCCAGGCACTATGCTAGGTACTAGAGATGGAAAGACAAAACAAAATCCATTCTGTGTGGGTTGGGGGAAAGAGAGGAAGGAGAGGAAACGAACAAATACTAGTAAGTGAATACAAAACTTATCCAGAGTAAATCCAAAGTAATTGCAGAAAGGTAGACAAACCACTAACCCAAGGAATCAAGAAGAGCCCATGTATGTGATACTAATTACTGAGTCACTTGCCTAGAGTTATTCTAGATACTAAAGGCATCCATTAATTAATTCTTTCTAAAACAAAAATATTTTAAAGATTGAATCTCCTCATCCTATCCAGGTAAGAAGTATGGGGCTATTCAAAGGCCCATCCTTCTACAGATCAGCGTGAAAGGTTTGATCTGCTGTTCTCGCCAGGGACTATTTGTCCCTCCTTAAGCAACCTGGTACTCCCCCCCCCCCAATTCCCATCCCTTCCTGGGGGCTTATCATATGAATGCTGAACTTAACACAGACATCTGACAAACATAACCTACAGAGCTCCTGAGCTCAAGAAATCCACTGGACTCAGACGATCCTGTAGCTGGGATCATAGGCATATGTAACCATACCAGGCTCCATTTATCCTTACAGCAACCAATTAAGCACCTACTACTATGTAGTAAACATTGTGAATACAAAGATGAATAATATTGTCTCTGCCCTAAAGAACCTTAAAGTATAAAAGTAGGGCCAAGCCCCAACAGTACCCAGAGTCTCAGTCTGTGGCTTAGCCCATCATATCACCCTGACTATTGAATTACCATTTATCCAAGTTATTATTGTTTGGAATGAAGTAGAACTATGCGGTCAGACCTTCACAAATTGTGAGGAAGGTAGCTTTTGTCTTCAGTGTTTCCCACTTCCAGGGTTCCCACCAACTTCTTCCATCTCCATGCCAGTGATTTCTTATTCCCTTGTTCTTCAGTTGTGGAAGAGAACATCTGACAAACTCATTCAGTTATAGTTGGTATACTCTAAATATAATATCCCTCCCAGGAGGTATTTTTATGTGAAAGCCAGAGTTCAGGGATAAAACGGTGCCCATTCAATGCCTAAAACCCAAAGGAAGGAAATGCTAATGGTGAAATTTTAGGCATCAATGAGGATCTATTTTGAGGTGTGCACGTGTGCGCACACACACAGGACTAGGGAATAGGAAGGTAGAATTCTCAAATCTTGGTTCAGGCTCCTATACACACTGCATTGTATGAGATAAACCTTAAGCCTCTTAGACAGTTCTGTTCTAAATTCTAGGATCATATGACTTATTGATGGAGAGGATCTTGGAAAACATCTCTTCCAACCCTCTAATCCTAAAAATGAGAACTAAGATGCCCAAAGTTAAGTGATCTACCCAAGGTCACACTTGTAACAGAGGCAGGATGCTATCCCAGGTGTTGTCTTACATTCCCTTCAGGGCACCACCATAGAACCTATGAGGATCTGGCTCCCTAAAAGGCAAAAGCTAGAACTTGGTCTAGCATTATAAACATCTCCTTTCAGGGCCTGTCTTATCAGTATATGGGTTGTAATTTTTCCCCTCACATGAGAGGGTGGCTCATTGTGATAAAGGAAGTGAGAAAGGCCAACAGACAGGCAGATGGGCATATCAGTAGATAAAAACACTCAAAGTGAATCATCAAATCCACCGTCTTAGAAATAGCCAGGAAAAAAAAAACCTATTGCTTTTACTGTGTTTTCCCACATTGCTCATTGGGTGCTCACAAGAAGGTTTCCTCAAAGCTAAACCAGAGATCCATTCCTGACTCCAGCTTTACAACTTGTGAGAACAATTTATGACCTTCCAGGACATAAATTTCCGTTTGCTTGGGACTGGCCCTCCCACAGAAGCAGCTCAAGTTTTAGCTGCCTTGATAACTTGTTAACCTCCAACCACTGGTCCAGTGTCTCACTACCCCCCAAACCCCCAACATCCCTCTGTTTCCTCTATCTTTAACCATCCTTTGCTATTGTTCCATGGGCCCTTTGGCCTCTCTTGCATCTTGGTATTTCATTGTCTATCACTAGAGATTGCCGTTAGAGACTGGTTTCTGACAATCTCAAAAAAAATTGCAGAGAATAGCGAGGTAAAGGAAATGTCCTCTCAAATAGGATTATAGATTTGGATTTGAAGTCACCTTAAAAGGCCATCTAGTCCAATCCCTTCATTTTACAGATGATAAAACTGAGGTTTAAGTGACTTGCCCAGGTTCACACAGCTAGTGTCAGAAGTCAGATGTGAATCCAAGTCTAACTCTCTATCCACTGTGTCACATTAAGGACTATAGACTGTGGAGGCCGCAAAGGGTCTTATAATATGGGTCATAGAATTTCATATTTAGAAGGCATCTTAGAAAACAGAAAATTAGAGACGAAAAGACCCTTGAGAATAAAGAATGTTAGAAAATAACAATAGAGCTGGAAGAAATCTTAGAAATCATTCAGTCCAATCCATCATTTTAGAAATGAAGACACGGAGGCCTGGAAAGGTTTTTCTTACCTAGCCTGGGCTGAGTGTCCTGACTACCAGTCCAGTGCAATGGAGACTGATATAAAATCACCTAGGAGGTGATAGAATCCTCCATCAATAGTTATTACTAAACATCTCTTACGTGCCAGTATCTTTTATAGAGGGAATCATGGGGTACACAATAAGGTAAATAATAATAAAGTTATGCATCTATAGGAGCTAGCTGGAGCAATGGATAGAGTGATGGATGAGGAGTCAGGAAGTCTTGAGTTCAAATCCCACCTCAGACACTTCTTAGCTGTGTGACCTGGGGAAAATTATTTAATTCTGTTTGGCTCATTTTCCCCTTCTTTAAAATAAGCTGGAGAATGAAGTGGCAACCACTCCAGTATCTTTTCCAAGAACACTCTCTCCCCACCAAAAAAAAGGAGTTGCAAAGAGTTGGACATGAATGAAAACAACTAAATAACAAACATAGCACTTAACTAATTTATGAAGTACTTTCTTCAAGCTCTTTGAAGTAGGTGGTAGAAGTATCACGTATAGATGGGGAAAATGAGGCTAAGTCAACATTCATTTATTAAGCACCTACTATGTATCAAGCAATATATACCAAGGATACAAAGAAAGGCAAAAGACTCCTTGTTCTCCAAAAGCTCACAGCCTAATGTGGGAGAGACTTCAAATGCCTTGCTCAGCATCACATCACTGATAAGTTGCAGAGCTGGGTCACAAACCTAGGTCTCCTGACTTTTAAATCCACTGGCCCTCTTAAGCATTTTGTATTCAAGGTGCTCCCAGTTTGGCCACAAACACCTTAAATATTTGGTGATTTTAACACTATCCTAAAATATGTGATTCAAACCAAGTATATTCCCTTCATCCTCAACCCTTGCCCTCTCCTACCTTTTGCCAGGGCTGGGCCATTTCTAGAGGAGTATGGTTTGGGGGCACAGTTTACTGACCTAGGACCATGGTGATCTATGAAGATCTTGTAGGTGATTCAAAATCCTGAGTCATGAAAAATTAATTTTTATATTATGAAAAGGATTTTGCTTTTGTTTCTAGCCTAAATCTAAAATTTCTAGCCCAAAATAAGCATTTATTTAGTGCTTTGTTCCTATTATTTAGCTGATTATGTGCCTTACTTAAAAAGTCTTAGACAGATGATTAGGACACTAAGAAGTTATGTAACTCGACAGCTTCATACAGTCATTATATACCAGAGATAGGAGTCAAACTCAGACCTTCCAGAGTTCAAGGCCAGCTCTCTGTTCCTTGTGGTAAGACTATAACTTGCCTATCTGCATTGGAAGAAGGAATTTCCTCACCATTTCCTCTATACCAAGGAAATCAGAGATTTAAATTTATATATATAATACAAATAATAAATATAATATCTGTGTGTGATAGTGTGGGGAAACAGAGAAAGGAGAATATAGAAGTATATGATACCTTTCTTCCTCTTGAAGGATATTAATGCCAGGTGGGATCCTCTAAAAATCCCTAGCTTACTTTGAAGGTCATCTCAAGCAATGCTTCCAACACTAGAACTTTCCTGATTTCTGTAGTTGCTAGTGCAGTGTGTCTCTCTTGAAATTACTTTGCACTGACTCTGTATATGGTTTTATATTTACTTATTTGTATACATGTTGTCCCCCTCCATGAATACAAGCTCACAGAAGAATTTTTGTTTTGTTTCTTTCTTTCTTTTTTGTTTTTTTGCTCTCTCTTGCACCTATCGTAGTTCCTTTCACATAAAAGGTGCTTAATAAATGATTGTTGATTACTTGGTTCAGTCAATGTCCAATGTAGGGCAAAGTGAAGTAGCTAAGAGCCAAAGTCTAGACTCCTAGGATCATAGGCCTTAGAGCTAAAAGGCATGTTAGTGATGATCTAGCCCAATCCCTTCTTTGTTTTTTACAAATGAGGAAACTGAGACCCAGAGAAATGAAGCTGTTTGCCTAAGGTAATGCAAGTGATACAGCTAAAATTTGAAACCAGGTCTTCCTGGGGAACCCCAAAGCCACTCTTTATAATTTACCATTGAGCCTCTAAAGTTAGACCAAGCTGAGAGTAAGCAGTGTGCTTTGTAGTGGATGGTGAAGAGACCAACCTGCCTCAAAGAGAATGCTTTGTGTGCTTGTGTCAAAGGTTATGGAATCCTGAAAGCTCCAAGTATCCAGTTCCAGCCAGGTCACATGGCTGCTTACATAGTAAGATAATGTCAGACTAAAGACTAAAAACCAGATCTCTTGACTCTCAGTCCAGTTCATATTCCATGACACCATGTGAGAAAAATAGTCCTACATGTGAAAAATAGGGGGAAAAAGTTGAAAAGACAAAGTAGAACCTAAACACAGAGGGTATCAAAAACCAAACTACAGAGTTAGTACCTGATGAGAAAGGAAGCAGGGAACCAAATAAGCAAAGAAATTCAAGAAGATTAACTTGGCAACCTACATGACATGGATTGGGGCAAGAGGATGAAACAAGAGGCTATTACAAAAAAGCCATGTGTGAGGTTATGAAGGCTCATATGAGGGCAACAACTGTGGGAATGGTGTCGAAAGGATAAATTCCAAAAGGGAAAAGGGATGAGAACTTTGCGATGGTGAAGCTATAGGAAATGTGGAGGAAAGAATAAAAGACAATTCCAATATTTCTAGGCTGGGAAATTGGGAGTATGATTTTTGCCTCTGATGGAAACTAGGAAAGTTTAGGAAGGAAAAAGGAAGTAGTTGGTTTTAGGAAAGACGTGACAAGTACAGTTTTAGATAAGTTGACTATGAGTGGATATCTATAAGGCAACAGATATCCTCCCAAAGTCTAGACTTTTGGAAATACAGGTCTAAAAACAAAGGGTGGAGATGGAGGTTTAATAGTTATGTGCATGGAGGTATAGATAAAGCCATGAGAGTGGATGAGCTCACTTTGTACTTACAGATGAATTATTTCTGTTTCATTTCAGTGCCAGGCACTGTGCTGATCACTGGAGATGTGAAGAAAGGCAAAGGCAACTCTCAAAGAGTTCACGATCTAATGAGGGAGACATGTTTGTACATAGTTACAAGATAGGTACAGGATCAATTAAGGATAATACACTGATAGAAGGCACTATTAATTAAGGGGGATTAGGAAGAGCTTCCTATAGAAAACAGGTCTTTAGCTGGAAGGATGGAAGCTAGGAGGTAGAGTTGAAGAGTGAGCATTACAGTCATGGGGCACAGCTAGTGAAAATGCCATAGTGAAAGAGCCAGGAGATGGAACAATAAGACAAGTATCACTGGGTAACAGAGCACATGAGGGAGGGGATGAAATATGAGGTGTGCCAGTACTAGGCAGGGAGAGCCAAGATGGCAGAGAAAAGCCAGGAAGTTGCTCTCCCCAGGTTCCCTCAGAAACTATGTTAAATAAAGCCTCTAAAAGAATTCTGGAGCAACAGAATCCACAAAGACAGAATGAAACAATTTTCTAGCCCAAGATAACTTAGAAGGACTTTAGGAAAGGTCTGTCTTACTTGGGTAAAAGAAGAGTGCAGCCCAGAGCAGGCAGCATCCAGGCAAGCCAGTGGGAGGATCTTAGTCATAGCACAGATGAGCAACCAAGTCCCCACCGTCCAGTCTCAGCAGGCCAGTAGCACAACAGGCCAGCTGTGAGGCATCCAGCTCCAGTGCAGCAGGTAAACAGCCAGCCCTGGAACCCAGGGAACAACAGGCATGATTAGGCCAGGCCACCCACCACCCTAATGCAGTGGGCAAGCTGCCAGCTCCGAAGGATCCAGTGCAGAAAGTCAATAACTGGATGCTGGGCCCCCAGTACAAGAAGAAGCTTGGGACACTTTCCCCTGTACCCCTAGAGCAGAGCTCAACTTTTTTAAATGAGCAAAAAAAAGAACCGTGACCACAGAAAGCTACTATGGCAACAAGGAAGATCAAAACACAAACTCAGAAGAGGACAACAATGTCAAAATGCCTACACCTGAAGCCACAAAGGGGAATATGAATTGGTATCAAACCCAAAAAGTCCTCTTGGAAGGGCTCAAAAAGGATTTTAAAAATCAAGTAAGAGAGGTAAAAGAAAAATTGGGAAAAGAAATGAGAGTTATACAAGAGAATTATGGGGAAAAACAGTCAACCGCATGGAAGAGGAAGCATAAAACTGACCAAAGAAAACAACTCCTTAAAAAAAATAGAATTAGCCAAATGAAAAAAAAATCCACTGAAGAAAACAATTTCTTTAAAAGTAGAATTGGCCAAATAGAAAAGGAGGTACAAAAGCTAAATGAAGAAAATAATTCCTTAAAAATTAGGATTGGGCAAGTGGAAGCTAATGACTCTGAGATATCCAGAAATCAGTCTAACAAAATCAAAAGAATGAAAAAATAGAAGAAAATGTAAAATGCCTCATTGGAAAAAAACAACTGACCTGGAAAATGGATCCAGAAAAGATATTTAAGAATTATTGGACTACCTAAAAGTAATGATCAAAAAAAGAGCCTTGACAGCATCTTTCAAGAAATTGTCAAGGAAAACTTCCCTGATGTCCTAGAACCAGAGGGTAAAATAGTCATTGAAAGTTTCCACTGATCACCTGCTGAAAGAGATCCCAAAATGAAAACTTCAAGGAATATTGCAGTCAAATTCCAGAACTATCAGGTGAAGAAGAAAATTCTACAAGCAGCTGGAAAGAAACAATTCAGATATCAAGGAGACATAGTCAAGGTTACATAGGATTTAGCAACTTCTACATTAAAGGATCAGAAGGTTTAGAATATATTCTGGAAGGCAAAAAGCTTGGATTACAACCAAGAATGAGCTACCCAGAAAAACTCAGCATAAGCTTTCAGGGGAAGTGTTGGCCATTCAATGAAATAAGGGACTTTCAAACTTTCCTGATGAAAAGACAAGAGCTGAACAGACAATTTGATTTTCAAATATAAGACTCAAGAGAAGCATAAGGAAGCAAAAACGAAAGGGTAAAAAAACAAACATGATATTCGATAAGGTTAAACTGTTTACATCCCTATACAGGAAAATGATACTTCTGATTCTTAAGAACTGACTCTCTATTAGGGCAGGGAAAAGGAGTATACTTAGAGGGTATGGGTATAAGTTGATTTTGATATGATAATTAAAAAAAACTAAGGGATGAAAAAAGGATTGTACTGGGAGAAGAAGAAAGGGAGAGGCAGAATGGGGTAAATTATATCACATGAAGAAGCATGAAAGACCTATCACAATAGAGGGAAAAAAGAGAGGGATGAGCATTGTTTAAACCTTACTCCCATTGGATTTGGCTCAAATAGGGAATAACATATACACTCAGTTGGGAAAAGAAATCTCTTACCCTATAGGGAAGGAGGAAGGGAAGGGCAAAGAAAGGGCATGATAAAAGGGAGGGCAGATGAAGAAGGCAGTGGTCAATAGCAAAAAACAGGTGAGAAAGGACAGGTTGAAGGAGAGAGAGAGGGAGGGGGAGTGTGGGGGAGGGAGAGGGAAAAGAGGAGGGAGAGGGAGAGGGAAAGGAGGGAGAGGGAGAGGGAAAGGAGGGAGAGGGAGGGAGGGAGAGAGAGAGAGAGGGAGAGAGAGAGAGAGAGAGAGAGAGAGAGAGAGAGAGAGAGAGAGAGAGGGAAAATAGGATGGAGGGAAATACACAGTTAATAATAATAACTGTGAATGTGAATGAGATGAACTCTCCCATAAAACAGAAGCAGATAGTAGATTAGTAAAAAAGAGAATCCTACAATATATTGTTTATAAGAAACACATTTGAAGCATAGAGACTCATAGAGTAAAGGTAAAAGGCTGAGACAGAATATATCATGCTTCAGCTGAAGTAAAAAAAAAAAAAAAAGCAGGGGTAGCAATCCTGATCTCAGACAAAGCAAAAGCAAAAATAGATCTAGTTAAAAGATATAAAGAAGGAAACTACATCTTGCTTAAAGGCACCATAGATAATGAAATAATAGCAGTACTAAACATGTATGCACCAAGTGGATATAGCATACAAATTCCTAGAGAAGAATTTAAGTGAGTTACAGGAAGAAACAGATAGCAAAAGTATGCTAGCGGGGGACTCCAACTCTCCGTCTCAGAACTAGATAAATCTAAGCACCAAAATAAACAAGAAAGAAGTTAAGGAAGTAAATAGAATTTTGGGAAAGTTAGATATGATAGACCTCTAAAGAAAACTGAATGGGGATAGAAAGGAGCATACCTTTTTGTCAGTGATATATGGCACCTATACAAGAAGTGTATTAGGGCATAAAAACTCAAAACCACATGAAGAAGGGCAAAAATATTAAATGCATCATTTTCAGATCATGATGAAATAAAAAATTACATGTAATAAGGGCCCATGAAGAGATAGATTAAAAAATAGTTGAAAGTTAAATATTTTAATCCTAAAGAATGAGTAAGTCAAACAACAAATCACAGAAACAACCAATAATTTCATCAAAGAGAATTGCAATAATGAGACAACATACCAAAATTCCTTGGATTCAGCCAAAGTAGTACTTAGGGGAAATTTTATATATCTAATGCTTACATGAATAAAAGAGAGAAAGAGCAGATCAATAAATTGGGTATACAGTTTAAAAAGCTAGAAAAAGAACAAATTAAAAACTCCAATTAAACACCAAATTAGACATTCTGAAACTCAAAGGAGAGATTAATAAAATGAAAGTAAGAAAACCGTTGAACTAATAAATAAAACCAAGAGCTGGTCTTATTAAAAAAAACAATAAAATAGATAAACCTTTGGTTACTTTGATTAAAAAAAAGAAAACCAAATTGCTAGTATCAAAAATGAAAAGGGTGAATTCACCACCAATGAAGAGGAAATTAAAGCAATAAGTAGGAACTATTTTGCCCAACTGTATGCCAGTAAGTCTGACAATCTAAGTGAAATGGATGAATATTTACAAAAACATAAATTACCCAGGAAGAGGAAATAAAATACTTAAATAACCTCATTTTAGAAAAAAAAAATGAACAGGCCATCAATGAACTCCTTAAGGAAAAAAATTTCCAGAACCAGATGGATTTACAAGTCAATTCCACCAAACAATTAAAGAAAAATTAATTCCAATTACATATATATATATATATAATATGTGTGTGTGTATACATATGTATATATATATGCTATTTGGAAAAACAGGTGGAGCCCCACCATATTCCTTGTATGACGCAAATATGGTGCAGATACCTAAATCAAGAAGAGTCACAACAGAGAAAGAAAATAATAGACCAATTTTCTTAATTAACATTGGTGCAAAATTTTAAAATAAAATGTTAGCAAAGAGATTATAGCAATTTATCACCATGATAATACACTATGACCAGGTGGGATTTATACCAGGAATGCAAGATTGGTTCAATTTTAGGAAAATTATTTGCATATTGACCATATCAATAACAAAACCAACAGAAATCATATCATTATCTCAATAGATGCAAAAAAAACTTTTGCCAAAACACAACACCTATTCCTATTAAAAACACTAGAGAATATATAAATAAGTGGAGCTTTCCTTAAAATGATAAGTAGTATCTATCTAAAATGAAAGCTGGAAGGAACATTAGATATTACCTTCTAGGCCACCCTATACTTGATCTGGAATCCCACGTACAATATAGCCAAGTGATCATTTCACCCCCACTTGAGACCTCCAGTGATGTAGATGTTAGTGAATGCTAGTTGACTCATTGATGGGAGAACCCTCCTCCTGAGAGTTTATTTGAACTTTGGACAGCTGACATTGAGCCAAAACAACCCTCTTTACAACTTCCTCCTCACCTCCTGCCCAGTGGTTCTAGTTCTGCCCTCTGAGGCCAAGCAGAATGATCCTGATACCTCTTTCCCATGGCAACCCTTTAAACACTTAAAAACAACAAGCATGCCTCCTACTCCAAGTCTTCTCCTTGACCAAACATTCTGTTTTGTGAAATTATATAAATGTGAACATCAGTTCTTTCAACAATTCATCATATGGCATAGACTCCAGTTCTCTCCCCATCCTGGATGGCGATTCAGCTTGTCTAAGGCCTTCCTAAAATGTGGCGCCCCTGCTCTTAATCCAATCTCCTTGACATAAGTGTCAGTGCAGAGACCAATGGTACTGCCACATCCTTCATATGAAGTCTCTACATATCCTACTGTAGTCAAAAAATAAGTTAGATTTGTTGATTACCATGTCACATTGTCAATCAAATTAAGCTTTATGTTGTTGGTCACTTTTCAGTCATGTCCAACTCTTTGTGACCCTATTTGGAGTTTTCTTTGCAAAGATACTGGAGTTATTTCTCATTTCCTTCTCTAGCTCATTGTACAGATGAGGAACTGAGAAAAGGAGGGTTAATTGACGTGCCCAGGGTCACACAGCTAGTAAGTATCTAAGGCTCTATTTGAACTCAGGAAGGTATCTTCTGGACTCTGAGCCTGGCATTCTATCCACTGCACCCCCTAACTGCCCTCATTTAACCTTATATTCTAGATAATTTTTTATAAAAAACTACCAACTGGCCATAGCTTCTTCTTTCCTGTTCTTGTTTATTTTTTTGATCTGTGTAGGACTTTACATTTATTCCGATTAAAATTCATCTCATTCAGTTTAGCCCATCACTATAGCTTACAAGGAGGTTAGAGGGCCTGTTGTCCAACATACTAGCTCCACTCTTTGTGTCATCTGTAAATTAGGTAAGCATGCCATCTTTGCCTTTACCTGGTTCGCTGGCACCTACCACACTCAACCACAATACATCCTCCAGGATGTGTAGCAAGCTTCCCTTCCTTACGTGGTGATGTTTTTCTCTGTACTTCAGATTCTTCTTCTGTAAGGGAAGATGCCACAGTCAATAGATAGAGAATTGTACCTAGAGACAGAAAGACCTATGTTCAAATCATGCTGTTGGATACTTTCTAGCCATGTGACCCTGGGCGAGTCACTTAATCATTATCTATTTCAGTTTCTTCATCTGTAAAATGTGAGGATCAAATAAATTAATATTTGTAAAGTGCTTTGCGAATCTTGAAGCACCATATAAATGTCAGCTGTTATTATCTATAAAAATGAAGGAGTTGGAATGGTTCACTTCTTGTTCCTTTAAGCTTAGACTCATTTCTTTTGAATTTTTTTCCTAGTAGTAGAAACAGATTTATTCCAAGCCATCAACATGGTAAGACCACCAACCAGGCCTTTCTCTCTAACTATAGGCATGTGTTTTTTGAGGCCTGTAAGAAATCCATGTGGGTATGAAACTGACCAGAGCTAGCTGGCATATGTAAAGCTTTGCTTCGTGCCAAGTTAAGAGATGGCAAGTGAGCTTACCCATCCACCTTGAGAGAAAGAGAGTGAGCCAGACAAGCAGTAGTCACTAGGATACAGTGGACACACCTGGTACGTGTGAGTCATCTATAGGTGAGACATTGGGTGTGACATCAGTCCCAGCCCACTGCTAGCTCTTAGCCCTAACCTATACCATTGCTTCTCCAGGCTCCGTGGTGACTATGATGAGTGAAGATTTTCCCAGGAGTGCCTTATTGGGTGGGTTTACTGGGTAGACTTTGTTCCCATGGTTCATTAATGTTGAACCTCAAAATGTTTATCAGCTTAGCCTCTCAGCCACAGTAATGCATGCCCATAAAACTTAATGACAAGAGGGAGTCTATTGCCTCCAAGTAATAAATACATCAGGCTGGCGTCCCCCAGAGCCTGGTTTCCATAGCAACTACAGGTTACTGCAAACAGCTGCTACAAGAAGACACACTGACATCCAGATGTCCTAAGCATAAGGTTTACATTAGGAGACATTAAAAACTGAGCTCATAGGTGGCCCTAGACCAGGACTCACTGTGGTCAGGACATCCTTGGCATTGACTACTTTGGTCTCCCTTAGTCTTCTTTGATTGAAAAGTGACATGAGGAGAGAAGAAACACAGAGAAGGATTTTGTGCTGCCTAAATAGGAGGATCTTGACCTACCAAAATGTATCATGATTGTGCATTCATTTCTTCTTCTGCTGGCATTGTCAAAGACTATCCAATACTGCCTTTGACGTTCTTTCGAGGACTTTACTGATTGTAGGCATAAAGGGAAAGAATTTACTTTTGAGAATTTATTAGACACAAGCTCTCGGTTATCTCTCTCAAGTTATGGCAGTTTGGGCTCCAGAGAGATTCAATCACTCTCTAATAGAAAACTTCTCAGGAATGCTCTAGAGATTCTGATCAAAGAGTGAGGGAAGAAAGGGAGCCACATCTAGAAGCACATATTTCTACAAGTTATCTAAGAAGTCCCAAGGGCAATATGGATAGATGGTCATAGCCACATGTAGAGGGCCAGGGGGACAGGGCATCCTAGAGGGAGCCCATTCTTCTGAGGACTCTGTGGTGAATGATAGGAGCTCAGAATAATGAGTAGTCATGAGGCTAAGGAGTTGCTTGTATTGAGATTCAGTCTCCCACTTTGCTGGCCTCCTTCTTCATGTAGATGAACCACAAGGTATTGACTCAACACTTTCAATTGATTTAATTTACCTCAGTTTCTCCAGTTGAGAATTACTAAAAAAGCATTAGTCTATGGACATTTCTTCTTGAACAAACACTTGGGTGTATAAGAATGACACAAAAAAGTCATTCAAGCCATTTGTTTAGACCAAACAATTGTTTGATTGAATGATTTCTTTTCCTCCTTTTCAATCAGTCGCACCAGATAACAGTAGATACTTTCTTTTTTGTATCAATGGCTAATTTGTGAATAATGATGTTTCTTGATTCAAGTGCTCTTTATTTCACTTCCCATCCTCCTAGCCCCCACAAAAATGATAATAATGATAACAATAATCAGTTGAACCAGGGCGCAGGGATCTTAGAGATCATCTAGTAACCAAAAGTTCTTAACTCTCATTTAAGTTGTTTGCCTCAGTTTCCTCAACTGTAAAATGGAAATTATAATAACAGTATTTACCTCTTAGGATTCTTGTGAGGATCCTCTGGCAGTCTGATGAAGCTTATAGGTCCCTTCTCAGAATGTCTGAAAATACACCAAATAAGATATGTCAGACAACAAAGGAAGCTCATTATTTTGAAATGTGGTTATTTAAGTTAACAGACATCAGATACTAAGCTAACCACCCTCTTCCAAAACAGGAAACCCTTTTCTAGCATCCCTGAGAGATGGATGGTCATTCAGCCTTTGGTCAAAAACTTCCAGTGATGGGGAGATCACTGCCTCACAACTTAGCCATCCTTGGTCAGTTCTACCTCCAAGTATTAGTGAAATATGTTTCGCATGGGACTGAAATGTCTCCTTACTTATTTCTCCCTACTGCTTTTTCTTCCCATTGGAGTAAGAAATAACAGGTCATATTACCCCTTCTATATGCCAAGCTTTTAAAGACTTTATGATGTCTACCCTGTTTCCCCTTATTTTTTCTCTTCTTCAAAGATCAAACTATCAGTTCCTTCTTCATAGAACTGGTTTTTTATCCTAGGCAAATTTCTCTGAAATCACTCCAGTTCGTCAATGTCCCACTTAGACAAGGATGGACAAAATGGAATACAAGACCCTCAGTGGGGTCTTACAGTGCAAAAAAAGTGTGTGGGGCAGCTAGATGGTGTAGCAAGTAGAGCACCAGCCCTGGAGTCAGGAGGACCTCAGTTCAAATCCGGACTCAGACATTTGACACATTTACTAGCTGTGTGACCTTGGGCAAGTCATTTAACCCCAACTGCCTTGCCTTCCCCCCTCCAAAAAACAAAAAACAAAAAAAAAAAAACAAAAAAATGTGTGTATGTTGAGGGGGGCAGGGGATGAAAGTCCAAACTAGATAGATGCTATTCTTTCATTAATGCAGCCTCACATTGCATTCATTTTTATGGAAGTCACATTGCCCTGTTGAATGACAGTGAACTTGGAATCAACAAGAACAGACATATTTAAACTCAGGTCAAGCAGCCATGGATGTAGTTGAAAGGCAAAAAGGAATATTTCTTCACAATCTATTTTTCATTCTTCCCCACCTGCCCTCGGAAATTTGACCTCTGTCTGGCCACTACTCTATGCCCTGTCACCCAACAGACTAGACCCTCAAGTGAGCAAAGACTAGGCACATACATTTCCCTGAGAATGGCTGTCTGATCCAGTCAGACCAGTAGAAAATAGCTGCTTCCCTAACCTTCCATGTTCTAGTCCCTCCTTGTTAATCAAGTTATAAATTAGTGTTCCTAGTCCCTCCTCCACTCCTTCCTCCCCCCACAGTCAGGGCTAGGTCAGGTCTCTGTTTAGGAAGATTTCATTTCCAGTATTTGAAAAAGTGGTCACTCTGACCTGCCATCTTCCCCCCACCAAGGGAACACTTGGAAATGCCCTGAGTTAGATTTATGGGGCTAAACTGGCAATGCAAGAGCTGTGCGACAATATATTATCCAACTCACATCAGGCAGACTCATTCTTTCTTCTCTCCCCACCTCTTACTCTTTTCCTCTCTCAGCATGTCGTGAGCAGTATACTATTCAGCTCCTTGTTATTTCTTATTCTGTCCTCTCCTCACACTTTCTGGGTTTCTTTCTGCAGCCTTTCAAGGAGATAGCAGCTGGTCATGTTTCTCAGCAAGAGAGGTAAAAAGGCAAGATATTAGCTTAGAAATCAGGAGATCTCACTCTGCCCATAACTTGCTGTGTGACCTTGGGTAACTCACTTCTCTTTCCTGGTAATTGATTTGACCATCCATAAAATGGGAACAGTACAAATCTAGAGATCATACTAGATTAATTCATATTTAAAGTTTCTTCAAGCACTGAAATGTTATTACCATTTACTTCTACTTTATAAGACACAACCCTAGATAACTTGAAGAAGAACTTTTTCATACTCCAGATATTAAGTCCCTATCTAAAGTCCCAGTTTCCATTCAATAGCTCCTTACATTCACTTTCTTTTGGGTTCAGGATGAGGGAACACAGTCCCCAGGGGCAGACTGACCTCTTCTCTGCTTGACAATTATGTTGTAGCATAAACCAGTCAATCCCTAAACATTTGTTAAATGCCTCTTCTGTAGCAGGCACTGTCCTACGCACGAGATACAAAAGCAAGAATGACACAGCCCTTGTTATCACAGTGCTTATCAGGGAAATCAACATTTACATATAAATGTAAATTCGTATATGTAAAATATAAGCGTAATAAATACTAGATAATTATAGAGTAACACTAAGTAGCTGTGACGATCAGGAAAGGCTTCATGCAGAAGGTGGTACATGACCTGAGTCTAACAGGACCCTATGGATTCTAAGAGGCAGAGATTGGGAGGGGCAGAGGAAGAATACCCTTTAGCCAGTACGAAAAAGCCAGGAGATGGGAGATGGAGTGCCATTCCATTCAGGTGTGATGAACAGAAGGAAGACCACTTTATCTGTTTTTAGAATTTGTAGAGGATAGTAATGTGTAATAAGGATAGGGAAGTAGGTTGGGCACAATTTGTGAAGGGCTTTAAATCCAGAGAACTTTACATTTGGTTCTAGTGGATAGAGTGCCAAGCCTGGAGTGAGGAAGACTTGTCTTCCCGAGTTCAAATCCTGCCTCAGACGCCTCATAGCTGTGTGACCCAGGGTAAGTCACTTCACCCTGTTCACCTCAGTTTCCTCATCTGTAAAATGGGCTGGAGAAAGAAATGGCAAACCACTCCAGTATCTGCCAAGTAAACTCCAAATGAGGTCACAAAGCATTTAGACACGACGGAAACAAGTGAACAACAACTGAATTTATTATCTATTGGGTTACTAGTTTGTGACGTCACATTTCACTTGCCTCCTATCCTCCTCACACACAAATGTGTCCACTGAAGCTGTGGCAAATCAAGCAGAAACATATTGCTAGTTTTGCTCATTTCAGTCTTTGTGCTGGTCACACTCATCTTTATTTTCCCTTCTTTGAAACATCATTCCTCAGCCATGTGCTTTTTTAGCTATTATCATAGCCAAGAAAATTAGGAACACATTATGTCCAAGGCCACTTGAGAGAGATCTGTGTGAACCTAGGGACCTTGATCCCAGTTTTTCTGAAGGTTTACTATAGGACTATAATTACACAGCTGAGTCATGACATCCTGAAAGAACTTGACTTTAATCCTTTTCATCTCAACTTTAGTAATACCTCTCAGAAAGACTGCTCCAAAATACACCCTCATGTTTTCAACATCTTTTCACTTCATTCTATCTCTCCTTCACCCCACTCACCCACTAACATCCAAGCTTAAAGCTGTCCCTGTCCCCTCCCAAGCAGCTTTGTGATGGCGGCAGATAGATGTCAAACTGCCTCTCCTGCATCATCATCATCCTCTCATCTTCCACTCTACCCTCTACCATTTTGGTATGAATTTAGGAAGTCAAAGAAAGCTATTTCCCCTGAGGCTCCTTAAAAGTCTTACCTCATCCTCAGTCTTGTTGGTGACCATCAGAGCATGCCTGGCTTCAACCAGACAAGGAATTTTCTGGCAGATGGAGAAACCCCAGGATGGAAGAAATAGATACAGCTAAATGAGTTCAAATACTGACTCCTAGCAGGGGGCAAATGCAACTTATCTGCCTGTGTTGTTTTAATTGAGGGCAGAGATAGCACATGAATCCACTTTTCAGGCTGCCTTTCAATGAAAAGAAGGTGGGGAGTATCACTCAAATTACCTCTGCCTCTTTCCCAGAGCTAGTTTTATAACCAAACAGGTAAAGTAGTGGTCCTCTAGTGCAATGGGATAATAAGGTCACCAAGCAGGCATTCTTGTCCAAATACATATCCCCTTCTGCCTGCAATTTTTATCATTAAAGATTTCTTCCTTTAAATATTCTCCCATAATAACCCCCATTTCACGAAGATCTTCATGAAATACCAAATGCTTTCTGCACAGTGAGTCAGGTAAGTAGCACAACTGTCTTTATTCCCATTTTACAGATGAAAAAATTGAGACTGTAAGACTCATCCCCTTGCTTCTCCTAGCTGTAGATCCTTCTCATCCCTTTGAGTGAGGAATTTAGGTGGGACTCGTGAACACTGAGGGAAGAGATCTAAGTTCTAGTCCTAGATCTACTATTGAATAACCTAGGGGAAAGTCATTTCAATTGAGTCAAGCAATCAGCCCATCAACAAGCATTTATTAACCACTTCTGTGCCAGGTGCTATGCTAAGACCAAAAGTGAAGCAGTCCCTGCCATCGAGGAGCTCACATTCTAGGAGACAGGGGAGAAACAAACACATACACACATAATAAATGTCTTGCAGGTTTTGAGAGGGAATACATCAATAGCTGAAAAAATCAAGAAAGGCCTCATACAGAAGACATTTAAACTGAGTTTTGAAGAAAAGTAGAAATTACAAGGGTTGGAGACGGAGAGGGAATACATTCCAGGAATGGGACGCAGACAACATGAAGGCGCAGAGATTGGAGACAGAATGTTACGTATGAGGAATAGTAAGAAGGCCAGGATGACTGGACCATACATTGATTGAATGAAAGGGAGGATAGAGGAGAGGTTATTTAATAAAACTGGAAAGGTAAGTTGGGACCAGGTTGTAAGGAGCTTGGAATGTCTAAGAAATATAAATAGGCAAGTTCTGAAGTACTATGGGTTAGATTGGGGACAGCAAGGGAGGGAATGATCTATTCCATTTGGGAAATATTGAGCTTGAGATGCTGAAAGGACATCTAATTTGAGATGCCCAATGGGCAGTTGGTAACACAAGACTAAATATCAAGAGAGAGAATGGGACTAAATGAACAAATGTGAGAGCTGTCTGCCCATAGATTATAATTAAACTCACAGAAGCTGATAGAGTAATCAACTGAGAGTGTGTAGAGAGAGAAAAGAGGAAGCCTATGACAGCTAGGACCATAATATGGATTATGATATAGCAAAAGAGATTGAGAATGAGCAGCCAAACCAGTAGCAGGAGAACCAAAAGAGAGCATTGTGAAAACCCAGAGAGTAGAGATTATCCAGGAAGATCAACTAGAGAATTTCAAAAGAGGGTTGTTTGGGGGAGGGAAATTGGTTTTAGACATTGAGTTTGAGCCGTTTTGGATATGTCCAGCTGGAGGCATCCAATAGGCAGTTAGGGATGTAGAACTGCAGTTTAGGAGAGAAACCAAGGCTGGTTATATAGATGTAAGAGTGATCTGTACAAGTGTTAGTTACTGATGAGATCACCAAGTGAAAGAGTACAAAGAGAGAAGAGAGCCCAAGACAGAGTTCCTAGATACACGCACAGATAGGGGGTGGGATCAGCATCAGGATCCTGCACAGGAGACCAAGGTGGGACAACCAGGTCAGTAGGATGAAAATCAGGAGAGAGTAATGTCAGGAAGCGCTAGGGAGGAGAAAGTTTCTAGGAGAAAAGAATGGTTACCAATGCCAGATGGTTCAATGAAGTTAAGGAGTAATCATCATTATCAAATTTAAGAATTAATTAATTAGTCATTGGTAAGGGAGAGAAATGTTTCAGTTCAGCAATGCAGTGAGAAGTCAGTCCAAGAGCGATTAAGAAGCAAATATAGTTGGGGGAAATGGGGGATGGGGGAGGGGTAGCAAGGAATATTAATTTTTTGTTTGTTTTTGTTTTGTTTTCCCTAGGAGTTTGACTATAAAAAGGAAGGGATATAGTAGATGGTGTTTTAAGGGAATCGTAAGATCAAGAGGAGGATTTTGGAAGATATTTTTTTAAGCATGAGGAGAACTGATCTCTTTTGTAAACAGAAGTCAGGGAATAAGGAGAGATTGAAAATTAGAGGAAAAAAGAGGGGATGATCAAAGGAGCAAGGTCCTAGAGCAGAAAAGAGGTGATGGCATCTAGGGTACTAGTAATCAGGTTTGTCATTTTCTTTTTTTAATATTTATTTGTTTTTAGTTTTCAACATTCACTTCTATAAGATTTTAAGTTCTAAACTTTCTTTCTCTCCCTCCTTCCCAAGATGGCATGCAATCAGATATAGGCTATACATGTAAAATCATATTAAACATATTTCCACATTAGTCATGTTGTAAAGAAGAATTAGAACCAAAGGGGAAAACCATGAGAAAGGAGAAACAAACAAAAAAAGAAAATAGTATGCTTTCATCTGCATTCAGACTCCATAGTTCTTTCTCTGGATGTGGATAGCATTTTTCATCATGAGTCTTTTGAAATTGCCTTAGATTCTTATATTACTGAGAAGAGTTAAGTCTATCAAAGTTGGTCATTGCACTATGCTGCTATTACTGTGTACAATATTTTCCTGGTTCTGCTCACTTCACTCAGCATCAGTTCATGTAAGTCTAGGTTTTTCTGAAGTCCACCTGCTCATCATTTCTTACGAAACAATAGTATTCAATTGGAATATGGGACAATGGTATTTAATTGCATTCATATTCACAACCTGTTCAGCCATTGCCTGATTGATGGGCATCTCCTCAATTTCTAATTCTTGGCCACCAAAAAAGAGCTGCTTTAAATATTTTTGTACATGTGAAACCTTTTTCCATTTTTATAATCTCTTTGGGATACAGACTTAGAAGTGGTATTATTGGGTCAAAGGGTATGCAACAGTTTATAGCCCTTTGGGCATATTTCCAAATTGCTCTCCAGAATGGTTGAATCAGTTCCCAACCCCACCAACAATACATTAGTGTTCCAATTTTCCCACATAATCTCCAACATTTATCATTTTCCTGTTTTGTCGTATTAGCCAATCTGATAGATATGATTTAGTATGGGGTCGGTATTTTCAAGGAGAAGGGACACCTCTTCAGAGACTGAAGCAAAGGAAGAGAAGATGGTTGATGTTAATGGTATATTGTAGTGAGGCACTGGGGGGAAAGGAAACTTATGACAAATGGCCTCATTTTTTCAGACAAGTCTTTGATGAGGTCCTCTTCTGAAAGAAAATGGAAATAGGTTGTATAGACGGATTAAGAAATGAAGAAAATGTTTCAAAAAGATTACGAGTGGAGTCATCAAGTATTAATTAAATGCCTACTGTATGACAGGTACTATACTAAACACTGGGAATAGAAAGAAATACAAAAACTATTCTTGTTTTTAGGAGCTCGTGATCTAATGCAGAGGGATATAGATAATCATTAGGGGAAAAGTCAACACCTTAGCATGTAGCAGTGAAGGGATAGGTGAGCCTGCACAGTAGAAATGTATGCTGGATCCAGTATCACTGTGTGACCTCTTCCACTTACATTCAACAGTACACATGGAGAAGATGGATAGTGGGAGTGATGTGGAATGGAGGCTTGGAGAAGGGATGGGTCTCAAATATAGAAGACGATATAAAATTAAGCTGGTCGACCATTGGATTAATATTCGAAGAGAGAGATATTAGGTCAGAACAAGGGTAATGACCTGAGCAAACAGGGGGGAGTAAAATGACTAGAGGTTGGCTTGAGGCCTGAGAAAAGGCTTAAGAGGGATCAGGAAAAAAGGAAAGGTTATGGCCAGATAGAAAAATACCCCAATTTTGTATACAAGAGGTGAAACATATTAGGGTAATGATAAGATCATGCTCCTAGGAAACGCTCATCACCAGGAAACTGATTGTCCCAGAGACTGCATCAGCTTTGGTACTCACACTTCATCAGTACTCTCAGTAGCCTCTGCCACTCTGATTAGAGGGCAGAGCAAAAAACTTTCCCAAAGTTCCATCTAAATAGCACTCCTAGCCCAACCACTTCCCATTAGCGGCACTTGGTTGATCCAATTCCACCATCTTGATGCCACCCCCCCCTTCTCATTTTGTGTCCTCTCAGCATATTATAAACTCCTCAGGGAGGGCATGGATTACCTTTTTTTTCTTATTTGTATCCCCTGTGCTTAGCATAGTGCCTAGCACATAGTGGGTGCTTAATAAGTGTTTATTAAATTGAATTTAAGAATAGGTCCAGACCCATGTATGGCTAAAGTGAAGTACAGGTTCAGACCATGGACATGAAAAAGGTCGATGAACTGGGAAGCTAGTATTTGAGGGGATATCAACATGTAAAATGAAGTACACTAGGCATGTGGTGGGAAGAGAGAAAGATTGAGAATCAAGTACTACTAAGGTCTCTGAGAAGAAAAAAAAAGGATGGTCTACAGGCCAATTAAGAACTGCCTTGGGGAAAAGGATAAGCAAATATTAAGCATCAACTATATTCTAAGCACTGTGCTAAGTGTGTTACAAGTATTTGATCCTCACAACAACCCTGTGAGGTAAATGCCTGTTACACCCATTTTTATAATAAAGGAAACTGAAATGGACAAAGATTAAGTGACTTGCCTGGGGTCACACAGCTAATCTGAGGCTGGATTTAAATTCAGGTCTTCCTGAGTCCAGGCCCAGTGTTCTATCACTATACCTAGCTGCCCAGAAATCTGTTGGAATCTAGATAGGGTAATGTAATCTAGATGGAATGACTCGAAGAATTACTCCACTACTGAGTGATCACATTAGGGGGAGAATCTGAAAGTGCCTCTGAGGAAAAAGAAGCCCACCTACTCCAACTCTTCGTCCTGGCCGAAGATGTCAGGGCATGAATGAAGGTACACACAGTGCTGGAGAGGGTATACAGGGATGCAGCATCCTCTCTGGGAAAAGCCAGGTTTCCATAATTACAAGGAAATAGAAAAAGCAATAGAATGGTATGTATAATGTGAGGGGCTGTTTGTTAACAAAATGGAGGGAGGGAAGATTGGATATGGACATGAGTGGGCCAAGGCTGACATGGAAGAGGAAGCAGAAAATCATGGCTAGGGAAGGATACTTTGGCCTCCTCATCCTGTGACTCTGAATGGCAAGGATTCTAGGTGGAGACAGAATGTCGTAGACTGATCAAATACAAAGATCCACTTTGCTCCCTGGATGAGAAGGATACAGCCACAAGGGCAGTCAGGTCTATGGTATTATGATCTTGGCCATGGGAAAAGGGGAAAGGGCTTTGATAATCCAGCTTTCATGTCCTCCTTTCCATGCGCCTGGGTTAGCCTTGGTCAATTCCCCAGTTATTCAGTGAATGATACTTGGCTAGCCCGCACTAACATAACTGTGGAAGATTTGTTAGCCAAATTAGGGGACAAAATAGGCTCTCACTGAGTCGCGTCTGACTGGCTTCCCAACTATGATGTCACAAGTTGTTGTTTGGTCCTTTAGTCATGTCTAATTTTTCATGATGAATCACCTTGTGGACTGTATGGACTATATCACACCAATAACTTCCATAGAGTTGTTTTGTTTTGTTTTGTTTTGGCAAAGATACTGGAGTGGTAGTGCTATATCATTATATAAATGAGGAAATTGAGGCAAACAAGGTTAAGTGACTTGCCCAGGGTCTCATAGGTAGTAAGCGCCTGGGGCTGGATTTGAACTCGTGTCTTCCTGACTGCAGTTCTAACACTGTATCTACTGAGCCACCTAGTTGCCTCTGATGTCACAAGTAGGCACAGCCAATAAATTTTTAGAAAGGAAGTTTTCAGATTAGGGGCAGCATTCCAGAAAAAAAGGAAGGGTGGGAGTGTTGAGCTGGAAGGCAGTCAGGCATATCTAGAACAGAGGTAGCCTGTCAGCAGAAAGTGGTATATTTTCTAGACTTCCAAAACTACTTTTAGACATGTGAAGCAATATATGAAAGGCTTCCTAGAACATTTGGAGTCAGAGGATGTGGGTTCAGATAATTCCTCGGTTACTCATCATCTGTGTGACTTTGGCCAAATCATTTAGCCTCTCTTCCCCTCAGTTTTCTCGTCTATAAAATGGAGCTAACAATCCCTGTCCTGCCTAGCTCATAGTTATTTAGGTTCAAATGAAATAACATATTCCAAAATGCTTTGTAAATGAATGTATAGAGGACAAAAGAAATGTAATTTGGTATTATTACCTAAAACTAAAAAAGCAAAGAAATCACTCATTCCTTAACCCTCTAAAGCTAAGGACTTCTGGGTGGTATAGTAAGATAGAGTACTGGACTTAGAATCAGAAAGACGAGTTCAAATCCTATCTCAGACTCTTAGTGTCTGTGTGATTATAGGCAAGATGCTTAACTTCAGACTCGTTTCCTTACCAGTAAAATGACTGCAATAATAAAACCTGCCTCACAATTGTTATGAGGCTGTGAAGCACTTTCTAAAACTGTGTAAATGTTAGCTGTCATGTGGTTTAGTAGCTTGGTTTGGAACCAAAGTACCCAGGTTCAAATACTGGTTTTACCATTTGCTGTCTGTGTTACTTTGGACTGGTCATTTAACCTCTCTGGGCCTCAATTTCCTCATCTGTAGGATGACGGGGTTGGATTAAATGACCTCTAAGGTCCCTGGCAGCCCTAAATCTATGATTCTAGCATCCTGTGATCCACATAAGATGCAGCAGATGCACTTGTAATGTCACAGCAGGACACAGTCTCTGTCCCTCGATCTTGTCTGCAGTGGGAAGAGTCATTCTGGCCCTGAGTTATTTTGGGAGGGAAAGACTCGGCTTTGAGGGAGAGGGAGTCAGGGCCAGCAAGCTTTTCAAATCATCTGAGGCAAAGAGAGAATGACATAAGAGCCAGAGCCTTTCAAAGCCAGGGAGGGAGCTGCACAGACCCCACGAGGGCTTGATGTCAGTCCCTTCACATATCCATCCTCCCCCTGCTTTAATCTGGAGCTCTGGCTTCTCTGAAGCTGGGAGGTTTCTGTCTCAGAATCTCAATCAGCAGGGCTGTGTTGAAGATGTCAGAAAAATAGTAGAGTGCATAGATCCAAGGCTGAAATTCCCTAAAGCTTTCCTAATTAAACAACTCCCTAGCCCTCACTTATCCAGTCTCTCTCCTCCTTCCTTAGTTCTAACATCCAACAGAGTTCCCACCCTCCCCAGGCCGCCAGGTATAGTATGAACATTTTGTCAGTGGGAGTAAGTAGTGAAGTGAGAATATTGGAACAATACCTAACCCCTGCTTCCTCTCTCCTCCTCCATACCTTAGGCTGCTATAAATAGAAGCTTTGACAAGGCTAGTATAGAGTATAATGCCCCAGGGGCCAAGCAACTTCGGCTCTCTTAAGAGTCTCCAGGAAGGGTTAGTGTTTAGGGGAAATGCTGTGTTCAGTGACCTAACCAAAACATTCAACTGCATTAGCAAATCTAGGCTCTGGCAACCATGAAGTGAGTGAGTTTGGCTGGGCAGAAAAGCCCTTCACATCCTGAAGTTATTATATGATTAAACAATCGATAAATCTTTATTAAGTGCCGACTTTGAGGTTCCTTACCCGGCCCCTCCCCACCCAACAGATGGTTAAAGACAAACCTCTCCCCTCCCTCTTTCTCAGACTTCTTAATTCAGGGCTGGGGGAGCCTAGTGTTGAAGGATACTCAGAAACTCTTCACACACTCAATGTTGCAACCAACCATTTCCTTGCCTCGATGTTACTGAATTTAACACTTCATCTTCTGCTTCCACACCTTTGTAAAGGCTGTTCCACAGGCCTGAGATACATTGCCTTCTTACCTCTGCCTCAGCTTTTTACAAGACCTAACTCCAGTGCCACCTCTGGATAGAGATCTTCCCTATTCTCCCCAGCTGCGAGTGTTCATGCACTCCTTAAATTATTTTGTATTAACTACATTGTATCTCCCAACAGAACATAGGCTACATGAGGGCAGGGACTATTTTCCATTTTGTCTATATGTTCCTAATGCCTAGTCCAGTACCTTGTACATAGCAGGCATTTAATAAATGCTCACGGAATCGTACAATAAAATCATGAAAAAGAAGGGAAGAAGCAGAGGATTGAAGAGACAGAAAACCTCGTTTAAAATCCTGGCTCTGGATCATCTTGGCCATATTATTAAACTCAGGGCCTTGGTTTCTTCCTTTGCCACCTAAGGGTGTTGGGCTATGTGATCTCTAAGTTTACTTTCATCTTCTCCTCTCTGTTTGCAGCTGTGTTCCAGGGTTCTTTACAACACTGACATTCTATGTTCCAAAAACCCTTCCATCTCTTGTATTCTCTGATCTTTTAATTTGGGGAGAACAAACATGGATCTGTTCCCCCAAATCCTGAAAGAGTAGAAATGGGATTGGAGAACTCTTAGATCCTAAAGGAGGTGGGTTGAGAACAAATGAAAGGAAGAACCTTTATACGATCAATAGTAAACATATCAAATTCCTTACTCTTAAGTGATAATAAAAATCCTTTACCTTGACATGGTCGTATGCAGTTTTCAAAGTACTTTCCCATGCATTAGCTTATTGCAAAAGGGACATGCATTAGAATGGCAATTAGAGATCAGCATTTTGATCTAGTTCTGCTCTAGGGATGACGTTGGACATGTGACTTTACCCCTCTGGGTTTGGAAGTCATAGGAGCATTGATTTTGAGCTAGAAGGGGACTGAGAGACCTATCTCTTCACCTGCAGTAAGGAGGTGCGGCCAGCTGGCACGGTTGGATATAGCATCCTCAAGCAGCCCAAATCACATGTGAGGAGAAGATAGTCTCCATGGGACAAATAGAACCATAGATCCAGAGCTGAGAGGGACCTCAGGTCATCTAGTTCAACCCTCTACCTCACCCCTAAAAATTTTACAGATTAGGAAATTAAGTAAATTCCTTAACCTCTCTGGGGCTTAAAGTCATATGGGTGCAAGTGGCAGAACCAGGGTTGAAACTATTTCCTCAACTGTAAAATTAAAATTTCAGTTCTAATATCCTGTGATCCACGTGAGGTACACAGGGCAAGTACTAGTATTTCCGTTTTATAGATAAGAAAACGAAGGGTCATATAGGAGAAGTAACTTGCCTGTGACTAGTGACAAAAGTGGAGCTTTTGATTTCAGATTGACTTTGCCATTGCCTGTATGATCTCAAGCAAGTCTTTTAACTTCTGTATGTCTCAGTTTCCTCTTCTGTTAAATGATAACCCAAAGTTCCTTCCAATGTGAATAAAGCCTGGTGATTTTCCAGTTTGTGTAGGAATTCAAGAGGCATGGCGAAGTATCAATGGCCATTCTCTAAAACTTTTTCCAACTCAAAATCCTATAATCCCATGATTCTGTGCTAGAGACCTTGGGGCTCCTGGTCCTCCAACTACTCTTTCCTCCTGCCTTTCAGAAAAGCCCACCTGATCCTGAGGAGGCTGGAGAAGGTCAGCAGCCACTGCTCTACCCTCCTGCGCAGCGCCTACATCCAGAGCCGCGTGGATACCATCCCCTACCTCTTCTGCCGCAGCGAAGAGGTGCGGCCAGCCGGCATGGTCTGGTATAGCATCCTCAAGGACACCAAAGTCACATGTGAGGAGAAGATGGTCTCCATGGCACGCAATACGTATGGCGAGTCCAAGGGGCGGTGAGAGAGAAGACTGGCCTCAGGCTTCAGATGGCCAAGAGCAGAGACTCTCAAAGTACGAGCATTGGACGGACACATGAGGAACCTGGATCCTGGGTGGGATTTGGGACAGGGTGGTGACTGGAAGGAGTCACAAAAGCCAAGCCAGACTTTTTCTCCCATGAACAGTTGAAGGGACCTTAGGTAGCAGCCGGGATCATCCATTAATTTCTTTCTTTCTTTCTTTTTTGAGATATTATTTGACTCTGTCATAAAGTCTCACCTTTTGAAAACCTTTTCTTATGGACTCCAGAAATCCTGAAATGAGAGCATTCTGTTGGGGGCCACATATTACCCTTCCCTCCCTTTCTCATTGACTTTGACTAGCCTCAGCAATTCTCTCTCTGTGGTCTCCCTTCACCTCCTCCTACCCTGCCTCTTCACCCAGACCTCAGAGCACACAGGACAGCCCCTTTGGCTGTAGCCATCTCCCCAAAGTTGACCTGACAATTTTTTCCCAGTGAGGATTTTTTTTAATGCTCTCCCACTTGCAGAACTCCTGCCTCTTCCTACTGCTCACAGACCCACCCCAGCAGAGGTCCTGACAGGCTGTTCTGTGCATTAAAAATTCATATGAAGTCCATGTTCCTGCCTTTGTAGTATTTCTTGCCAGTGGAATACAATTTGTGACACTCCAGCCTCCCCTAGCCAATGATCTCAGGTGCCTTCCTTCAAGAAACTGAACAGCAAAGGTGTAGCTACTGCCCAAAAAGCTGTCAGAGGTTAATGGGAACCCCAAGAGAATGATGAGGAAATCCAAGCCCCTAGATAGTTCTCCTGCATCTCATAGATGCTTATTCATTCAACCATGGTTACATCTTGATTCGATATCTGACTGAGCTTATAATGATAATCATGTTAATACCAATAGCTAACACTTAAATAACACTTTAAGGTTTGCAAACACTTCACAAACTTTGACTCACTTGATCCTTACAACAACCCCAGGAATTGGGTGCTGTTATTATCACCTCCATTTTAGATGAGGCAGATAGGTTAAGTGATCTGCCTAGGGTCACATAGCTAGCGTCTGAGGCTGGATTTGAGCTCAGGTCCTCCTGAGTGCTAGTCTGGAACTCTATCCATTATGCTAATATGGTATAGGGGGCAGAACCCTGAAATAAGAGTGAATAAACTCTGTTTCTTGTCCTGAATCTGCCACTGACCTACTGTATTGCCCTTGGGCAAATCATGTCACTTCTCTGGTTCTTCATTTTTCTCATCTTTAAAATGACAAGGTTGGACAAGAATAACTTTGAAGGTCACTTCCAGGTCTACCCTTCTGGGTTTTAAAGTCTGGCCCAGCTAGAACTGAAATATATATATTCACACACTACATGTGTGTATATATACATATAACATGTATCTGTATATATACACACACATAAATATGTGTAATATATAATATTACATATATTATATGTCTGTAATACATAATGTTACATATATAATACAAAATATTACATACTATAATATACACACACGTATACATATAAAGGTATGTGTGTTTGCATATATACCACTATACTCACACACACACCATTAGCTACTAATACTCAAGTTGCATTAGCTAACATACCTCATAAGGAAGAGAGCTTAAATGTAATGCAACACAGGAAAAGTAAATTTGCTGTAGAAGATGAAGTCTGGAAATGTCCAGACCATAAGGCATGGTAGGGAAAGGTCAAATT
The DNA here is from genome assembly GCA_028646595.1 of Phalanger gymnotis. Lineage (NCBI taxonomy): Eukaryota > Metazoa > Chordata > Mammalia > Diprotodontia > Phalangeridae > Phalanger > Phalanger gymnotis. Next base: position 84,969,400 of record CM053625.1, on the reverse strand, counting down.
CAGTAGATGTAACTAAACGAGGAGCTCCACAGTACCTGACATAGTTTGAGGATTTGGGAGATCAAGGAGAGAGTTTTAAGAGAATTTGTCATAGGGAAGGGATATTGACTACTTTTTAACCTTGATAACAATTTTGTTATAGGCCTGACCTAGTTACCCACTTACTGAAGATTTTCTTTAAAGTGAAAATCAAAAAATCTTGATAAATTTTCAGCTGGGAAGCTACCTTAGAAGGTCATCTGGTCCAAGTCCCTCATTTTAGAGATAAGGAAGTTGAAACCCAGAGAGGTTAAAAGATTTTCCCAAGGTCATACAGCTAGTAAATCGCAGATCTGGGATTTGTGCTCAGCTCCAAGTTCCAGATTCATTCCACTACCTCTTGGTGGGAGAAGGCCCAGATGGTACCTTGAAGTTTAACTCCAGAATCTCTGATCTCTCTAGGGAAAGTAAAAAAGGCAATGGAAAACAAGCAGAAATCAGAGTCAAGGAGTTCAGCCTCACCAGCTGTCTCCTTTTACCACATCTGAAGGCATAAATACTGCTCATGCAGCATCACAGAAGGGTCTGGAGATCTCCCAGTTTTATAATAAACAAAGAAAATGTGGACTCTTTCTGATTTTTTTTTCTGGAGAGAAGGAGCCTGAAGGAAGAAAGCTGGAATGTAAATGGCACCTGGTAAACAGTGTTTCTTCTAAATATTTTATCAGGACCATGGGCAGGGAAAACAACATAAATAAAAGTCAAGACTGGGGTAAAAGAATCAAGAAAAGGGGAAATTGAAAGACAAGTGGTTAATCAAAGAACTAAGTCTTATTTTGGTTGTCATTTGTGGCCACATTGGAATTGGGAGTCTGAAGCTGGGCTAAGGGTTCTGGAGTTATGGCATCCACGAGCCCCACTGGTCCAAGCTAAGTGGCTGGTGAGTTCAAGTTGGCAGCCAAGAGCTAGTCACCCTATAAGCAGAACAGAGGTTGTAACCTGGGATGGCAGTATGGGAGGCATAATCTTTTTTTTAAAAAAGGCCAATTTTTGCTTTGTCCAGGAAAATTCCTATGATTACCACCAAAGCTGGACTAAAGCTAGAAAATATACAGTTCAGGGGCCTCTCATGAGAGTTCATAAGTAAATGTGTTGGGCTAGAAGAAGGCAGAGAGGGGGCAGCTAAGTGGTGAAGTACACTGGCCCCAGTCAGGAGGTCCTGAGTTCAAATCCAACCTCAGACACTGAACACACTGTGTGACTTTTGGCAAGTCTCTTAACCCCAATTGCCTTGTCTTCCCTGCTCAAAAAAAAAAAAAAAAAAAGAAAAGAAAAAAAGAAGAAGAAGGTAGAAAGAACACCAAATAAGAAAGAAACCTTTGGAACTACGGCAAGCCCAGGAAAAGAAATGTGTACACTCACAATAGTGAGGAGGCTCAGGACTGAGAACTGGGTCTTATTTCAAAGGCTGGGAGACAATGTGAAGTCAGTGAAAGAGAAGAAAAAGTGACCCAACTGGTCAGAGAAAAATGGGGACAAAGTACTGACATGAGGGCCAAAGGAGGCTATAATTTTAGGACAAAGGGGGTGGCCACCACTGTCAAATGCTTCAGAGGTGATAAGGACTGGGGAAAAAAAGACTTGTGGACAGGAGGTACTCGGTGTCCTTTGATAGTTGCAGAGGTGCTAACCAGATCACAAGAGGTTAAGTTGTGAATGAATGATGACACCTCTTGATCTAAGGCTGAATGAAAAGAGTCTGGGAATAAGGAGGCAATGGCCTCGCTGAATTCTGCATGGGTCAGCCTGCGTGTTGAATGTTGTGTTTGGTTATGGTATGTTTTAGGAAGGACATTGATAACAATGAATGGAGCATTAGTTAGCATTTACTGTATGTAAGCCATTATGTCAAGTGCTGGGCATACAAAGAGAAAAAAATTAAGACAGCCTCTATTCTCAAGGAACTTCCATTCTAATGGGAGCAGACAACACATATGAAAGGATTTAGCTTTTCTAGTGGAAAGACTTCATGATCTTTAGGGAGCAGCAGCAAAGAAGATATTAATGGCTCTTCTTTGACATCGCTTTCACTGATAAAATCCTGTTAGTGTCTAGTGTTGAACCATTTGACCATGCCAAGGAATTTAGCGACAAGAGCTTCCTCTTTTGGGTCTCCAACATGGTTGTACCACCTTCATGAAGCTGTCAGTCTATGTCTGTAGAGGGTTGCTTTCTAGGATGATAGATACAGACACTGGGCTGGAAGCATTGCTATTCCCAAGGCTTTTGGGTTATGGTCCCTGGTCATCCCCATCAAGGTCTGAAGGGAGATGGTGGTCAGGGCAGTGGAAATTTGACTTGCTTTGTGATGCTACCTCCTATATCTCCCTCAGGGTGCCCTGCTGATTTGTCTAGGCTGGCTTGCCCATCTTGTAAGCCACAGTTGGTTGGGTGGATAGGTGAGTAAGGATAGCTGCCCCCTTCTCCACAGAAGCTGCTTTCCTAGACAATGACTGTGAGGCCTGGGCTTTGAGAAGGACCAGTGCTCTGGGGTGGGGGGAGAAAGTAGGCACAAGAACTCTGGAAGTGTCCATATCTACCGATTAGTGTAGCTAGTCAGCAATTGTTGGTGGTAATAAGAACATGAGATCCTTCTACACGATGATTTGTCCATCAATGATGGGTGCTGGGGCTAGGATGGGAGGAGGTCTGGAAATTTGGGGGACAGCATTCTTCCCGAGGCTTCTGATAAGTCAGAGAGAATAGATCTCGAGCTCTGCCTTATGAAGAACAGTGAAGGGAATGGGGATGTGTAGCCTGGAGATCATTCCCGTGAGGCCTCAGCGTTTCCTCATAGTTTCCAGCGCCACCCCCCTCCCAACTAGGAATTATTTTGTGTTTTATTTTCTTTGTATGTGTTTATTTGTGTTTGTGTTGTTTTCTCTCACTAGAGTGCATGTCCCTCAAGAAGGACAGGGACTGGCTCATTTTGTGATTGCATCCCTAGCACCAAGATAATGCCGGGTTTGTTCAGTGAATAAGAGATGACTTAGGAGAACACAATAGTTATATTCCTGAAGTGTAAATGAGATCTTATAGTGTATTTGGCAGAGGGGCTTCACCAATTGAAATGCTACCGTGGGAAATATTCTTTCAAACCAGAAAAACACTTGGTGCTGTTGGAGTTAGAACAAATTTTACCCTCTTGAATGGGACTCCATAATAGGGTAAGGAATCATAGAATTAAACGTTATGGAATTAGAAACAATGTTAGAGATCACCTAGTTCATTTTACAGATAAGGACAATGAGGCACAGAAAAAGCATGTAACTTGCCCAAGGTCACATAGGGAATAACTGGCAGAAGCAGGATTCTAACACAGATTCTCTGACCCCCAATCTAGGGTGCTTTCCTCTGAAAAAAATATAGAATACTAAGAGCTATTGTGTACTTTGTTTCTAAGAGAGTGTATAGCCCTCTGTATAGTCCAGGAATATCCCTGGCAAGATGCTGTATAGGTAGGGCAGGAAACCCGAGGTTGTCCTTAGGGAATCCAGGGCTTATGGCCTTGGAGGAGGGTGGCAGAGAAAGAAGTGGGATGACAGTTGTCAGTAAACAGTGTCCTTGGCAATGCCAGGCCAAAGGACATTCCTGAGTGACACTGAGCTCAGAGTTGTTGATAGGTAGGTGCTAGGCCTGAGGCATGTGAGACCAAGAGGTAAGGAGGAGGGCATCTTAAAGATTCAAGTCAGATCTTGCTATGATCATACCTACAAACACTCACAAATACAAAATGATCACCTGAGACTGGTTAAATTCAGTGAAAATGAATATCAGTTGTAGATTTGAAGGGGAAAAGTGACTGTAAGAGGACAGTCATGCAGGGGAAGGTGTGTGGAATCCACTGATAAGTACTTTGCTATCCCATCCACTTTGTTTTGAAGCTCAAGACGGGCAGCTGGTTATTGGTCAATAGGTATGTAATGAATCAGATAAACCTGAGCTTATTTTTGGCACCAGCTTGGGGAATAAGTTCCATTTCCCATTCTTCTTCTGTGCTCCTCTGCCTCCCTCATGTACCTTCTCAGAGCAGCTCCTGCCCTAGACCCCACTCCCTATATCCACAAAGTAAATCCAATTTTACTGCCCTGATTGACTGTACCTGAAGACTGGACCATTAGAATCTAAAAGATACCTTAGAGGTCATCTAGTCCAATCCTTTCCTTTTATTAAAAAAAAAAAGCAACTGAGTCCCAGAAAAGGAGAAAAAAGCCTTCCTGAAGGCTGCATAGGTAGGAAGGAAAAGTTTAGGGACAGACTTGCTTGCAGATACACGTTTGTCATCTAAGACAAGCAGGGGCATGAAAGAGGCAGCTAAGTACATCAGGAAGTCCTGAGTTCAAACCTCACCTCATCTACTTATTATCTGTGAATTTGGCTAGTCACTTAACTTCTCTATACCTTGGCTTCCTTGTCTGTAAAATGAAAGGGTTAGACAAGATGGACTGAAAGTTTCCTTTCTTCCACCTCAGAATTTATGATCCTTTGTGATGACTGATACCATCTGGGATGTGAAAAAAAGATCAGATGTATACTTGTACGACACCTGAGTAAGAAGATATATAATAATACCCATTGTACACGTGTGCACCTATGTTTATGGTAGACAGTTACCTAGCATATCATGTGACAATGTATGCAAAATGTGTTCTGAGACATAAATTCATGTCTGTACAGGCATATGAATTCATAGAGAGCCTCGCAAATGAAGACAAGAAAGGAAAGAGAGAAGGTTCCTGTTGAAAACAGAGGGCTTTTATAGAGGTGGTTTTTCACTTTTGTCTTTGCATACCATGATACACAGTAGGTACCTAATAAATACATATTGATTTAGACTTATAAAGGAGCCTTAGAGATCCTCTAGGATAATAAAGAGATTCCCTTGTTATTTTCCAGATAATGAAACAGAAGCCTAGAAAGGCCCCAGTTTGCACAGGTAATAACAGGTAAGAAGTAATTAGCAGAGGTAGGATTGGAACCCACAGCTGTGGATTCTAAATCTAGTGTTCTTTCCAAATGCCCATACCATTTCTGGGCTAAAAGTTGAGAGAGCTGGTTTCAGGTGCTACTTTTGCCACTAAATCTTGACTTGACTATAGTCTTGAATGCCCACAGACATACCTATAGCGCTACCATTATCAAACTTTGGACCAATGACTTGATATTAATGTAACAGATTAATAGTCTTCATATTAATACTAATGATGCTGGTGCTAATTGATTTTTTTTAAATCTAGGGTTGTGCTTTTTATCAATGTGGTGTACTTATTGTGAAAGCGTCTACCAATGGAGTTTAAGAATTTATCAATAACATAGAATTTGAGAGAGCTACTCAGGGGCATAGAGCAGTTAAGTAATATAATAATAATGGCTAATATCTATTTAGCACCTATTACATGCCAGGCACTGCACTAAGCAGTTTACAACTACTCTTTCATATAATCCTCACCACAACCCTGGGAAATAGGTATTATTTTTATTATTATCCCCATTTTACAGATGGGGAAACTGAGGCAAACAGAGACTGAGTTACTTGCTTATGATCATAATCCATATGGATCAGATGCAGTTCTTCGACCTTGGTCTCCTCACCTCCAAGGTCCATCCTTTATCCACTATGCTATTTGCTTTTCGAATCACTAGTGACCACTAGATTGGTTCTCATTGAAAGTTAAGCAGATGCCTAAGTATGTGTGTGTGTGTGTGTGTGTGTCTATGTGCATGTGGGTATCTGTATGTGTGCATGTGGGTGTCTGTCTGCCTGCCTGTGTGTGTGGGTGTCTGCCTGTCTGCATATCTGTCCATCTCTGTGTCTGTCTGCCTGCATCTATGTGCGTGCACGCGCACTCACGCACACACACACACACACACGCATACACACACAGTCACTTAACCTATCTGCCTCTGTTTTCTCATCTGTAAATTGAGAATAATAATAGTATCTACTTACCAGGGTTTTGTGAGCATAAAATGAAAATACTATTTGTAAAGCCCCTAACAAATTGTAAAGCACTACAGACATGCTAGCTATTCTTATTAAAACATGGGATGTTAGAGCTGAGTGAGGCCTTAAGACTACAGAATGACTTCTGAGTCATCTAGCTAAAAGCTCTTATTTTAGGGTTAGGGAAATAGAACTCCAAAGAGGGGAATGTACTTATTCAAGGTCACAGATCCGGTTTTAGAGCCTAAGTTGGCTGACTCCCAGTTATTCTTCTTTGCGTATTTCTATATACTGCTTTTCATGAAATCATGCTGCCATCTCAAATCTTAACCCCTCATGATTGATTGTTTTGTATCAGAGGCTAATGGCAAGTGTACATCAAGGTTACTCACCTCCAAAGGGGCCACTTGTTTGATGCATTTGAAGTTCTTTTGGGAAAATGTATACATATAGAGTGGGAATGAAATTCCAGGACCTTACAAGCTACAGAAATTTGGTATCTATGTGTGGAGGGGTGGCAGGGGGTGGGAAGAGAAGGAATCGATGCTTAGAGGTAGGCTATAATTATACATACATGTGGGTTCAAGTGTGTGAAAATGTAAAAATAGCTTTATAAAAAATTCTAGGCTCAAAATTTGCCTAGATCCAAGTCAACTCAAACTGATGAAATTTAAAATGGCCTATGATAGTACTCATTGAAGGTGTTGTGAACAAACAAAACCTAGGTATATTTGGTGGTATTTAATTTGAGGTTGCTCATAACATTGCAAGGACTTGAAAGGAGGTTTCTGACTTTTCCTTTTGGAAACTGCTCAATATGGCTTGTACACATACTACCAGAACAATTTTTCTTGCTTGTCTGTTTCACAAGGGTTGGCAGAGGGCAAAATACTGTGCCCAGTAATATATACGCAGGTGTTCTTTTCTGAACATAGAGAGGGAGAGAGACACACACAGACACAGAGAAAGAGAGACTCAGACACAGACACACACAGAGAAAGACAGACAGACAGACAGACAGACAGACAGACAGAGAGAGACAGAGAGTCTGGAAAAGACCTTGGAACATGGAATATTAGAACACAAATTATAGAATCATAGCTCTAGAAATAGAAGGGAACATTTTTTAATATAAATTTACTGAGGCTCAAGAGAGTCTATATAATTTGCCCAGTGTCATCTGGGAAGTGTCAAGACACTGGCTATAGAACCCAAAATGTTATAGGTGCAAAGAACATTATAACATGGAATTCTATATTGGAAGAGGATTTAGAACATGGCATGTGAATATGCTAGGCTGTGTGAGCTAGAATGAAGAGGGAAGCACTTGACTCCTGGTTTACTTTGTCTCTTCCTTATAGCTTCATGCTGATATAACTGCTGCCCCAAATATATAAGACCCTAAGCTACAAAAGCAGCCTTTCATAATTACTACCCTTTTAAACAAAAAAAAGCACTCATGTATTAAAAACTCAAAAAAGCATAAAGAATTGACTCTTTCTAAATATGATCCAAAGCATGTAAGCACTAACATTGTCTGCAGTTGAGAAAAATTAGCTTTTCTAGTGTAAACAAGGGTAAAACAATGCTTTTCCCTCTTTCCACCCTCTCCCCACTTTTATTTGACATAATTATAGAAGTATTAGAGCATCAGAACAAAATTTAAAATGTAAGAATAAACGGAAAGGACACAAAATTATTCCTATTTACATGCGATAGTATGGTGTACTTAGAAAACCCCAGTGAATTAGGAGAGAAACTAATTTAGGTGATTGCAGATTGCAGATAAGGAAAGCGGGACCCAGAAAACTGAAATGATTTGCCAAAGATCATATAGAACACTCATAGCAGAACCATGAATATAATCTTGTCTCCTGAGTCTAATTCTTCATTACTCTATCTTACTTCTTGAGATATTATTCCCACTGGGATGACAAAGCATCAGAAAAGACCAGACACCTTCTCAGTTTCCTATTCCTCTAGTGAGGCTTCAGTAGTAGCAGGGAAAATATCAGAGACTGACCTCAAAGTGTTTTGAACCATTTTATTTCTTTTTCCAATATCAAGTCAATTAACATTTGTTAAATGCTTACTCTGTTCTAAGTACTCTGCTAAGTCCTGGGGATACAAAGAAAGGCCAAAATAACCCCTGTGCTCAAGGATCTTATATTCTAATGGAAGAGATGATATGTAAATAATTAGAAACATACAAGACAGTACAGGGAAGGCAGAAGGTGATTTCAGAGATTAAGGCATTAGCATTAAGAAAGATGAGGGAAGGCCTTCTGAAGATGAATCTCAAAATAATCTAGGGAAGCTAGAAGACAGAAGTGAGGAGATGGAGATTTGAATGGAGAATAAAATGAAGAGATACTTGAGTCAGGGAGATCGTTCAAAGGCTGTTTCAATTGTCCAAGGGAGAATTGACAAAAGCCTGACCTAGGGTAATTGCTCGGTGAGTAGAGAGAAGAGAAGGTATAAGAGATGTCGTAAAAGTAGAATGGATGAGATTTGGCAAAGGATTGGTATGTGATAAATCATCAAAGATAACGCTGATATTTTAGATCTGGATAACTAGGAAAATAATGGCATCATTCACAGTAATAGAGAATGGAAGAAAGAAGGAGGATTTGGGGAAGGAGGAAGATAAATTCTGTTTTGGAGATGTTGACTTTGCAATATCTATAGGGCATCCAATTCAGAAGGCCCAATAGACAGCTGGTATCTTGGATTATAGTGTAGGAGGGAGACAGGGACGTGTAGAGTGTGTTCAGGGAAAACTATCACCTCTGGTGTGTGGGCTGCTTTCAACCTTTGGTGTCCACTTAATTCACCCAGATCTCACCCATGGCTCCAAGAAGCATTGCATGCACAGCAGCCATACCTTGGTATGGCCATACTCCAGCAGAAAGGCTAAACCAGGTTGGGGGTAACCAAGGAGTCTCAAACCCTTCAATGAGTTAGAGGGGTCTCTACCCCAAGGATGAGAAGACTTCTCCTAGTGGAATGGGAAGATGAGAGCAATGTGTTCCAGTGGCCATGAAGGCAACTGAAGCAGGCACTATGTAATGCTCAGAGCTTGGTTAAACACGGAGGACACCAAGGTCGTCCACTGCATCCTAAGCCATCACCAGTCAACTTGACTTTGTCTTGCCACTGTACTTTGATGGCTCTCAAAGAGAGAATGAGGCCCATAACTTTGTGCAGCTCTGCCTCAATTAAAGCCAATTTATGCACAAATTAAAAGGAAAGAGACTAGGGCTAGATATGTAGGGTTTTTTTTTAAGTCACAGAAACTTTATTGGAGACAAACACAGAGCTGCAGCAAAGTGACCCCTCAGTGCACATAAAGGTGGTAAATGAACCCATGGGCACTGATGGGATCACTAAGTAAGAAAGTACAGAGTAAAAAAGAATAAATCCCAGGACAGAGCTTTGGGAGACACCTATGGTTAGTGGGCATGACCTGGATGAAGAACCAGCAAAGGAGAATTAGGAAAAGTCAGACAGATGGGAAGAAAGAACAGTGTTATAAAAACCTAGAGGATAGAGTATCTAGGATCGTGATATCAACAGTGTCAAAATCTGCAGAGGTTTCAAGATGAATGAGAATTGAGAACAAGTCATTAGATATGGCATTAGATGTTTGGGTACTCTGGAGAGAGCAGTTTTCCTTGAATGTTGAGGTCAGAAGTCAGCTGAGGGTTTAGAAATGAAAGCAAGCAAAGTGTAGCTGACTTTCTCAAGAAGATTGACCAAAAAAGAGAGTAGGGATATATAATGATAGCCATCAAGAGGGAAGGGAATACGTATGTATATGTGTGTATGTGTATGTGTTTGTATATACACATATATACATACACATGTATGTATATCCATATATACATACAAATGTATGTATATCCATATATACCTACAAATGCATGTATATATACACGTGTGTGTGTATATATTGCTATATATAGGTATATATACACACACATATATAGTGCCTACAATGTGCCAGGCATTGTGCTAACTGCTTTTTACAAATATCTCACTTAATTCTCACAATAACCCTGGCAAGGAGGGTGCTCCTATTATTCCCCATTTTTTGTAGAGAAAACTTAGACAAAAGGCTAAGCAGCTTGCCCAGAGTCACATATCTAGTAAGTGTAAGGTCAAATTTGAGTTAGAAAGCAGCATTCTATCCGTTGTGCCACTCATTGCTTCTAAGAGGGTATGATCAGGTCAAGTGTCTTATTTTTGGGGGGAAGGGGATAAAGAAGAGCTGGACATACTTGTGAATAGCAGAGGACCCAGTGGTGAGGTAGAAACTGAGGATGACGGTGGAGGCAATTTGCCTGAGAAGACTGGAGGAAATGAGGTCAGGTGTGCATATGGAAGGGTTGGCTTTAGTAAGGAAGAGAGACCCAGGTAAAGGAGGAGAGAGTGAGGGAAGATATTTTTTAAGCAATATGAGATGAGGAAGAGAGGAGAAAAGGGAATGTAGGCACTCTGGAAGTGGGCTTTCTTTTTTTCAGCAAAGTATAAAGCGAGGTCCTCTGTTGAGATGGTAAGGAAAGCAGTGAGGAGGGATCCTTGGAAGAGCTGTTGTAGAAGAGGATAATAGCAAATATATTGAACAGCAAATGAATGTTCCTTGACACAGTGAAGTATCAGCTAGTATCATATAATATAAACTTGTAGTGCATGCAGTTTGTATGACTTTGCAGCTTCCCTCAGGCTCCATTCAGCAGTATGTGAATAAGAGAGGTTGAGGTGGATGGTAAGAGTAATCCAGGGTCGGGGTTTGGCAAGGAGTGATAGGATAAGGGGGCAAGGGGTTCAAGAATAAAGGATAATATAGAGCTAAGGGTGGCTCACCAAAGGGTCAAGCTAGGAAAGAAAGGACGGTACAGCTAATATAAGGGTAATCACCTGGAAAAGAACCCAGGGGTAAAGGAAATGTAGGTCACAGTGAGGATGAGAATAAAGTAAGGGTCGTAATATACAGAGAAGGAATAACAAAAAATATACGATCATATAAACGAGTTTTGGAGTTCATGAACCTTGGTACCCTTCAGTCTGTCTCTCATTCACATTGACTCTAGCCCAGCAGAGAGTGATTCTTCAGCCAGGTGGTATAGCAGATAGAGTGTTGGGTCAGAAGACCCAGGTTCAAATCCAGTTTCAGAAATTTAACTAGCCATGAGATTCTGGCCAAGTCACTTACCCACTGTCTGCCTCAGTTTTCCTATCTGTAAAATGGGGATAATACTAGCACCTACCTCCCAGGGTTGTGGGGAGGATCAAATGATAATAGTTGCAAAAATAAATGTTAGCTATTATTTTTATTAGCTTTTCTCCTCAAACTACCTGTCCTCCTTAGTATAACCTACTTTGGTAGGCTCTTAAGATCAAAGATCCCAAGCAAGACACAAGGAAAGGACACAAGACAGTGGTAAAAGCCTAGCACAGCAGAAAAAAAAAAAAGAACTTGGACTGAGAGAGGCAGTGCTTGAACCTAGATTGGTCTATTCATTAGTCATGTGATCCTTGACACATTTACCCTGCTGAACCCGTCTCTTATTCCTTAAAAATGAGATAATCCCGGCAGGGCTATTATATAAAAAGTACTCTATTAACAGTTAGACATATATAAATTCGAGTGATTATTTTTTTTTTGAGAGGCTTCCAGGCAGAATAGTACTGGGCTTAGCCAAGGTCCAAATCATGCTTCTGACAAATCCCCTAGCTGTTGACCCTGACCAAGTCACTTAACTTCTATGCGCTTTACAGGGTTGCCTGAGGGCGCTAGTGATACAAATTGTATGGACTGCTTCACCAGGCTGTGAGGAAGATCAAAAGAGAAGATGCTTATGAAGTGCTTTGAAAATGTTATAGTGCTTTATAAATATCTTTTATTATTACTAGTCCTCACAATAAATCCATGAGGTAGGTCATAACAATTTAATCACCTCCGTTTTACCAGAAAGGAAACTGAGGCTCTAACAGAAAAAAAAAAAGAAATTATTTGCCCAAAGCCACCCACGTAGTAAATGGGAGAGTGGGTTGGGTTCCTTGATCTTCTAATTCAGGGGTGGGGAGGCCACACGTGGCCCTCTAGTTCCTCAAGTGGGAACCCTAAATGGATTGAGTCTAAGGACTGCACTTGAGAACCTAGAGGGCTACAAGTAGCCTGGAGGCCACAGGTTCCCCACCCACCCTAACCCCAAGCCCAGGGGCTCCTTTCCTCTATATTACTCAGCTTCTGAACAAGAATCTTTTTCAGAAGCTCATTCCCCATAGACAGGGAATGGTTCCTTGCTAGCATGTTCAATGTAGCTGGTTAAGGGACAGGCCTGTATCTCTGGAACATTTTTTTTTTAATTTCTTGTTCAGCCTTGTGCTGACCCCAGAGTAACCCTTAATCTAGCCCCTTTCCAATGGCTGGAACTGGTGATGGGGGGGAAACTTCCCCTCCTACCCCCATCTGCACAGGAAGCCAGGCATCAGTGCCCAAGGAGAGATTCCTTGGGATTATTTTCATCATAAATATGAGAACGGCAGTGGTTCAGTAGGCTTTATGATCCGCTCATGACGTAGTTTCTTCAATTGCAGCCCTCCAGCACTTCAGCCTTTGTATTACTCTCCTAGCACTGAGGAAAAGGTGTGTACACAGAACAGCCATTTGGATGCATGCCCTGGGAGTACAAGAGAAGGGTGAGGCCGACCAGAGCTGAGAAACAAAAGCATGGAATGAATCCATGGCTCAAAAATGAAGAGCACTTTTAACTCATTCTGTGACCTGGGGCAAGTCATCTGACCTTTCCTGGCCTGTTCCCTCATAGGTTAAAAAAAAAAAGAGGGTTGAACTAGGTGACCTCTGATATCCTTTACAGCTTTAAGATCATATGTTCTTTTCTACCACGCTAGGTTCCAGGGTTCCTCCCAGTTCTGACATTTTATGATTCGACACAGGAAGACTTAGTGGGGGACAGATCACATTTTTTTATGATAGCCTAAGGGTAATATGTGGAAAAGATTTACTCTGTGTAGCTACCAGAGGCAGAACTTTGGCCATTCTGTGAGAGTTAAAAGGAGGAAGAATTAAAATCAATACAAGGAAGGGCTTCCTGACAATTCAAGCCATCCAACAATGCAAGGGACTGCCTTATGAGGTAGTGAGCTCACCATCTCCGCTGGTTTTCAGAGACAGGTCAGGTTTATGATTCTTTACAAGGGATTTCCTACAATACATAGGAGGTTTGACCAGATGACCTCTGAGGTCCTTACTTTTCAGATCTATCATTTCATTGGTCCATATGACATTTCTTATAGCCTATTCTTATAAACGCCTTGCTTATTTTTTTTCTTGCTCCCCCAAGCGTTACAGGAATGCAGAGCTTTACTCCTCAACACAACATATCCTCACCAGCCACATGCAGCATAATATAAGACATGCAGGCTTGGATTTTAAAAGAAAAACAAAAACTAATTCTTAGGTGGCTGAGGGTTTTCTTTGGAGGCCGATGACATGGAGTTTGGGTCACGGTGAAGGACTTCATGCCCTAATTCTTTTTAAGTTTTCAGTTTAATCAACAAGCTGGGAATGATCCAACCTCAAGCCCTAGTCAGCACATCTGTAATTGGGCTAATGGTATTTTGATCTGTTTAATATATTTACCTCGGCGTCAATGGGATGTAACAGTCACAGAACATGTGGCTCTTCTTTTCGGAAAAAAAAACAATACAGTGTTTCAAAATCAGTGATGATGAAGGGAAAAGCATCCTGAGAACAGCAAGGGTCACCTCACATATGCTGAGACCCCAACATTTCCCCAGAGACAGGACATCAAGGACCATGTGGTTGTGAAGAAAGGGAATGAGGCATGAGGGACAGTTTCTTTAGCCTAAAGGTTGGAGATTGACTGTAGAACTGACTCAATCCATTCGGCCTTTGGGAAAGCAGGGGGCAGGGGAAAACTGGAAAATACGGCAAAGGAAGTATGCTGTGACTGAATGAAGTGCTCTTCTGTTCTTGGCCTATTTAAACAAACACACCACATTCTGGAGGTAGAGCAGTCAACCACTAAAGGCTTCTGGTGACTGGATGGAAAGATTTCATCTAGAAATCCTAATAAAATTCCTAATAAAAGGGATTC
>CM053625.1:84881283-84955170 GCA_028646595.1 Phalanger gymnotis | reverse complement strand
AGGGAAGGGAAGGGAAGGGAAGGGAAGGGAAGGGAAGGGAAGGGAAGGGAAGGGAAGGGAAGGGAAGGGAAGGGAAGGGAAGGGAAGGGAAGGGAAGGGCTGTTCTCAAGGGAAGACACATTCCATGATGATCAGAATCGGAGGTAGGACGGGAAGCAGAGTCAGAGGCTGTCTGCAAAATGCAAAGGTTTCCCACTATGTGAAACATTTGTTCTGACACTCAGATATTTAGTCCAGTAAACTTTTATGCATCATTCAGAGGAGAATTCTTTAGGTCCTCACTCAAAATCTACTTACTCATCTTTTACACACAAGTCTAACCAATTTGAAGAGCTCATTTTCTGGTCCCTGTCAGACTAAAAATCCGCAAAAAGTCTATTATAGTCAAGCGTATTGAGAGTATTAGTACGCAACAAAACAATATAACCATTGCTATTCATAGTGATAAATTGGAGGCAACTAGATGGCTCACTGGGCCTGGCATCAGGAAGATCCAAGTTCAAATGTGACCTTAGACATTACTGGCTGTGTGACCTTGGGCAAGTCATTTAATTTGTGTTTGCCTTAATCCACTGGAGAAGGAAATGACAAATCATTCTAGTATTTTTACCACAATAACCTCATAGAGAGTATCGCCATGCTCTGGTCAATGAGGTCACAAAATCAGACAGGACCGAATGACTCAACAACCACAAAAGTGATAACAAGGAACAATCAAAGCAAGTATAACATGCTGAGTAACCTCCATTTAAGAAGACATGGAAGAGTATAGTACATTTTTCAATAGTTTTCCACCCCAAATAATCTAAATGAAAAATATGCTTATAAGAATGAAATTTAAGCAATATGAAAAATGTAAGGATCCAGGAAAATCTTCTCTCCAAGGGTTTTGGAGAACTCTGGTAATGCTAACTGTCTGAGGAAAATACAATGACTAATTATTTCACAACTCTCTTTACTAAAGGCTTCTTTTAGCATTCATTGTGGCATTGAGGTGACTCTGGGGTCCCAAAGACTATATCAATGGACACATTAAGCTAGAAGCTCTTAAGGTGGGGTCCTGTTCATCTACTCGATTGAGTTAAGTTTGAAGAAACCAGTCACCAGGTTATTCATGAAATGAGTTTTTTGGCCACAGCGATTCTCAGAGATGGTCTACTAAGTTATAGAAGGGTCAGGGAAGCCTCATGGCATAGTCTAAAGAATGCTAGTTTGAGACCTGGTTTCAAATACTTTCTCTTCCACTTAGTACCAAATATGACCTTGGAAAAGTCACCTCTTTCTGGGGCCTCAGCTTCCTTATCTCTTAAAAGGATGGGGCTGGACTAGATGAGTTCTCAGGTCTCTTTTAGCTCCAAATCTGTGCTCCTACAACCAAAGAAGTGACAGTTTTCTGAAGCATGAAAATACTTTAGGGACTGATAATTTCATTTTCTTCATCCTTCTATCAAGGCAGGTTGCAATAGTTCCATGCCTTTCTAAATGCCATGATGGATTGTCACAGGCAAAAATATTCAGCACCTCATCACACTCCCTACTTACGTCAGTGGATCTATACTCATAGTCCTTATAAGCTTGGTAAAAAAAAAAAAAGTACCTCCTGAAGCTTAAGAAATTGAGAGTATAGACTTCAAGAACCCAGGATCACTTTGACACACTGTAGAGAGCCATCATAGGAGAACTTGAGTAGAAGATCACATCATGCAGAAATTGGCAAAATGAATTTAAAATTTTAGATTAGAAAAAATCTTATTTTTTCACAACAGTTTTATTGCAAATTGAACAATGTGGCAAACAGCATACTTGGTGAGAAGGGTGAGACTGTGCCCAGTGTTCTTACCTTTGCTTATATAAGACAGTTGTTTGGGAGGATTGAGTTTTGTTTTGAAGTTCACCATAATTTCCTTTAAAAAACAAGTGTTGTAGAAATAGGATTATTATTTTTAATGTGACAGATGCATATACTAGAAATTAACTCAAATTGGAGATAAGTACTATTATGTTTATATTTATTTTGGACTGGGAATCTGTATATGAAACAAAGTTCTAAGGTGTTTATTTCAAAGTTAATCTTCAGTTTCTGTTATTTGTTTTTAATTGAAACCTAGGATTTCACTATTTTAGAGCAAATTCTCTGATTTTTTTTCATTCATGAAAAATCTCATAAAGTAACCTGGGCCACTGAAGGTTAAGTGACTTGTCTAAGGTCACTTAACTAGTAGGTATAAGAGAAAGGACTCCAAGTCAGGTCTTCCTAATTATAAGGCCCATTCTATATACATGCTGCCTCTCCACAGTCTTAACTATTGCCACAAAGTCTTTGCTTTTATTTTTTTCTTCCAGCTCCTCAGTTTTAACCACCCAGCTCTGGTTTCCTTTGGACTTCTCCATCATGCTTCCAAAAACCTGATTGCTGGGAAATCTTATCATTCTTCCAGATCCAATCAGCTTCAGTCCTCACATCTTTTCACTTAGCATAGTTGCTGGCATATAGTTGGTGTTTAAAAAATACTTATCGATTGACCTAAATATCCACAAAGGGTATTCCCACCAAAAGTATCAGTAATTTTTAAATACTTAAATACATAAAGGAACATTGGTTATTTTATATCTACTCTGCTGAGATAGTAAAAAAACTAATTACATATTCTGCATTAGGAATATTCAGTGATTGAATTGTGACTAATAATATGACCGATTTTGATCATAGTTTTCAATATCAGTTGAACCCGTACATTGCATACAACAGATACAGCAAAATGAACAGTTAAGACATTCCTTTATGGATCGAGATTTCCTCAATTCTGAAAAATAATTTTATGAGGAACATCAGTCTAGCAAATTTTATTTTTTTCCACTTAGGTTAGAGTTTTGTGTGACTGTTTCTACATAAAGTTGCTAGGAGTATTATTGGTGAAGCCAAATCAATGTTTTCCATACACCTATTCTAATAACATTTTATATGTAGAAACATACATTTCTAATACATTTATATAAATATATGTATATAAAAATTATATAAATACATAAAAATGTATATAAATACATTTATATAAAATTAGCAATGATCAAGGAAACCAACTTTAGGCCCCTTTAGCTTGCAGTATTTAACGATCTGTATCTATGCTTATGTATTATTTTATGATAATAAAGCCTATATGACTTTGGGCAAGTCACTTAGCCTTCTTGTGCCTCAGTTTCCATATCTGTAGAAGTAGAGGGTTGAATAGAAGTTCCATCCAATTCTAGATCTATAATACATGATGTAAAGTAGCTAGGTGGCAAGGATGCCTGCCTCCCAGGATTGTTATAAACATCAAATGAGATATATAGAGAGTGCTCAATATTAGATAGGCAAAAACAACAGCTAATATTTATATAGGGCTTCAAAGTTTGCAGATAATAATGATGATCATAATGATAATAGTTTTTATGTAGTGCTTTAAGGTTTGCAAATCATTTTTCTCACTACTGTGAGGTAATGTGGAATGTATTGTTTCATTTCACAAATGAAGTGAGACCTGGAGTGGTGAGGCAACTAGTTGTAGATTACAAAGTTCAATATGAATTGACAGTGTAGCATCATGAAAAAAGAATGAATGTGATCTTAGAATGCATACTGAGGAGTAGTGATCAATGTTTGTGGTATTAGTTTCAGTTCCAGGCACAACATTTTAAGGACATAGATGGAACTACATCCAGAGAAAGTTGATGAAGATGGTCAAGTGCCTTAAGACCATGTGATGCAAGGATAACTTGAAAAAAACGCGGGTGTTTAGCTTGGAAAGAACAATTATGCAGATACATGGTAGTTTTCTTCAAATATTTGAAGGGCTGTTAGGAAGAAAAGGGATTAGAATTTTTCTGCCATGACCTGAGTAAAGCTTGCAAGGATTCATATTTAGACTTATGGTAAGGAAAAGCTTTCTAATCACTTGAGATATAGAACAATGCTTTGGGAGGTAATGAACTTCTCCTTCACTGGGGGTCTTTCAGCAGAGGTGTCATGACCATTTGTCAAGGATACTGAAGAGAGTATTCCCCTGTGCGTCCTAACTAGATTAAGTGATCTCTTAGGTTCTTCACAATTCTAAAATTCTGTGATTCTGTGACTTGTTCTAGGCCATGTGGCTAAATAGTGATAGAACTGAGGCTAGAACCCAGACAGCCTGACTTTTGATTGTTCTTTCCCTTTTCAACCCTTCTTGAATATGCAGATGCCCAACGTTCTTGAGTCAGTCTCCTCCCCACCCCCCCATACAGATGACACAGTAGTAACTCAGAATGAGGATTTGGTAGCCAGACAGTGTAACTGCCAACTGACTAATACAGATGTTGGACTCGTAACTCTTAATCTGTCTGCCTTTTATTTTATAGACATGCCTCAGCAGTCTCAGACCTGAGTAAAGGGGACATACCTGGGCAGGATGAGTCAGGGCTTAGGATAAGGTTTGCAAAAACATAGCAAGATTCACTTTTAAAACTCTTGGTCACTTCACTCCTGCCCAACATGGTAGAAGGTTTGCCCCCATCCCAAACAATGACATTTATGAGGATACTTTCTATCCTGGAATACCAAAACTGAAAGCGTGTCTTTCCCAGGAAATTGAAATAACTGTGGGGTAGTGAAAAGAATGGTTTTTTTTTTGTAATCAAATTACTTATGTTTAAATCATTATTTTGCTACTTACCAGCTTTTGACTTTGGTAATTCAGCATCTTTATTGGAAGATGAGAAGAAAGAATAGATGACATTCCAGGATTAGTATTTCGTGGTGTTATTCAATCTCTCTCAGCATCTATTTTCACCATTCATTAATTTACTTAACTAACATTTGTAGGTACCTATCACAAGCAGAACCCTAGGGAAGGAGTAAAAGAGGGAGGGATGCAAAATTTATATAAGGCATAAACCCATCTTCATTACATTTACAGTCTAATAGGGAAGTTAAAATAACTGGAGAACACTGTGAAAAGAATACTGAGCCAATAGGCATCTCTCAAACAGTATGGAGTGTTTATTAGACCCAAATGGTGTTAATCTCTCCTGCCCCCTCAAATAAGCCAGAGCTAAATATCTTCACCTGTAGAATGGGGATGATGATACTTGACCTGCCTGCCTCATAGAGTTGTGGTGACGATAAAGTAGGACAATAGTAATGAAAATGCTTTGTAACCACATAGCCCTAAGCGAATGTCATCTTTTAATATTATCATAATAATTATTATCTCCCTTTCTAGCTGATTGGGGCTAACTCATTTCAAAATGTAGCCTTTATATTAGCAGATATTTCACTGTAAGAATTAATTCTCAGATACCCACATCTTGAGGAGAGAGCTCTGATGAAGAGCATGGCAGGGCAACAATTTCAGACTGAATTGACTACATTGCTCCCCTCGGTCCCCAAACAAACAACATGAGGTTGGATTTGTTTGGAGTGTAGATTTCCCTGTTTAGATGATATTTTGTGAAAGTACTTTATAAGCCACAAAATACATAGCAATATAATTAATTTATCTCTGAATCTTTATAAGAGGTGGAAAGATTGGCTCTGTCTTTGGACACTGATGCTACTTGTGCTATTATCTACCCTTGTAATACTCTTTCCCCTGCCCTGGTGGGCATCCTGCAAATTCTTCAAGACTCGTCTCAAATGCCATCATTTTCCTTAAGTTGTCCATCATTACTAAGTTGGAAGTATCCTCTTTGAACCTCCACAGTTCTGGGGGGGGTTTTAATCTCACTTTTCACATGGATAACATTTTTATTGTTACACGTGTGTGTATAAATATATATATATACATACACATGATAGATTGATATATTTATATATAGTACGTATATATTCCATGCGTGTATTCCATACATAGGCACATATACATATACACATACTACCTCTCTTGTTTGACTCTCAGACCATTAAGGGCAAAGACTGTAGCTGATTCTTCTTTTTATTTCCCACAATGCTTAGCACGGGGGCTTGTATATGGTAGGTGCTCCATATATGAAGAGAAGAGGAAGGGGAGAGGAGAGGAGAGGAAATTTATGGGCTACTAGAAAGAATTCCTCCCTCAATAAGGGAAGAGATAGCATAAAATGATAAGGAATCTCTTTTCAACTCTGACTTTCTGAATTTAGGCAAGAGTAGTGGTGGAGTGAGTAGAGCTAACCAGATAGTCTTGAATCATATTGGTTGGAAGAACGTTAGATTTGTTTATCAGGAGACATAGATTTGAATCCTTTTTCTGACACTTAGTAGCTAAGTTATGATGGATAAAGCAATTTACCTCTGTAAGCCTCAGCTTTCTCATCTAGATAGTGGGATGATAATATTTCACACTACCTAACTGAAGGGGTTGTTATGAAGAAACTACTTTGTAAGCTTTAAAATGCTACATAAATGCAAGGTATTATTATTAAGCTATAATGCACTATATAAACAAAAGTTATTGTTACTTACAAGAGACCTCAGAAAGCTGGAGACCTTCATTGAAGGGAAAGAGCCTATGGCGCTCTCCTTGGTCCTGCAGCTGTCTCTGGCATCTTCTTGACAATTTGCTAATGTTGAGCTCAAGCTGACAAACTCTGACTCTTATTTTCTAATAGTTTTGTGAAGCCCTTCTGACTATGGTCTGTTTGGCTTTGCTATGGTCTGGTTTTTTATGTCTACCCCACCCCAGCTATTGGGATCCTCTGTTTCCCACTCCAGCTGCCCTGAGCACTTATACATTAGCTTTTCACTTAGATAATTGACACCCCTTTCTGCTCCCCAGATAGCAACCATTCAAAATGATGGTCCAGTCTAACTACACAATATGTTAATTATTTGTGAAGAGGAGAGTTGGAATTGTTAATGAGTATGAATTAGCATTCATTCTAAGTTAAAAAAATCAGTGTTGTTACTTTCAAATTTTTGAGTACACACACACACACACACACACACACACACACACAATTTGAGACCATCCCCCCCCCCAAAAGCTTCCTAGTAGAGATCTTTAGGGAAATTGCTTAATGGGTAAATAAAATTTGTAAATAACACATGAATTTCATGTAATCGCAGCTTCCAAAGTGCTCAAACATATTATCTTAAATAATATTGGTAAAATTACTTAACCTCTTTGGACCTTGGTTTCTTCATCTAGGTTATCTTTAAGGTCCCATGCCATTATAAAGACTACATTTATTATGCAGTTTCCAATGTTATAGTTCTAGTTGGCTTGGCAAATTCTTTCTTCATTGATAATATTGGTTTGCCACGTGATATACTAGAAACAACAGCGTTCAAAATATAAGAGGTCTGAGTTCTGATACCAACTCTGCCCCTAATTCTTTGTGTGATCTTGGCCTAGTCACTTCTTTTCTCTCACCCTAAGTTTCCTCATCTGACAAATGCAAGATGGCTTTTTAAATCTCGTTCAGCACCAATATTATAAGATTTTAAACCACCTCAGTCCTTGACCTACAATAGTTACAAAATATAAATTATCAGGATACAAAGTACTGAGTTTTGCCCATATTTCTGAAGAAGTAACCTTAGATTATGAGCCCAACTGAAAATCAAACGTGAAATATGAACCATTCATATTCTGTCTGGGTTCTCTTAAGTTAGAAGAGAACTACAGATGTTTTGAGATGAGAACAGCTGGCAGAGTACTTCATGGAAAATGCCTTAAAACATCAATGTAGATTATATTTCTTACCAACTCAAAAGGAAAGAGGATACATAGCAAGTCTTCAGATTGGGTCTTCTATGTTGCAGAAAACCAAGAAGTTCACTGTATTGTACTTTGGAAACATTTTCATATTTGTATTTGAGAAATGACTACAGTGCTATCTGAAATATACTGTCCAGTCATGTGTTTGTGTGTGTGTGTGTGTGTGTGTGTGTGTGTGTGTGCACATTGCATATACATTTGGGTGGATTGGAAAGTGTCTGGTCATACTGTTTCCCACATATGGTCTGTGTTACCTTGACATATATTTCTCAGAATTTTAATACTTTGAAATGATACATCCCCTATGGTAAGAAGGCTTAGTTGGATTAACTGCTCAGTTTCCATGCAAATTCCAGCTACACTGGTGTTAATTATTTGAAGGAAATAACTCCACCCCTTGTGTTCCACTTCTGCTAAGAAACACCATCTTTCTAATCTCTTTCTCTTTTGGGTACATATAGGAAAGAACACATTAAGAAAGTCAATTTTAGAGCTATAGTCTTTTTGCCTGCCCAGGACAGTGTCTCTATCCTCTTGTGGCACTATACTTATCCATTGGATCTCATCATGGGGTCAAGGTTCAAAATGCTTGGGGAGCATTGTTATATGAGGGATAAAGGGAGCCCTGGTAAGTTGTCAGTCCAGTGTATCCCTTTTGGATGCCTTTTGCCCCTTCGGTCTTTATACCATGGTCTGTCATTATGCCTTGTGACTGCATGAAAGTTTGGAGAGGGTCACTTTTAAGTCTTGTATTTACTCATCTAATGACAGTCTTCTGATTGGGTTCTGAGCTAGAATAACTAAATAAACAGGGATGTTTAAAAAGAGAAAACCGTATGTGTGTGTGTGTGTGTGTGTGTGTGTCTGTCTGTCTGTCTCTTTGTCTTTCTGTCTATCTCTGTCTCCCTCCCTCTCTCTCTCTCTCTTTCTTTTTCTGTTGCAGCTTTCCAGGTGACAAGATGTGATTTCAATGATGGGCCATTCTCTACTAAAACATAATGGTAGCAGAAGCTCCAATTACCTTGTGGAATGATGACTAAACTATGTAGCCTCCTATAGGAAGACTCTGGTTTCTTCCCCTATGTCTTTCCTTTCTTTAGCACCAACCTTGTGAATAATAATAATAATACCCTACAGTCATTGCAACTGGCATCTTCCCCTTTCCTGGTACTCATGTAGCAGGGGGTAACAGAATGTATAATCAGTGGCAGGATAGCCCGATGTTAAGGAAAGAGCTAATACTAGTGAGAAAAAAGACAACTGGAGTAAAGATTGGAGCTGGCCTTTTGTTGGACTGTGATAAGTAAAGGTGAAATGTGAAAGGACTAATTATCAATCTTGTAAAAACTATTTCATAGGAAGCCCTAGAGTCAGAAGTATTCCCTTGAATATTGAGTGGGGAGGTAGAGTGCCAATGAGTGTATTCAAAACATTACTAAGTATTTCTATGTTCTAGGCATTGTTCAAGCTCTGAAGACAAGAACAAACAAATAAGTATAATATTCTCTGCCCTCAAGGAACTTATAGTCTAAGAGAAGGTGATAACTCTTAAAGGGGAATTAAAGTTAAAAAAAAAAAAACAAAGCAGAAGATAGGGTTGTACGTACTCCAGTGATGGGAAAAAAAAAAGAGAAGGGATACAGACAGCATTTTTTTTTTCAAAATGGCCAATAAGATTTCAGAAATCTACTCTCCCACTTGGGTAGTCAGGCTTTGCTGGACATGGTGGTATGTTCCTGTACTCCCAGCTACCAAGGTGGCTGAAGCTAACGGATCTCTGAAACTTAAGAGTTCTGAGCTGCAGTGAGTTATGCAGAACAGATGTCTGCACTAAGGTAGACATCGACATAGTGAGACTCTGGGAGAAAGGGAACCACCAAATTTCCTAAAAAAGGGAAGACCCAGATCAGAAGTGAAGTAAGTCAAAACTCCCATGCCGATCTATTGTAGGTTCAGGACCATGAGTAGCATCTGCGGTTCTTGCCTGAGCAAGATGGGAAGACCATGTCTTCTTTAAAAAATCAGCCTTTCCTGACAATGAAGTTGGTATATAACCATATATCTAGGTACAGAGTAGAAAGAGGTAAGTATTCTGTGGCCTAGCAAGTCCTAGCAGTGGTTGCTTCTGACCTATATGGGACATCAGCAACGTCTTTCATAGAGGAACCCGGAGAAAAATACTTTACTTGAGATACTTCTCAAAAGTAGCAAAGGAAAACCTGCAGAGGTTGAAGAAATACAATTTTCAAGCTGGAAAGGAATACATCTACATGTCCTAAACATGATGAAGAGAAATTACAGAATCTGAGAGTTGTATGGGACCTCAGTGACCATCTCATCCAACTGATACCTTAAAGGAATCCCTGCCATAACATACCTGAAAAGTGATTATTCAGTATTCCATCCTCTATCTACCTTCGAACTCTATAAAGTCTTATGTCTCCCATGCAAATAATCTAGGATTGTTATAACCTCGATTATTCTCTTTGCTTAACCTTGAAATATATCCCTGGATGTCACTCCGATCTTGCCAAATGAGTTAAGAAGTATTCCCTTTGGCAAATTCTCCCTCAGGAAGCTCGATTGCCCTAGCAGGTTCTACAAAGACCAACACTAGCAGAAGCCAAGGATTTATGGGCCATGAAACCTGAATGCCTTCTCCAAATAATCTTTGAATTGAATTGACTTGAAACCTTATTTCACTGAAAAGTCTGGACTGACCAAAAGTACATCTGAATAACTGTCAATGCTTTTCAGGGAGCTGACTACTCCAAGAATCTTCATTTTTGCTCCTTGTATTGCCATTGAATCCCCTAGCATCATGATAAATCAACAGGCTAAATCAACAGGCATTATTAAGCACCCACTATATATGTCAGGCGCTGTGCTAAGAGCCGAAGATACAAGGAAAGGAATTTTTTTTAGTTACTTAACTGAAGGACATCAAATATACCCTAACTTTTTAAGTCAACCAAAGTTGTCCAGTTTTCCTTATTGAGAATAAGAGATACAGTCATCTCATTCTTCCCTCTGGGGGGGAATTTCAACTAAACTGAGGTTCAGGGACTCCAGGCAGAGATTTCCATTTGGCTACCAGTGGGTTAAAGAAGGAAGCAAAGAGGACCCTGGCTAGCCCATAGCTGATACTGTGAAGTGCTTGGAGCCTTGGGGAAAGAGACGTGGGATCAGGACTTCGATGGGGGGCCAGGCAGAACCGGTGAGCAAACAGCCTGCAGCACTGCTGTGTGTCAAAGAGAGACAAAGCAGAACTCCTGGAAAATACATGATTCCTAAAGGAAAGGAAGACTACTGGATCCCATCAACTGGACAAGGGACAAGAGGCCCCTCGCAAGAGTCCGAGGAGCTGATAAGTGTTGAGGCTGGAGAAAGAAGAGGGGACACTTCTGCCTTCACTCAGGCACTATTTCTCTATGTCTCCTGGAGAACTCCAGGGCTACAGTGCTACAGTCAGACGTCCATCATAGAGGGAAACTCATTTGTAATGGTGGTGGTGGAAGGACAGGACTCACATGTATCTTCTAAGTTAACTATATTTATCAGTGCATGTGAGCTAGAACTGGAAAGGATCTTAGAGATTATTTACTCCAATCCCTTCATTTTACAGGAAACTCAGTGAAAGGAAGAGAAGTGCCCACTGTCATATGGTGTCTTATAGAGGCAAAACTGGTATTCAAGCCCAGTTTGATTGTCACTTAAAGCGAGAGGTAGAAAGGGCAAGTTAGGTGGCCATTTTGGGGGGACTCTATAGGACGAGTTCTCATTTATGTATTAGTTGGATTAGATTACCTCTGAACTCCCTTCCAACTCAAATTCTGATGCTACTGACAGGTATATATTGGGGAGGGTAGAGGAAATGGCCCGGCATGGGGGAAGGTGTGTATCTTGTCTGAATACATATAATAATGAACCAAATCATAGTGAAAATCTACCATATTTTAAAGAAGTAAGGCCAACTGGACCAGAATTAGGGTATCATTTATCCCAGATAAACTGAGATTTGTGTAGTAAGCTTTCTAGTTACTCAAGACCAAAGTCCCATAGAATATTTAACAAGTACCAGTTTCAAAAATCTACCATATAAGCAGAGCTCTGGGTTTGGAGTTAGAAGACCTGGGTTTGAATATTGACTTGGCTACTTACTACATGACCTTGGGTAAGTCACAACCCAATAGGGCCTCAGTTTCTTCAACTGTAAAATTAGGGATATGTGGCTTCAATGACCTAAAAGTTCCTATCTAGATCTAAATCCTGTGAAAAAATGGAACTTCCAGCTTAACCACTGAAGATTCTTAATTTTTACTACTCTTAGTTGGTTGTTGTCTGTGTTTTTTGGGGTTTTTTTGTTTTTGTTGTTTTGATTTATTGTTTTTTGTTTATTTTTGGCAAACAGCATTAACTGACTTGCCCAGGGTCACACAGCTAGTAAGTGTCTGAGGCCAAATTTGAACTCAAGTCATTCTGACTCCAGGGCCTCTATCTACTGCACCCCCTAGCTACTCCTGTCCTTTGTTCTTGAAGAGGACTAAAATGATATCACTATGTTGGAGTCACTCTACCTAAAGATAGATATACTACCTGTTTAGTAGATATAGAGGCACAAGGAGAGTTATGCAAATGAGTTTGTGATGAGAGTCAAGAATAAAACTGACAATTCTGCTTTCCCAGGTGCTTCAACAAATTCCCTGCCTTGTCCCTCAGAATAGCCAACTATGCTGTCCCATAATCCAAATGCCTCCTGCTCTCTGTCTAAGTGAGAACACTAACTCCCCACATTCCTCTTTAGGCTGGACTCTTGACTCTGCACAGACTTTCTCTACCATGCCATTAAAACTTATTCACCCTGGAAACTCCTGGACTACTCACCTTTGAAGTACGCTTCACCCCAATTGTGTCTCCTTGTGTTAGGCTGGTTCCTCCCAAACCTTTCATTTAAAGAAGCTATGTTCAGGCCAACCACATCCCCATTCCTGTCTAGGCTGCACTCCTGACTCTTCACAGGACTTTCTCTCCTATGCCCCATCCCTTTCCCGTGTTTTTTGGTTTCCATTTATGTGCTGTATTTATTCACCCACTAAAATGTAAGCTCTTTGAGGGCCCGATAAAATACCATATCCTCAACCTGGAATCAAGAGCCTCCATCTCCCACCTAATATTCTGGTTTTATTTTTCACTATTTCTCATCATATGCTCTCTATTTCAGTAAAAGTGGCCTGCCAGCTATTCCCTATAAGCTATATTCCATCCCCAATCTATAGGCCCTTGCATTGTTGCCCATGTCTGGAATACCCTTCTCTCCACCTCTACCTCTTGGAGTCCCTGGTCTTTTTTCAAGACACCATCTTCTATATGAGATCTTTCACGATTCCCTCAGTTGTTAACTCTTTGTATGTGTGTGTGTGTGTGTGTGTGTGCGTTCACACGTGTGTCTCTCCCCATTGTATTAATTGAACAAACATTCACCATATGCCTGATACTATCCTAGACACTGGGGAAGCAAATATACAAATGAAGTAGTCCCTGAACTCAAGGAACATTCTAACAGGGGAGAAACATACAAATATGTAGGTGTGTATAGAACACATATAAAGTAGATACAAAATCACCTGGGAAGAGGTGCTAGCACCTGGTGGGGGTGGAGGGAGGAGAGGTCATTATTATTATTTTATATATTTCTATGTTTACTTACCTGTATACATATTGAGTTCCCTAAATTCCCTGAGGGCAGGGGTTATTTCATTTTTCTTTTTAAATTTTCATCACCTAGCACACGCCTTGCTCATAATTGGTGCTTAATAAACATTTGTGGGATTGAATTGAACTTGGGATAAGTCAAGATCCTTCTAAAAGGACCACACTGAGGGTTGGAGACAGTGGCTGAGCTCTCCATAGCCTTGAATAATCTGGGAAGTCCAGTAAGTTACACATAGGTTGTGCTTCTCTCCTTAAGTTAGTCCAAAAGAAGTTGGAGAGAGCATAGAGATGATATCTTGAAACTCTTTAAGAAAACAAGCAGCATTGGCAGAGTTTCCTGTGCTGAAGCGCACACACACACACACACACACACACACACACACACACACACACACACACACATACACACACACCTTTTGTCTATTGTATCCTTGAGACTGTCTAAAGCTCAAGAGAGTGATCATTCATTCATTCATTCATTCAAACAGTATTTATCAAGTACTTACTATGGACCAGGCACTATGCATAGGACTAGGACACAAAGACAAAGCAAAACAAACCACCACCAACAAAAAAAAAATAATAGTTCCTGTCCTCAAGAAGTTTTACATAATATTGGGGAAGAAGATAGTGTCCAATAAAGATTATATTTCAATAAAAGTTAAATGGGACCATTGAAATTAGCTAATCCAGGTGCAGCTAGGTGGTGCAGTGAGTAGAGCACAGGCCCCGGACTCAGGAGCACCTGAGTTCAAATCCAGCCTCAGACACGTGACACACCAGCTGTGTGACCTTGGGCAAGTCACTTACCCACAATTGCCCTGCCTTCTCCCCTCCCCCCCCAAAAGAAAGAAATTATCTAATCCAAAGCCCTCATTTTACAGATGAGACAACTGAGAAGCAGACAAGGGACATGAGAAGCAGAGAAGGGAAATGACTTAGCCAAGATCACACAGGTAGTAAGTACACAGGGCTAGGAGTGAACCAAGTTCAGTGCTCTTCTGACTACTTTATACAACATGTATGTGTGTGTGTGTATGTATGTATATGCATAAGTAATATATACACACACATTTATAACTATGTGTAAATAACTATGTGTGCATGTGTATATATTTAATATATATGCATATATATATGTATTTAAAGAAATTCTTAGGGAACAGCTCTAAGAGCTAAATGCAGGGCTCTTAAAATTCAGATTCAACAGTGTATATGGCCAGCTGTAGATCCTTTTCTAAGCACAAACAATACCTGTGTACAGGCTTCATTTGTTTGGTCGAGAGCTTTTGAAGCCTCCCAGGCCAAATACCCCAGAAATAACAGACCAAGCTGTGCACAACCACTGTGGGGCTGGAGCTGGTGGGCATGGAGCCCTTCTGTCTTCATCTCCCTATTGTTTACATGGGGAAAACATGCATCTCTTTTACCTCACCAAGAAAGAAGCTCTGCAATCCATTAAACTTGTTTTCATCAAAACTGGACACATCTCAGTTACATGCCCAAGGGGATGTTCAGGTCCAGGAGAGAGACAAAATGCAACCATGAAACTTTACTTTCTTGTTAGTGCATGAAATACACAACTTGGGTAAGGGGAGGAAAAAACCAACAACAGTGATGACACACCCAACAAAGGTATGTTTTTACAGGTGAAGGTACATGAGTCCAAGTCAGTAATTAGCTCAAGGTATTGGCTCTTTATAGAATACCTTTTAGAGGAATCATAGGGTTTTAGAGCATAAGGGAACCTTAGAGATGATATAGTCTAGAGGTGTGAGACAAGCTGCTAAGGCCTACTCCCAAGTGCTGCCTGAACCAGATTAAAATGTAGTTGGGGAATCAATTACAAGATAGATAAAAATACAATAAAACCTAGATAACATTACATTTTAAGTCAATATACAGCCTGCATGGATCCTTATGTACAAATTGTTGCTGTTTAGTCCTGTCTGACTCTTTGTGACTCCATGGAACATAGTACATGTTATATTTTTAGCATTCTAAAACTGTCCATGGGGCTTTCTTGGTAAAGATAGTGGAGTAGTTTGCCATTTTCTAGTCTGGTGGATCAATCACCTTTTGTCAGAATTCCCCATTATGACCTGTCCATCTTGGGTAACCCTGAACGGCAGAGCTCCCAGTTTCATTGAACTATACAAGCCCCTCTACCAGTGATCCAGCAGGAGTATGTACAAATTAGTGGCCCTCATTTATATTTAAATTTGACCCTATTGTACCAGCTCAACCCTCTTATTTTACATATAAGGGAACTAAAACTTAGAGAGGGCAGGTTACTTACCTGATGTGGTCATGTGGCTAATTGTTGAAACAGCTAAGAATAAAATCCAGGTTTATGGATTTTCAGTCCAGTGATTGCTCTTTATCATGGAATCATAGGCTTTAAAAACACTGAGCAGGATCCTAGAGGTCATCAAATGCTGTGCCTTCATTTCAACAGCCATGGCCTCTTCTACACATCTTGCAAAGTTTGCAAAGCTCTTGCCTCACAATAACCCAGTGAAGTATGTAATCTAAGTAGTATTACATTTTATGTGGTGGAACAGAGGTTCTAGAGTTCAGAATACCTAAGTTCAAAGCTCTGGGTACTTGCTAGATAGATCTAGATATATAGATATTTACATGTGTGTGTATACACACATACATATATACATATGTGTGTATATATACATTTTATATATGTATATATTTTATATTTGTAAACTTTAAAATTATAAAGAATGACAAAGAAACTTAACTGCTTCAGGTAAGGCATAATTCTCCCCCTTCATAGATGGGACAACTGAGGCTTAGAGAGGTTAGGCAACTTACCAAAGAATAAATATAGTGTTGGGTAGGGTTAGAGATGGAAAATTACCATGCCTTCCCCCCCACCCCCGCCCGTGGCACCCAATTCTCCTTCTTAGACCAGTGTTCCATAACAATACGCCTTTGGCCCTTTTTCTCTTTGAGCGAATTCTTTTGAGCCAAGGGGAAAGAGCAGGTGGTAAGAGTTGCCTTGTTGCCTTGAACAATTCAATTCACCCAGGCTCAGATAGACTGTCCCACTGAAAGAATTTATGGATGTGTTTGCTGAGCTCCTGCCAGTGATTTTTTTTTAAAAGCATGGTGTGCAGCAGAGATGTCACAGTACTAGGGATGAACAGATGTGATTTTCCCCAAAGAGAAGAGGGTAGATTCTTCAAAATCCTGTATGTTTGTGGACTGTGCTTAAATTATTGGTAAATTTCTAGAATGTGCTGTTAACGGAATGGTTTGTGAGCATTTGAGAAGGGATACAAAAGTATGTAATGTTAGGATTAGTTGAAGGAACTAGGGATGTTTAGCCTAGAGGTGGGGAATGAGCTTGGAAAGAATATGATAGTTATCTTCAAAGTCCGAAGGCTTGTCACGAGGAAGGGAAATTAGACTTAACCTACTTGGTAACAGAGGGCAGATTTAGGAGCAATACCTAAAAGTTATCGAGTCATATTTCTGCTCAGTGTACGGAAAAATCTCCCTTGCAATCAGAGGACCAAAAGTGAAATGGGCTTCCTGGGAGGTAGTGAGCTCCTCAGCAATGGAATTCTTTAAGATGGTGATTGATGACCATTGGTTGGGATTTTGTAGTGGTAATAAATGACTTCTGTAGCTTCTTCCTAATCTGAGATTCTGTGATGTTCTTGTTTTAAAAATGGTCTACCACTAGATTATGCATCTATTTCCCCTTCCTTTCCCCACTAGCCACCACATGCTCTGCCTAGTTAACAACGCTATGGCTGTGTCTACAATAGTTGTTTTAGAAAATATGATTGTATGACTTCATTCAGTCATATCATCAGTTTCCTAAAATATTTGCCGATAGGGCCTCTAAATCCCAGGATGCTACTGCCTTGGTTTCTAAGTCTTCTAGTCCCTAAGGGGGACAATTACTCTCCCTACCCAGGTGTGTGTGTATTTGTGAGCCCATACCTATGAGATCATCACACTGCTGGGATATACAAAACCACACCAAGAAAGGTTTAAGCATACAAGTTATTATATATTTTTATAATATAGAATTTTAAGGTATAGGAATCAACAGTGGCAAAATATTTCTGTCTTTGACAATTTTAGTGAAATTCAACCTGTATTTGAGACCAGGGGGGAAAACAGTATGAAACAATGCCATGGATACAGAAGGTTAACAATCTCTCAAACAGCAAAACAGGACAGTGATGGTTAAAAACAGTATTGAAAAAAAATAAATTAGATGAACATTTGTGTAAATATAAATTAAAAAAAAGATGACAATCTTAATAAATAAGCTATACTATTTACATCTTTATATATGGCTTGGAGACTTAAATTAGATCCATAAAAACAGACAAACAAATAAACAAACCCCAAAACAGGAGCAGCAAATGTACGTGCGTGAGGTACAGAATAAAGATTGAATTGTGTTTTGCTTTGGGTGTTTACTTTTTTTCTCTTTTTTTCTTTTTTTTATTTTTTTAAATTTTACAGTAGAATGTTCATGAAAACAGATCTTCAGCACTTGGGATTATGAAGTGTAATTTGCCATAGTTTCCAGAAGGTGCCAAACAGATTCCAAAATAATAATAATTATAATAATCATAATAATTATAACAATAATAAAAAGGTACAGTATGATACATGAAGATGGAAGAGCCATTTGTAATATGAATACATTTTCTCTAGACGAGATCACAGTTTTATTTGTAAATATTACATTTAAATATATATACACACATATATGTACAGATATGTTTATATACATGTGCATATATATATATTAATATAGAGATAGATATCTGCAGACAGGTAACTGATTACAGAGGCCCACCAATGTAATTCCTAATTATTCCAATTTCCCTTTGTTGACTGCTGGTGTGTAGTTCAATTAAGCTCCTTTTTTCGCACTCAGAAGGTAGGTTGTTGTTTGTAAGGAGCATGACCTCTCACTTTTTAGAGAAAACAGTTTAAATGACACCACCCGCCAAAAAACAAAACGAAACAAAACAAAACTTAAACTCAAACAACTCAGTCTGTAGAACTGAGGTGTTGCCTGAAATTGTCTTTTGCTTCCTTCCCCAATGGGCTAGAAGCAACTTTACTATTTCTCAGAATATGACAAGCTGACTTCTGCCAGCTTTTATTCTTTCTATGGGGAGGAAGTAATTGGATTTTAATTGGACCTCAGAGCTGGAGAACAAGCCAAAAATCAGAAGGAGAAAAAGCTATAATAATAATTAATAATAACAATAATGATAATAATAATAAACCCTAAATCTTCTAAAACAGAAGCCTCTTTTCCCAGGTGACTATAACTAGGAAGGTTTTTTTTTTTTAGTTTTTTTTTAACTTGGAAAGTAGCAAGAATTCACTCTTACTTATCATTGGTCTCGAAGAATAATACTTGGAATGTGTCATGCCTTTGTCCCTAAGCATCTCAAAATGCTTTTAAAACCTCAATCCAGAACGCCCCACAACCCCCCCCAATGAGGTAGGTAAGAATTAGTATCTCCATTTGACAGCTGGAGAAACTGAGGCATGGAGAGGCTTTAAGTGACTTGTTCATAGCAAAAACAAACAAACAAACAACTGGCCAGAACTGGTAACTTCTGTGCTCTCATTTCAGAGCCAGATTTCCATTTTTGGCTTCTCTCTTTTCTGTCTTCCAGCCCAAATGTTCAACTCAGAAATTAGGGAACATTTGAATAAAACACAAATAAAGGGTTTGGTTTGGTTTGATTATCCAAACCCAAACTTGTGGTATTACCTGTCTTGTTTAGCAGCATTTTGGGAAAACTAGACTGTGTACAGTCATTCTGAGTGTAGTGTTGAGAGCACAGTTAAATACTAGTGAAATACAGACTTTGTATAATGTAAATAGCACAAATACATTTTTTTCTCTTAAGACCTTGTAAAATTGAAATCAGCACCCCCTCAAAAACAAAATAAATAGCCATACTTCCAGAGAGATATTTTTGCCTTATTTCCTGGGCCTACCAGAATGAATGAGGAAAAATAGATAGTGTTATTAAAACTCCACTGTGTTTTCTCTTCTAGGGAAATCTATGAGATTGTGTCTAATTCACTACTCAGGTTGCAGAATACATCTTTTCCTTTATGACACATAAAAATATGTTTTGCTCTTCTTGGTTCTGGATCATGCAGTTTTTTTTCATTTTTTTTTCTTTTTTTCACTCCTCTTTTTTATTCCCTCTTCTATCCACCTCTCTATTTGTACACATTTCTTACTACATATATATTTTTATATTTTTGACTTGAATCAATTGCAGCAAGAAATTGGCTTACTTTATTATTATTATCATTATTATTATTATTCTTTTTTAAACACAGGTAAAACCTCTAACAAACCGACAGTTACAACCAAGTTTTTTTTTGTTAGTTTTTTGTTTTTTTGTTTTTTCCTGGAACTGGAAGGGAGGTAGCTGAAATCTGTCTCAAAGTATCATCTTCCACAGCCTTCTCAGCCTTGGATCAAGAGAATAAGGCTATCAAGATGGCAAGAATATTCAGACACCCCCTCAAAGCCCTAAGGATGAGAATTACAGACAGTAGGTGCACTTTACACCAAACCCTACCATCTAGGAATGTTGGTCTCTTCACCCTTCACCAAAATGAATTCTTCAAGTTAGAAGGGATTCTCTCCTTTCTCTCCCCCCCAAAAAAAGGCAGTTGGCACAAAAGGGGGGAGGCTTTGTATCAGAAAATTGTATTGGTGGCATTGGGTGTTTTTAATTCTTTACAGGGTAGAAAAAGTATAATTCATTAGAATGCCACTGTAACAAGAGAGCAAATACTTCATCAGACACTGAATCCAAAATTTTCAGGACCTCAGAGCTGTCTACAGCCAGCAAAGCTTCAGAGGTCTCTTCAGAGATCTTAGAATATATGTAGGAAATGACTTTAAGAATTGGGTCTGAGTCCCCAGAGAAGGCCGAGGGGCTTCTCAGCCACTTGAAATTAAGTGGAATACTCCCTTCTTACACATGGGGAACAATCTGCTTGATACTGCCTCTCTATCCCATCATCAGTGTGAAGATGTCCCCAACTCTACTGTGGAAAATGCCTTGGGGAGAAATTGAGAATGGGTAGGATGTACACCAACAAATCCTCCTCCTTTCCCTTCTTCATTTTTGGCAAAAAAAAAAATGTTCTTTCCTAGGCTAGTTTCCTAACAAAGTGACTTCTTCTTTGAAGGACGGTAGGGTAAGTGTGGGCAGGTGTTAAGCCATTTTGCTAATAAGTCCCCTGGCCTTTTGAAAGAATCACTCATCTAATGAAAAGAATGTGAAGAGAAAACTGACCTAATTGGCAGGGTCTCCTCCAAAATGCCTGCCTCATTCTCTTGCTCTCTGCCTGTCCCACTATCTTAAATATAACTAGAAAGTCACTCTTCTGGGTTTTCAAGGGTTGTGGCCTCCTGATAAGAGATATCACCTTCCGTAATAGCCAAACTCTATATAGGAACTGCTAGCTTCTTGAAACCAAGATGGAAGGGGACTCAGGCTGGAGAAGGATGCTGAAAGGGAAAAGGCCAGTATGTGGAATAAGCAGGGAGCACATGCATCCCACATCCCACTAACCCTGGCTCTCAGAGTGTGGATTCTAAAGGACTTGATGTGTCTGCTTTATTTTAATGCTTGAATATGCCTATAGCATAGACTATATTTAAAGATACCTGTCATTTTATTTGGGGCTGAGGGAAGTGACCAGGTCCTGAATCTCAGCCCTGACCTTTTTCAGTTAAGAAACCTTGGTGTAGTAGTTTAGACAAGAACTGGACCTCCTATATCTTCTCCTTTTTCTGAGCTCTAGGCTAAGACCTCGCTTGAGATTTGACTCAAACCTTTTGATATAAACTGGTCTCCAGCCACCTTAATCCCACAACACTAACCTACCTCATGTGAAAAGATATTTAGTGCTAGTTGCTGTGAACCATTCATACTCGAGGGCTGTGGGTAGGGAAACAAATGATGAAACATAGACTAAGTGCCTCTAATATACTTCTCCCAACTAACTGCACCCTCTAACCTATGGATTCAGCCTATAAAGAAGAGAGAACAAATGGTGCTCTCTACCCATTTCAGGGCAAGATACTATGGGATACACAGTGCTATGACTGGATTGCTGGAGGCTGGAACTGCACTCCTACTGATCCATCCTCTCTGAGTCTTACTGAGCCCTATTGAGGTGAGATTATTATGGAGTATAGAGGGGGTTGGCCACCTCTGGGACTGTGTTTGTTCCCTAGAAACTAGCCCACTAGCAAGTATTTATTCAGGGCAGAAATTAATCCTAGAGACCAATGTCCAGCCAGGAAAGGAATCTTTCTCGGGCTCCTGGAAATTTAACACTGATACACTCAGTTCCAAAATGCTAACACTGTCTTCAGCATTCTTTGCTCTGGTTTGGGGACCCTTAAAATAGTTTTTGGATTCTCTTTGCTTGACAAATCCCCTGCTCTCTCAGGCCCAAAGGTCTCTTCAGGAAGTGAAATGGGATGTGAACTCTCACCACACAAGCCAGTGAGTGTCCTTTCCTTTGCCACAGGGTTAAGGGGGTGGCAGTAGGGAGAAGTGGAAGGAAGGCAGGCTGTGGGTAAGCTTTAAGGCAGACCATTTGGTTGTTTGGGGGTTGTTGTAACCCTGTCCTGACACAGTAAAGAAATGAACCGGATGGGATGTAGCAGCAGGCATAGCAGCAAGATGTGCTTAAATGGCAAGATCTAGGGGTGGCCAGGAACCACTGGTTCTTCCTCTTTGTTTTCTTGGGGTATAAGCACCTCAAAGTCTCTGAGGAGCCAAGCCAGCTCAGTACTTCTGCCAGGCCAGGCTAAAGCTCTTACCGCCTCTCATCTGGAGCTTCATCCCAGGACTGCTCACTACTTTTTCTGAAGTGGAAGACCACTGCCCAGCAGTAGAAAGAGTGGGAAGTAACCCATTCCTCTTTTCTTGGACCCACTGCCCACTGAGACTAAAAAGCTCACTCCTTCACCTTCCAACTATTATGTGACTTTCAGAGGGCTACTGTCCTGGGATGAAACCCATGTCCCCCAACCCAATACTTGGAGCACAATATACCTTGGCACTCAGCATTGGTCTAATGTGGTCTCAACAACTCCAGGAGTTTCAAAGCTGCAAC
Source organism: Phalanger gymnotis (assembly GCA_028646595.1). Lineage (NCBI taxonomy): Eukaryota > Metazoa > Chordata > Mammalia > Diprotodontia > Phalangeridae > Phalanger > Phalanger gymnotis. The sequence continues at coordinate 84,932,569 of CM053625.1, read as the reverse complement.
TCTCCCATGGAGAATCAGCCGTGAGCACCAGAAAAGAATGTGTCTTGTCTTTTCGTCTCTCCCTCCTTAATCTCTAAAGAGACAGACACATGCATATACATATACATACATAAATATATAAATATATATATACACACATGTACGTATATATTTGTATGTGTGTATATGCATGTGCATAGACCACATATACCCATCATAGATAAAGAGCTCACTTGTAACCTCCATCTCAAGACATGCTGTTCCAATCATGTGGGCCCATCACTGCACACCACACACCATTGCAATACTTCCAAGTCTTCTGGACTTAACTCTGTTCTGTTTGGTCATTATGATGCGATTTGGTACATAACCCCAGCTTTGAGTCCTTCTTGGGCAAAATTAAAGGCAGACCGGTTGAATTCTAAGGGTCCCTGGGTGCTGAGAGGCCATTCAGTTGAGCAGCTAACAATAAAAACAATACCAAAAGGGATGTGGTGTCTTGCGTAGCCTGCCTTCGGGCTGGGTGGTCTTTGGCTCCTCTTTGCCCATTGTTAGCCGTGACTATAGGCCCGGAGGTCCTTCCGACTATGCTCTTGGGCCTTTGGGTCTCGGCAAGCGCAGTCTCCTTGTAGGTCACAGGACATAGGAAAGGGAGTGACCTGTAGGAGAGAGAGGGAATAAGGAAAGTGAGCAGTGGAGGTCCTCATCACGTGAAAGTGTTCTTTGTAATGCCTTATGAGGCTCTGGGCAGTGCCAGGACTGCTGGCAGCATCTCTGGGTCAGCAAGGCTTTTGCTCTATGGGTGGCATGAGACCCTGAGTCAGGGATATGTTTTATGCTTTAGTGCCTCATTCAAGACTCAGATGAAAAGGACTTGGAAAAATTTTACATGCTATAGTGATTTTGGAGTAGAGATAGATAGGCATACAGACTTGGCTTCTAGTCTGAGTTAATGCCTAGAAAAAGGAAAAGGAAAGGTAAAGGAAGAAGTATTTATACAGCGTGTCCAGGGCTGTGCTCAGCGCTTTACAAATATTATCTCATTTGGTCCTCAAAATAACCCTGAGAGGTAGGTGCCATTACGATCCTTATTTTACATTAAGGAAACTGAGGCAGAAAGAGGTTAAATGACTGGCCCAGGGTCACACAGCTAGTACCTGGGGGCACATTTGAACTCAAGTCTTCCTGACTCCAGGTCCATCTCTCCGTATGCTGTACAACCTAGCTCCCTCTGACTACTCTTAGTACTCACATTTGTACAATGCTTTCAGGTTTGTAAAGTGACAAGTGGTTAGGTTCAAGTTTTGCCATCTTAAATCTAGTAGGGATGAGGAGGGTGTTGCCCAAGAGGAGAAATCTCCTTCCAAATCTAGTATAGTCTAAAAAGAAAACAGTGCATTGTGTAAAAAAAAAAAAAAACACCAACCCAGCACTGAACTTAAGTCAGAGGATCTGCCTTTGAATGCTGGCTTTGCTACTCATTGTGTGACACTTCCCTTCTCTGGGCTTCTGTTTGCCAACTATAAAATACAGGAGTTGGACTAAATAATCTTTAAGGTCCTTTCAGTCCATTTGAAATCCCCATGTCTCAGTTTTTGCCATCCAAAAAGCAGTGAAGAGACAGGTCACATGGGAGGGTCTATGTCTATCTGAATGCAATGCCAGACTCGACTTTTCAACGGCCTAAGTGCGATTCCGGTGCCTGGCTGCTGAAGGAAGGTGCTTTCACCTTATTGCATCATAACATTTGCAAAGTGCATTCTCAAGAGTGTCTCCCATCTGTGCACACGGAGTTAATGACCTCACCCTTCCCCTTCCTTCTAGGGCAGTGCTGCAACCTGCTCAGATGTTCTCAGGGAACAATCTGCATCTTTCTTGATCTTTCTCTGCTTATTTTCCATGTCTAACCCCTTTCCTTTCTCCTCCCTTACGTTGTTAACACATGCCCCTCGAGTCAGTTTCTGGGCAGTGTATGCATCACCTCAATGGATTTCCTGTTCAATAACGATGTATCCCCTTCATCACTAACACACCAGGAATGTACTCTGCTTGGAATCATCACAGTTCCTTGCTCCTCTCCTTCCCTACATGCATCAGCCTGTCTGCCTAGGGAGACTGAGTCTTCACATCCATGTGGTGGTCAGGGCTGGGGAATGTTTGGATAGACAAATGGAGTACTTTATTACCTAACTCAGAAAAAAAGAGTGTGGCAGAAGAGAATGAATAAGTCCAATCTTTTCAAGTTCCCCAGAATTCAGAACTAAATTGCTACCCCATGGCAAAAAAAACCAAACAAACCAAAAAAAAAAAAAAAAAACCAGTCCCTTTGGCCAAACCATTTGACTAGAGTCTAGTCACTAGACTTTTGTCCCAAAAGAAAATTTAAGTAAATGAAGACCTTCTTCCTTGACTAGCAAGGTCCACACTGCCTCTGATGTTCCCGTTAACCCCACCCCCAACTCCTCCCAGAAACATTGTATAGAGAAAGGGAAGGGGAACTAGATTTGGAGTCAGCTAACCTGAGTTTGAATCCCTAGCTAAAATCAAAAGATATGTATATATTTTTAATGACTTGGGATTTTAAGAAACTGAGAGATAACAATGGTCAAGAAAATCATTATGTAAGAAGAGCACACTTCTAAAGTTCAAAAAGGGCCAGAGAAATAATTCATGGGTGTTCTCTCTCTACTGATATTCTTTCTGATTGCCACTAATTGTTTATGTGACCTAAACAAATCTTTTTGGTTCTTTGAATCTCAGTTTTCTCGTTTCTGTCATGGGGGACAGGATACACAAGGTGGCACAATGGTTGGAGCGCTGGTCCTGAAGTCAGGAAGACTTCTTCCTGAGCTCAAATCCAGCCTTAGACACTTCCTAGTTTTGTGACCCTGGCCAGGTCACTTAACCCTGTTTGCCTCAGTCGTCTCATCTGTAAAATGATCCAGAGAAGGAAACGTCAAACCATTCCGGTATCTTTGTCAAGAAAATCCCAAATAGGGTCATGAAGAGTCAGACACAAATGAAAAATGACTGAACAAGAAGAAAAGTTTGAGCCACCCCAACTCTCAAGGAATTTATCTTCTAATGGAAAAGATAGTACACATATAGGAGTAGTCCCCGAGGAAATATGTTTTGGTCTGAGGAGTCTGAATAATATGCCTGAGCATATTAGCAACTGAATAATATGCCTGAACAACAACAAAGGGTAAGAATTAGATAACTTCTACAATCCCTTCCAAGTTAAGGCATTTCATTCAACTCTATAAAAGAGTATGAGAAGATGCTTACAAATTTGGGGGTGGAGTGGAAGAACTACCAAAGTGTATTCACTTAAAAAGCATGGTACCCTAGAAAGATCAATGCATTTGGAGTCAGGAATCCTCAGACAGTATCCCAGTTTAATTATCTGTGTGACCCTGAGAAAGTCATTATAACTCCATGGGTCTGTTTCCTCACCTGTTAAATGAAGGGATTAGACTAGATGATTTCTGAATTTTCATCTAGCTCGAAGTCCTATAAATAAATGTAATTGAACAACCACTATGGTTATGCACAAGGCACCATGCTAGCCTGAAAAGGATGTCAGGAGAATACAATGCAAGGCATAGCTCCTGCCCTCCAGGAGCTTACAGTCTAATTAGAGGGCTGGGAAAACAAAGCTTACATGAAAGGCTTAATAAAAATGCAATACATTGTGTGGTCAAATAAATGCTAGAGCAAGCAGCAAGTGGTACAGCAAAGGGCGAAGGTGTTTGGAGGTGGAGAGAGCTGCCATCCCCTAGGGTAACTACGGGAGAAGTGTGGCGAACTGGACAGTGACTTGAGAGGAAGGTGACTTGAAGAGAAGGTGAAGAGAATTTCCAAGACAAAGTAGGAAGAGGAGAGGAATTAGCCAGGGGTGGGTATAGGAAACCATGAGGAGAGCGGCTGACTTCAATGGAGGTTCGTAGGATTTAGAACTGGAAGGGGTCTGGCGACCATCTAGTCCAACCCTTCACTTGACATATGAGGAAGATGAGGCTCAGAAGTGAATCGACTTGCCCAAGTAACACAAGTAACTTTTAAAGTGCTATTCGCATAGACCATTGGAGCCTTGGAGAAACCACAAGAGATACGCAGGGTGGGTATCATTATTTTGGTGTTGTTGATGAAGACACTGAGGCTCAGAAAGGTAAAGACACATGATGTGACTGACACGTAAGCCATGATTTCTTTTTTCAAATACACTTTGCTTCCTCTTCAGCAAACATATTCAACCTTCTCCCTCAATGCACATGGAAGTGAGGCAGGCTTTAAATTTTGAGGTTCTTGCCAAACTTTATAAAAACTATTCCTGAATAGGCATCTGGAGGTAATAGAGGCTGGAGAGGGTGCACTTCCTGAAAGGCTTTCACCCTTTTTGGGTGAAAGCTAAGCATTAGTTATTATTATTATTATTATTAAGAAAAGCTTTCTTCTTCCCCCTTTGTGGCTAAGTCTGAGTTCAGGAGCCGCTGTTTCTCCCACTGGAACACATGTAAGGGCTGCCTCCTCAACCTGTGCAATCACTTCAGGAATGCAGCCTGTTCAGGAGAAACAAAGAATTCTGAACTCAGAAGGTCTTGGCTGCTATTGTGAAACAGGTAAGGGCAGGATCCTGATACAGACTCCAGCATGCAGATAACAACCTCGGGAGTGGAGGAGTAGAGAGAGAAGATAGGCATGAGAACACTGAGTCACAGAGCCACAGAGCTAGAAGCAAGCTCAATCCAAACCATTAAGAATTTATTAAGTGCCTAATATGTGCGAGACACCTTGCTTGGTAGGCACTGGAGATTCAAAGTCAAAACAAAACACAGTGCCTTCCCTGAAGGAGCTTATGTTTCACCTCAAGAGATGCAGAATTATATTCTGAAATGGCCACAGGACTTGCAACCATTTTAAAGACCTGGATGTTGGTAGGCAACACCTAACTTTGAGTCAACACTAAACTACCAATGTTCCCATTCAACCCTAAATGAAATACTGCCGACACCTGGCAGTTCTTCTAATTTGACTGGAAGTTTTCCAGGATTTCTTCTGCAGCAGGGATTCTTAACCTCTTTTTGTATCATGGAACCACCTGGCATTCTAGTGAAGACTATATACTCCTCCTCAAAAAGATGTTTTTCAATGTGTAGTGAAATACATAAAACCACAAAGGAAAACATAAGCTAGTAACAACAAAGATGTATTTTCTTTCTCCATATAAGTTTGCAGACTCCTTACAATATACCTATGAACACTTTGGGGAGGAGGGAAGTAAGGTCTGTGGGCCTCAGATTAAGAATCTCAGTTCTACAGACGTTTTAGGAATTTCTAGCATTGGAACTACCATGTGGAGAAACATATAAAGACTTCAAGGAACAATGAAATGAGAGTCAGAAGACTTGAGTTTTAACCTTATCTTTATCCCTAAGGCAATCAAGGAAGGCTTCATGGAAGAAGTGGGATTTGAGCTAGATGGTGACTTGAGAGTAGGACAACTTGAAAAGAAGGGAAGGGCATTCTGAGTCTTATGAGCAATTGCGAGCAGAGAAGGGCTTGGGGAAATGTGAGGAAAATGAGCTAACTTCTGACTGTAATGCTACTTGAGGGGTAATATGACTTAGGAGAAAGAGCACTGGATTCAGAGTCATAAAGAGCTGAGTTCAAATCTTATCCTTAGACATTTGCTAGCTGTGTAACCATTTTGTGCCTCAGTTTCCACTTTAGTGAAATGAGGGTCTAAGCTTCCTTCTGGCTCTAAATCTATGAACTTATAATCCTCTGACTGGAATAGAAGATGTATGTGAATTCAGACAAGTCAGTTCCCCCTTGTTAGACCACTTCTTCATCACTAAAATAAGGTTGAACTAGATCACAAGTTTAGAACCAGTCTTTTCTAGCACTCACAGTCTATGAACTCTAAAGAACTGTCTCGCAACAGCTCTGTGGAATATTCTTTCACAGCTGGAGAATACGAAAAAAAGAAAGGGCTGCTTTTCTTTGCCAAGAATTAAGGGAGGGGTGGAAGGGGTTGGGTTGTCAAATCCTGATTAGGATGCCAACACTATATTCAAATGTCTGTAATATCATGGCAACAAGTTTTAGTGGAAACAACATCCAAATGTAAGTCAGGAGACCTCAGTGTCAGTCAGGCTGCTGCTATTTCCTAGCTAAGTTTTCCTGAAAAAGTCCCTTAACCCTTCTCCTCTTCATTTTCCAAATCTGTAGATTGAGTGATAGATGACCTTTAAGCAGAGTAATAGAAAAAAAAATACTGTATTTTGAATCAGAGGACCTGAGTTTGAATCTTAGCTTTGCCAATTATTACATGTACAACTTTGGACAAGACACTTAATCTCTCTGGGGCTCAGTTGCCTTATCTGTAAAGTGAAAAGACTGAACTAGACAGCAGCTTAACTTTATGTAGGATTTTATGTGTCAATGATTTGTGATCTCATTTCCTCCAATGGCACAGAAAAAGAACAAACCATGTTTTCTCACCCTGTGTGATTCTTGACCAGATACCCACAAAAGTCCTCCATTGAGGATCTACCCAATATGCTAGAGACTTTCCCCTAAGTCTTTTTAACATTCCAAAGATACCAGGGTCCCATAGACATCATTGTTCACCTTCTATCCTTTGCTTTGGCTTCAGGAAAGGCCCACCTCTTTTTTCCCAGTCATAAGCATGTGTGGTTCATTTCATTAGCAGATACACCCAGGGAATTATATGTGTGTATAGTGTATAAGTTGAAAGTCTTAAAGAATATTAGTTTTATTCAATAAATTAAACAAACTAAAACTTAATGGATGTTTAAAAATTCACAACTAAACTTTATTTTAAATATATAACCTTTGCAAAGGGCTCCTTTTGGTCAAACTATTCCCCTTATTGAAAAATGCAGAAAGATTTTTCAGCCTTAATTTTGGCTAATAAAAACTGGGCCCTACTCCCCAGCTCCTTATTTTGCCATGATGGGAGGGATGGTGGTGGAGTTTAAGAACTGAGAAAGGCAAAAGTGACTTGCTCATAGCCACGAGTTCAGCCTCAATTTCCTGACCTGAAAAATGGGCATATCAATAGTACAACCTCGCTCTGAGGGTAGTTGCTGGGGAGACACTTTGTAAATGTGTAAGAGCTATGTAAATAAGTCACTATTACTCTAGGATCCCAGTGAAGAAAGAGCTTCATTCTGAGACAAGAAGAACAAAAAATATAGCAGAAGCCAATGATATTCAAAGAAGATAGGCAAGAGTCTGCTTAGACATCAGCTTAAGCTCACCCTCCACATTTGAGAGTGCTGAGGAAATGCCATAGGGTTTCAAAAATGCCATGATCCCTCTCCGTAAGGAGAAGCAAGTTGCAAACGCTGACAGTAGTAAACAGCTCTGGACTCTCTCCTCTGTAGCCCACTGACTCCTGGCTGGAATTATTGTGGAACCCCTCTGGTACCATTCCAGAAGCACAGGGCAGTCTGCAGAATAAGTAACAGTGGAGGGGGAGGAAGGTGATGAGGGAAGAGGACCACATGCTGAGAAAGAGAATGTCTGGAGATTGCTGTCAAAGCATTTTCGAAACTTCCCTGATGTGAACTACTCTGAAAGTATGACTAACAATTCCCTCCCCCTCCACAGTCTGCGCCTGTCCTCCAGTGTGCATCACCTTCTGAATGCTAAGGCTGTATCAAGATAACCAAGGCAGGTCAGGGCAGGGAGTCTTCACTTAATTTCCCTTCATTTGACACTCTTCTCAGGTAAATGCTGATGGCTCACTTGAGGAGGGAAAAGGGGGCAGGAAAACAAGCAAGGATTTCTTTTTTCTTGGCAGCTTAGTCACAAGAATGGTTCCCACGTATCCCCCCCCAAAAAAAGACTCCTATGGGCCAATAGGTCATACAGGGTCAAACTCAGGACTTCAAAGGTCCTGGAAAAAAAATCTTGAAAGCTGATGGAAAAGAGAAAGAAAGGACTCGGGGAATATAGTATTACCACATCTCTCTGGTTGGAGCACCATGTTTGAGGAAGTGGCAGAATTAACTCAGCTGTGGGTTCAGCAGCTGACCCAAGGATTAGGAGAAATCTCATGAACAACATCCATAGAGTGGAAACCTAAAGACACCAAATCCAGGAAGGAGTTCAGGCATCATTTTATGGGGAACTCTCTAAGGCTGGAAGGAGCCCATTGGACTGGGACTACTTCTGTGTTTTAGAGCATCCAGGCCTCATTTCATTTTATTTTTTCCCAGGGAATAGAAGCTGAGAGATGGCTTCCCTATAGTGTCTGGTTTAAGACGCAAGCTTCCAATATATATAATGATGTCCAAGAAGGAGTAAGGAGGGTACTGAAGGATATGTGAAACCACTGGCAGGTGGTAGCATGACAATCTTTGGAGGGTTTCATCACCTTGACACCCCCCAGGTCTCTGCCAGCTTTCCTCCTGGAGCTTCAGAGGCTGAGAGCTCAGGGCCTGCAGTGAGCTAGAGATGGTTGCCAAACCGCACAGAGTACAAAAGCCACATTACTCTGCTGCTCAGCAATTAGTCGCACTTCCCATCTTCCTGCTACTGATTGTGAAAATATGAATGCAATTAGTCAAAACAATCACCCAAGATTTAATGGCATGATAGACCACCCCAGGGCTGCAGGGAGATACCCTGCTACTTGGCGGGGAGGAGGGGGGCGCATTGGTATCGTGGTCAGATCTCCCAGCTTGTAAGGACCTGGAGGTCACCGAGTCCTTGAGCAAATGCCATTGGGGAACCCTCTTCTTGGGAGAGCTGTGCTGTTGGGATAGCTAGGCTTTTTGGAAGCCAGGGATATCTCCCAAGCCAATGGAGTGGTGGCTGCTGCTGCTTTTAATTTACCCTTTGTCTGAGAAGAAATCCCTTGGCTGGGGGCCACAGGAGGCACCCTCTAGATTCCACCAAGACACTAAAGGCCCAATAGACCCTTGAAGTAAAGTCCAAACCTTGTTCAGATTGAAAGGTACCTTTACCATTGAGGAGGAATCTAATTTGTGGTCACCCCTACCCCACCAACCCCACCAAAACTCATTCTTGGAGTTCTTCAAGGGCAACATGATTGGAGTTGGAAGGAACCATAGAGATCGTTGTCACATGACCCTTTGGAAGTTGGATGGCCACATTTCCAGGATATTGGGGAAGAGATGCCTGTTCAGTTACAGGTTGGATGAGGTGACCTCTGAGATCCATCTATGAAACTCCATGATCACTCTTGTTCTTATGACATTTTATATGGACTTTTCATTTTCTCTTAATGAAGTCTACCTGGTAGTATAATTATTGATGTTATAACACTCCTTCCACCCCCACAACAAAAAAATATACGAGTTCCTTGAGGGCAAAAGTGATTTCCCACCCTAATCATTATATGTCTACCACAGAGCATGATACCTTACTTGTATTACATACTTAATAATTTTGAAAAAAATTCACAGAATCACAAAATGTTACAACTAGATGCGGGCTTAGAGATTATCTAGGTCAACTCTCTCATTTCGTGGGTGAGGAAACTGAACCCATATAAAGTTGTTCATCCAAGGTCAGATAACTATTAAGGGACAGAGATAAAACTTGAACTCAAGAGAAACATGACTTTATGGAATCATGTTCCAGCTTCTCGGGATTCCTGGAGATCAAAGAAAAGCCAATGTCAATGTTGGCCATGTTACACCCCAACCCCAACCCCAATGACCTGAGGAGAAACTTTCTAGTTATTATAGTGAAATATTTTCCTAAAAGCCTCTGAGTTGATTCTTCAGAGACCCATGGTCTCTCAGATCACTAGCTATTGGCTGGATCATCCTTGGGGACAGCCGAGGTCTTAGGAGAATGCCAGTGGTGAGAACTCTTTCCTTTCCAAGGGCATTTGAGAACACCAGCTCTGAACACCTGACTCAACATGCAAGGCCATAAGCACATTCAATCCAGGACCACCTTCCTACCATTGTTCAGTTCTACTCTTCAATCTAGTGATAATGATCACCTTACTGTTCTCTCACACAAGAGAATCTCCAGAATCCAGGCATTTTTATTGGCTGTCCCTGATCCTCGAAATCCTTTCTCTCCTCACCTCTGCCTCCTGGCTTCATTTAAGTCCCAGCTAAAATCCCAACTTATATAAGAAGCCTTTCCCAGTCCTCTTTAATAGTAATGCCTTCCTTATGTTAATTACTTCCAATTCGTCTTGTATATATCTTGTTTCTACATCATCATATTGTGAACTCCTTGAGGACACAATTCCCAACATACAGTAGGCACTTAATAAATGCTTGCTGAATGACTAAATGCAGATGCCCTTATACTAATGGGTTTTTTTAACCAATAGGTTACAAATAGGGTCTAGTATCTTGAAAGAATTTCAATAAGGGGAATAAGAAAAGGGCACCAAGTCCATTTTGACTCCTGAGAATAGCAATACTAGGTAGCATCTTTGGTCTCAAGGTTGAAATCCAGAATGTTACAATGATAACTATAATAGGATTGTTTTCCTTGCAAAGTCCTGTCACTCCTGTCAGCTCATTTTTCCACAAAATCTTTATTAGAATAAAAGAGAAATCAAGGCCCAAAGATGCAAAGAACCATTCCCAAGTATAGCCCCCTCATTTCACATATAAGAAAAATGAGGCCAAAAAGAAGTGACAAGAGACAGTGACAAAAGTGACAGAGTGACAAAAGAAGTCACAAAAAAGTAGTAAGTAACAGAACTAAGATTTGAACCCAGGTCTTCTTATTCCAGGAATCTAATATTTCTGCTACCGCTCCACAGTACCTCTCTCAGATCTCTTCTTTCTGACTCACCTCACCCTGAAAAGGCTAGTTACTTTTGGCATTTTGATGTTCGCTCTTCTTTATTGCTGCCTCTTACATACAGTAATTTCAGTTTTCTTTGACCTTTGTTTTTTCTTCAATCTATGAAACCTAGGTAATATAAAATGGTCTTAAACTAGAACTGAATATTAAAGGTTTGTTTGTTTGGTTGTTTTTTTTTGGGGGGGGGGACAGGTTTAAAAACTGAATAAAATCCCATTGATTTGAAATTCAGGTTTCTAACAACCTCGATTTTCCAGAACATGGCTGCAAAATCAAAAGAAAATGAAAAAAAATCTTCTCGGCAACCAAAAGAGACATCACAAAACCCCAGCAAACACATGTATTTTATTTCATAGGAAAAGCCCTTTGATCCTCACCTATAGCTTGTTAACTCTTATTTAGTACACAGTACTAACAAGTTTGCTTGCCCATCTTGCAACTGATTAGAAGCAGCAAATTAGAAAGCTTCCCCAGGCAGATTCATCCTTGAGCCCAAGGAATGAGGCACATGGGAGCACCTTGGGGTTATAAACTAGAGATTTGGGGATGGGTTCCTCCAAGAAGGAGAAATAGCCCTTACTTACTTTTTTTGTCTTAACTGTAGAGGCACAACAATCACCCCCATCATAGTTGCAGAAGGCTCGGTTGTTGATGGCATCACAGTAGTTATCTCCCATGAAAGGCTATTGAAAGGAAGACAAAAAATTGAAAAGGGTCCTCAAGGCAGTGCAGGCTGACTTGGGCAGCCATACTGGGGCATTGTCTTGTGGCAGGGCTATAGCCTTCTCTCCTGGGTACTGGAGCACCTGAGATTTCCCAAATAAAGGCAAACTCCTTAGGGCTCTGGGCCAAGGTTCCCACTCGGCTCAAGAAGAGCTGAAAGTAAATGGTTCCTTCTTTCCATGTGTGTATAATGTCCTTTCACAGGTCCTCCACTTCTACCACCAACTGGGAGCTGAGCCTCTCACTGGCTTACCCACAACCTATGGGGCAGGCAAGGCCCCAGCTCCAAGAGTGTTCCCTGAGAGGTCTTCAAGGTCTTTCTTACAAAGTGCACCAGACCCACCCAGACTCTCTGCTGAATCAGTCAATGCCTCTGGGTTCTGCACCAGCATGTGATGGAAAGAGGTCTCAGTTACACATGTGCATTGGATGTGAGTGGGTAGGGGAAGGCAAACCAAAGAAAAGAAAGAAGGAAGTGCACTGGCTCATTCATGGGGTCCAAGGTCAGCTGAACAGCGGGAGAAGGTAGTGGGAAGGCTTGCAGCCTCCTAAAAGGTCAGCATCCTGCCTTTGTTTCTTCTTCCTATTATCAGCCTTATTTCTAGAGGAGATGTTCCTGGAATCTTTACTCCAGATAGAAGGACTGCTATCAGGTTAGTAATGTCAAGACCAACTGGGAGAGTCAAAGACAGGGGACATTAGGGAGGCAGGCAATAGGAGCTGAGCAATTTGATAGCTCAACTATATCTGAAGACTATTAGCAAATCTGCCTTTGAGAAGTGTGGAAATGGGATCAGTTAGAAAGAGAGGCTAAATTGAATAGATAACTGTCCTTTTCTAGAGATACAGTGAGACATTTTGGACAGAGCCCAGGACTTGGGGTCAGGAAATCTGAGTCCAAATCCTAGTATCATATACCACCTAGCTGTGTGACCTTGGGCAAATCATTTAACTTCTCTCGGCCTCAGTCTCCTTATTTGGAAAACAGGGATGAGAATAATTGATTTCCTTATCTGACAGGATGGTTGTGAAGATTTTTCTTTTTTTAACTTAAAGCTCTGCAGAAATATGATTTGTCATTTTGCAGATTCCTCCTAGGTTGACTCAGATGTCAAGAGAGATGGAAGTATATTACATTGAATACTATGTGAAATACAGAGAAGCTGCATCTAGTTGAAAGAAGAGTCAAATAATACAACAGCTACCTGCTGTCTCCCTATAAGTGGGATAATGGATGGAGAAAGAAAGGGGAAGATGTTTAGAGCACTGACTTGGGAGGCAGAGGACCTGGGTTCAGATCCCACCTCTGTGATTTGCTACTTGTGAAAACTGAAACAAGTCAATTAACTTCCTTCAGTGCCTTCGGTGTCCTCAGCTATGAAATGAGGAGACAAGATGATACCTGAGGTCCCTTTCAGTGCTAGAGCTGTGATCCCATGATTCTTGCATATCTCTACTGGGGGGGTAGTCTATGGCTTCTTCTGTGCACAAGTCCTCAATAGAGGTCTAAGAAAGCCAAGGATTCTTCCAGAGAGCAGAAAGATTGGAATCTAGTCATAAATTACATGATTCCTAAAGCAAATAAATCCTTTCCCGCACCTATTCTCTAGCAAAGGACCAGGGGGAATCCAGAGGATAAAGTCAGATAACAGATCAGGTTAGTGTGGATGCTGATACCATCTCTGCACCTCTTCTTTGGGAAAATCCTAGCCTTGGCTGGAGGAATATCAAGGTATAATGGAAATAGCTCAAGCTCCTTGGGCTCTCACCCTAGCCCTAACCTAGAGACCTTGGTCAAGTCACTTCATTTCTTTGAGCCTCAGTTTTCTCACATACAAAACAAGAGGGCTGGGTTGGATGACCTCGAAGGTCCCTTAAACTCAACTGTGCTAAATTTCTACATTTTAGGCATCGATATATTCAGAACTTGAAGGGACCTCCAAGGTTTCCTAGTCCAATCCCCCTCATCTCATAGAAGATAAAACTGAGGGCAAGCATGCCTTAGTGACTTGACCAAAGTCACAAGTACTGTCACAGGCAGGATTTGTCTCCATAACCAACATTCTTTCCATTATCTAGGGGTCTTTAACCGTGTGCTCTGTGTGTGTGTGTTTATCCACTTCTGGTGTTTTTAAATACATAAAATATATAGGATTCTTTAGGGAATAATGAAATATAGTTATTAAAATGTTTTTAAAAAACAAATAAGTTTATGAATCCCAGGTTAAGGATCTTTACCATGTGCGATCCTATCTGTCCTACCCTTGGCATTGTAGGGAAGTATATGGTACCATGGAAAGAACATTGGCTGATACTTATTCACTCTCATATTTATTACCTATGTGACTTTGAGTAAATCATATAACCTCCATGGGCCTCAGTTTCCTCATCTGTAAGATGAGAGAATTGGACTAAATGATTTCTGAAGTTCCTTCCTACACTAGATCTCAAAGCTGCTAGGTGGCACAGGGAATAGAGAGCTAAGCCTGAAGCCAGAAAAAAAATCCAAGTTCAAATTTAACTTCTGACCTTAACTGGTTATGTGAACCTCAGTAAATTACTTAAATGCTTTCTGCCTCAGTTTCTTCAACTGTAAAATGAGAGTGATAATAATAGCACCTGCCTCCAAGGGTTATTGTGAGGATCAAATGAGACAATATTTGTAAGGTGCTCAGCACAGTAGCTGGCACAAAGATTTTGCCATGTAAATGCTTATTCCCTCCCCCCTTCCCCAGACCTCTGATCTTATACTTTAATAGTCAATGCTGTAAGATCCCTTTGACCTCTAACATTCCATGTACTTGAGTCCCTTCCAACTCTAACACTGTTTTATGTTCTGAGGTCTATTCTAGCTCTAACATTGTCTGTTTTCCGTTCTAATATTAGCTTTAATATTCTAGGTTCTGTGAGCTTCCTTCCCTCTCCTAATGTTTAGAGCAAGCTCATCTAAAGAGGCAGCCTTAGTTCCTATGGCTGTATTCGAAATCTCTCTGTGGGTTTTCATAAAGTGGCTAGGCTCTCATTAACCCTGCTGACCCCACTTTTTCCTCTCCCAAATCTCCCAGGGCCTAGGACTACCAGGTTTCTTTTCACCACCTCCCTCTTGGTGTCTAAAGGAAGAACAAGGATTGACCTTTCCCCTAGAAATCTCTCTAAGGAAGGATGAGCTGAGAAACTATGCAGAGCTTGGAGCTCATGTGAGTGTGTGTGTGGCTGAGTGATAGGAGAGCTACTCTATGATTGCATTATTAAGTTTATATTAAAGCAGAGGCACCAGTGCCAATCAATAAGAGCTTCAGTTCCCTTCTCCCCTAAGGAGGCCTGCTTATGACCTAACATATATTAAGGAACCAAAAGCACTGCATGCTGGGACCTATCCTGGGAAAGAAAGGAGCTGGTTTGGCAAAAGATCAGCCATTTTATAATAATAATAGCTATGCCAATTTTATAATACCTGACTGTTTACAAATCAACCTGCAGTGGACAGACTACTGGATTTAGAGTTAGAAGACCTGGATTTTTAATATATGTTTTGACACGTAGTACCAATGTGACTTTGGATAAATCGCTTAACCTCCATGTGTCTGTTCCCTTACCTATAAAATAAGGGTGAGGGAGATGACCTTTGATATCTTTTCCAGTACTAAATCTATGATCCACCTGTTTTCTGCACAATATCCTTCTGAGGCAGATACTGTATGGTTTACTGTTATTCTCATTTTACAGATGAGGAAATTGAGGCTCAGAAAAGTTGTGGCTTGCTTACAGTTGAAAGGTTAGCAAGTGGCAGAAGGACTCAGACTCAAAACCCAGTCATCTAAATTTTAGATATAATACTTTCTTCATAATACTACACATAATACTTTTGGGGTTTATATTCTGATACCAGTGAGGAATCAGCTAAAGAAATGACAATGAAGGCTAAACTTGGTGAGGAAAATGTTATGTTAATTCTTTGTGAAAAGATGTAAGTTTTAAAAATGTAAATTTTGCCCTTGAATGCCCAGAAATTCAAACAGAGGTCTGTTCGCTTGTAAAATCAACATATCAGGCATATTAGGGTTTTATATGATATATAAAAAACCAAAATATATTATTAAAAGAGAAGAAATAAAAATTGCATTGCTTCATATAGTTCTTTCCATGTTTCTTCATATTTACCATTTTATGGCACCATGCCCTTCCATTGCTATATGAGAATTTAGTCAACTATTCCTCCTTTCATTAAAACCTATAAGTTGGTTCCAAATTTGCCCTATGTACGTCAAATAAAGAATCAAAGAATATTTTTATACTGGGGGGAAAATCTAGCTCAACTGAAGTAAAATGAACTAGAAATAACTAGTTCCTTCATTTTCCAGGCAAAGAAAGGGCCTCTTAAAGGATGTGGTACTTGAGCTAAGCTCTGAAGTGAGCTAGGATTTCCAGCAGGCTAAGGTGAACAGGGAGAACATTTTAGGCTTGGGGTACAGCTTATGAAAAGGTCCCGAGTTGGGAGA
Source organism: Phalanger gymnotis (assembly GCA_028646595.1). Lineage (NCBI taxonomy): Eukaryota > Metazoa > Chordata > Mammalia > Diprotodontia > Phalangeridae > Phalanger > Phalanger gymnotis. Next base: position 84,916,529 of record CM053625.1, on the reverse strand, counting down.
TGGAATGTCATGGATGGGGAGCAATAAGTCAATAGAGAGTATATGAGGGGGAATAAAGCATTATCTCACAGGAAAGATAAACTAGAGCCAAAAAGAGAAGCTTATATTGTACCTTAGCAGTAATAAGGAATCACTGAAGCTAGGTTTGTGGGACGCTACTTGGTCATGATTGCCTTCCTACCTCTCTGATGAGTCCTTTTCAGCCTCTTTTACATCATTTTCATCCAGCTATATTGGGTTGCCACCCTCCTGCTATTTTGGTATCAATCAATAATCTTTTAAGCAGGGGGGTTATATGGTTATCCTAGTGCTTTAGAAATATCAGTTTGGTGGCTGTGCAAAGGATGCACTGGCAAAGAAGTGGAAACTAAGGGGATGGCCATCATTTAGAGGAATGGATGAACAAATTATAGTATATAAGTAGAATAAAATAGCGTACTATGAGAAATGACATGTGAAGATCTTGAAGAAACCCGGGAAGATTTTTATGAACTGATGCAGAACCACAAGAACAATTTATACTATAACAGCAACATTGTAAAACAAAAATACACAAAAAACTTTAAAAGACTTCAAATCTGTGATGAAACATTATTCCAGAAGACTCCCAACTCCTAAAAGAAAGGTTTTGGAGTAATATGTAGAATAAGACAAAAATTTTGGGACATGGGAAGTATGGGAATCATTTTGCTTAAAATGTAGATTGTTATAAGGGTTGCTTTTTTCTCCCCATTTTTTTTTCCATTGGGAGAGGAAGTGATATAAAGGAGAGAAAATAGATTCTTATTAATTGAAAAAAAAAAATTAAAGAAAAACAAAGAGAAAGGGGAGGGAGGAACTATTGTAAAGGTAAGCTTCTGGAAGGAAAGGTAGGGGATATAACCAAGGACACAAATAGAGAGGTTGGTCTCAGCAAGAAGAAGGAGGCACCTCTGCATTAGAGATTGGAGTAAAGAGGGAAAGAATAGATGATGTTGAGGTGATTTGAAGGATGCGATTGGGGAAGAGAGGGAGCTCCTCTGACAATGTCCTTAAGTCTTTGGGGTGTACATCCTCAGTTCCTTTAACCAATCCCCATATGTCATAAACTCAAGAGCCCTTCCCAATCTAGCTGCCCTCCCCTGGATGTATTCCAGTTTAAAAATGCCCTTCTAAAAGGTGGCACTGGGAACTGATCATAATATTCCCAATGTGGTCTGACTAGTGGAGACTGTCCCCAACTTACTTCTGGAAGCTATGAGCCTCTTCCTGAAGCCTATGATCACACTGACTTTCTTGTATGCCACTTCATATTCTTGTTTCCCATTAAACTTTTAGACCTCTTCAAATGCCACTGTAACTTTTTCAAGTAAGCCTCTGTCTAAGTATGTCTATCCAGCCTTGTATTTGTGAAGTGAAAGTTACTCAGCTCTCAGTCAGAAAACCTGAAAATCTTAAAGCTGTTTAGGGGCACTGATCAAGAGACATGGGGTGAGCTTTAAAATATAAAACAAATAAATAAATAAATAAATCAGACTCCAGGAATTCCAGACTGGTCTGTCTGGCTCTACTGGGACAGGGGCCCAGCCGCTGTCATTCGCCTGCTGACTTTGTCTCTCAGTGCAGGGCCACCACTATTCTAAGCACATATCACAGGGATGGGGCAGGAAGAGAGCAATAATCTCTTATCCCTGTGCCTGGGAGATAACAATCAGAACATGGTCAGGTGAGGGCCTCCCTGAGGCCACTAGTGCTGAGTCAAAGGAGAGATTGAATTCTGCTGTCAAATTGTCCACTTAAAGTGCTGATTGAGCAGTCTCTTTAGCAAGGGGGTGACAGGGAGGGAAACAATACATGTGAAACTGAAAAAAAAAAAACACAAAGCAGTCAGATAACTCTAGCTTTTTCCTAAAATGCTGGACTAGTCATAGTCGCTGGAGGGGATACCAGGAGACTCTTTGCCTGGTTATTTTCATTTCTGTGCCACAGTGAATACCAGAATCAGTGAAGGGGCTGAGCAAAACATGATGACAGAAACTGGAGATCTGGGCTCTGGCCCTGAGATGTCATGGGGCATCACCCTGGAGAATGCGGTGGTGTATATTTTTCTATCGTCTCTGAATTTTGAGCCTAAAAAGGGACCTTTAGTAACATTTTTCACAGTGAGGAAGATACCTCATATTAACATAGAGCTTTAAGGTTTACAAAGCACTTTCCTCACAAACCCTATGAGGTTAGTGGCCCATGTTGTTGCTTTCCTTCCATTTTTACAAATGAGGGAAATGAAGCCTAGAAAGGCTAAGTGACTTGCCAAGCATCACACATTTACTAAGTAGCTGAGGAAGGGTTTGAACCCTGGTCCTACTGATTGTAAATCCATTCCTCTTCCCTCTACAAAGAGCTGCCTCTGAATCCAAATCCAGTGAACTTCCCCCTATTGCAGCTGTAAGATTCAGAGGAATCGTCTATGATTTTCTCTTGAGTATTTGAATGTGGCCTTATGGTCATCTCTATACACTGTGTCTAGGAAGGGTGAAGGAGTGAGTAGTAAAATCCTCCACAGTGAGCCTCACACCATTCCTTCCTAGTAAGGAGTTCATTGACCAAAAAAAAAAAAAAAATGGTTTTAATTGACCAAAAGAAAGCCTCTGGAGAGACAAAAGTTGACTCACTGTTGTTTATCTTGATGAGTCATCATATATATATCAAAGAACTATGGAACATGGTATGATGAGAGTTTGTCAGAGTCTTCAGAGATGTTAACTGGAAGTTGCATAAGGATTTGTAGACTAATGTGCTCGTAAAGGTTTGGAGACAAGTCATTCTGTGTCTTGTACCAAGGTAGAGATGATACAACTGGTTTTTTTATAGGATTTTGTGAATTTTGTGGATAGGATTTTGTGGTAGGATTTCTCCCTGGAACGAATCACCATCTTTGCTTCTTATACTGATTAACCCAATAGCCTCTCCCTGTGGAAACTCAGGCCAACATTCATATCTGTCTCTCATCATCTTATTTCTTGAAAATTATGGAAGAATTATACCTTCCCTCATTGGCAGTTTGGTTGGGATTTTGCAGATTATCATCAGAGACCTGTCCCGCAGACAATTGGGACATCAACCTACTCAATATGTCTGGATCATCTGTCCAGCCAGAGATGCCTGAAGTGACTGAGATCAAATGGGGATCCACTGGATAGAACAAGTATCTCTGTTTCTGTTCAGTGACAAAAACACATAGAGAGAGACAGATCTCCTGAAAGCATCAGGTCGGACCTTTTTAAGTTGCCAAGGATCCTATCTGATCATTCCAGCAAGAGACAAGTTGCATGTGATTATGTCCAAATCATAGTGAGATTACCTAAATTGCCAAAGAACCTCTCCTTCCCTTTATAAATCTGTCTCCATCAAGGACCGTAGCCTCTGTAGTAGAACATTCATCCTTCATTGAAATGTCTTCAAAAGGGATTAACAAAACAAACCACTATTAGGACAGACATACTATGAGCATTTAACCTTTGTACCTCAAGAATCCAAAGGGCTCAGCATAGAGAAGCCTAGAATCAGGTAATTGTAGAGTTGGAATAGGCTTTAAAGGTCACTAGTACAGCATCCTAAATACCTTCCATGACAAGAAGTCATCCAAATTCTGCTTGAGAATATCCAATGGAAGGAATTTCCCTACCCCATAAAACAACACGTCTAATACCGGATAGCTCTGGATGTTCCAAAGTTCTTTAAATTGAGCCAGGATCTGCCTCCCTGCCACTTCCATTCACTGGCATTAGTTCTTCATTCTGCAGTCACACAGATTACATAGGTTTCCTTTTCTTCATGAGAGAGCTGCATATATTTGAAGGAGCTTGTTTTTATCGTTGTTGTTTGTCCTTCGTTCTCAAAGAGGACCATATGAACAGGCAGGAGTCTCAGAATCTCCCCTCGTGGGAAGACAGGTGATAAGATCATAGCGATCAAGCTGGAAGGGCCTCAGAGGTCATCTATCCTAACTTGTTTGTTTTATGAAAAAGAGAAGTTAAATGCCTTGTAGCTAGATAAGAGAGATAATTGGGTGGAGCAGTAGAAAGAGCCTGAACCTGGAGTCAGGAAGACCTGAATCTGAATCCTGCCTCAAATATTTACTAGCTTTGTGACCTTAGAAAAGTCACTTGACCTCTGTCTGACTCAGTTTTCTCATCTGCAAAGAAGGGATAATTATAGCACCTACCTCCTGGAGTTGTGAGATATTAATATAGTGCTTTGTAGACCTTAAAGTGCCATGTGAATGGTAGTTATTTTTGCCCAAGTTTGCACAGGTAGCAAGTGGTAGATCTGGAATTCAAATCCAGATGGCTTGACTCCAAATCCCTTACTCTTTTTAGAAATATTTTTCTTTGGAGAGTTAGAGAGAGTTGTTTTGTTTTTGTTTTCTTGTGATACCTACCTCACAGCCTTTTACACAGTGAATCAGAGATGGATGAGGATACCACTTGAGTCCAGCGGTGCATACAACTCTCTGAAGGCAAAGGGGAAAAGAGAGAGACACAAGAGAATTCAGATGAGGCACCCTCCTGTGTGACTGCACCATTTTCAACCCCCTGAACTTCTCTTGGAATCTCCAAGGCACAGTCTCCCTCCTGGCATTTACTTGATGCATTAGCCCAGACGCTTGCAATAACAAAAATCTTAAGATTAAACTAATATTTGTGGTTCACCCAATGCGTCATAATTCTATATTTCACTCACGAAAGTGAGGGCAGTCCAGGAGAGGGAGAGAGAGAGAGAGAGACAGAGAGAGAGAGAGAGAGAGAGAGAGAGAGAGAGAGAGAGAGAGAAAGGGTTTTTTTTTTGTTTTGGCTTTTTTTTTAACCCAAAGGCTCAGACACTAAGTAATACAGAAACAGAATCAGAAATGTTTTCCAAGAGGCCCTGTATTGTTGCCCAAGTTTACCTCAATGGGCTGATTGGTTTCAAGTTAAGGAAAAAGTAGCAATAGTAGTAGGAGGAGGAGGAGGAGGAGGAAGTGGAGGAGGAGGAGAAGGAGCAGCAGCAGAGGTGTGTGTGTGTGTGTATGTGTGTATCCCAGCTATAGGAGGGCATTGTGTGTATATATAGACATATTCCGTGTGTGTGTACATATATATATATATATATATATACAAGTACATATATATGTATATATATGTGTGTGTGTGCGTATGTGTATGTGTATATATATGTGAACAGATACCAACACACGTGAAGACACAAACATGTGCGAATGTATGTATGTATGTATGTGTATGTATATGTGTGTATGTGTGTATGTGTATTTGAGAGGCACCTGAACCCCGGCCTTCCTATTTCTGAAGCCAGCTCTATCCACTATGCTGTACTGCCTTCAACTACTAGTATCTTGCCCTCTCAGATTATCTTCCATTTTTCTCTGTATATATCTTGTATGTGTCTAGTTTTGGTCTCCTCTATTAGAATGTAAGTTCCTTGAGGTCAGGGACTATTTGTGTCTTTGTATTTCCACAGTTTAGTTGTGCCTGGTACACACTAAACACTTAATAAATGCTTATTGACTGACTGATTCAGAGTTCCCTAAATTACAAATGAAGTATGTCACAGATTTAATCCCTATCCCCTGTTTTCTGTTTATTATCACCATCATGGCCCATATATTCCCTTCTCACTACACCCCCCACATACATACTGAATTGAACACCTCTAGAACACCTTAGAAACAAAAAAAGAAAAAAAGCAAAACCAACCAAAGCATCTACCAAGTCTGACATTGTATGTAGTGTCCTATACTAAGAGTCCATCGTCTTAAAGGAGGTTATCAATAATGCCAAACTTTTCTAAGGTGTATTAGTGGAAAGTATACTGAAATTGGAGCTTTCAAAATGAAATTTTAATCCAGGACCTTCTACTTACTGTCTGTATCACTTTAGGCAAGTCCCATAATATCTCTAGGCCCCAGTTTCCTTATCAGTAAAACCACGGGGTTGGGCTAGATGGTTTCTCAGGATCCTCCCAGCCCTAAATCTATGATCCTACACACCACTAATCTCTGGGCCCCCGTTTTAAAATAATGAGGTTGAGCTAGAGCATCTCTCAGGTTCCTCATACCTCTAAATTCTATTTCTCAAGTTGTCATGGTAAAATCAACAACCTAGGACCTCTCCTCTTTTTCTGACTCTCTTCATTCCCATGACTCCAACTCAGTCTTTATTTCCTTTAAATCAAAAGGTGTTGGGGAAAATTGCCTACTTTCACTCTATAGAAAACAATCATGGGACATTAATCACATTTCAGGACAAGTACTTGTAGGGGCTAGAAGGGGGCATTTGCTAACAGTTCAAGACTTCAAAAGCACGGGGATTAATATCAAGTGGGGACTTGATGGCCCCTGCCCCTCTGCCTGTTTATTTGAGGGCTAATTTAATCCGTCTGCAAGAGAACTCCAGTGTGTTTTTACAGTTTCTGTCATTTGAGGTTTACCTGACGTGGGTTCAGAAAAAGGACTTTTATACTATCTACATGGGGCTGTTTATCTTTCCGACACTCTTGGATTTTCCACTATTACTCAGGCTCCATGTGCCCCACCTGTCTCACTACAGGGCCTGTCTGTGTACAGGGGGAAAATGGGAAAAGGGACAGATGGAGAAGGGGTGGGGAGTTAAGAAAGGGAAGGCAGGGTTGTTTATCCCACAAGCAAGGGAGACCGCAGAGCAGGCCCCTCAAACGTCAGCTAGTCAGCTACGCTCTCGGTGCTGTAGACAGACATCTGGAATACCACCAGAGGCAGGGAGAACACTTCTGTTTATTGCCCTAGGCATTAAAGGAGGAGAGAACACCTCACCCATGCCCCCTCTCCTGTGAACTGTCCCCCAACACTTTTGATTTATTGCTTGGAAACAAACGTGTGGAAGAAGCTGAACCAAAGGAAGCAGATAATTTAGGGGAGGTCAAGAACCAAAGAAAACTGGGTCCTAGGTTGAGGTGAGGGAAATTGAGGGATATAGAAAGAAAGATAACTGAGCTGGAAGGAAGGAGACACAGGTTCTAGTTTCAATTCTGTCATTAATTCACTGTATGTTAATATTTTTATGTCTAGTCTCTCCCATTGGATTATAGACTTCTTGAGGACAGGGACCATGTCTTATATATCCTTCCTACATTCTCTAGCAGAGATAACATCTTAAGTGTGCAATAAACATTTATTGAATGACTCATTGAATAAAGGAATGAATGAATAAAGCTGTTTCTAGGACATTTTCATCTCTTGAGGCAAAAAAATCCAACCCATTTAGCTGGTCTCACAGATATAAGAGCATTGGTACAGCAAACTTGTATGAAACTGAAACTCAGAACACATTACTTGGGAGTCAGGGCAGGCTTGGTGATTTCTAATCTGCTAAATCAAAGTACCAAAGCCACCCAGATACTGAACACTGGAGTTGCCATTAAAATATGATTATGGATATGAAATGTTTAATATGAATGTATACGTAGAGCCTATATCAGATTGCACACTGTCTGGGGGTGGGAGGAGGGCAAGGAGGGGAGAAAATTTAGAACTCAAAATCTTAGGGAAACGAATGTTGAAAACTAGAAATTAATTAATTGAAGAATATGATTATGGAATCTTAAGTTAGAGCTAAAAGGGATATTAGAACACAGAAAACTAGACCATAGACTATCAAAATTACAAGGGACCTCAGAAGAAAATATGTTAGAATGTAGATGACGAGTCATCAGAGCAGGCCAGCAAGTCTATTTAGTCCAGCTTCCTCATTTTACAGATGAGAAAACTGAGGCCCATGGAGGCTGTAACCAATGAACCTGCAGCCCAGAGAAGTGAGCAATAATTTGCCTAAACTTCCACAGCCAGCTAGCGATCAAGTAGCTCTCATAACTGGGTTTTCTGAGGTTAGCCTTCTCTCCACAATATCCGTCCCCATAAGCCCTTTCTCACCATGAGAACTGTACCAACTCAAAGCAACTGGAGAGGAAATTTCCTAATTCATCGTTATGCTCATATTCTGAGATTCCAGCTTCATCCTCTAGTAGTGGAATAACTTGGCCCTGGGATAGTCTAAGGAACATTTTGGACTGGAAATGGCCCCAATTCCATATTCTCACAATAGGGGAGGCGAGGGCATAGTACAGACCCATATTTTCCACTGTATTCCTGGAAATCATCAATCTCCTCTCTCACCCTCCTCCCCCCACCCCCTTTTCTACCACTTTTTTTCTTCCTTCTGGCTAATGAGGCCCCCAGGGACCCATGGAGGTCTAAAACTCGTTACAACTCCCTGTGAACACTGGTATCAATAAAGGAGGGCAGGCCCCAAGAACTGGGTGGGGGCTGGGGTAGAGGGGGTGAAACTCAAGGCTGTCAAAGCCTTGGTTTTATTTTGTTCTAAAATTACAACAAATCTCTTTAATTCCTACAGCTCCAAGAGGGGCCCATTTGGTAGAGATAAGGGTTGGGGATGGGGGAGGGCAGGATTTCCAATGAGGCTGACACAGGCCTGGCCTGGTCAGTAACATAATCAGAGTCTGGAGTGAAAAAGGCACCCATGAGACTGGAGAAGTTGTTGTTCCATTCTGGGGGTGCGGGGGGCAGAGGCTACTTCAGGAAATGCTGCCTGCATATGTACTCAGTGCACAGGCACATACATACATACATGTATATCTGTATGTACATGCAGACAGATGAGGTAAGGGGAGTGGGGACACATAAAGACACATAGGCTGTCAGGTACATGGGGTGATGAGAATGGGAAGAGGGATGAGGCTCAGTGAATGAATACCTTAGCTTTGGAGGGCAGTAATGAGGAGCTATGGGTTTGTCTGGGAGTTCACATGAATGTTTATGCTGTATGATGACAGAAGAGAGATGGCCAGGAGGGGGAGAGAGAGAAATGGGAAAAAAAAAAGAAGTCGATTAGGTGGGGGGAAAATGAGACTGGGAGAGAGAGGGGAAAAGAGGAGCCTTAGAGAGGAGAGGGGGAAAAATGCCTAGGCCAGTAGATGACGTGCTGAGTAAGGCATCTGAATTAGTCACCTCAGCTTGTTTGAGAAATGGGACACCTTCTGTATCGGGTTTTCTGTCTATCCACAAGGAGAATCTGCATTGGGCAGAAAGTATTTCTCATGCCAGAGGTTCACACCCTTACTTTATAGCCAGAAAAAGTGAAAATAAATGAGAATGTGAAACCATAGGCCCCCATGCCTCACTTCATTTCCTTACGGCAGAGCTGGTAGGCAAAGGCCCAAATCCCATGACACTCTCCTGCAGTTCTCTAGCCCGGATCCCTATAGATACAAGCTTAGAGCTTGGAGGATTACTGGTAGATGAGCAGCCTCATCTCAGCCCTTGGGCCTGGACTGAGTTACTCGGAGGTGGGTATACTTGGAAGCTTCAAAGTTGAATCCTTTAGAAGGGCAGAGGCAGAAGCCCTTTCCCCTAGATTTTCTCTTATTCAGGAACTATATCAAATCAATAGGTATTCATTACTCTGTGCCCGGCCCAATGTTATGTATTGGGAAGGACGTTTTTTTGTTTTTTTTTTTTTAATGTAGAAAAACTTTTTCCTTCTGGAAGTTTATAGAGAATAAGAGAATACAAGAGCTGAATGAGACCTTAGGCTAGACATTAGAACACAGAATGTTCAAACGCAGAACGTTAGGGTTGGAGAAACTTCAGAAAACAGAATATTTGAACACAGAATATTAGGGCTGGAAGGGAATTTAGAACACAGAATGCTAGAATATAGAGTATAGGATGTGAGATCTGGAAGGGACAAAAGTTATTTAATCCAAGCCCTTCATAAGAGAACACAAGAGCACAGAGTAGACTCCAGGAATCTCAGGCCAGTGCATTTTACAGTACGCCAAGCCATCTCAATAGGTAGCAGCACAGAATTTTTCATTTTACTCTTCTTCTGCTCAGAGAGCTAAACTCTAGCTCCGGCCTCTTGTTAATGTATCTAGGAAGCCAAGGGGTAGAGAAGGTTAGAAGCTGAGAATCACTCACCTCCACTCGAGTCGGGTTCATCCAATGGGGGATGTCCCGTACGGTCATGTTGATGGGTAGAATGATGGATTCGCTGTTGTGGTCCAGGCACGAGGTGGCACACTCCGCTCCTGAGCAGTCGGTCAGGCAGAGGAGAAGAGAACGAGCAAAGAAAGGAGCAGGTTAGGTCTTTTGCCATTTCATCAGTCATCATAAGAGCGCACATAGGCTCCCGTTTCTTTCTGGAAGTACAATTCCTGTGGTGAGCCACAACAGGGCCCTTTACCACTCAGTGGGGAGATGAACCTTATGGCTCCACCCCACAAGGATTCTGACCACCACGCCCACAGCGCGAGCATGATGATCAAAGACACTTTTCTTGCGGGATCTCCAAGTAGCACAAATGGACTGCTGTATGAACTGAATACCCCTAGGGGGCCAAGGTATATGGGGGATGGGGGGTGGGGAGGGAAAGTGGCACACTGTCTCCCACAGAGCAGTGAGAGGAAAACTCTTGCCCTTCCCTTGAGGAAGGCCAGTATTTCCCTGTCAGTCATGGGATCACAAAATCTGAGCTGGAAGGGGCTTCAAAGTAAATGAAAAACACCCTTACAGCACTTTAAGATTTGCCAAGAACTTTGCAAATATGATCTCGTTTTAGCTGCGCAAGAACCCTGGGATATAGGTGCTATTATCATCCCCATTTTACACATGAGGAAACTGAGGCAAACATAGAGGTTAAGTGACTTGCCCAGGGTCACACGGCTAGGGAATGTCTGAGGTAGGACTGAACCTCAGGTCCCTCCAAATTCAACATTCTATCCACTGTACCACCGAGCGACTTCTAGGCTAACCCGTCCCTGATTTGAATCACTTCTAAAACACTTCCAGAAAGGGGTCCTCCAGACTCAGCTTGAAGATCTCTAGTGGGGGAAAAACCCATCCCAAGGGAGCCCACTATATCTCTGGATAGATCTATTTATTGAGAAGTTGTTTTTTTCTTTACATTGAATAAAAATGTTTATTGGTTGATTGATCGTAATCTGAGTAGGGGAGCTAGAGCACCAGGTCTGTAGTCAGGAAGGCTCACCTTCCTAAGTAAGTTCAAATCCAATCCTAGACACTTGCTAAGCTATGTGACCCTGGACAAGTCACTTAACCCTGTCTGCCTCAGTTTCCTCATCTGTAAAATGAGCAGGAGAAAGAAATGGCAAACCACTCTGGTATCTTGGCCAAGAAAGTCCAAAATGAGATCATGGAAATTCAGACATGACTGAACAGCAACAATAATTCTGCCATTTTGTAACTTCCACTAGTAAATAATTTTACCCTTCTGGATCCAAGCGGTCCTTCCTCAGGACAGCCCTGCAGAAGCTTGAGCTATCATGTCCTCACTTCATTTTCTCTTCTTCATGATATTCGTGTCCAGTTCCTTCAACTCATTCTCATGTAGAATAGTTTTTCAGTCCTCTCATCCCTAACACCAAGTCTACAGGTCCTAGAGAATAATCCTCCGTGGTGTGCAGGGTGTCATAGAATCAAGAACTGACAAAGCCCCTTGGGAGATTAACTGGTCTGTCTCTCTGTCCTCAGAACACAATCACACCCAAGAAGGGCAACATCTGATGTTCTAAATACCTACCTCAACTGCCCATTCAAATGTTTGACATTTCTCATTATCAGGAAACTAATCCTCCTCCATTTATGACCTAAATTCACTCTATGTTGATCCATTCTCTGAAGATAGGGCAAGAGAAAGCTGATTATCAGCTTCTATAAAATATCCCATTAAACTTTTGTAGACAGGGAGGGCAGAGAATTCTTTCCACTGGATTGTACAATGTAAGAACTAGAAGGGACCTTAAGCCAGAAAATGTAAGAACTGAAAAAATACCTCATAAAGTTAGGCAGTTCAAGCCCCTCACTTCACAGAAAAGTGATGGAGAGATTTACCCAGGGTAACACAATCAGCTAGGGACAGGATTAGAGAGAGACCTAATGACTGACTGTGTCACTTTTTCTAGTAATGCTGAATACCATATGCTGCCCTAAATATAACAGGTAGCCTCTACGTTGTTGGCAGACTAGAAAAGGTTAAATAAAAAGGAGACTATCTCCTCTCTACGGGATATTTATTTTGTAGGTGCTTCCAGGTAAGAAGGCCCTCTCTGGTCTGCGTTATGTTGTATTGTGTTTTTTGGTTTGTGTGTGTGTGTGTGTATGTATGTCTGTCTGTCTGTTTCTATGTCTGTATCTGTATTTTGGCTTTGAGAGGTAATGTGATACAGTAGAAGAAAGCACTGACTAAGAGTCAGAAATCCTGGTTTTAAGTCTAGTTGTGTGGCCCTGAGAAAGCCTCTGTGCCTCAGTTTCCTCATCTGTAAAATGAGTTGTTGTTTTTTGAATTGTGTCCAACACATCCTGACCCCATTTGGAGTTTTCTTGGCAAAGACACTGAAGTGGTTTGCCATTTCCTTCTCCAGCTCATTTTACAGATGAGGAAACTGAGGCAAACAGGGTTAAGTGACTTGCCTAAGGTCATACTACTAGAGGCCAAATTGGAACTCAGGTCTTCCTGACTCCAGACCTGGCACTTTATCCATTGTAGCACCTAGCTGCCTGTAAAATGATTAGGTTATACTAAATGGTCTCCAAAGCCTCTTCCAACGTTGACTATTTATGGATTTATAAATTGAGAGTATGAACTTAAGGCCTTGCCATATAACCATACAGGGACTGAAAAAAAAATGGAAGGAAAGAAAATAGAGGAAGAAACAGAAGGCAGTGGGGTAGAAAAGGATAGAGGGCTAGGAACAAGGAGGAGAATGATGATGTCACAAGTGAAATGAGAGAAGAGACAAAAAAAGGATAGTTGAAAAGATGGATCTTAAGAAAATAAAAAGGAAAACATTTCAGGCACAAACTATTCAGTGTTTGTGCCTTGTTAAGATCCCAGTTCTGAGGGAGACTGCCCAAGGCAGACAGATTCCTGAGATGAGAATTAGGGGGTTGTGACTTCTGTTCTCTTGAAAAAGAGTCAGCCTCTTAGAGGTAAACAAAGGTCATCTTATCTCAAGGGTAAAAAGCATTGTCAAATTAGATGCGATACCAGCTTTGTGCCTGCAGATATATTTATATGCATTCTCTCTCCTTCCAACTCCCCTTCCCTCCCCTTCTTCTCCTCCCCTCCTCCCGTCCCAGTTAGCTATTTCTGCTTAAGGAACAGGTCTGCATTGTTTTGATATATGAGTAGTAATTGGCATCATTACAGAGTGGTGATCTCATCCAGGTTCCTGCCTCTCCTCCCCTAGAGAATGAACGGCAGCAGTTTTCTGATGACTTAGGACAGTTTTGAAATTCACTGGAGCCTCAATATTACGCCGCCCCCCAGGCCCAAGGGGCCATGCCGTGGGGCCTTCTCCTGCTTGAGGATGGTTTATAATGAGGTGCCCTGGGTCCTTTAGGAAATGCCTCTCTCTTGGACTCTTGGATGGGGTCCAAGGTGACCTTAGACGAGATTCGCCCTGCACCAGGCACCAAAGAGCTCTTTGGCAAATAGATTCGAGCTGAGGGTTTCAGATCCATAAGAAGCAGGTCCAAGGCCAAGAGAAAGAGTGTTGGGCAGGAGGGGAAAAGAGGCTAGTGACTGGCTTTCTCTGCCTCCTGCTTCTCAGGTTTTTAGATCATAAAAATATTCCTTGAGTAGGGGGAGGGGATGTGGAGGGGCAGTTTTACAAAACGAAATGTTGAACGTCATGCAAATATTTTTCTTTTCTTTCTTTGAAAAAGAAAATGCCAAATGGGGCAAGAAACTATGTTCCAATGAATACCATAACAACAACTGCTCATATTTCTAGAGCATTTGAATATGTACAAAATATTTTCTTCACAAAAAGCCTGTGAGGGAGACAGTGTGAGTATTATTGTTGTTGTGTTGTTCAGTCATTTCGGTCGTGTCCGACTCTTCATGGCCCCTTTGGGGTTTTCTTGGCAAAGATACTGCAGTGGTTTGTCATTTCCTTCTCCAGCTCATTTGATGAAGAAACTGAGGCAAACAGGGTTAAGTGACTTGTTCAGGGTCACACAGATACTAAGTATCGGAGGCCAGATTTGAACTCAGGAAGATGAGTCTTCCTGACTTCAGGGCCACCCAGCTGCCCAGTGTTGAACATTATCCCCCCTTCTTTCTTACCCCTACCTGCACTTTTTACCGATGAAGAAACTGAGGCTCAGAGCAAGTAAGAGTCAGCTATGGGGAGTGTGAATCTACACACCCACAAGGTTCTGGGAGGGTGGGAGATACCCCAAGTTAGAGCATGATTGTGTATTCACTTTATCCACATTAAAAGTACTTCCTCTTCTCCCGAGTTTTTCATCATCCTTAATTAGTAACTCTGCTCTTCATTGCCAATACACAAACAGGTATGGCTTCACTGAATTCAGGAAGAGATTGGAGAGCCACCTGTCAGGGATGCTGAATCCTGCCTGACTCTCAAAGTTCCCTTTTATAAACTAAGATTCTATCTCTCTTCTCCGAGGCCCAAAGGTTGGGAGATTTGAGGTTGGCAGGGTACTTTTCACACATCAGCCTTGAGAGATAGGTGATACAAATGCTACCTTCCTTTGGCAAACAAGGAAATGCACTAAGGGAGGTTTAAGCGCCTTGCTGAAGGTCATCATTCAGCGAGTGGCTGAAGAAGGGACCAGAGTGCAGGCCTTCCAACTCTGATTCCTATGTCACTAAACTTTGATACGTCCACACAGGACTTCATTCTGGGTTTTTAAACCTGATCAGGAAAAAAAAAGTAGCTAAATGAACGGTGAGATTGTATATACTTAGGAGGAATTGCAAATACTTGAAAGACTTCAAATAAGAAGCTTTCTCAGACAAAGTGATCCTTTGGATGGGGGCCGTTCAAAGGTGTGTCCTGAGGTGCACCAGGATCTATGTTCCTTGAGAATTGGGTCCAATCCCAGGGTATACCACCAGCACCACCAGCACTACCCCACCTCGAATTCATAGGACCAATCCCACTCGGCTGGGGGTGGGGGGGAAGGGAGGGTTTCCATACATGCCCACAGCACCACCACCACCCCTTACTACCTCATACCTATTTCATAGCCACCAGAACACTGCAACTTGAGATTGCTGTTGAGTTGATCGGGTAGGGAACACTGGCCGTGCATCTCTTTGCAGATGTGGAATGACCCACTCCAAGTGCCATCCTTTCGGCAATGGATCACATTGCTCCCACGACCCTGAGAGTAGAGTGCAAACAATCAAGCAAAATGTTTTCATTAGGCATCTACTAAATGCCAGTTGCTGCTAGTATATTTATGGGGATATGGTTATGGTTATGGGGATATGGAGGCAGGAACAAAACAAACAGTCTCCACCTTCATGGAGCATTTTTATAGTGCTTACTATGTGCCAGGCACTGTGCTAAACATTTTTTATAACTATCATTTCATTTGATATTCACAACACCTACCTGAGATAGGTGTTCGTGTTATATCCATTTTACAGTTGAGGGAACTGAGGCAAACAGAGGGTAAGCAACTTCCCCAGGGATAGCTAGAGGTCAAATCTGAACTCTGATATCCCTGACTCTCAGCCCATCGCTCTATCCACTGTGCCGCCAGTAACCAGGGGAGGCAAATATGTAAGGTTTAGATAAAACTTAACTCATGTCTTCAAGGAGCATAGGTTCTAATAGAAAAAAAAATGAGGGTTCAATTATCCCCTTCATTTTCCATACAGGCTACTCTCTTTAGAGAAATACAAATAAACTTTATGGGAGTTGTGCTTTGAATTTTTCTTAGCCCATCTCCTAGTACAAGTATTATTTCTTTCCCCACAAATACAATTGCCTGGATTTGTAATAAGTTTCTGTATAATGCCCTTTACACTGATCAAACCAACCACCCAGTCAATGCCTTGGGATTTCCTAAGAAAGCAAGGGAAGTTTGCCTTGTTTTACACAGGTTGGGGGTGGGGGTAAGGGGTGGGGGCGAGGAAGAAGTGGGTCCCTGAAAAATTAAATGAGTGACCATGGACATCTCCACTCCCAACAAACTGCTCCTTATTCATTCAGCCTCTCCAATTTCCTAATTTGGGGAAGATTGCTCTGCCTTGTCTACCTCCTATGGTTGGACATGCATAACCAAACGCTTAGCTAGTTAATTAGAATATTTATTTAGTACCTACTGTATACAGAACATAGTATTAAGTATGTAAAGAAAATAAAAGTGAAAGACGCAGTAGCAAGAACATGAAGGTAACAGAGAGCTGAGACATCCAAAAGATATAGCTGTCCTCTTCCCCTTAATGAATGGGAAATTCGGCATAGCTATATACCTAATAATTTCCTTAGACTGTTTTAAAAGAGTGATCGGTTATAGGTTTAAATTAAATTATGGAATAAAGCTATAACCAAGGAAAGAAACAACTGTATGACCTAGCTTGGCATCTAATGTCAATGCAGGTGAGCTTCTCCTCCTTGGCAATCTTCAGGCAGAGACTAGGAAACCACTTGACAGGTATGTTATAGTGGAGGTTCTATCATATGTGGGTTGGACTAAATGGCCACTGAGGTCTCTTCCTCTGTGATTCTATAACTTGAATTAGGTTGGGAAGGATCATGCCAAACCTATGCCAGGGGAACCATGCTTCATCTCAAGTCTGTTCTGCTGGCTACATGAAGCCATTTTATTAACTGAATCTTCCCAGGATGAACATGGTAGAAAAGCAGAAACCTTGGTGACATATAGGGGCCATAATAATAGCTGACACTTGTATATTGCTGTAATGTTTGCAAGGTATTTTATATAAATTATCTTATTTGCGGTGGCACAGTAGATAGAGAACTAGCCCTATAGTCAGGACCCAAGTTCAAATCCAGCCTCAGATATGTACTAACTATGGGATCCTGAGGAACAACACTTAACCTTGTTTGCCTCAGTTTCCTCATCTGTAAAATGAGCTGGAAAAGGAAATGGCAAACCACTTCAGTGTCTCTGCCAAGAAAACCCCAAATGGGGTCATGGAGAGTTGGACGTTACTAGAATAACACAATAAGAACAATCTTATTTGATTTTCACAAATCTATTAAGACAGATGCTATTACTGTTCCAATTTTATAGATGACGAAACAGATTCAGAGAGTTTGGGTGATAGGTCCAAGGTTATAAAGCTAATAAATGGTGATACAGAAATTGAACCCACGTCTCCATTACTTCAGGTCTGATGCTCTGTCTACTATACCATGGTGTCCCATAGAGCTGCACACTATGTCTATGGACTATGGGATTACAACACTGGCCTGTTAAGCAGGATTAGAGAACTAGCTAGTTGTATGAACATGGATGGACAATTCATGGGCATGTCTAGGCTTCTGTTTCCTCATCTGTAAAGTGGGGACGGTAATAGTTATACTACCCATATCACAGTGTTATTGTAAGGAAAGGTCTTTGTAAACTTTAAATGTCTTATTAGAGCAACTAATGGCCATAAAAATAACATTAGGGTGTTGAATTTGACCTCTAAGGTTCTTTTCAGCTCCAACATTTTATGATTATGATTCTATGATTATAAAACAGCTGAGAGGAAACAGGATTTGAGAGAGAAAGGGGGCCTCTTGCTCTAACTCCCACAGGCCAACAGGAGAAGGTCCAGGAAATATGGTCACTCAGCAGTATTATTAGTCGAAATGTGTCTGGCATTGGAGCATAGGGTGGCCTCCCTGAACACACAGCTGCAGGGAACTTCATGGCGTTGAGTCCCAAAGGTTCTGTGGGAACTCATGTCGGTTTATATGGGTTCACATGGGTTCTCTCCTTACAAGCTTTGTAGCTCAGACATTAGCAAACCCCAGACTCTCGCTGACCCCCAGCTGGGCCCAAGTCCCCAAGATTCTCCTGGTTTCTCTCAGAAACCAAAAATCGTCCCCAATTTTCCTGGAAACTTGGCTCAGATTTACCCTGAGTTTGGCCCACAGACCTTAAAAGGTTTGCAGACCTCAGCATAATATGGGACAAAGCTGGCCTTGAAATCAAATTTGCAGCAGAGAGACTAAATCCTAACTTGGATTCTACTACAGGAATTTCAAACCAGTATAACTTAAGTGATGACCCGAAAAGGAGATGAAGTGTGTTCCTTGGGATAAGATGGTGGAAAGATCTGAGGAGAATTTTCTAGAGAGTGGTGATAGGTCACCAGTAGGTTACTCTTTGACACAGAAACAGCCATTTACAGTAGGCTCCAAGAGTACAGGACTGGTTGATAAGAGCTCACATTTCTATGGCACTCTACATTCTATAAAGTGCTTTCTTCACAACAGCCCTGTGGGCAAAAGAATACACTATGATTGTCCCCATTTTACAGAGAAGGAAACCAAGTTCATCGAAGTTTTGTGATTTCTTTGAGGCAGCTAGGTTCTGAAGTAGATGGAGTGTTGGACTTGGTGTCAGAATACCTGAGTTCAAATCCATCCTTAAAAATTTACTAGCTGTGTGATCCTGGACAAGTCACAACTTCTATCTACTTCAGTTCCCTAATTTGTAAAGAAGGAGTAATAATAGCACCTATTTCTTGGAGTTGTAAGAATAAAAATAATATTTTTTTTTATTTTTTATTAATTAATTAATTTTTAAAAGCTTACAACACTCAGTTCCACAAGTTTTTGAGTTCTAAATTTTCTCCCCCTCCTTCTTCTCCCCCACCCCCCACAAAATGGCATGTAATCTGATATAGATTCTACAAATGAGATAATATTTGCAAAGTGCTTTACAAACCTTCAAGTGCAATGCTAGATATTATGACTGTTGTTGCTGTTAATTGATGACAGTTAGTAGTAGACAGGAGTGAAACCCAAGTTTCTTGAATCTAAGTCTAGTGCTCTTTCCACACAGGCTTCGTAAACTTTCATTTGTAAACCATAAAAGACTATGTGGATGCTAGCTTTTATTATTATTATAGGGTGTAGAGGAATAAGGAAAATGGGGCTCCTCTCTCATTAAGGGGAAACAACCACCACCAAAGGAATCAGGAATCCTGGTTCTGCCACCAAGTAGCTGTAGTACCAGGGGAAAATTCACTGACACGCTCTTGAGCCTCAGTTTTGTCCTCTGGAAAACAAGGTAGTTGCAACAGAGGTTCCCCCTAAATTACTCAACCTTTGGCCTCAGAATGCTATGATCCCCCCAATATATTTTTATTTATTTTGTTAAATATTTCCCAATAACATAAAAAACTTAACATTCATTTTTTCAAAAAATTTTGTTCCAAATTCTCTCCCTCCTTCCCACCTCTTCCCCTTCCTTGTGAAGGCAAGCAATTTGATATTGATTATACATGTGAAGTCATGCAAAACTTATTTTTATATTATGCTATGATTTTCTAAACTTCATGGCACTTTCTGGGCAGACCTAGGAATCATACTTCTTTGTGGGCTTTTCAGCAACACAGTAACCACATGACTTTTCCTTCCCCTATATTCTCTACCCATGCCCCAGTGCCTGCTTATCTGCTAGGGTATTATAAATACACAAGAGCTTCAGCATGAAGCAACAAACTGGGAAAGGGATGGTGTGTGTGTGTGTGTGTGTGTATAATATCAAAAGCAGTTTGCAAACTATCACTTTTAAAGTGAAAACACCATTACAGTAAACCTTTTTGTGATTCTCAGAATGGGTCGGTTGCATTACAAGATCCCAAATTACCTTCCCCTCATCTTTCCAGATGGTCTATTGAAAGCTTCTTTTAGGCAAACACTTTTTCCTACACTCTAGTCTGTCAGGTTTTTCTATCTTTATAGCTGCTGCCTAGTACCAAGCATCCTATCGCTTGTAATGGGTATCATAGTCTCTGCTGGCAGGATGGATCACCTACAATGCAAAGAGTCCTGGGTTTTAAGGCAGAGGAGCTGATTTCAAAGCATGGTTATCTGCCACTTACTGTCTCTTAACCTCTTGGGGCCTCAGTTTACTCATCTGTCAAAAGAAAAGGTTTAGACTTGATGGCCTCTAGGATCTGTGATCCATGGTTGGTCTTTCATGATTCCTTGCTAAGGAAGCATGAGTTTCTTGTTTGGGTACAGGTTTGTCTTATCACCTACTATGGCCAGAGACATATCACAGGTTTTAATCCTAAAATAATTAATTTTGGGGGGGGGGTCAGTACCTCCCCCTCCATCCCCACCCTCCCACACATGCTTTTGCCCCTATCTGTTTTCTGAAGGTCTTAGAAATATCTTTGTTTAGGGTATCATTTTCTATAGAAACCATGTGTCATCCTTGGAACATGGATGGAGGGGTGTAAATTATCCTGAGGAGTACCATGGTTCTGATAATCATAGAGAACACGCGATGAAATCAGGTTGTTTTTGAGTGAGAAATGGATTTCTGCATAGCTTCCAGGTGACCCTCACTTTCCCCCCACCCTCATATCCTGAACCATGGTTCACTACATGTAGCATATATGTCCTCTGTCTCACCACCAGCCTTGCTATAACGGAAGGGAATTATGCAGGTTTCTTGGAATTTTCCTAGCCTAGTCCTCTCCCCTACTCCTACTAAAGATTTACACCTTATATTCTTTTATTCAAGACTCTCAAAGTCTTTTATGATTGTTCAACTTGCAACATACCTTCCTGGTCATAAAATCACAGATTTAGAGCTAGAAGGGACCTCAGCGATGAATTTATGGATGAGGAAACTGAGAAATTAAGAGGTAAAGTGACTTGGCCAAGGTCACTCAGGTAGTGAGTAGCCAAGCTGATATCCAAACCCAGGTCCTCTTACTCCAAAGCCAATGCTCTTTCTACCACCCCAGGATGTGAATCCTATGGATCTCATTTAGGACTTTTTCTGCTTATTTGTAGGATCATGGATTATCAGCACTGGAAATTTATATATATATAAATTAGATATAATTTAATCAGCAATCATTTACAATGTACCTGTGTACAAAGGGCAATGCCATGTAGTGGAAAGAGTAATGGCTTTGGAATGAGAGGCCCTGGGTTCAAAATCCAATTCTATAACTTATCTGTGTGACCTTGGTCAAGTCATTTCAAATCTCAGTGGCCCTAAGACTAAAAATCACCAAATTGCATTGGTTGGTGTTGTCTTGTATGGAGTTCCTAATACCATAAAAATCACAGATCTCGACCCCACCACCCAAAAATATACAAGGTCCCTTGCTAGGTGCTAAGGGAATAACAAATAAAATAAAATAAAATAACAAAGCATCCAAGAATAGTCAAGCTGGAAGGCATCTTAGACTACCTAGTCCCACTTCTTCCTTTTACAAACAAGGAAATAGATTAAATGATCTGCCCAAACTCTCACAGTCAAGAAATAACAGAAGCTGAGTTTGAACCTATGTGTTCTACTCTACCACTCATGGTCTTCTTTCTTTCCTGAGCTCAAACTATTGAATAAAACAGCTTACAGTGGTGTTCTTGCTACTTTGGAACACCTGTATACTTTTCTGCTTTCTAGAATGCTCTGCCATCCATTGGGGAGGAAGCTGTCAAGCACCTTGAGAGCAGAGATGATAAATTAGTGAGAGTAAATTCATCTTTGGTGAAGCATCACATACTCCTAGTGACATATTTGCAGTAAGAATAAGAAAGAGCTCAGACATGATTAGCCAGAGCTTCAGAGGAAGATCTATTTTCTAATCTCACAAATCTTCAGTTCCCAGGATGTTAGAACTAGAGATTACTGAGTCTAATGCCTCCAATTTACAGATCAGGAAGCTGAGGCCAAGAAGAGAAGTGGCCTGCTCAAAGTCACACAGCTGATTAATGTCAGAGCCAGGGGCCCTGTGTTTTTGCCTACAGCACAATGACTGTACAGGATATACTCATGGCCTTTGCGATGCACTGTATCAGACTCAAACCTCATCAAAGGATTAGGGGTCATATGTAAAAGTATCAAAGCAAAGCATGTTGTTTTTAGGGCCTGGGTTGAGACAAGCAGATGTAACCAGAGCCCAGATAATTTACTACATCATACAGGAACCCAGACAAAAAAAGCATGTCTAAGAGAGCCAGCATAGTGGATAGACAGCCAACCTTGGAATCATGAAGATTTGGGTTCAAGCCCTGTCTCTGATACATACCAGCTGTGTGACCATAGGCAGGTCACTTGACCTCTCAATGTTCTAGCCAGCTCTCTAATACTGTAACTTAGAGATGAGTTGCTAAATCTGAATGAGTAGAGGGAGTTTACACACAGGGAGTTCTGTATAGTAACAAAATCGCACATATGAACTGGACCACAATCAAACCAAACCACAGTCCTTAATAGGGAATATGGATAGGCTGGAGCCATAAACAGTCTCAGATGGGATATACCTGTTCCCTGTACTCTCTCCTCCAATGTGATCAGACAGTGAGAAGTGAGGTTCTAAGCAGCAGAAACCCCAAACCATTCATATGAGAAGCAATGTTAGATAGACAGTGGGAACAACACTGGATTTGGACAGTAAAGGCCTCTGGTTCAAATCCTAGCTTTCCTCTTTCATAGGATCCTAGTTCTAGAGCTGGCAGGAACCTTTGAGGCTCTCCAGTCCAAAATCTTTGTTTTAGAGAGCTCCAGAGTTTTTAAGTGATTTGCCTAAGATTACACAAGTAATCAGCTATGTCAGATGTGGATTTAAACTCAGGTCCTTGGACTCTGACTTCATTCCACTCTACCCTACCTGTCAGATTAGATAACACCCTCCTCTCTAAATTTCAGTTTCCTTATGTGTAAAATGATCTCTGAGGTGCATCCTATTTCTGAATCCCATAGGCCTATAATAGATTTCTTGAGAGTTTTATAGTAAAAAAAAGAAATGGGGAGGGGGAGTGTTTGAGAATAAAAGCTTCCAGCTTTGTTTACATGCCATCTTTAACACAAGACTGTGGCAAATGTGTGCAATAATGGTTATTTCTGTTATAACCATGTATACATGGTTACTAAGAATGGATTTTTTTTTTAATAGTGTGCAGTGAAGCACTTGGAAAAGTTAAAAAATACAGCCCAATCCATCCTGCGTGTTTGAAACAAGGCATGTTTCCCAGTGTCCAGAATAGAAGAGCTGGCGAGATAGAGGAGATTGGGTTTTGAATGTCCCGTACTATCGGCATGTACTGTGTTTACAGGCAGTGAGAGGGAATCTGAGGTGAATACTAGAATTGGCTCTCAGGTTGTTGGTCTGAGGGTAGAGGAAATTCATTTTCAGTATAACCTCAGAAATGTCAATTGTATTAGAAGCCATTTGGCAAGGAGCGCTTCATTCTTTGAACTGACAAGCGATACCCTACTCTCCTGCTTCCAGGTTCCTGCTCAGATTGCCAAACAGCCCTTCTGTAGTCCTCCGATAAATTTACATTTTCCTCTCTTTAAATACAAGCTGGCCATGAAAGTAACTTGGCAGCCTTCAGACAGACTGGGTTTCAGTTTGATAACATGACCACGGCCAGAATATTATTTGGCCTTGCTGCTACAGCGGCTTGTGTAACACTTACTAACATTTTTTCTGTAAGCAGTCTAAGGGGATCATGGCATCCGTCCCTTCCTGCCTTTGTCCTTTGCCCCCTTTCTTCCTTCTTGGTATGTACATGTGCCTGTGCCCATAAATACACATATTCATTGCACTCATGGATTCTTGAGTTGCATCTACAGCCAGTCAAGTAAAAAAAAAAAATCTGGATGCTTGGTCCATAGAGACCAAATAACCAATTTAAGTCTATTTGGGAAGGGCAGCTAGGTGATAGTCAGATAGTCAGAAGGACCTGAGTTCAAATTTGGCTTTGGACACTTGACGCTTCCTGGCTGTGTGACCCTGGGCAAGTCACTTAACCTCAATTGCCTCACCAAAAATAATAAATTTTAAAAAATTTTAAAAGATTATTTGGGGCTGAGCTAATAGGAATGGGTTAGACCCAGACTTTGAAGCCTCCTTTAAGTTCAAAAGGAACATAACGTAGTATTTTGATTGAATACTCACTGCTAGCTTCATTTGTGATTGGCACTGGTAGGTGGACTAACGTAAATTGGGCTCGATGTTTTGTGTGACTTTCTAAAAAGTCAATCATTTTATCCTTCTATTCACAGTGGTGTTTCTCTGTTTATATTAATGAGCCTTATGTAGAATCACAAGACTCCAGAATGACAGACCATCCCTTGAACTCTACCTGCAGGAAATTAGGAAAGTTTGAGCACAAAGGCAGTGTGGTAACAGAGAAGGGAACGCTAGCTTAGAAGTCAGAGGGATTGTATTTGAATCCTGGCTCTGTGCCTTACTATGTATATGAGCTTAAGCAAATAACTTGCCCTGATGTGGCCTCAGTTAATTCATCTGCAAAATGGGGGGAGGGAGATCAGGAAAGATGACTGCTAATATCTCTTCCAGCCCTACATTTATGATCTTATGGTAAGATACATTTTGGCATCTAACCCAAGTCACTGCCTCCAAATTAAGCAGGAAATGTACTTCCTGAAACCAAGCACCAGCTTAGTGGGCTAATAGATAGCATTCTACTCTGCCGTGAAGCAGATTCAAACTATTTGTGAATTTTTGTTTTCTACAGAGCCAAACAAGGAGACATTTTACTTTGTTACCCCTAATGTAAGTGAAATCCACAGCTGTAGGCCCTTTGGCAAATCACTTCACTCCATGACCAATAACTGCTTCCTCGATGAAAAAGAGGGTGTTTGACCAAGATAATCTATAAAAATATTTTTTTTTTTACTCTAGAACCTATGATTTCAGCTTTTTATAATTAGGAGCTGAAATACTGGGCTACTTCTTACTAGAAACATAGCCTAACACTGCTTGTGAGTACTCAAATGTTTCATATTCCCCTGCTGATCCTGAGTTATTTTATAGTGAGGTTGTACTATTGTGGTATGATACTGGTAGAATTATATATTTTTCTTTGGGATCTAATCTCAGCCATTAGTGGGCTTTAGTTTCCTCATGGGTAAGATGGGGGATGGAGAGAATGTTGGGCTACCTGACTTGTAAAGAGCTTTGCTTCTCTAAAACTCTATGATCTTCATCTTCAAGATAGAGACAAAATAATCTTTTATGAGGGCTACCTGATCCACAGAGGTAGACTGAGGATCAAATAAAAAAATGTATTTGAAAGCATTTTGAAGAATTAAAATTCTATAGAATCTATCCAACCAAAGGCAAAAGGACATATGTGTACAAAAATATTTATAGGAGCTCTTTTTGTGGAAGCAGAAAACTGGAAATCGAAGAGATGCCCATCAACTGGGTAATGGTTGAACAAGTTGTGTATATGGCTGTGATAGAATACTATTATGTTATGAGAAATGACAAGCAGGATGATTTCAGAAAAACCTGGAAAGACTTATATGAAGTGATAGAAAGTGAAGTGAGTAGAACCAGGAGAACATCATACACGATATCAGCAATACTGTATGATGATCGACTGTGAATGACTTAGCTATTCTCAGCAATACAAGGATCCAAGACAATTAGTCCCAAAGGACTCATGATGAAAAATGCTATCTGCCTCCAGAGAAATAACTGATGGAGTCTAAATGCATATTGAAGTGTGCTATTTTTCGCTTTATTTTTTCATGGTTTTGTTTTGTTTTCATCTGTTTTCGTTCACAACACAACTAACATAGAAATATATTTTGCATGATTACACATGCATAACCTATATCCAACTGCTTACTGTCTTGGTGGGAGGGTGGGGGGGCAGAAGAGGGATATGGAGAGGAAGAGAATTTGGAATTCAAAATTTAAAAAAATGAATGCTAAAATTGTTTTCACATATGAATGTAAATCGTTTTCACATATTCAAAAAAAAAGAGAAAAAACTAATTTATCCATCCTCTTTCTGCCAGACTATTTCTCCCTAAATGATCCTTTTCATTATGACATTTCCCACCTAAGAAACAAACAATGGCTTCCTATAGCTGACCGCAGAGGTGTTAAACATGTGGCCCACAATCCACAAGTGGCCCACAAAGCCACATGCGGTGCAGAATACTTCCTAGTGGGGCTGAACCAAATTAAAATGGAGTTCTTATCTGATTTTAACATGTTGATGTATTAATTTTTTAAAAAGAGAGACATATAAACACATGTGGCTTTCTAAGTCAATGTGGCCCACAGGGATCTTTAGGCATGGTTTATTGGCCCCCATTTCTATTTATTTGATACCACTGGTCTACTGCATTAAGCCTAACTCTTCTGGCTGCCTTTCAAAACAGGCTTATCAAACACAACCTCTTATGATTTCTCAATGCATGCTTGCTATTCTGCTGCCGCCCTACTTATGACATATTATTTCCCAAGTCAGTGTCTTTGTTCATATTGTTCTGCCCTTCTGGAATGTCTTCTGTGTCCCTCTCTTTTGATGGCCTAGATCCTTCCCATTTTTCTTGGCCCAGCTCTAGTTGCTGCCTAGTCCATGAAGCCTTCCCTGGCTATTCTTGGTTACATGGAGTTCCATCTCCTATTAACTGTCATGGGACTTAAGATTCATAACCACATCTTTTAGTCCTTAAACTGTTTGTTCTACATGAGTTATTTGTAGCTTTCCAGATACACTATAGCTCGTAGTAAGCAAGGACCATGTTGTAATTATCTTCTGTATGGTACTAACTCTAGGGAGGAATATAAGAAGTGTTCAATATAAAATTATTGGTTGTTTTATCATAATCATCAGTATCCCAATCAACATCATCATTATCATATCCTTAGAGCTGGAAGGAACCATGGTGGTTATTTAGTCAAATCTGTATTTTACAGATTAAGAAAGTGAGGCCAAAACAGTAGAATGACTTGGCCAAGGTGATGTAAGCAGTAAGCAGCAGATCCAGGCTTTAATTTTAGGTTCTCTAGTTCCAGTTACATAATAAATTCAATTGACAAATCTATCACCATCATCAATATCCCCATTACTACCACTGCCACCACCACCATCATCATATTCTTCAAAACTAATATGGTCATTTAACTAGACGCCTATTTAAGACAGGACTTACAGAAATATCTAGATGTGCATTCCACTTGTGAAATATGCTCTTGGTACCCTAATATTCTTCTAAAGAACTTTACAGTGCCATGAAACACAATCAGATAAGCCTTAGTGTATAAAACATAACCTCTCCAGAAACTCAGAAGAGTGAGGATATCACTAAAGGCCACAGTCAGGGAACAATTCATAGAGGAGGCGATCTTGCACTTTATAACATCAAAGAAAGAGGAAGGAGGAACCTGAAAATACTGTCTATTACTCTTAGTTCTGTGATGAACAGGAACACCATGACACAGTACTCTGCACACAGAAGCCACTTAATAAATTTTGGCTGAATTAAGAAATGGGGAAAAGAAAAAGCATTTTAAAAATATCTACTATATTCTAGGCACTGTGCTGAGCACTTTACAAATATCATCTCATTCAATCCTCACAACAATCTGGTGAGGAAAATGCTGTAATTGTCCACATCAAATAGTTGAAGCAAACAGAGGTTAAGTGAATGGGTGAAGGCACTTACCGAAGAAATGTCGCTCTCCTCACACTTGATCCTGCATTCGCTGTTGAACTGGAAACCATTGGTACACTGGTATAGCCCATGGAACTTGGGCGGGGGTGGGTCACATGTCACAGGTACACAGGCTCCCTCCAGCCAGCTGCCATCTTGGGTACACTGGATCTTGAAGGCCCGTCTTCCAAGAAGAAATGAGAGGAATCATTTGAATGGCCTCGCACATAGAAAGTATTTAATGTTTTGGAATGAACTGAGTGACTGAATAGATTAATTTCTTATTCAACACATTCAAATTTGAATGTTAAACTCCAAGGATTAGACATCACATTGAAAATAATCTATGAGGTAAGTTTGGTCTAACTGACTTCATAAGGAGTTTGCCAATATAGCTCCTATGCTGGAGTGGATGATGGATGACAATACTTGTCATCTACTAACTCATCTACTAACTAATAAGGTTTTGTGACTTAGAACTGGTAAGGACCTTAGCAATTATCTAACTCATTTTCCAAATGAAGAAACTGTGGGTTAGAGGGTTTAAGAAATTTGCTCGGAATCACGCAGGTAGGAGAAATGGAGACAGGATTTGAACTTAGGTTTTCTTTATCTAAATCCAAGGTTCTTTCTGCTATACCATGGATGCCTCTTTCAACTCAAGGGAAGCAGGGTCTTGATCTAAAACCAAGATTTGTGAACATTAAGTGAACTTTCGGATTGCTAGGTTAATAAGTCACTAGGCTTATTTTAAAGTTCAAAGGGACCTCAGAAAAAACTCTAGTCCAATTTCCTCATTTTATACGTGAGGAAACTGAATTCCGGAAAGATGGTGATTTTAAAATGTGAAGTCATGACATATGGGGAAAGAATGAAGTTTATTTTATGTAATTCCAGAGGGAAGAATTAGAACCAATAGGTGGGACCTCTATTCATTCCAACCAATGGAATGAATTATCTTGCTAGGCTGTGAGCTCTCTGATTCTGGAAGTGTTCAAATACAGGCTGGACGACCATCTTTTAGGGATGTTGTAGAGGGGTACCCTTGTATTTGGTGTCTTCTTAGTAGCACAGGGCTTGCTACCATAATAGGTACTCAGTAAATAGTTGCTGACTGATACATTGATTTCATGTTAGAAGCCACAATAGAACAACATGGAATAATGGATTCTTTGCGATGCTATGATAATGTATTCATCTAACACATGATAATAGATTCAGATGCCCACTGACCAACTGCCCTTCCTTCACATGCCCTGCTTACATTTTCAACTTCACTTACTTCTTTGACTTCCGAGAGGAACCAGGCACATGGTACCCTGGTTTGCACTTGTACTTGCAAAAGGAGCCCACTTTGTGCTTGTCCTCCTGGCACCGAGCAGTCTGGAGATCAGCATTGGGTACAATGGGAGGGGCCAGGCACATCAGTTCACAAAGTGCCTCCGGGAAGGACCACAACCCATCTTCCATACATGTCAGGAAGCTATTGTTTCCTGTTAGGAAGATGTATTTAGGATTAGCATTAGAAATCAATGAGAGAATGGAACTATACTGCCTTTATTAACAATATGAATTATGTCGAATTAAGCCTTTTTTCAAGTTAGGATTTGCCTTAGAATATAGAATGCTGAAACACAGTTTGTTAAGACTATAAGGAACATAGAGTATGTCAGATAATAGAATACGGAGTTCTAAAAATAGAAATGACCTTAGGAACCACTGAGACTATAAGCTTTATCCGATAGAAAAAACTGGTGTCCATAGAAATGGAGTGGTTTACTCAAAATCATAGAGAGAAGCAACCTGAGAAAGTCATGACTGCAGTAGAAACCCTCGTCCCCTGACTCTCAAGTCAAAGAATCCTGCTATACTATGAAGTGGACCTGGAGGGTCATCTACTCCCTAAATTTCATTTTATATATAAGAAACCTCAGGCTAAGAGGGGAAAGGGGAAGTGACTGGCCCAAATAAGAGCAGGTAGGCTCCCCTGAAATCAAGGCCTACTAACAAATTTCATAATGGCATGATCATGACACGTGATCAGTTAACTCTTCTCTCTCTATTTCTATGGTTCCATGTAAAAGAATGGAAATGTTGGGCTAGCTTGCCTAGGCTTCTAGGGAAAATTTAGAGGCTTTATAGTCCTCAAGTTGAGTTGTTGAGTTGCTTTTCAGATTCCAAACTTTGCTGACAGACCCTCATGAATGACACTTCCCAATATAGCCCATGCCTATGCCGATAGCTGTGCTGATCATCACTGGTGAGCTGGACTGCTTAGGTTTTACAAATGAAAGTAAAACCCAGTGAGGTTGTCCTTATCCTGCCAGATGATATATTATGGTGAAGCAGCTCGGCCAAAGCTTCCCTGAGACAAGAGGAGAAGCAATTCACATTCCTCAACATCCTTCTTGTCACTGGCGTCATCTCCCATCTTCCTTCCTCCTCATTAAGCTGTACTGTGCCTTTCCCTCATTCCTTTGCACGTTTATCAAATTATCGAGATGCTCCTCTTTAGTACTTGATTCCTTTTCCTCCTCTTTCTCCTCTTCCTTGTCTTGTATGATTCATCCAGTGAGTGAAGTAAAGGCCAGCGTCTACAAACACAGCAGATGCTTCTGTGTTGATGAACTGTTATATTACAAACTCTGGACAGTTTGACGTCAACAAATAGATGAGCCAGCAGGAATGAGAGGGTGATTCATTCAGTTTCCTGCAAAGTGGTGAGGCTTCTTGGGCATCAGGGACTACATGCTCCAATCACTTCCTTTTCTCTTACTTCATTACCTGATGGTGTTCACTTAGTACCATTGTCTGGAAACCACTGGAAGTATTGGAGCCAGACATTCTATTATGTAGAGACATTGAGTCTAGGCCATAGGTCAGGCGACTGCCCAGTAGCCCATGGCCCAAGCAGGACTTGGAAGGAAGCATAACAGGAATGTTTCTGGGGTGATGACCTATTAGTGAATTTGAGGGAGATGTCTGGCATTTTCTCCCCTCATGCGTAAAGAATCCAAGTTTATACCACTGGCCTAAGCCTTGTAAGAGTATAGTGAGGATCCCCAATGACAAAAAGAATAGTTTGGAGTTAATTATTTTAGCCTGGAAGGTACCTCAGACTAGGTGACTTGGCCAAGCCCTCACAATTAGAGAGCAGAAAAAGTAAGTTTCAAACCCAGGTCCTCTGACTCCAAATCCACTAAGAAACAGATATTTCAGGAAAGAGAGAGATTCTCAAACCCTATGAATGAAGGATTGCTGGTGCTATCATGGAAGGGAAGAGTCAAATTTATTCATGGAGGTTAAAACAAAAGCAGATCATTGGGGTACAGATAATAAACAGACACATAGGAGACATTCAGCAGACTGAACAGAACATTGGAAATCAAGGAAGCAAGAAGACTGAAAAGGAATGTAGATCTGAGAGAGGATGAAGAAGAATCCATAAGAGGGAACAGAATAAAGGAAGAGAGTT
Source organism: Phalanger gymnotis (assembly GCA_028646595.1). Taxonomy (NCBI): domain Eukaryota; kingdom Metazoa; phylum Chordata; class Mammalia; order Diprotodontia; family Phalangeridae; genus Phalanger; species Phalanger gymnotis. Next base: position 84,885,540 of record CM053625.1, on the reverse strand, counting down.
ATTTGGGAATTAGCAGGAATAAGAGAATGAGTGGGGGAAAGCTGCAGATTGGTTGTTGCACATTAAGAAACACATCTGAACTCCTTATCTGCTAGACCACGGAAACACTGAAGAGGACAAATACAGAGGAAATCAAGGTCTCATAGAAAGAGCTGGCTTTTATGTTGGTGGTGTTCCAAGACCTAGTCCCCAGGATCCAAGGATATCAAAGAGTTAAAAGGAAACTATGTTCCTCACTTGGCAATTCTAAAAAGTATGTCAATGTTCATTGAAATTGGGCCCTCCTGGTAAAAGTGTGAGCAAATCCAATTTTACTTGGATCGTTGAATTGTACAAGGTCTTATGTGTCAAAAGGGAATAAAACTAATGGACAACCATGATCATCTACGAAATCTGCCTAGAGAAAAAGAGAGACAGAGAAATAGACAGAGAGAGACAGAGAAAGAGAGAGACAGAGACAGATAGAGACAAAGACAGAGACAGAGCATCAGAGAGACAAAGATAGAGACTGAGACAGAGACAGAAAGACAGAGGGTGAAACTAATGAGATCATCTCCAAAGGAATAATAGTTGTCATTTCTATATAGTATGTTAAGGTTTATAAAATATTTTATTATCAATGATCTCATTTGAACAACGACCCTTTGAAGTAGGAAGGCCAAGTTTTATTATCCCTATTTTTCAAAAGAGGAAACTAAGGTCCAGAGAAGTGAAATGTCTTATCGAAGATCACACAACTGGTGAGTGGCAGAACGAGGATTTGAACCCAAGTCTTCTCATTTTAAAGTCAATGCTCTTGACATCATGCCAAGCTGTCTCTCTCAAATATAACAGAAGACCCAAAAAAGGCACATCTGCATAGTTCTCTCTTCAAAGGAAGTCCTCCCATGACCCAGCTTTCAAAGTGGCATCTTAAATTGATGTCCTTTGGTGAGCTGTGATTTCACCAACTTCCCATGCAAGGGGAGGGATTTGTGATCTTCACCCACTTGATACAAGTGAAAAGGTATTGATTTATACAAACATCCCTGCAAGGTCAGGAGCTTACAGAGCTTCAAAACACTGTGCAAACCTTAAAGCTATATAAAGTAACAGCGAATACCCTTTTATCCTGCCCTAAAACAAGAATCTTAGAATGTAAGAGCCAGAAAGGACCCTAAAAGATAGAACATAATAATGTAAACTGTTAGCTCCAGAAGGAGCCTCAAAGACTAGCCCAACCCCCTCATTTTATAAAGAAAAAAGATGAGGCCTGGAAGGGGGATGGAAAGGGAAGAGTGACTGGCCCAAGGCCACACAGTAGCAGACTTGGGTACTAACAGCTTGGCCTCCTGACTCCCAGGCCAGTGTTCTTCTGACTCTGGTAAATAAATAATGGCTCTTTACCCCGAGAAGACAGATGGTTCTCCCATATTTAGGAGACCCAAGGTGGGAAGGGGAGAAGAGGTCAGTATAAGGAACATTAAGTCACTGGCCTGAAAGGAAAGGGGTGAGGATTCAGGCACTGTTGAGAAGGGTGGACTCCTATCACATCTTTCTGCAAGCTATAGTGGAAAGAGCATCTTCACCTTTTTTGTTCCGTGATCCTTTCAGAGAACTTCAGTCAGAGAATTTTCTGAATATCATAATGTCACATGGATATAATTCATTAAAGGAAACAACATGGTACAGTAAGACTTTTGAGCTGGGGAGTCAGGAGAAAAGAAGACAGTTTGCTACAGTGGAAAGAACCCTGGCTCAGAAGATCTGGGTTCAAATACTACCTGTGACTTTCACTGGCTGTATGACCTTAGGTTGCTTATTTGCCCTCTCAGTTTCCTCCTCTGGGAACTGAGAGGGTGGATTAGATGATCTCTAAAGTTAAACATGGAAATTCCTGAGTTTTAGGAGATCTGAGCAACCAGGCAAGGTATCTGAAGTAACAACAGACTAGATTTGATAACTAGGAAAAAAGAAAGAACTGAACCCTGGACTTTCTTACGCAGCTGGGGCAAGCCCATTCTGGAAACAGGCCATGCAATTGTCACTGCCCACGGACAAGTACAATGCTCAAGAGGGCTGTGATTGTCCCAGGGCCCAAGTAAAGGAAGAGGCATATGTAAGACAAGAGGAGCTATAAGCTTCCTATGAAAGAGGGCACATCGACACATTCATGTAGTTACCGCAAAGGTAGGAAGCTTGAATTCAGCCCGTGATGACTGCCACCTTAGGGGGCATTTTGCAGCAAAATAGAGGACACAGAGAAAGCCATGGTATAGTAGACACTCTCCCACCTGACTGCTAGGTCCCATCCCGACCAAAGTTCTAATGGAAGAAGGTTCACCTGAGTCACCAAATCTTAGTGAAGACAAACCTTCTTCCTGTCCTTGATTCTAGCTGGTCCAGGAAGAACTTTTTCTCTAGGTTTTGAAGACACAGCACCAGGTGGGATTGACAATCAGTATGTTTCAAGACAACAATCAGTCCAAACGGGTGAATCTTCCCAGGGGCATCCATGTTTGATTATTAAGGGGAGAGGATATGAGCAATTAACATAAATGATCAAGGTGATCATTCTCACAGGGAACTCTTTTCCATTGTGGGGGCCCCTGACACCCCCTTGAGAGACAGTGTGTGGGAAGGGAACATTGGGGGCAAGGGGGGCTGGTAGAGAAAGATACAGCCAGGTGGGTGCAAATCATTCTGATTAGAAATTATTATTAACCAAAATAAAAATGCTAATAATCAATGCTAATTTATACAGCTTCCATCCCCAGGGGCCTGCCTCTGATTGAGATGAGGAGTGTGATTTCCATCTGGAGTTATTAATACACCTCACATCTTAGGGAGCTCAGAGGAGTAGAGAGTATCCGAGGGGATGCCTGTTGATGGTGTTAGCACTTCCAGTGGTTTCCAGGCCTCACCAGTACCTCCAAGTTGTTACCCTCTCCTTAGCTATTTCAGACCAGGTACTTAAATCAGTTTTTGGCATCATAGGAGAATAACTGTTCAATTATACTGAAATGAGTTGAGTCATAGGATTTAGAGTTAGAAGGGGCCTTAGGGTATCCTATCATCAAAAGACCATTGATTTAGAGCTGAAGGGCCCTTGTAGGCAATCCTTCTTCCAATCCCCAACCTGACAACAATGAAGGTAGAGGAGAATGACTTCAGGTCCAAGGCCAGTAGTGACCCCAGCAGGCCAGCTTAGTCCCAACCAGCATTTTGTGGGTTGGACTAAAGGCTGGTCACTCCTTGGCTCTTTATATGACAGGAATATGGAAGCTACTCTCTAGGGGTGACTCCTAAAGTTTCTCAGTTTGAATCAATTCCCTTTTTAGACCCACCTTTCACTATGCCTACTGTTGAATGGTACTGGCCTCATACATTTTTTTTAACTCATTGTCTGCCTGTCAAATAGCCAGGTCTACTTGGTACTTGAAGAGAATAAACCAAAGGTCATTCTCACAATGAGCATAGATGCTGATGGGGATATCCTGTTGGCTTTGTGGTAGCATTGTTGGCATCAATCTGAGCTCATGCCCCTGAAAGTTCAGGATAAGAATCTCTTTATTCCATTTCTTGGTCCTTTTCCTTGTTACCTTTAAAATAATCCCTCATACCTTCCTTATACACCTTATACACTTTTACAGTTATAACTCACGAGTTGAAGCAAAATAAATTGAATTGTTCTGAACCGAACCAAATTAACTTAGCATGGGATAACCACAGTCCTTCTGGGTTTTAGTTGACAATGGATATGATTAAATACATCATCATCATCAAAACCCATAATGTTTTCCAGGTAGGCTTCCAACTAGTCCCAGCACTGTTTGTGGATTACTGTTAACTAACCACATGCCCTTCTGCATTCCCTGATAGAAGTAAGAATCCTCCAAGACAGAGAGGGATTTATGCCTAGATTTATCTGAGAACAGTTCTACGTTCCTGGTCAGAATCAAAAACAAGCTCTGATTTTGTTTTTGTTTTTTTCTGTCAGATGGTGATCTCCTCACATGTGCTCCTCATAGGTTTCTTTCTTCATCTAGAACAATTGCATTAGTGAAAACAGAAGCACAGGATATCAGAGCTGGCAGGAACCTTAGAAAATAGAATGGTGGAACTGGAAGGAATCCTGGTGCAAAGAATTTTAGACTATATGGAGCATGTAGGCTATTAGAGCTGCAAGGGATCTTACTGGTCATCTAATCAAGCCATTCAGTCAATCAATAAATATTGATTAAGCACCTACTATGTGCCAGGCATTGTGCTAAGTGG
>CM053625.1:84821388-84880783 GCA_028646595.1 Phalanger gymnotis | reverse complement strand
GACAGAGACAGACAGACAGACAGACACTGAGACAGAGATAAAGGGGAGGGGGGACAGGACTGAGTATAGTGTAGAGTATTACAGGGGTACAAGACTGGCAATGGAATATCTCTTCTTTCCCAATGGGAGGCCCTTAATTTCCAAGCCAGGTCCTGCTCTGTTTCTGAAATGGAGCCAGGCTCTATTTATTAATTCTTTATTTAGCTGTTTGTTTGTTTTTGACTGGATCATTGATTTCACTGGTGTGTAGGGAGCTCCCAGTGAGAGATTTCCTTTACAGATGTATTCTTGAGTCTTAAAGAAATTGCCTAAGGGCACTGAGATACTTAAGGACTTGCCCAGTATGGGTGAGAGAAGAATCTAGAACTTCCTGACTCTAAAGCCCAGCTTTTCTATTTCCTATACCATCATTTCAGATACAAAAAATCTTAAGTGTTAGAAGCTGTCCAAGAGATCCTTCATTCCCCACAATCCAACATCCTATGCTAAGGCAGTCACCTAGCTTTTTCTTAAATACATCTAGTGACAATGTTCCTTCACTATCTTAGAACACTGTTAGCTCTGATTATGAGAAGGCGCTTCCTTGCCTTGACCTAAGTTCTAGTAATTTGTCTGTAACCTCTACCTTTTGGTCCTAGCTCTGGTCTCTGGGACTCAACAGGAATTTAATAAGAGGAATGGTAGTGATACTCTGAGCGCTAAACTTGGAATTACGAGTTATTTTTGAACCCCAGATCTGTCACTTAACTACCTGTGCTTGTCACCTTACTTCCAGGTCACTTCATATCTCTGGGCCAGTTTTCTCAGCTGTAAAATAAGGGGTTTGGTTTAATTAGGAGTACTTAACCTGGACTTTGTGAATTTTTTTTTAATTTTGATAACTATATCAACATGATTGATTTCCTTTGCAATCCTATGGATTTTATTTTATGCATTTAAAAATAATATTCTTAAATGGGGCCCTTAGGCATCACCAGGTTGCCAAAGGGGTCAGTGAAACAAACAAAAAAATGATTAGACAATCTTTGGCCTCAAAATATCTTTAAGGCTCCTTTCAGTTCTAAATTCTTTAATCCTATTCTTTGACCTTTGACTCCTTACTTCTCCAGACTTACACATCCCCAGTTCTTTCAACCAATCCTTTGGCTTGTTTCTCTGTCTTTACATTGAGTCAGACAGAATAGGCAGGCCACCATAAAGGAAGACTCTTTGGCCTGGCATCTTAACTTGCGTGCTCTAGGAGATGGTCTTTTGTGATTCCTCCCCTCTGCCAAAGCAGATGCTGCCTCTGTCAGGCTGCCTTCGTTCCCCAGTTCCCCTAAGGCTCCTTCCATTTGGTGATGAGGAACATATTTCCCATTCCATGCAGAGCCCTTATACAAACACAATCATCATCAGGCCCCCAGTTGGTAGTCATTACCAACCTATGTTGTCCAATTCTATTTCCAAACATCTTCAGCCAGAAGATAAACTGGAACTGAAAGGCTATGAAAAGAGGAAGAAATGAGAGGGAGCTAACAAATGCCAACACTGGGGTGCAGGCGGACCCCACCTCCAGTGTAAAGGAAAGGAGGAACTGTAGACTGAGGTGCAAAGGATTTGAACTTGACTTTAAACAACTGATGACCCCATCTGTATTTCTTGCAAAGAACCCTTTCAGACACAAAATATTGCTGAGGGAGAAGCGGATAGGCTTTTAAAATCAATGGCACTTCATGTTGATACCAGCTGTATGCCACTTCTCTCTACATTCACTTGCCTCCAAAACCTTTCTTTGAAGTAGACTGAGGTGTTAGGGACTGTACTCTGCCCATTTTATAGTGAAAGCAACTCCTATGCAGGCAGAGATTGGCTCATGATTATGCAATGATTCTCCTAGTAAAGGCAGAAATCAGAACCAAGTGCTGTGCCTCAGTGCCCATACCATGTGTAGGGAGTTACTAGGCTACCCTGCCTTTGGAATCATTAATGCCACCATGATATTAAGAAGCTTGATACCTCTCATCTCAATCCAATTCACACATGGAGTCAGGCCTACAAAGACTGTTCCCCTTGAAAATGCTTTTGAGGATGTTGAAATGTCTCTCCCCTCAAGTCCTACCCCCTGAAAAAAACCTCCTCTTATTTTGGGGGAGAGCAAGTTCCTACGTTTTGAGTAGGAAAAAAATGAAGCCTAATAATTCACAGTTGCTGGCCTATGTTTTCTTGAACAGTATTGAGCTGAAGCTACACTCTCAATGGAGATGCCATCAAGATGGCAAAGCGCTCTCTGCCAGGTTCTGAAGTTGTCCTTCAATTTTGTTGTGCTTCCCTTCTATCCTGCCCGAGAGGTCTCATGAAAAATGCAGTATGAACGTGAACACATGGCAGTCTGTTTGAAAAGGTGTAGTTCAATCTGTTTTCATTCTACTGTGTATTGAATCGATGGGGCTGGAATACCATAACAAACCAAAGGAAGAGGTCTTCTAGTGCAATGCCTTGTTATCCCAGGTTTTGGCACGCAGCTAGGTGGGACTGAATGAAGCAGGAGGGTGGCAGGTATAAACATAGACAAATTGTCACTAAGCTCCAATCTGCAATACACCTCCTCCTCCTTTTCCCGATTTATAGGAATGCAACATGGTGCAAAAACAGCAACATCCAGCAGGGGAATGAATATTGGATTGGAAAGACCTAGGGCCTGGCTTAGAATTCTGGCTCTGCCCCTTACTATCTGGGTGACCTTGGTGACTTGCTCTAATCTTTTTAATCTCAATTTCTTCATCTGTATAATGAAGGAGTTGAACTGGATGAAGTCTAAGTACCTGCCAGCTTTAAATCCCACAATTCTATCTGTCCTGAAACTTCAAGGAAAATCAATATGCTACAAACTGATATGCCACAGTGGAAAAGAAAGTGGACCGAGTAAGAGAATCTGAGTTCAAATCACAGCTCATCCACTGACTAGCTGTGTGACCTCAGGCAACTTGCTTAACCTCTCTAGGCCTCAACTGTTTCAAGTGCATGATGGGTAAGTTGGTCTACAGGACCTCTAAGGTCCCTCTCAGTTATAGATTAATGATTCTACGATATTATGAATCGAGTTCACTTACATGAACATAATAGCAGAAAAAAAAAAAAAAGACAGCAGTGCCAAACCCCTGGAATCCATTTGGATTTTGTGTGGAGTCAGCAATGGCGTATGAATCACCCTACCTGTCTGAAATCACTCCAAAAAGCATGGTCACAGCTGGGTAGGAGAGGGAGTCAGGAGATTCCAGTTCTTAGTGAAGTCCCTGATTTTATGCAAAGTAGGTACATAAAAAATATTGATTGATTCTTCTGCTCCCCTCCCACCTCAAGCCTTTCCTCAGACCACTGGCTTTGCTAGACCGTGGATTGTTGGAAGGGACTATTCAACTAACCTGACTCTTGATGAGGTCATCATCTCGGTGAATTTGCAAAATGTAACCCATCTTGCAACTGATGGTACACTGGGCTCCGTTGTAGCGTTCATTGCTGGAACAGTTCAGAGACGCATTCTCAACGTTCAGCTCTTGGCAGTCAGTGGCTTCACAGGAGAAGTGGACACAGCTGTCAAGGAAACAAGAAATGGGCCATTAGTATAACTCCACAACTAGACAAGTCGCAAGCCACTGGAAAATTGAAGGGTGAGGAAAGATATGATGAAAGTCAAAAACAGATCGAAAGGCATGGGGAGCGTAAACATGGATCCAAATCTGGGAACCCTAGAACTAGGACATCTTCTTGATACTTAAAGGAAGTCATTTTAGGGCAAATAAAAGGAAATATTACTTCATACAGTATGTAATAAACATAAGGAATTCATTATCCTCAGAGGTTATACAGGCAGTGAATGTAAATACATTCAAGAAGGGTGTAGACAAATTCAAGGGTGATTGATCTGTAGCCAACTCTTAAGAGGAAGTAAGGGATGTTCGAGGTACATCTCTAAGCTTTTTGGGTTAGTAGCATACAGAATAACTGCTTTCCCACAAACTACTCCTTGGTGCCATGCTTAGAGACAAAATCTCACTGGAGCTAAAACAAGATCATGATACATGCACACACACACACACCCTAGTTGGGAGGCAGGAAAGAGAGATTTTAGTACTGGATATACAAATGTATAACTAGCATGGTCACCTGACTTTGTATCTCTGGGCCTTGGTTTTCCCATATGTCAAACAGTGTTGTGGTTGTTATCCAGTTGTTTCAGTTGTGTCTGATTCTTTGTGACCTCATTTGGAGTTTTCTTGGCAAAGATATTGGAGTGGTTTGCCATTTCCCTCTCCATATCACTTTACAGATGGGGAAACTGAGGTGAATAGGATTAAGTGACTTGTCCAGGATAACACCCCTAGTAAGTGTCTGAAGCAGGATTTGAACTCACAAAGATGAGTCTTCCTGACTTGAGACCTATCCACTGCGCCACCTAGCTACCCAGCTAGGTTTTCCCACACGTCAAATAAGGCTGGACTAAATGCTATGTAAAGTTCTTGTTCTGCAACAGAATTCTATTTTCTAGATCCTAATTGTCCTGGAATCTTCTGTAACCAAACAATAAGAATATCGAGACACGCTAATATGAATGAAAAAAAATACATGAAAAACAAAACAAAACAAAACAAAACCAAAACCAAACACTGGACCTGTAGTCAGAAGATCTGGGTTCAAATCCTAGCCCCAACATTTATTCAGCTGTGATGCTGGGAAAGTTGCTTTAACCCTCTCAGTCTCAGATTACTCATGTATACAAGGAGATTAATAATAGCACCTACTTTACTACTGTATTGTTGTGAGGAAAACACCTTATAAATCTCAAAGCATAGGAATTGTGAGCTGTGGGTTACTGTTATTCTTATGAATTATTAATATTGTTGTTATATTGTGAAAGAAATGAGTACTCTTTTTATGTACACCTTCCACCTGGCATATCTTTCTCCCACCCTCCATCAACCCATGAGGGGAAGGTATGGGTTCATCAAAAGGGTGACAGATGCCTGTGCCAGTCACGGGCTCTTTGTCTGCCCAAGATGATATTGTTAAATCTCATCCTTACCACTGTCAGTAGCTGTTGCTTGGCATGACAAAGCACATGAGTTAAGACGAACGTGGTAAATATTCAAGCGAGATCGAAGTTCAAGTTCTCCCATTGCAAGGTTTATTTGGTGATATATGTTGCAACATCTTGTCTAGGGAAGTGATACGGTGAAATGAATGAGGGGCAGGTTTGGAACAGAGGATGTAGGTTCAGTTCCTGTCTCACGTGGAGCAAATCATTTCTCCTCTCTGGGCCTTACTTTCCCCATCTGCACAAATCATGCAGTTGGGCTAAATGATATTCAAGGTTCCTTCTACCTCCAAGCTGATAAGCTTATAAAGTAGTTATTTTTCCTGGATGAGGAATGTCCAGTCTTGCCTCATGGCCAAAAAGTAGATAACTTCGGGGATACCTTTCTATGGCTAAACATCCTGTGAAAAGAGTAAGTGTTTATCCTTCACCATCTGGATGCACTGGTGAAGATTCTTTTATAGCAGCAGTATTGAAATGACTACAAATGTTCAGTCAGATACGTAAAACATTCTAGAATTGAGCCTTAAATCAGCTTTGAAACCTGAGACCACTGTAGGAGTGAGAGTGCTGGATCTGGGGTCAAGGAAGACCTGGGTTCAAATCTTCCCTCAAAAACTTCCTTAGCTGTATAACCCTGGGCAAATCACTTACCCTTTCTCTCAGTTTCAGCTTCCTCATCTGTAAAATGGGCATAAAAATACCTCTGGTACTAACTTTACAGGACAATCACAATTACCAAATAATATAATACATGGAAAGTATGTTGAAACCTTTAAAGTATAATGGAGATATGAGCACCTGCCTCCCAGGGTTGTTGTGAGAATAAAATGAGGTAATATTTATAGAGCTTTGTAATTTCCAATGAGCTATTTAAATGTTGGATATTATTATCATTATGGTTATTACTATCATATATTTATCAGCTGTTATCTCCTACTCATCAATACCTTATACCCCATAGTCTTTTCTAGGCAGTATTTTCAACAGTCCATAAACATTCCATCCTCATTCCTGCCACTATACCTTTGACTGGACATTGCACCTTGACTATTAAATGCCTTCCTCCCTCTGACAATCTAGACCTTGTATATTCCTTAAAATCCAGCTCAAGTCCCGTCTTTTCCACGTAGACTTCACTGACTAATATAATATACAAACATCTCTATCTCCCGTGGATTCCCATAGAATTTATCATCTGGTCCACAATTTAGGACTTGATTACATTCTGTGGTACCATTTCCTCATGATTTCATAAGTGTTGGTTCTCTTTCTCCAGTAAACTCACAAGCTCTGGGTCTGATGCTTCAGCTTTGATTCTGTATTTGCATTTTCCAAGGCACCTCTTAGAATGGAGGTAGGCACATAGTAAGCATTTGGTGAATCATAGGAGCATGAGGTTGTATATTTACTGCTAAAAGGAAGATCATCTGGGCCTCCCATTTTACAGACAAAAAGACTGAGGATAAGAGAGAGTAAGAGTCTTGCCCAAATTGCTAAATATCTAAAACAAGATCTGAAGCCAGTTCTTCTTGACTCCCAGACAAGAGCTCCACAAGCTACCCCATGCTGCCTCACGACTTCTTGACGTGTCCTAATTCTGAATGGTGTTGTTGGATATTTCTCCATCTGCATCTAAATGTTAGATAGCCACAGTTGTAGAGGCTGCTTTAACAATTTAGGATGCCATGATTCTTTGAAGAATAGGTCTTTAGTATGGTCCAAAGTAAGTGCCTGAAAAGGAACCATCTTCCACTGTGGGTATTTTCTTGAACAAAGAATGTTAGAGTAGAAGCCATAGAATGGTAGGTTAAAGAACTCAGAAAGTTAGAATTGGAAGAGAACTCAGACCATTTGTTTTGCTATTCAGTTGTTTTCCAGTTGTGCCTGACTCTCCTTGACCACATATTTGGGGGGGGGGGGGTTCTTGGCAGATACTGGAGTGGTTCACCATTTCCTTTTCTAGCTCATTTTACAGATGAGGAAACTGAGGCAAATGAGGTTTTAAATGACTTGCCCAGGGTCACACAGCTAGTAAGTGTCTGAGGCCAGATGTAAACAGGATACAGAATGTTAGACGTGAAAAGAGATTTAGAGACCTCCTGGAGGCATAATGAAAGGAACATTGGATTTGGAGTTATTTGGGGTTTAAATCCCAACTCTTCAACCTGGTTGACACTCAGAAAGCTATCTTTCCACTTTCAGCTTCAGTTTTCTCATCTGAAAAATGAAAAGGTTGGATTAACTGGTGTCTAAGGTCCCTTCCAGCTCCAATCCTTATGATCCTATGGTTTTTCTGAAGACAAGAGAGAAAGCAACTTGTCCAAAGTGCACATTGAGTTGGTGGCAGAACTATATCTCCTGACCACTCAATTCAGTGTCCTGAAAACCCAGAATTAAGGAACCAAACAAACAAACAACCCCCCACCCCAAAAAGAACCCTTGAAATGACAAAAGTTTATTTTAGTATTTCAAATGATTATTGTTGTGAGATCTGAAATCATGTACCCTTGAAAGGGAAGGCAACACATATTAAGTAAATGATATTGAAGTGTTTTGATTTCCATTGAAATTTTCTGATTTCCACTGACTTGGTCCTTTGAAGCCCCAGCAAAAGGCCTTGAGACCCTTTACACAATTCCTCGAAGCCTCTGGATTATACCATGTAGAGACCTCTAAGAGGTTGGAATTCTATAATCAATGCGAGAGGTAGTAAAACCAAACAATGCAACCTCTGACATTTTGTAAGCAAGTAAGACAGGAAAATAATAATAATAACCAAATGTTTTCAGTGTAAATAGATCTGCTGTGCAAGCCACTGCTTTGCATTCTGCTCCCCTGAATTACTTCCCTACTGTGCAGTGCTTCTCAATATGCAGTTGGCCAGAACACCTGGGTTCAATTCTCCAGCCTAGTCAACATATTCTGGGAACCCCTGGGAAAATTGCATTCCCTCTCTGGGCTCTGGTGTTTCCAAAAGGCTAATCAAGAGACTGTCCTCACAGCTGGCCACATTCCCAAATCTATCCCATCTCCCATACTAATTACCTTAATTCATACAGGGAGGGCTAATCAGTGGCCCAAGTGAGGGTTGCAACTTTGTTGGAAAAAGTGGCTGAATGAAGCTAACCCTGTGTCTACATTACAAGCAATGTGGTATTGTGGGGGAATAGAAAAGAACATTGGATGTGGATGGTCTGAGTTTGAATTTAGATTCCTTTATTTATTACTTGGGTGGCCTTGGCCAAGTAAGTTAAAATTCCATCAACAGGTATTTCTCAAGTGCCTAATACTATGTTCCAGGCACTGTGCTAGGTGCTGGAGGGGAGATACAAAGACAAATCTATACCAGTCCCTGATCTCAAAGAGCTTACATTCTCTCAATGGGAGACAGCATGTGTGTGTGTGTGTGTGTGTGTGTGTGTATATATATATATATACACACACATACATATACATCTCCACACATACATATGCACATATGTAAGTATATATATATACACATGTATGTGTATAAACACACACATGTGAAACCTCTATGAAATAATGTAAGCTTCAGTTTCCTTATCTATAAAAGTAGGTAGATGACCTCTAAAGTCCCTTTCACCTCTGAATCCTATGAGACATCCAAACCCTTTCAGTGCCTGTCTCCTCAATCCTACTGGTTCATGAATAAAAAGGAGAGGATTCCTATACTTACTAGAGGGTTGGACAGTATGACCTCTAAAGGCTTTTTTAACTCTGGCATTCTATTATTTACAATCTATGACAGTGAGAACACATGCTTTCAACCTTCAGGCACTGCTGAACTACTAACTCTCTTGGGATATCTCTATAGTTCCTCAGAAACCTCTTCACTCTGGAATTTCACTCTATTCCTGGAATCCACAAATTAGAAGTACCCTCTGCACCTTCAGTCTCTCTCTCTCTGATTGGCTGTTCTTGTTTGTCCTTTTGTTCTGGAAAAGGACCCATGTGGTGATGTCCTGACTTGCCCAGAATAGGATTTAAGTGAGACAGAGCTGTGCAAAGGTGCCAGCCTCGCTCTCTTCTCCATTTTAAGAAGGCTCAGGGCACCCATGTCTTCATTCCTTTCCAAACTGTACTCCAGAGTCTTCTGGGATGTCCTCCACAAGACTGGGCATCCTTTAACTCTCCTCCCACCCCTTTTCTCTATTGTCTTTCTCTATTAACATATAAGCTCCTTTAGGGCAGGGGCTGTCTTTCTACTAGTATCAGTATTCTGAGAATTTAGCGCCATGCCTGTAGCATAGTAAGTACATAATAATTGTTTCTTGACAACTCGAAATGAAAAGAATATTAGGCCTGAAGTCATTAGATCTGAGTTTGAGTTCTAACTGGGAAATACAAGCTTGGTGAGCCTGGTTAAATGACTTGACCTGTCTGAGAGTCACTTTCCTCATCTTGAGGAAAACATTTCATGAATCTTAAAGTGTCAAAGAGATGTGAGTTATTCTATTTCTATTTTCTATTAAAAAGATAGCCAGTTTTAGAAGTCTATCAACTTCTCACTACAATCATGTTATTTTTGAAAATCTTTGGAAGAAAATGATTTAGGCTAGAAGAGAATAACACTCCAAGTATATGTTCAATTTCTTTTTTTGGTGGGGGAGGACAGACAGAGAGAAACAGAGACAGGGAGAAACAGACACAGAGAGACAAATAGAAAAAGAGACAGAAACAAAGAGAGATGGAAAGAGAGTGAGACAGAGACAGAGAGAGAGAGAGAGAAGAGAGAGAGAGAAAGAGAGAGAGAGAACCAATTCTACTTCTATGAATAGGAAATAGCTAATAGTAAGGAGGAGGGAGGAGGAAGGAGGCAGAAGGGAAAGTTGGATGAGAATCTGAAATTTTCCTGAGAAAAGCCTTCTCCCCCCACCCCCCACCAGGTCAAACTATCAATGGAGAACTAATCAATTTTTGGTGTGAGTTTTGAAATTGTTTACATTCCAACTTAAGCCAAGATTTTGAGTCAAATCTTTATCTGATCAGAAATAGCCCTACTACTAGTACTAGTACTACTACTACTACAGGGTATAATTGCAAAAGATAGCCCACCATGCAAATTCAAATAGCGATTTGGTGGCTGGAAGTTCAAACCTTGCCAGCCCCTTGAATTCTGGCCCCTCTCTCTACTAACTAGACAACACCCCGTAGTCATTCTTTGTAATAAATGGTTTACGTATAATTGGATTGCCAATGGGAGGGCTGCTTCTGATCAAATAAAGATTTGACTCAAAATACCCAGGTATTTCTAGTAACAATAAAACCCCCACTTATATGTACATAGAATTTCAATATTAACAAAGAATTTTACACTTATCATCTTATTTATACCTTACAATGATTCTATATCATTACAGTATGGTCATGAAAAAATGGGGCAGCCAGGTGGCACAGCGTATATAGCGCTGGGCTGCGAGTCAGGATGACTTATCTTCCTGAGTTCAAATTCGGCCTCAGATACCTACTAGCCGTGTGAATTTGGGCAAGTCACTTAACCCTGTTTGCCTCAGAGTCTTCATCTGTAAAATAAGCTGGAGAAGGAAGTAGCAAACCACTTCAGTATCTTTGCCAAGAAAATCCTAAATTGGGTCACAAAAAGTTGGAGATGATTGAAAAATGATGGGACAAAATAAACACAAAATAATAAGTCATCAAAATGTAAAACAAAATGTCGCCTGTACTGCATCTCTAGGCTAGGATATCTTCTAGCTCTAGGTTCTAGAGCTATGACTAGAGTCTAGAAGCTATGAAGTAAGCTGTATTATTTGTTTGTTTGCCAGTTGTTTTGTTTTTTGTTTTTGTTCTTGGTGGGGGGGGAGGGGGCCGAGTCTCCTTAGTTATCCCAGGTTGGAAGTCCAATGGCCACTAATGGACTGGATCCTACTAATGCTTGGGATGAAAACTTTTGACCTGCTCTGTTTTTTGGACCTAGTCTGGTTCCCCCACCTAAACCAGTCTTGTGGTCCCCTTATGACTAGGGTCTTAATATATTGGTGCCTGACTTAGTGTAGACATCCAATCTTCTTTAAGCCCCACTACAACTCAGAATTCCCAAACTCAAGTGATCCACCAACCTCAGCCTCAGCCTCCCCAGCAGCAAGAATTACAGGCATGCACCATCACACCTGGTATTACTATCATTTCTTAAAGAATGAATATAGTTTGCAGATCTCATTGGAAGTATAAATTTGCTCTTACTCCAAGAAAAGTAGAGTAGAAAGTCTAGTATTAGAAATGGTAGAGTTGAAGGGGGTATGGAGAAGGAAATGGAAAATGGATCAAAGTGAAGGGAAGCTTCTTTGAAATTTTTGAAGGGATGGAAGAGGGAATACTAAATATGAGGTGGGGCAGGGAGGGAGAAGGAGGTTTGACTACTGATTTCATTAATTATTCCATAAAATGAGCATCTACTATATTCTGCAAAAAGGAAGAAGATTTCAAAGTAGATAAAGAAGGTTAAGGGCAGAGGTAAATCAATAAAATTACAAAGTCGGACAAGGCCATGATAACTCAGGGAAACCACGCGTAAAGCCCATCATCATAATATGCTGTCTCCTGGGGACCATTTTATATCACTCCTACCTGAGAGAATAAGCCTTTTACTCTCCTCATGCTTGGGAGAGAGTACAAGCAATTCATTCTGGCAAGGGGCCTGAGGTCTTCCTTTGTTGGAAGTAAATCCCAAGTTTTATAAACAGTACAAGGTCACCCTGTGTCCCTGTTGTGGACAGCCTGCAGGCCTGCTGCCCCAGTCCCTGGAAGGCTCATGAAAGAGCCCAGGAAATGGACTCAAGCTTGGAGAAGCAAAACCAGTAGTGGAACACTTTCAGGAACAAAAGCCTAAAAAGCCTGGGTTTCCAAAGGTTAGTTTCTTCCTCTATTATAACAGCCCTGCTCGAGCCAGGCTCCAGTGTTGGAATATGTTTTTGTGAAGAAAGAATGATGAAAAATTTCAAAGAAAAACAAAAAGATTTTCTAAACATACAGTACTTCACATTTCATAACAAACCGTTCAATTCCTGCTTAAAACTGGATGAGTGAAGGAAGGCAAGAGAATAAGAATAAGGTGCATGCACACCCATGAACACTCGACACTTAGGCCCTAATCAGCCTTCCTCTTCTTATTGGCCCCTCAAAACCTTCTTCCTTCATGTTCTCTCCCTCTGTCTCTCTGTCCCTGTCTCCCCGTGTTTCTCTCTGTCTCTCTCTCTCTGTCTCTCTCTGCCTCTCTCTGTCTCTCTCTCTTTCTCTCTGTCTCTCTCTCTCTGTCTCTGTCTCTCTCTCTTTCTCCCCTTCTCCCCCTCCCTCTCTCTCCATCTAATTTGTGCACTGGGATTTGGCCAGACTTACACAACTGGACCTCTCATTTGAAACTTGATCTTCCTTTCCTTGGGCCTCTGGATTTATACAGTTTATTACACAGAATGATCAGAGGCCTTGAATCTAGGTCAGAACACACTGACTGGATTGATTTACTTATAGAGATATTGCTCTACCTCCTCCACCCCCCTCCCCACACCCTCTCTTCTTTGTCCCACCACTCCCACCTCTTCTACAAGTAAAGCAAGAAAGACCTGAAAACTCAGACACCACCATCCACCCACTCATTCCATAAACATGCCAACAATGGTTTTTGTCATAGTTGTGGTTTGTTTGGTAACTATCCACTTGTTGTTGGAAAATGTATTGATCATTACACTAAGAGCATTCATCTCTTTATTGTTCTGATCACTGCTGTGTCATTCATAGAGATGTTCCATAGCGTTTCCAGTGCCTTTCGTGCCTCTCCCAAGTCCAAATCTTATCTGCTCTGGCAAACAGTGTCTGTATACTCCATGAGCAGCTGCAGACCATGATGATGCTCAAGGATGCCATATACATAGGGGTCAATGTCTCAGGGAGATAGTGCAACTGAGCAAGGCATTTTGTTTTTAAGTTTGATCAAAGGAGCAGCACTAGCATCTCAGGGATGGTATCCTAAACAACATATAATCCAGAGCCTTCACATCATCATGATACCTTTTAATGCCCCAATGTGAATGAGTATAAATTTTCTTTCCTTTTTTTGTTTTTTCTTGTAGGTGGGGAGGTCCACTTAACTCTTTTGAACCATAGATAGCTAAGAGTTGAAAAGGGGCTTAGAACATAGAATGTTAGAACTGGCAGGGACCTCATCAGATCTTGAATCCAGTTTTTCTTAACTCAAACCAAGGCCAACTTTTTATCCAAGGCTGTATTGCCTCATCTATAAAGTACTTAGTATTTATTGATTAACGTTGATCACTATAACATTTGGAAACACCCTGAAAGGTGCTATGGACAAATCTAATGTCACATTAACTTTTCCCCCTTTTTTTTTGAAATTTGCCTATATATTAGAATTGATCAGAGGCAGCGTGCATAGTGGAAACAGAGCTGCCCTCGAAAGACAAGACTTGAGTTCAAGTCACAATTCTGAAACATTCTGGTTGTGATCCTTGACCAGTGTATCTTAAACTGTGGGTAGCATCCCCATTTGACAACGACAAAAAGTTTCTGAACACTCAATGACCAAAAATTAATTCAAAATCAAACACATGATGAATCCGATGTGTTTCTGGCAGTGCTTGCCCATGCTGCAAAACACGATTTCACTGCAACCTTGGTTCTGAACACAAAGCACGCCTTCATGCCATGCCATGACAACAAATGCTGCTGAAACTCAAAATGGGGTCTTGAGTGGAAAAAGTTTAAGAAGCCCTGCTCTAGGCAACTCTCTGAAACCATTTGGCAGAGAAGGCACCAACCTGCCTCATTAGAGGAAATTTCATCTAAGAGTTTTTTATAATGGCGAAATCACAGGTTTCATTTCTACTTCTCTATATAATATAGATATTTCTATATTTTAAAAAAAGCCTATTGGGAGCAAAACATCATAGCAATCAATATTTAAGTCTTCCTAAATTATTGTGACAGACTTTATATGACATTTGTTGGAAATAATGAATAAAAAACATGGGAGATTGTGCATAGCCCTTTTTTTTGTCCTCTGTGGCAGCAGGTAAGTGGAAAAACTTGTAGGCTCCTTTATAAAATTCTCTTAGCCTCTATGCTCAGATGACAAAAAGAATGAGGTCAAATATTCTCATAGGGCAATCAGTCCCTGAGAGATAACACTGATCTCACAACCTCAGAGCCAGGTCACACAGGACTGCTTTTTTTCCTTCAGTAAGTCATTCCAAAGACATTCATAAAAACCCCACTGAGCCCTATGCTACACATAGCACAATCTTGGAACAAAGACAAAAACTGTCTTTTACCCACAAAACTTTGTATTTATCATTCCAGCTAATAGTTGTAGAGTCAGTCATTAGGAGGGAACTTAGAACCTAGACTGTTAGAATATAGAACACTAGCTCTCATAGAGTTCTTCCAGAACACAGACAGAATTATCACCAAAGGAACCTTGGGAGCCATTATAAAGAATATTAAAAATTACATAGTCCTCTTAAAAAAAGAAGAAGGACAAGAAGTGGGGAGGGGGGCGGGAAATGGAGGAGAAGAAGGAGAAGAAGAATTCAGGAAACTAGAGCCAAAGGAGATGGAGTGAATTGTTAAGGGTCACACAATGAGTTAGAGGCAGAGTTGGAACAAGAATCCAGGTCAACCTAATGAGGATTGTAATTAGAATCAAATGAGAAAATGTTTGTTAAACTACTTTGGAGGTGGGAGAGTTGGAAGGGAAAAGTGCAAAACACATGGAAGTACTATCAAAGGGTCACTTTCTATTAGACTAAAATCAATGAATCAGTTAACAAGCATTAAATGCCTGCTAGAAAGTGATAGGCAGTTAGGTGGCACAGTGCTTAGAATGCTGGGCCTGGAGTCAAGATGACTCATCATCCTGAGTTCAAGTCTGACCTCAGGTATGTACTAGCTGTGTGAACCTGAGTCACTTAACCCTGTTTGCCTCAGTTTCTTCATCTGGGCAATGAGCTAGAGAAAGAAATGACAAACCACTTCAGGATCTCTACCAAGAAACTCTCAAATGAGGTCATGAAGAGTAGTACACAACTGAAAAACAACTGAACAGCCCCAGAAAGTGATGCTTTAAAAAAAAAATAAATGAAACATCATAAGTAAATGACTGGTGCACAAAACCAGATCTTTACCTGGTCATATCGGAAATATTAGTATTTCTAGAGGCCATCCCATAGATTATGAGAAGACTTCTTTGGGGTCACACTTTGAGGAGCCCTTGAATAGATACTGTGCAGTTATTCTGTCCTTCACTAGAAGGAAGATGACTCTGGGATGAAGCATGGTGAATGTTGAAATTTAGCAGGGGGTCATCCCCCATCACTTGCTTTTCTCATTTCCCAGAACATGTGTGTCTTCACTTGGGATTAAATGGTGAGCCTCCTTACTTTGCAGCAATTACAAGTTTAGAGGGAGTGAAAGAAGAAGAAATCAATATAATGATACCTCTTTCTGATTAAGCAGTAGGAATATTGGGACTTTTCTCAGCATTATCAAAGACCACTTAGGTTCATCTCCCTTCCCTTCAGTTTCTTTGTTTGCCGTTCTGAGGTTACAAACCAGAGAGGGCAGGGAAACCATTTGTTAGGGGTGGGGAAGAAACTGAGTGGGGGGGTGGTGGGAAGAAGCTGGAATTGAGAGCTTTACCTCTGCTCGGCCGGGCTGTAGGTCTCCCCTCTCTGACAGCTGCTGATGGTGATGGGGTCAAAGTTGTAGAAGGAACGCAGGGCCACCCCAGAGATGGCAACCAGTGGTGAGCTGAAACTCACAAGGACAGCTTGGCTGTGGTAGAAGGGGTGGCTGAGGTCATGGATCACTGGGATAATCAGGGGATTGCTCCTGCAGCTTAGAACATGGACACCTGTGGGGGGTGGGGGAGTGGAACAGAGGGATGGAGGGGAGGACACTCATTAGTCAATGCTTTTCACACACTCCCCAAAGGCCCTTTCCAAAGATTCCAGACCCTTTTATGTCACTATACAAAAGCCCCGTTTGTGCAACTGATGGGGATTTCAAGTTTGATTGAAAGTTGTTTTTTTGGGGGAGGTTGTTTTGGTCTGAGTTTTTTGTGCATTAAAAAAGCAACACCCCCCCCCAAAAAAAAAAACACCTCTTCAATTCCCTTCCATTCTTACTTCCTAGGCTAATGAACATTCTTTCCTCCACTCTCTACTCACCTATATCCAGCTTCTCTTTCTTATCCATACCCACCCATCAGCATTCACTATAGCAATTCCTTCTTCACCTCCTTCCCTTTAGATTCATGCCCTCTGTAATGCCATTCTTCAGATGGTCCAATGCTCCAACCTCACTCAAATAAGATAAAGGCTTTTCCCCAGCCTTGTTTACATGTCTCACTTTCCCCTTCCTTCTCAACCTGGCCTTGTGACCTAAACTGCCACTGTGTTTGCCACAGCAAACCATGCTGACAAGAGTGGAATGGGGAAGTGTGGAAGGGGGACATTATCTGAGGACTCAATGAGGAAAGACTGAATTCATCAACCAAACGAGACACACAATTATAAGGGAGATTGCATTCACAGGTTTAGCTGCATCAAAGACGTCTAATGTTCCAGATATCTTTGCCCAGAAGCAAAAACAACAAAAACAACAATTTTTTTTTTAATGTGCTTCTTCCCTACCAAGATAAAGATCCCTTATGAATTGATAGGAACATGGCGGTTTTCTTTCTCTTTTCTATTTATTATTTTCTCTCTTACAATTTAGGGGGCAAAATTCCTCCCTTCTTATTTGGCTTCTACCTGACCCTGAAACGACCTCCTTGTCTGCCTCCCTCCCACAGGCCTTTTGAAATGAGCTCTCTGTGGAATGATGCCGGGTTCCCGCTTTGAAGCAGGGGCTGCCAGAGCAGCGTCCGCCTGGAATTCCAAACACTTTGGAATTGCAAGGCTGAAAGTCATCCATTTCCCCAATCCCCTGATCGCTGCTAGCTTGCCAGAAGGGCTAGGGGCTGAGGAGAGGTTGGGGGTGGGGGCTGGGGCAGGATAGGGCCAACAGGGTGGTGATATCAATTCACCTCCTGCTAGGCAGATACTCAAGGGGCCTTGCAGTCAACACTAGGCCTAATTGGGCCCCTTGGTAGAGAAGTACAGCTTCTCAGGAACTATTGTGAGTCCTCCCAAAGGCAGCCAACCAGGGACAATCACAGAGGTGATTTGTGTGTCTCAATTTGTGTGTGCAACAGGATAGGAGATTCCATCTACACTCCTCTTCTTATCCTTGCTTTCTCTAGGAAGGTTATAGTCAGTCACAGTCATTCCCATTGACTGAGCACCCAGTGCGTAAAGAGCCCTAAGATGGTTTTGTGGGGAGAGACGAGGACAATGTTGTTATCCCCAAGGAGTTTACAAAGACTTTATTGTATGAAGGAGGATCTTGGACTGGGAGTCAGAAGTGAGCTCCGGTTGTGACTCAGCCATGAATTAGCTATTGGTGTCAAGAAAGAAATTTCTCCTGTCTGGGCCTCGGCTTCCTCATTTATAAAAGAGTAGACTATACAATCTTTAAGATTCCTTCTAGTTCTGATATTAATTAATATGAATTTAATATGCATGCCTATATATAATAGGTAAAAATGAATTCCACAAAAGAAAATTAAGTATACACACACATATATATACACCTGTCTATATATAAATGCATATGTGTATGTAACTACACGTTTGTGTGTATATCATACCCAGATCATGAATTTGTTCTTTCGTGTCAAATAGCTGAACACTGATTGTCTCCTGTTTCTGGTCCAAATAATTTGTCCCATCAGTCACCAGATGGACAATAACTGCTGTGGCTACCATTGGCTGGGAAAAGTAAGCCTGTGAGAGAAAAACAAATAATATTAAAGTTACTTGCCAAGACTTTAAGGGGTGGGATTCAGTGGGGAGGGAGAACCAGAAAGTATAGTAGGGCTGAACAGGACTGGTAATGTTCTTGTTCAAAGCCAAATTTAAAGAAGCCTCATGTTCACAAGGGTACAATATTTATGCCTACATGGATCCCCTTAATGGGTAGATCAGTGTATAAAAATATGGGGCCAGTTACCCAATAGAAACATGTTGGGAGTTTTAAAGGATTTTCATCCCAGTCTCTTACCCTGAGCCAGAAAGTGGTCTGAGGTATATATGAATATTGGTAGTTGACTGTGCAAGGATACCATGCGTGTTGAGACACCTCTTCACTCAAGTCCACCACTTTAGTTCGACACATCTGGAAAAAGAAGGATGCTATAAAATCAATCACAAGCATATTTCTATAAGTCCCATAGATCACAAAAGGAAAAAATGTGTGTATATGCATGGGCATGTATATGAGCAAGAAAGAACTGTGTGTACACATATACACAGCTTAACCTCAGTCATTGGTATCAGTACTTCTTGCACCTCAGTTCAAGACCCAGAGATACCAGAGTGGGATGTAGTGACTTTTTTTTTTTTGTTTATTTGGATGGTGAGTAATCAAAGGATTCATCTTGAGACTTGTTAGGATTTTTAGAAAATGCTAAATTTCTTTCTGAATGGGTTAAATGATCTCTTACCATTATCCAAGGCAGGTCCCCCCCCCAAAATAGTAAAACTTTAAAAAACAATGAAAACGAAAATAGTAGAAACAAATTTTCCTAAAGAAGAATCCAAGAATAGATATGAAAGGACATACAATTAATTTTTACAATATATGTATATACCCTGTATGTGTATGTATACCCTGTAAATATATGTATCCCCTGTAAACACACATACTAATGTATACACACACACACATACATATTTCATCATGTCAAAGATCTGTGATTTTGTTGATTTGGGTATTTCCTCTACTGACACAGATCCCAAACCCTCCATGCCTTAGCAGGTAGCCTTAACATGGGTTGCTATGGCTAGAAAATTCATCACCTTATAACCAATCTGAAGATGAGGTTCTTCAAGCTCAGCTAGGCTGGTTCTCAGATGATGTCATACTTTCAGCCTTTCTAGCCTGATGGAAGTGGTGGTAGTGGTGGTGGTGGTAGTAGTAGTATACAAGAGAGGTGCATGTCTAAAAGTTTATCCATTAAGTGCCAGATATTTCTAGCCATAGCATTTCATGACAGTGGTTATTTAAAGACCATTGGAGTTCTGTGATCAGTGGAGTGAGTATCCACATGAAAGAAATCGTATATACTTGAAGTAACAAATTATATATTATGTAGACATATGTATGCCTACATACATATATTCATACATGTATAGACTTTCAATAAATGGTATTAAAATCCTTAAAGATCCTCAGATCTTCTGTATTTGTCAAAAGCACTCTTATTCTTGACAGCCCATTCCTTATAATCAATCAACCAACAAGCAATTAATAGCCAATAAGCATTTTATTAACGATGAAACACCATAAGCTCAGGTATGCCAGATACCGTGATAGTTTCTTAGAAACTAAAGGTAAAAAAGAAATGGCGTTCATCCTCTAGGAACTTATACGAGCTTTTAACTTGCCAAGGTTCACTTGCAGATTTAAATTCATACACAGTTTCATATTATTTATTGAGAATAATGGTCACTCATGTCTCCACCCACAGAAAACACAAACATGTTACAATTTCCCACAAGGCTAACTGCTGTACAAAGTCAACCATGTTTGCATAAGTCACCGCTCTGATCACTCGTCCTTTCTCTGCTTCCATAAGCCAAGCAAAAATGTCAGCTTTTACTTTGACCTCTTTTCCTTTGCATCGTCTGAACACTAACAAAACATTTGTAAATAAAGCAATATAATAAGCTATAAAATTGTGGGATAAAAGGACTCCTGGGCATTGGTGATATGTCATACTATAGCACTAATCACTGTATAGGTAATAAAAAGGTAGAGATTTAAAATGATAGAATTGTGTCTATTAGTTGAGTGGACTTTAAAATATTACTACAAAACCAAAAATGTTGAAGGACGAGGGCAGCTAAATGGTGTAGTGATAGAATGCCAGGCCTGGAATCTATTAAAACCCGAGTTCAAATGTGACCTCAGACACATACTAACTGTGTGACCCTGGATGAGTCATTTAACCCTGTTTGCCTCAGTTTCCTCATCTGTCAAATGAGCCAGGGAGGGAAATGACAAACCACTCCAGTATCTCTGCCAACAAAACCCCCAAAATACGTGATGAAGAGTCAAATATGACTGAAACAACTGAACGACCACAACAAAGCTGAAATACAAAGACATTAGAGATATAAATTTTAAATGGATTCATTAAATCATTTCAAGGATACAAAGCCATTTGATGGTGATATAGAGTTATGATACTGTAAACAACACTGAAGAGTCAGAAGACCTAGATTTATATCCTGTTTTTGTCGCTTATTAATTATGTGATGTTAGGCAAGTCATGTAACCTCTCTAGACCTGTTTCTTCACATTGAAAATATGGGACACATCAAAAATCACTGATCTCTAAAGTTCTCTCTAGCACCACTATTACCTGATTTAGTGATACATGGTAAATATGAGGCAGAGGTGATTTGGATAAGTATTTAACCTGGAAGATGAGAAAATACAGAGAATACAAATGTGTGTGTGTACATACACACACAGATACACACACACACATATCAGTGGTAGTTTCTAATATATCTTTCTCAAAGAGTCATTGAAACTACTAGAAAGGAGAGGAAGGAAAGGAATAAGCATTTATTAAGCACCCAAGATGTGCCAGGCTCTGTGCTAAGCACTTCGAAAATATCCCTTTTAACGCTCACAAGTGCTATTATTATACCCATTTTACAGTTGAGGAAACTGTGTCAGATAGATGGTAAAGATTTGCCTACTTTGGTACATTCTAATATTAAAGTTTTCATTACAGATTAAAAGCTTATTGAGCATACATTTTACTGAAGTATCCTTTATGTACATATTGCTGTATGTGGACTCCCACATTCAGTCAATCTTTTACATAGTAAATTCTGTTGTTTATTCAACACAATTATTATATGCTTACTAGGAGCAAGGCATAATGCTGGAAATGACTAACCAATGAGCACATGAGGTGAGTCAATCATTTAAGGGGATTTAGGACCTTTTCTGGCTTCATTTGTAATGTCCAGGTCATTTCAGTCGGCCAAGCAACAAGTGTTTATTAAGTGCTTACTATGTGCCAGGCATTGTACTAAACATAAGGAATACAAACAGAAGCAGACAGTCCCTGCCCTCAAAGAACACACATTCTGATAGGGGAGGACAACATGTAACAGTGAGTTGAAAGGGAGAGTGGGTTGGTGTAGAAGATACCTGGTCCAGGGGCATGGTAGATGTAGAAAAGTCCTGTGGAGATAAAACAGCAGTGCTCCCAGGAGAACAATGAAGATATCTTTGACCTGGACCACCTCCTTAAATTGGAGGTTCTGAGATGAACCAGCAACAGAAAGTGAGGCCTCAGAGGTGAACAATACTTCTAATTTGAGAAGTAGTCCAGGAGTGGAGTGAACCTCTAGAGTGAAGAAGTTTCTATGGATCCACAGAAAAAGTCTTATCGATATAATACAACTCTACACCCCGGAGAGAGATGTCAGTGTTTTTTTCTTAAGCCTCCAAAATGAATCTAAGTCCATGGGTATAAAAGCTGTTCCAGGCGGACTTTTTCTCCACAGGGGAGAATATATATACATACATATATATGTATATGTGTATGTACATATACATGCATACGCACATACATACATACACACATATACATATATACACATACATATACACACAAATATATGTATACACACTCACTTGCACACGCATACGTGTGTGTGTGTGTGTGTGTGTGTATGTATCTCAACTTCCATCAATACTAGGCTCATTTGAGAAGTCAGGGCAATCCACAGCCATGTGTTTCCATATTAGCTCTACAAGACAGCTGAGCTCTGAAGGTGAAAAAGCAGCAGATGAAGCCTATAACTCTTAAGGAGGGCACCAGTCTCTCTCTACCAGTAGCCAGCATAAAAACAGGGAGAAGCCAGACTTTTACTACCTATGTTAGAGACCAGCCTTCTGGTGATACTATTTGTTCATAAACTTATATAGTATTAGAGGAAGGAGAGGAGACAGGTAAGACTTTGTAGAAAAGCAGGGAAACTGAGAGGGAGATCTATGTATTATTCCTGGGTGCCTTTTACTGTGTGTCCATGTATTTTTCCTCTGCTATTTGCATGGCCTGGGAGAGCCTGTTTGGGCATGTTACTGAGCTGCCCAAGGCACGGAAAACACCAAACGCCTTTTGGTGATGATTCGAGTAACAAGGTCAGAGACAACTCCATCCTTGAGCACTTCCAAGTCTTTCCCTCTTCCCTAGAGCCTGTCAATGTCAGAGGCAGGGAGACCCTGATGTACAGCTTAGAATTTTTTTAAAAAAAATGTTTCCTCTTTTAAACCTTGAATAAAAAGACACATTTTAAACAATGCCAGGGCACTGCAAAGACAAACCCAGAGACATTCTTCAAAGGATCCCCTGGAGAAAATGGAACGCAGTGTGTTGCCAGTCTGCAGGTAAAACTGTAGCAAAGAAAAAGGCTTGAGGGACCAGCCATCTGATTGGCTAGAAGTGAGGTAATGGTTTCAGTCATTCAGCTCTCTAAAGGCCTTGTGCAAAGGAATCTATGGGTAAAACATAACCAGCTTTAATGGGCTGGAAGACGTTTTTGAATTTATTTTTCTAAAAAACAACTGGGCCCAAGCTTCCCTGAGACTTGCCAGTGGGTAGTGTTACATTTTACAACAGTGTAAGACTTTACATAAACTATCTTTGGCATTTGAAATGCAGTCCAGCAATTCGACATGTATCATTTCAGAATTCTTCCTCCTCATGTTTTAAGCCGCCTTAGTCCTCAGTGAAGCATGGTTGAGGACACCACTGTAGTCAGGGGCAATTATCTGTCCACATCTAACATCTTCATGGTCACAGAACTCTCTGACATGAACAAAGGCCTCTTATTGCTTTAATACGGTTAACTCTTATCTTAGTCTATCAGCACAGGACGCAGCTTTAGAGAAACATGCCGCCAATATTTTCTCTTTTGTTGTTTTGTTTAGTTTTGTTTTTGTTGTCAGCCTGGCTAGGATTATAATCAGAGACGGTCAACCCAGATCAAAGAGTAGGAAACCAATCCAGTTGAATCTTTGCCCAAAGTCCCGACCAATTTCAAACACATCTCTGGTGTGAGAGCTCCATATGAATATCCCTTCAATGAGGTGAATGGGCATAGTACCTTCTTTTCCAAGGACATTTACATGCAGCTCTGTACATCTCCCATTGGGGAATAGTGGAATAAGCCCACAAATGAAATTGAATTGTAGTGATATTTTCTCAGGCCACCTTAGGAGCACCTTTCAGAGGAAAGTTTTATGATGTTTGACTTTTCATCTAAGCTTTTAACTTTTTGTTTGACTTTTCAATTAGGAATGGAAAGGAATAAGCATTTCTCTAGTGCCTATCATATGCCAGACACTGTATTAAGCATTTTTAGAAATATTATCCAATTTGATCTTTATAACAACCCTGGGAGGTAGGTGCTATTATTAACCCCATTTTACAGTTGAGGAAACTGAGGCAAATAGAAGTTAAGTGACTTGACCAAGATTATACTGCTACTAGTTGTATGAAAATGGATTTGAACTCAGGTCTCCACTCCAGGCCCAGCACTTTACCCACCTTTCCATTAGCTACCTCTATCAGGAATTGGAAACTAGCACCTGATTTTAGTTCCTCATCTATGACTGAGCATTAAAGAAAGATAGAAACTTAAGGCTGGGAGTGACCTTAGAGGCCAGCTAATTCAATTTCTTATCCAATGCAGGAATTTTTCTAATGTTATCAAGCCTTCACCTGAATACCTCCTGTGACCTAAAGCTCACTATCATTCAATCCCATGCCATTGCAGGCCAGCTCTATTTGGTAAAAAGGTGTTCCTTACATTGAGTTGAGATATAGAGTCCTTCAAAGCTCAGCTCAAGCACCACTTCCTACATGAGGTATATTCTCAATCCTGTACCAACTAGTGCCTTCTCCCTCCAATGAACTTTCTCCTACTTTATATAAAGTTGTCTGTACATTGTTGTCTCCTGATAAAATGTAAGCTCCTTTTGGGGAGGGACTGTTTCATTTTTTTTTTTAATCTTTGTATGGCCAGCAACTAGCCCAGTGCCTAGCAAATAGTAGGCACTTAACAAATGCTTATAGATGGATTGAAAATCTTCTCTGTTAATTTCTCCTAATTGATCATTCTGCCCTCTGGAGTCACTTAAAATTAGTTTGTTCCCTCTCTCAAAAGACAGTCCTTCAAAAAAGAAAGTAAAACTCCTCTACTTCCTATGCCATCTCCCCCTTGCGTCAGTCTTCTTTTCTCAAACCTGAATACCCGTGGTTGCTCTGACCAATCCTAACCTAATTTTCATCATCTTGGCCACCATTTGTTTTTCATTCTCTCTTCCTTTTTCTGCTGGACCACCTAGCTAGTCCAATTTAGAATTTCAAGGAACAGAAATACAACTTGATACTCTATTACCCACAGGTCTACAGTTAACATATAAGTTACCTGCCGGGGTTGGGGGGTGGGGGGAGAGAGACAGAGAGGGGGAGGGAGGGAGAGAGAGAGAGAGAGAGAGAGAGAGAGAGAGAGAGAGAGAGAGAGAGAGAGAGAGAATGAATACAAATGTAATAATCTACTTCATCACTGCCATTTCCCAATATTTGGTCTGTTCCTGAGAGTTGAAGCAGCACACTGATAATTCTAGGAGCTAACCTGCCCAGAACTGAAGGGCTGATTCTGAGTGGCATGTGACAAATAGAGCTAGAACTATTTTCTATGTTGGAAGACAAAAAGCTAAAACCTTTTTCAAATGTACCAATTCAGGAGAAATTGACCCCAGGCACCTTTGAATATACCAATCATGAATAAGCCTGATAAGAATGAACACAGGGGTAGGTAAAAATTCCTTTGGTGTCAGGGGCTGAAGTTACAGTGGGAAAGGGTCTAGTTAATGAGCTGCATTATTAGTCAATAAAAAATCTCTCTGCCTCTCTCTCTCTCTCTCTCTCTCTCTCTCTCTCTCTCTCTCTCTCCTCTCTCTCTCCCCCTCCCACCCCACCCCAGACCTGTGGTTTAATCAATGTAAGGGACTTTTAACATGGAAGCCTCCGGTACTGATGTCAATCTGTCACTTACAGTCTTAGAGAGTTGCTGGGAGTACTGAGAGGAACTTGACTGTGGTTATATAGCTTGTAAAAGTGGTCAGAGGTAGTACCCAACCTAAGGCTACCCTTCTATCATCTCTACCAAACTGCCTTTTAAGACTGCTCTTAATTCCTTCTTAATGCTCTGGTCACAAGGCACATGCTAAAAGATTTTTACCACTGAGCTCACCCACCAGTGAACATGCTAGAGTTAATTAGGCTCAGTCTCTGCTCATCCTTTCCTCTTTATATGTGTCTGAGGTGATTGCATGACTTCCTGTTTAGTTCCCAATTCCTCTGACTTCTGTTTGGATTAGGGTGATAACCTGCCTAGGCCTTTTCACTTTTTCCCCACTATGTCTTTATCTAGCAAGGCTTGCTTAATGAAATGGTTCTCATTAAATCACCAGCTCCAAAATTTTGCAATCTTAGGCAAGTATCAGCACCAGAGTCAGAGGGCAGGGCAGTGAGGAAGAGTGCTGAGGTTAGTATTAGGTAACAGAGGCTTACGTCTTGGCTTTGTCTCTTCCTAGAGAAAACCAAAGAGCTTCTCTGAGACTCAACTTCCTTATTTACAAGGAAAGCATATGGATACCTGCTCTGTCTGTCTCCTAAGCTTATGGTGAAATTTATGCACTGGCACATTTGCATGGTTGCTGTGAAGAAAGCATCCTGTAAAACTCAAAACACTAAATAAATATTTATCACCAGCCAGTAAGAAAGATTGTTCCACACAAATATACATTAGTATTATCATTGTTGTCCTTCCTCTTACTGGTTTTTGTTGCAATCTGATTGACGAGGAATTATTTAAGTGAGGAACAAAGGAAAAACACATTGAATTAGAAGACAGAAGATCTGAGTTTGAATCTTTGTGTGACTCTGGGCAAATCGTTTCACCCTCTGTCCACTTCAGTCTCTTTATTTGTAAAACGAAGTGTTTGGACTTAGAAGCATTCTGAAGGTCCCTCTAGTTCAAGCTCTAGGAATCCATGATCAGTTTCAGAGTAGGTCCTTCTGAGTCCATTTTGCTTTTATATATAGTATGATGGGGAAAGTAGGAGACTAGATTCCCACTCCCAACTGTAGTACTAACCAGTAAGTCACTTCCTTAGGCAAAAGCCACTCCATGCACTTATATTGTGCTTTCCTCATCTCTGAAAGGAGGGGTTTGGCCTAGATAATCTCTAAGGTCACTTTCAGCTCTCAAGTTCTATGATTCAATAACTGATGTCAAAGCCACTGAAGAGAGCTGTCTGTATTGTACTGGGCTCAAAAATTAAATGCTCATGAAAAAAAAGTGGAGGAAAGGGGATGGGGAAGTTCCCATTTGCCTCCGTCACCTTAACAACTTCTGGATCAAATTTTCTCAGTTTTACAAGGTCAGAGGTTGGTTTTGCAGCTGCCCACCCTTGCCAAGACAACCCAGAGAACAAAAAAAGCAATCCAGACTCATCATCGCCATTAATAAAAGGGGTGTTTGTGTGTGTGTGTGTATGTGTGTGTGTTTGTGTTTGTGATTCAAGGGAGTCCAGGAGGATGGTCTGAATCTTTCCAAACGAAAAGATCCTTCTACAGAGTAAGTTCTGGTGAAAAGTCTTGTTTGTCTTCAGTCCACTAACCAGATAGGACAGGGGGACATAAGTGGCCTCTTCTGGTATAGGGGGAGCATTTGTCCACTGGATAAGTGACCAGTTATGGCAGCCAGCACCAAATCCCGTCCTCAAAGGCTGCTTTCAATTAGAGCAGTTAACGATGTCTTGCTTTCAAAGGGTTTTTTTAATCCAGTTTATCTTCCACCCACACACGTCGTACACAAAGGCAGAGAGACAGAGAGAACAAGAGGAGAAGGAGCTGTGGTATTTTCCCACATGAGGGAATGCCATGCGGTTTCTATTGAGTTCCCCTTTGACAGATTTATGCCGTCCTTTGTCAATCACAGGAGGGGGGAAGTGCTCACCAAACCTCCAGCCCAACCTCTCCAATTTCCTCTTTCTACCCAAAGGGACCTGGGAATGTGCCACAGAGAAAGAAAGGGGGGGGAAAAAAAGAAAGGAGGGAAACACACACACTCACATACATACACATACACACACCAATCAGGGTTTCCCAATGTGTCTCCTTAGGCCAAATGTTAGCCTCAGTTACGCAGGCGCAGCTCCAATTGACTTCACTGGGAATTGAGCAGGCGTAAACGGGGCTGGAGTTGGCCCCTTTCACTTAACCCCAGTGGACCTTCAAACACCAGGCAACTCCTGAGTGTATAGTGGACTTTGAAAATGCTCTATTTGGGGTGGAGTGCAGAAACTAAAAAGATAAGGAAAAGAGGAAAGCTGGCCCTTGTTTCTTTCCCCTCCCACCCAAGCCTAGTTTAGGAACTGCTGACTTCCTAAATCAGAAGGCCAGAATAACCACGTAGAAGTCCTAAAAGGAGTGAATAATCCAGTAGAAATCATGCTGGATTGGACAGACGAGACCTGGACTTTAGTCTGACTCAATATATATATAAGTCACAGAAGCTCAAGAGTTAGAAGAGACCTCACAAGTCACTACCTACTTCCAACCCTCGCCAGAACAGTTACCCCACTACTCCATCAATCAATCAGGTGGCACAAGAAATACAAAAAGAAAAGTGAGACGATCCCTGCCCTCAAGGAACTGATATTATATCGAGGGAGAAGGGGGGAAGCTAGGTGGCACAGTAGATAGAGCACTGGGCCTGGGGTCAACAAAAAGTACCTACTATGTGATAGACATTATAATAAGTGCTAGAGATACAAAAAAGACCTTCAAGAGGCTTTTTCTGATTCCCCAATCATTACTCCTCCTCCTTCAATTACTTTGCATTTATTTCATATAAATGTGCCTATACTTACATTGACTTAACGTGGAGAGGTAAGGGTTCCTAGCACAGTGGATAAAGAGAACCAGTTTAAATTTAGGGAAATCTGGATTCAGGTGCTATCTCTGACACACACTGACCAAACATCAGTCTTCTAAACAAATCTATAAGCTACTAGTTTTCAAACTTTTTGATCTCATGACACCTTTTACATTCTTTAAATTATTAGGGAAAGCAACCATCCCTCAAAGAGCTTCTGTTCAAGCAGATTATATCTATCAATATTTGTTGCATTAGAAATTAAAACCTCTTATTATCATGAAAAAAGTTTTGACCCCAGATTTGCTGAAAGGATCTTTGGTGCCTGCAGGGGTGCCTGACTATATTTCTAGACACACTGTTCTAAGCCTTAAGACCTTAAGACCTGCATTAGTTCCCTCAACTAATGAAATCATATGTCCAATTCTTATCTGGGAACCTGTTGTATCTCTGTCCTCCCTCAATCTGTTTAGTCATGCCTGACATTTCATGACACCATTTGGGGTTCTCTCAGCAAAGATACTGGAGTGGTTTGCCATTTCCTTCTCCAGCTTATTTTACAGGTGATGAAATTGAGGCAAATGAGGTTAAGTCACTTGCCCGGGTTCTCGCAGCTAGTAAGTGTTTGAGATCAGATTTGAACTCAGGAAAATGAGTCTTCCTGACTCTAGGCCTGGCACTCTATGCACTGTGCCACCAGTAGGTACTTAATAAATGTTTGTTATTTATTGATTGAAGGAGGTGGTTTGAGCTTGTCCTTGAAGAGAACTAGGAGTTCCAAAAAGTAGAGCTGAGGAGATAGAATAGCCAAGGCCTGGAGACAGCCTATATAAAGTCAATGAGACCAAAGATCTCTAACAAGTACTCACCAAGTTTATGTTTGAAGATATCTAGTAAAGTAAAACCTGTTGGTTCCTGAGAGGCCCGCTCCACTTCCTGCTCCACTTACACAAGACACAACACTACCTCCCTTCCCCACATACTCTGTCATCCAGTGACACTGGTCTCCTTGAAGTTAATCAAACAACATACTCCATCTCTCAACTCTGGGCACTTTCACTCACTGCCCCCTATGACTGGAATACTCTCCCTCCCTATCTCTATGTGCTGGCTCCCTATGCTTCCTTCAAGTCTCAGCTAAAAGCCCACCTTCCAGAAGAAGCCTTTTCTGATTCCTCTCTATGTTAGTGCCTTCCCTGATCGAGTATGTATTTCCAATTTATCCTGTTTATAGCTTGTTTATACATAATTGTTTGCACATTGTCTCCCCCTTTAGACTATGAACTCTTTGAGGACAGGGCACATAGTAAGTGATTAATAGTTTTTTTTTGACTGACTCTTGGCCAACCGATTGTTACCAAGTTTTTCCTCATTTTGAAAGGTCAGGCCAAAATTTGTCAGAACAACTTCCACCCACTGCTGTCCCCTAGAGCTAATTTGAACTGGGGTTTTACTTTCACCCCCTCCCCCCAACCCCAGCCCCTTGCAGGCAACACTCCAGTGTTCCCTTTGAATTCTTTGAATTACCTCAGGCCAACTACCACCAGATATTTTCAAGCCCAACCCCACTCCTCCACCATAACTCGGAAGTTTAGAAAGTCTCTCCATTTTTATTCTAAGTGTCAACTCCTTCCATTTCCAGACCCCACACTAAAGTGGAAGGGAAAAAAAAAACAGACTACGAAGAGTTAATGGATTAACACAGGCCTCAAACTCTCTTTTACAGACTTAACAACTACAAAAAGCTAGTCCTGTTGTTTACAAACCATTAGAAACAATTATCACCTTCCTGGGCAGGGCCTCAGGGAGTAGTTTACAGCTAGGATGCAAGTCTCGAAGAGATAAAGAGAATCGTTCTTTCAACTTTCAGATTTATTGTTTGGTCAGACAGTCAGCCAGCAACAGTGGCAGGAGCTGGGCACAGAGAGCATAGGGACTTTTCCCTCTTGCAGTCACAGATATCTGAAGACCCTCAGGGTTCTGACTTGGTCTGCACTTCCAGATTAGATAATTTGCCATCTAATCCACCACCCCACCCCACCAGGACTTCTGGTTTCTATAATGAAGTTATTAGCATTGGAGATCAGAAACTCATAGATTTAAATACCATCCATTCCTATTCCCCTCATTTTACAGGTGAGGAAAAGGAAGGTCAGGGAGAGCATTTACTAGCCTAAGATCCTACAGACAGGATTTGAAGGCCAAGTGATTCCAATGGTCTCTCTACAAGCCATGAATTGTGTGAGGCTGGCTTTCAGTCATTATGCCTAATGCAATAGCTCAATTCAAAGCACATGCAGTGATTTGTTCCCAATAAGAAGACAGGCTATGGATTCTGAACCACTGGGGAAAAAAACCAACCAAACAAACAAAGAAAAAACACAACTTTCTAGTAGTAGTAACAATAACAGTGACAGTAATATTTACAGTAATAGTAACAGTGGCAACAGTAGTGCAACAGATTAATACCCCTCAAGATGTAATGGAAAGAGCCTTCTAGGTGGAATTGGAATTCAAACCTTAGCTTTGCCACTTAGTTCCTGCATGACTTGGGTCAAGTCAGTTATCCTCTCTGGGACTTATTTTCCCCATCTGTAAAATGAGGGGTTTGAAGTACATGGTATAGGGGAAAGAGCCTGGAATCTCTCTGGTAGCTAGGTGGCACAGTGGGTAGAGCTCTGAACCTAGAGCCAGGAAATCTTGAGTTCCAACAGGCTTCAGAGATTTACTGGGTGTATGCCCCCAGGCAAGTCACTTAAACTCTGTTTACCTCAGTTTTCTCATCTGTATAGTGGGTATACCTGTATAGTGGCATTTACCTACCAAGATCATTGTAAGGATCAGATAAAATAATATTTGTAAATGGCTATGGGTGTTGCATAAATATTGGTTGATGACAGTGATGGTGACAATCCTAAAGAACAGAGTATTCAAATCTCCCCTTTGGAGATTACTACATATGACAGTAGACAAGTGACTTAACATGCCTACCCCACTATTTCCTTATGTAAAAAGCAAGTCAGTGAAGTTAGATGGCTTCTAAGATCCCTACACACACACACACACACACACACACACACACACACACACACACACACACACACTATTTCTCTAGCTTGTAAGTTTCTTTGTAGTCCTAAATCTATGATCCACTTTCCAGTTCATGACTAAATAAGGAAGTACCTTTACCTCCAAGGCATTAATGGTGCTGATAATTATCTCAGAGATGGAGAAGCCTTGTAGTAATCCTGGCAGGCCAAAGTTATTCCAATGGGTGAATGAAATCATAATCTTAAGGGTAACATGCTGAGGTAATGGTTACAGTCCTGGTGCCCATGAAATCCTACAGGGAGGAAGTGTTGGATATTGTAGTATCATTGTTATATGTCAACACTTATTCCATTTCAAGACTTTGGGGAGATGTGAGGAGAGAGAGGAAATGTGGCTATTTCATCCAAAGAAACTCGACAGGTACTCTTGTCTCCTCTCCACAATTTTACCAGTCACCCATGCCTCCACCGCCCCATTTGGACTAGTAACCTAGTGAAAGACTTTGTATATCATTATGAATCCCTTAAGCCATCTAGCCTACCAGATCCACTTTTTCAATGGAAAATGGAAAGACCACTGTAATTGGAGTCCCAGGACCTGGATTTTAGTCCTGACTCTGCCACTGCGTGACTTTAGTCAATCATTTCATCTCTATGGGCCTCAGTTTTCTCATCTGTAAAATGAAGGGGGAAGGAGAGAATAAATTAGATGACCTCCAAGATTTTTTGGATTTTTTTTAAAGCATCAATCCATGATCTTATGATTTCAAGCAATAGGGAAAATGCCCTTGGAACTGGTGAGGGGAAAACACATGAAGCATTCAAGGTCTCAGCAACAGGCCACCTGACAGGGACCTCTGGCCTGGGAGTAGCCAGGAGTATGCAGAGAAGCAGGATACCAAACAAAAACAAAACAAAACAAACAACAAAAAAACTTTCTATGTAGTGCTCCATGGCAACCTTTCCTCTGCTTCAGAAAGCCCTTTGCCAGCAAGGGCATGTGGGCCCACCTGTTTGTAATTTCTGGAGGACTGAGGGTAGAGGAAAAGTTTTATTTGTTTTAATTATTATTATTTAAAAAGGGAAGTGGAAAAAATGTTAACATATGACAGTTCTTGTGAGGCTTACATAATCTTCCATGTCAGAGGAGGAAGAGAGATTCCCTCTCTCCACTCTAGTATCCCCAGATGGTCTAGGGGTGAATGAATGGCACTTTACTCTATCCTCCAGAGGAAAAGAAATCAGACTTAGAAGGGACTATAGAACTAGAGCTGGAAAGGACCTTAGAGGTCATCAAGTCCAATCCCTGTGTTTCATCTTACACATTTTATACTACTCTGGAGCCCAGGGTAGTTAAGTAATTTGTCCAGAGTCACACAAGGAATAAATAGAAAGGCAGAATTTGAAACCAGCTCTCCGGACATCAGTCAGTATTCTTTCCGTGGTACCACTGTGAAGTGGAAACTAGGTATTTCCTTTAAGTGGAAACTAGGTATTGCTGGGAAATGAGCTACCATGGCTTTGGTGTACTTGGGGATGCTCCAATGTGGCTACAAAGAGGGAGGGTAAGTCAAATTTCCTTCTATGGGAACTAGCTTCTTCTTCCATCGTGAGGAAGTCTTGGAGAAAGGGTGCCATTGTAAAATCATAGAGTTGATGAGTTAGAAGAAATCTGAGAGTTCATCTCAACTCGTCCAGGGAGTCTGATTTCCTCTCCAGCACCCCTAACAAAGGGTCACCCAGCCTCTGCCTGAATACCTTCAGTAGCAAGAACCTTAGGATTTTATGAGGTAGCCCTGATTGTTGGGAGAGCTCTAATGGTTGACAGCCATCAAAAATCCACCTCTCTGTGCCTTTTACCCCCTGGTTCTGTAGGCACATAAAATCTCTGACTTCTTTCTTATGATAAGGCTTCAGGTTTCTTAAAGAATGCAATCTTGTCTCTCCAAATTTCATGTTCCTCTGGCAAAATCCTGATAACGTGACAACACAAAAAGAAGTTTCTCTTGTTTATACTCTTCTCAGCACCATTCATTCATTCATTCAAAACGTGTAAGAGCTACGTGTTAGCTATCATTACTACTGTTATTTTTATTATTAACAATAATAATAATAATAATAATAATAATAATAATTCTATGTATTTTATGCATTTAAAAACATTCTTCTGAGAAAGGGTCCATGGGCTGCACCAGACTACCAAAGGACTTCATGAGATAAAAAGGTTAAGAACCTTTGGGCTAGATGTTTTCTTAGTACCTCCCAAGCCAAAATGTTTATGATTCTATCTGATAATATTGGTAAGAAAATGGAACAAAGAATCAAGCCAAGGATCAGTGGTGAAATTCCTAGGAACCCAAGTCCAACACATAAGAGAAAAGAATATCATTACATTTCCTAAACTCATTAAATGGTGGGGTACATTTCTGGTCACATTGTCTATGGATTGTTTCAAAATCCCTCACATAAGGTTAATAGGCTTAGGACTTTAAGAGATCAAATTTAGTTCTTAGAGGGACTTCAGAAATCGCCTTGTCTAATTCTCCAATATCACAGATGAAGAAACTGAGACTTACACTTGACTTGTTGAATTTCATACAAGCAGCAAGTTGGAATTTGAACCCACATCTTCTGTCATGAAATCCAGTACTGTTTCCATTTCATCCCTAAAGTTTTCATCCTTCTCTTTATTGCAAGACAGGTGCCCCTACAGAGTCACAATACCTTTTGCTTGTAGTCTGGTGCACCCAATATAACCACAGCTTTCATGAATACCTATCCAAAAACTGACTGCCATAGCATGAAACAAATGCTAAAGTCCATATCTCTGCACAAGTTCAGTACCTCTGAGGGAAAGAGGTAATTGAACAGGCAAGAATTAGTGAAATACAAAGTCTTCATTAGACAATGTCAAATGATCAAGATAGCAAAATATAAATTGATATGACATATGGACTGCCTGTATTTATATTGTCTGTGTATGTACGTGTGTCATAACACAAAACTACCTAACATCAGGTGACTGATAGAGAGGTAGATAGAAATATAGAGATCTATAGGCTGTATATATTCTAAATATATATGTTATGGCTCCCTAGGTCTATCTTTGTACGCTTGCTCAGTTTCACTAAGTGTGAATGAGATGAATAAAGAAGGACAGGGTAGGAATTCAAAGTGTACCAGGCAAAGTATAGTTCACTTTGCAGAAGGTCCCATTGAAGAAGACAAATCTGAGGAAGGATTTGAAGTCTGGAAGACATAGTTTTGTGGAAAGTAGTGTGTATAAGTTGGTTCCAGAACACGGCATGGGATAAGTGAATGTTTGGAAGTGGAAGAGTACCAACAGAGGGTGAGGTTCAGAAACTCACAGATTTAGAGACTTTTAGATAAAGGGACAACCTCATAAGTCATGTGTAAAGCCCCTCATTTTAGAGATGAAGAAACTGAAGCACAGAAAGTTTAAGTAATTCCTTATGGTGGCACAGGAAGAACTTGTAAGGGTTAGGATTTATATACAGATCCTCTGCCTCAAAACCCAGTATTCTTTCCATCATAATATGCATAATGGGAAACAAGAGTTAACTGAAAGTATGAAAGGCCATGCAGTTACTGAGTTGTAGAGTCAACTGGTCAAAAGCCTTTAAGACCACAATCAAATTTTATTTTTATTTGCTGGACGAGTGTGAATCCAGGACAGCAATCTGAACAGGAGGTACTGGAGTGACAGGACATTTAAAAAAACAGACAACATATTATAGTCACAAGGAGATAGTAGTCAGAAGTCTATAGAAGAGAAAATGAAAGCAAGGAGCCTTGTGGGCCATGGGGACTGTGGAGATAGAGAACGGCCAAAAAGATTAATGTGACATAGACCCTCTCTTGAGAACCTTACAAATTAATTGAAATCACTATCTCTCCAGACCTTAGTAGGTAGTTGCATGAAATATCATGGCTAAAATATTCCTCTCCTGATAGCTTTCCTTTGTGATAGTAAGCTTTACTGCCACAGCTAAGCTGAGTTAGATGCAAACATTCTTTCTCTAAAGCTTTTCTTCTTGGCATAAATTAGTGGAGCTCGTGTGTTCCTTGCATAGCATTTGAGAACCCCAAGTCACTTTCATACCTTTATGAAGTATCAGGGGAAAATGTTATCTACTCTACGACAGTAATTATCTACTCCAGGTAAGAAGATGCCAAAACAGAGAAAGGGACCAATTTGCTTCAGATAGCTAAGCAAGAAGATAGGATTAGGCCTTATGCCTATTCCAAAGTATTTTCTGAGAATTACTGAAAACTTAAGAGTTAACTCCAAGAGAAAAGGAGGAAGTGGCCGTCTGTCTAGTTTCTGAGCATTTTTATCCAAATTTTTTTCTCTCATAGTTCTAAACAGTCAAGATATAGTTAATGACAAAATTGACCACATGGACCTTTCAGGAAAGGTCAGAGGAGCGATTTTTCACTTAAAAACATCTGTGTTGAAAGAACAAGACTTTCTCATGTTCATAAAACTACTAGTTTCCAAAGTTCCTACTGGCCCCCCCTTCTTTCTGATTCTATGCTTTTCTAATTAGAAGCCACGAGTCTAAAGTTGTGTGTGAGGTTAATTACCAGCCAAATTACCTGAAGAAAACCACAACTGATGCCCAGACCCCAACAGAGAACAATTCCACCAAGAGCAGAAACAGAGGAAACATCTGTCCCCATGTCCCTTTTCATGGGTTGTTTCTGCCATGCCTGGCTATGTGCAGAACAGAGAGTCCAAGAACTCTCTTCATTATCTCCTTTTCCTTTGCCAGGCCCCCTAATTTTAATACATTGGGGTTCGACAGAGCTCTAAATGCAGAACTACTCCCTGTACTTTCTGGGAGAGCTTGGAGTTTCTTTGCTTAATTGCTATACTTCAAACTAGATCTCCCCCCTGGGGAGGTGACCCGGTAAGAAGCCATGTCCCACCTTATGTAAGCTGTGAGGAAGGGATCAGGGGAAGAATAGGAACCATTTACAGTTGAATAATTTGGAGCTTTTTTGGGACCTCCCAACTCAACCATCTGAACGTGTGCAAAAGAGCAAGAGAGAAATTTCTCTTGGCTTGCTCCATTTGATTCCAAAGATATGGTTGGTGGTGTGTAAATTAAAATGATTGCACTCACTTCCTAGGGCTATTCCAGCTGTCATAAGAAAACTGCTGACTAACAAATCCGTCACCACATAAACGAATTCCTCTAAACAACTTGGGCCATTCAATGAGCTGATTCCTCCCCTAGCAGCTGGTTGCTTCCTCTGGCATGTAGTGACTCACATCTGTATCCAAGTACAATTTTGCTGCAGGTGTTTGGAGAAGCCCTTCACTCTTATCCAACCACAACACAACTCTGGGTCAGTATGATGAGCTCCACAGTTGGATTAATTAAACTCTTCAAGTGCTTTGGTAGCTTCCTTCTCTAACTTTCCAGGAGAACAGGAGTGCTACTGCAGCACCAGGCATGCTCAGCAAGAGTCTTCATGGAGGAGCTAGTAGAACCAGAAAGAGAGGAAATTCCTAATTCTTATGCCAAACAATTTCTATAAGGCAATAGTATGGAATCCCTGACTGCAAAGGAGCTCCTTGATACCACATAGAGCAAATGATGGAATACTAGTGCTAGGAAGAAATTTTAAGATCAAGTAAGTGACTCGCCTAAGGTCACCTAATGAGCTGAAAATAGAACTCAGGGTGTTCTGAGTCATACTCTTTTCATAGTACCATACCACCTATGATCTTCTCTCTGCTTATGGCTTGGGTGCTTGACAGGCTTGCCCATGAGGATCTTCACTCTGCTCTTAAAGATCTGAATGAGGCGTGTGTGTGT
Organism: Phalanger gymnotis; assembly: GCA_028646595.1. Taxonomy (NCBI): domain Eukaryota; kingdom Metazoa; phylum Chordata; class Mammalia; order Diprotodontia; family Phalangeridae; genus Phalanger; species Phalanger gymnotis. The sequence goes on along the minus strand of CM053625.1, from coordinate 84,843,672 downwards.
GTGTGTGTGTGTGCGCACTCACAGGGCGCATGCAGGCATACATGTGCATATGCACTCACATGCAGGTAAGTCCATGTGCACATGCAATTAAGAGTTCCAGACTGCAATAAAAAGGTCATAATACACTTGTCTATTTCTCTCAATTGTTGAATCCCTCTTTCTCTCCAATTTCTGTCTTCTTAGGCTTCCTTCAAGTCTCAGTTAAAATCCCACCATGTGCAAGAAGCCTTTTCCATTCTCCCTTAATGCTAGTGCCTTCCCTCTGAGATATCTTCAATTTATCCTATCTATATTTTGCTTGTACATAGTTGTCTCCCCCATTATATTATAAGCTCCTTGAAGGCAGTGATTTTTTTTTTGGTCTTTCTTTGTATCCACATGGTTAAGCATAGTGCCTGACACAAAGTGGATACTTAATAAATGACTTGACTTGAAATTCCTTCCCAGCATAGCTAAGATGGGAAAAATGGGGAGAGCATATACTAGGTTGGGGAACAGTATGAGCAAAGAAACAAATGCAAAAAAGCATAAGATGTTATGTTAAGCATAAGTGAATAGTGCAGTTAACACTAGAGGGGCCATATAGAAAAATAGGATATGAGACTCGAAAATGCAGTTTGTGGTTAGATTGGAGTGAGGTTTGAATGGCATACGAGGTATTTGGATTTTATAGTGCAAACATTGGTAAGCCAATGGGATTGCCTCAGTGAAAGGGTGATCATTCATTTTGTTAATTCTGGCAAGATGGGAACAGTAGTCCCAAGGTGTCTCATCCTCAGCTGGGGTATTTTGAAGAGTTTAATAACAAACCACTGTGGAAGGGAAAATTGTATAGTTAATACTCTTGCCTTATGATATGAAGAAAAGCTTTACTCCCCTAACAGAAGCTTCTCCCAACAGTTTTTTTTTCCCCAATGGATAAGCCAAGAATGCAACACTTACATGTAACTTTAATTCCTTCTTGAAGTGATCTAGAAATTAATCTGAAAGGGGTTATCCTAAATCTATAATATCCCAGTTTCAGGGAAGGACACTGAGATGACATAAAACCAGTGATCTGACTCACAGTTCAGGATCCTAAGGATCCTCAGGATCCACTGAGTCCAGCCTCCTCATTTTACAGAAGAATAAACCAAGGCATAGAGAAGTAAAATGACTTATCTAGGAGCATAGAGCTATTGCATATGAGAAGTGAGATTTGAACCCAATATTTTTAACTCTAGGCCTAGCACTCTCTCCACTTTACTATGCTGTATCATAACTCTTTTTTTTTTCCTCATCAATTTATTTATTCTTAGTTCTCAACATTCACTTTCATAAGAGTTTGAGTTCTAAATTTTTCTCCCTCCCTCCCGTTCCCAGGATGGCATGCAATCTGATATAGGCAGTGGTGGGATTCAGCAGGTTTGCACCAGTTCAATAGAACCATTACCTAATTTTAGGTTGAGTTTGGCTAACTGGTTGTTAGTAGGGGCAGGGCCTGTGCCCGCCACATCCGCACTAGTGCCACCTCAGCTCAGTTCTGTGGAGAACCTGTTGTTAATTTATTTGAATCCCACCAGTGGATATAGGCTATATGGCTGTACACACACAATAACATTAAACATATTTTTACGTTAGTCATGCACAACTCCTTCAATCAGGTAAAGAAATGACCTTTTCCTGAAGGGATGAAGCCAATGATAAGATCCAAATGTCACCTAAACTGAGCAACCTAATGGATCCATTAAATTGTAATCTCTTTGAGGGCTGGGACTGTCTTTTGCTTCTTTTGATTTTCCCAGTGCTTACCATGGTTCTTGACACAGTGAATTCTTAAGAAATGCTTGCTGATTGATTCATTCATTCATTTGGGCAAAGTGCCCTCATTGTATTTTATAAGTGGAGATTCTTTCCATATTCTACTTTACCAGCCTTATCTCATATTACACCCCCTCTATATAGTGTATGATTCAAAGTGGACAATTCTGACCTCTAAACCCATTGTATCACATTGTATTCTCTCACACCTTCAAGTATTTGCTTATACTATATTCAGAATGTCATTCCTCCCTCTTTTTGCCTGTTAAATTATCATCTGTCCTTTAAATCCTACTCAAATGTCATCCTGTCCAGATGGTAAAGACATCCTCCCTCAGAACTCTTAAATCTCCTCAGACTTTTGTTTTGCATCACTCTCATGCAGTTATAATGGAATACGGCATATTCTGTCTATATGTCTTGGTCCTGTAGTCTCTCCTAGACTGTAAGTTCCTGGAGGGTAGAGATTGTCTCTTACAAAAACTTTGTATTTTCCTACTATTTTGCACTATTACAGCAGAGGCTTAATTTGTCGGCAATAGTATAATTCTTGTTTTATCTCTTTAGGCCCTTACTTCCCATGTGACTCTACCACTCTTTTCTCTTTGGTGCCAATGTGAGGATCAACATGGAAAAAAAAAATTTATCTAAACCCTATGGGAGTTTTTGGTCTAGTTGAGGAAATAAGTGCCAGTCGGAAGAGGACACAGGGGAGGCAAAGAGGGGAAGAAGGAGGAGAGGTGGAGATGGCGAGACTCCTGCCTGACTCTGCAAGTCCAGTTCTGTGAAAAGTGGGGAAGCCCAATGAAAACAAACCCAACAAACAAACAAACAAACAAACAAACAAACAAAAAGCACACAGAGGAGAAAAGCCCCAACTCAACAAACCCTTGCTTCAGAGCTGACATGAGAAAGTTTACTTTCAGACTCTTAGAAATGAGCGTGTGGTTTTGAGGGTGGAATTCCGTTCTGCTGAAGAATAGCACCCTGCATGTCTGTGTATCTGCGGCTTAGTAACTACATTACAATCTTGGAGAGCCCTGTTTACATTTTTTACATGTTTTTTGGGTACAGAACATGAAACTAAATTACACAGCAAAGGCCATCCTGGCCAGGCTCTGGTCATTCCCCCCTCCCTCATATATATGCATACATATATATATATATATTCTTTTTTAAATCTTATAATAAGGCTTGAGTGACAGTCTTGCAAGGGAACTTTCTGGCTTTGTTACAAAGAGAATTGTGTTAAGGAACTGAGAAGAGATGAGGGCTATAGGATTTAGAACTAGAAGGCACCTTGGAAATCATCTAGTCCAATCCCCTCATTTGATGGGGAAACTAAGGCCAAGAAGGAAATGAGTGGCTTTAGAGAACCTCAGACTTAGAATGGCCCTCAGAAGGTTCGAGGTACCACGAGCAATAAATAGCAAGGCTCACATTCAGGTTTTCAGACTTCAAATGTACTAATCATGTTCTGTTCTTATCTATTGTGTATCTTCCTTTTCTCTCTCACTTAAGAAAAATGGTCTCTCAGCAAAACAGATGTTTAATAACTTTGTTGAATTGAATTTGGGGGGAGGGGTGGAGAGAAGAATGAAAAATTCTGACGAGTCCTTGCAGATAAATAAAACAGACAAACTGATTCTGCTTTTTGGCTCCCAATGGAAACGAAACAGTAATAAACACATTCATGTAAATATCACCACCACCACCCCTTAAGTCTCCACCTACTAATCTGTGGGCCTTCCATCAAAAAAGACCAGCGAACAAGGTAGAGATAGAAAATTGTTTCTACAGCTATCTTTTATACTCTTCATGCTATCTTTCTTAGCATTAAGTTTTCTTTACCTTCCTTTGGCATTTTCTCTTTCAACTGCTTTCAGTGTGTGAAGACAAGTGAATGCATATTTTGATTTGGCTTGTGCCAACCAACCATCTAATGTAGGACTGTAAGATCGTAGGACTGTATATTGAGAATTAGAAAGGATTTCAATGGCTGTCAAAGCTGATTCTCTGACTAGAGAGGAGGAAATTGAGGTTCAAAGAACCTGAGATTTGTCCAGGGTCACACAGCTAGTAATTATCTGAGGCAGGATTTGAATCCAAGTCTAGAGCCCAAGTCCAGAATCCTATCTACAGGGTCTTTTCATTAATTGAAAATACTACTGGGTCTTTAGGTTGTTTGATGGATCTGATTGAACTCAATGAAATTCACTAAAATTCTTCCATAAATGTCAGGTGACTAGGAGATTACGGTTGTCAGAGATCTTAAGTGAGGGCAGAGCTGAACATTTAGAGTTTTGTAATTATTGGAATGAGAAAGGATCTTAGTAGCTATGAGTTTGTCTAGTCTAATACAATCATTGTATAGATGAAGAAACTGAGTTTCAGAGAGAGGAAACAATGTCGCACAATCACGGAGTTGCAACTAGAGACCAGGTTTACTAATACTTTTCTTAACCTCATCTGTAGACTAATCCTCTCTAGTAATACTAGACCACATTTCTGTAGTGCTTAAATGTATATAGAGACACATCTACATATGTACATATGTGCATATATTTGTATGTATATGCATATACTTCCTCAAAACAACCGTGTAAGGTAGGTATAAGTATTTCCATCCTTCTGGCTAAGAAACTCAGGCTCAGAGAGAGCAAGTGAGATATCTAACTTCTTACTAAGTGCCCAGGTTACTCAATGTCAAGACCATGGCTCTTTCTAGTACATCACCCTGCCTTTTAATATATAGCTTTGATCTTTGGCAGACTTGCCATAGAGGAACTTCACTATAAATTTTAGGCTTCCATGGAAGAGACACCATGGAAGAATCTCTTCAGATTCTCTCAATTGCTAGAACTCCATAAGCTGGGAACTTGGTGCCAAACCCCAACCCTGGATTACTCCCACAAGCTGCCTTCTCCACTCTTACTCACATGCTGCTGAACAGTGCTGGAGGAAGTGGAACAACTGTGCTGACTGGGCCCACAACAAATTTATGTTATCTAATCTCAATTGGGCCCTTTAGGCAGCCAGGCAATCCCTTTAACTCTTCTAATTGACTGTCTCACTCCCCACAGAGACAGTTTCTAACCTTTACAACTTTTCTCAAGTTTCCCATCCTCCTCCTACCAACTTCTTCTCAGCAGAGGATTTAGCTCATACTTTACTGGGACAATAGAGGCCATATGCTGTGAAATTCCTTTTTCCTATTTTACATTTTAAACCCCCCCTTGATAGAATTCCTTGACCTCTCATTTTTTTGCTCCAATCTGATGGACAGTTGGCCCCTTTCCTACTAGAGACCAACTTCTCTGCTTATGTCCTTGATCCCAACCCTCCTTTTGTCTCCAGAAATCTGGCATGTGTCTTTACAAGCTCCCATCCCAATGCCACCAACTTCAATCTCTGTCTATGGAATGGCTTTTTCTTTGTACCCTACAACAAGGTTGTGTTTGTGCTTTGTTTTCAAAGAGGACCATGGCATCAGGGAAATGATGACATGACTTGCAGTTGACTTTGATTTGAGTGAGGGAGGGCTGTGCAAGGTCAACAGCCTTACTTTCTCCTCCAGAGCCATCTGGATCCAATGACCTGATATTCATCAAGATGACTGGATATGACCCAGAATGCAATGGGAGACCCTGGCCTTTTTAGGCTAACATACCCACATCTACCCCAACCTTAAAAAGCTTTCTCTTTCCCTAATCATTCCCTCAAACTACTAACCTATACCTATCCTATTCATAACCAAGTTATTAAAGTGAGATTATGTGGGTGGGGTTGCAGAAACTGTTCTATTCCAATTCTCTCTACTTTTTTTCCCTCCCCTCCTCAAATCTATGGAAATCTGTCTTACAACTTCATCACCCAAATGAAAATGCTTTCTCCAAGAACAGTAATTATCTCCTAATTCCCAAATGTGATGGCCTCTACTCAGTACTCATCATTCTTGGCCACTCTACAGCATGATGAACACTATACTGATGGGCACCCCCTCCTTTTTCATAATCTATTATCCCTAAGTTTTTATGAGTGTTCAAACTGGTTCTCTCCTTAACTTGCTGATTGCTTCTACTCAGATCCCTTGGCAAGGTTATCTATCATTCATATCCTTCTCTACTATGCATGGGTCTACTTCACCCAGACTATCTGAAGCCATTATTTCTTCTCCTTTTTATCATTTGTTTATCTCCTTAGTTCTTATGTGGTCAACTATCATCTCTATGTTGATGACTCCCAGATATATATATATATATACACATACATGTATATATATATATATCCAATTATAATTATGCTCTTGAATTTCAGCCCTGTATTATCAACTATCTAGTAGAAATTTCCAAATTATTTAATATGCCCCAAACAGAACTCATTACATTTCCTCTGCCAAGCTCTCCTTTCTTGCAAATTCCTTATTTCTAATAATGGGATCACTGTCCTTCTGGTCTAAAATTAACAGGTCTAGAGTTATGTTCAACTTTTCACTCTTCCTCCTGCTTCACATCTAATCAATTGCTAAGTACTGTAGATCCTATCCTAAAAATATATCTCATATGTGTACCCTCTCAAAGAACCACCAAGCCAATCCAGTCTTTTATTATCTCTGGAAGAAAATTTCTTCTATTTTCTACTAAAGATGGCTTCTAGGGCCTCCAGGATATGTGCTTCTCTGCCCCAGAAAACACAGCCAAAGGGATGATTTCTGCTTCTAGAAGTTAGACAGATAGCAGAACTTAAGGAATAGATCTATGAGGGAAAAAATTATCCCATTACTAATGGATATATATTTTCTTTAATGATGTACCAGTGTGCTTTTAAATAAGGAGCCACCAAGTGCCAGTCTCATAGCTATAATAATAACAATCCACTTTTCTGGAACCTTCTAATTGGATTCCCTACCTTGAATCTCTCCTCCTCTCCAAACTATCCTTTTCTAAGCTGTCAAATTGTTATTCCTAAAGCATAGGTCTGACCACGCCATTTCCATGGTCAAGAAGTTCCAGTGGTTCTCAATAGTTTCTAGGCTAAAATACAAAATACTTGACATTTAAAGTCCTTCACATCTTCCATCTCCTTTGCTGGCTTATTGAACATTTCTCCCTTTCATGTACTCTATATTTCAGACAAACTGATCTACTTGCCATTCTTCCTGAACATGACTTTCAGCCTCCAGTCTCCATGACTGTACATGGGTTATTCCCTCTGCCTAGAATATTTTCCCTCCTAACCTTTCCCTTGTACTTCTTTACCTAGCTTCTCTTAAGATTCAGATCAAGTACTACTAGCCAAGATCTATTCTGATTGCCTAATTGCTTGCACCATCTACCTCTGGAAACTACTTTCTATTTACTTGGGTATATTTTATATCTATAGGTGTTCATGTTGTTTTCCCTCAGCAGTGCAGAAACTGTCTTTTAGCTCTAGTATTTAATGAAGTAAAGTGAAGTCTCCCCAGATGGTAGGTATGAAGCCTCCTGACTACCTCTAAGGAAGTTGTAGTGCCCACCTCTGATTGATATACCAGTGGGCTCCTTTCCATATTCTGCTGTTGTTCTGTGTGTGCATTTTTGTAACATACACAAAAAGAACATGGTGTGCCAGTCCCTGGTACTTGTACTCTTTCCCTAGATGACTCGCATATGTGCTATCCAAAAGCTATTCTAAAACCACGGGGAGAAAACAAATCCCTAGAGTGTTTGGGGAAGCTGCTTGGAATCTCCTCTGACATTCCATTGTATTTTTCCTTCTCTCCTCTCTTCTCACATGACATGAGGAAAGAGTTGTTCCCTTAGGTTAGTGAGCTTCCTATCGAAAAGGACAAAATAAATGGTGATGGGAAGAAGAGAGGATGAATGGAAAGATCAGAAGAATTGTTCTCATGAAATCATGTCCAACATTTTACACTTTGAATTGTAACTTGCTTTATACGATGGAGATTTTGGGCGTATTTTCCATGCCAAACTATGCTCACCTTTTTTGAATGGGGCACTCACTGTGTTATTCTATCAATTCATATATTTTGGACAAGCTAGGCTCAAACCTAGCTGAGCTGAGAAACTGAACAGGTAGAAGAAGCGATGGGGTGGGGTTGTGGTAGAGAACGGCACACCATGTCTGGTGATACCAAAGTGTCCATTGCTACAGAATAAAATAAAACACAAAAATCACAAATATCCCACTTTGACTACATGGCATAGAATGTTGTGATATTAGAAGGCATAAAATCTCAAGGTCAATGAAAAGACACACTATGGATGTTACCGATGATGACTTGGACATTAGAAGTAATGTAAAATGTATCATCATTGACATTTATTCCTAGAAAGGGAGGTAAACTGATCCTGGGGCAACATGAATGGATAATGGACAAATAGTCAGAGTGCTACACTGGTATCCATAATATATTGTAAAAGAACAAAAAGTAGAGGAAGGCTTCCAATAATAATACTATGTTTAGATAGAGGCACCTTATCTTGCAACCTAGATTATCCCAGAACCTAGTCAAGAACTAGGAAGGAATTTTAAAAAATCAAAACAAACAAACAAACAAAAAAGAATCTCTGGGCAGCCAAAATCAATGTCAAAAAGCAACATAAACTCAGCTTGTGCATTTACCCATTAACAACACTTGGATGTACCATTGATGACTACTCAATTTTCTTTGGGTGTCATAGCGGAAGCTGAAACCCTGGATTTCTTCAATTCAGCAAGTTGAGTTATTCCATTTTAATTTTCACCAATAGCTTCTAATCCTGTTATCTAGACTAAAGTTGTAGAGTAAGTTGATTATCTCATTGTTTGAGCATCCTTGCAGCATAGTATATTGGACAAAGCACTGGATTAGAAGTTGGAGGATCTGGGTTCAAAACCTAGTCCTGCTAATTATGTTACTTCTGGAAAGACATTTCATCCTTCTAAGCCTCATGTCTCTCAATTGTAAAAGGAGGGGGTTAAAACTGATAATCTCTAAGGTCTCTTCTAGCTAACTATATGATTCTTGTGTGTTTTAAAAATATACATGTACATATTTCCACTACTCATTATCTCCAAAGCAGGGGGTAATTTTAAAAAAAGAAATTTGGATGGCTGCATTTTAACATAGTTGGTTTCCTTTGTAATCCTACAAATGTTATTTGATCAATTTAAAAACATTTTCCGAGTAAGGGTCCAGAGTGCTTCATCAGACTTTCAAACGGGTCCATGGCACAAAAATAGTTAAGAACCCAAGCTCTAACTATAATTTTATAAGGAGGGGGATAATTAATTTGCCAGGAAGGAAGAAACACTGACAGTATGGGCCAATAGGATCATAGATCGAAAAGACTTTGGAAATTATCTATCTAGTCCAGTCCCCTAATTTACAGATGAAGAAATGAAAGCCAGTAAGAGGTAGTAATTGCCAAAGGTTACTCCAAGTCTACTGATAAAAAGAATCTCTTTGAGATATATTACCTTCCTGTTCTATCTCTGCTAATGCAAGAGACATGTTTTGTGGATGACTTTGGCAACTTTTTGGTGCAAAGCACAAGAGAAAGAAATCATGGAATCACAAAATTTCAGAGTTGAAAAGGACAGAGCCCATTGAATTCAAAACACCAAAAAAGAAAACAAACAAGCAAAAAAAAAAAGATTTGGTCTTTGCAAACATTTAAAACAAATTTTTTCTGAGTTTCAAAAATAAAACACATTCTATTTATTCATTTCCATTTTTGTTCTGTCTCTGTACTGAGTAGGGGAGGGAATAAACTAAAATATTCAGAGAATGTCTGTTAGTCCTTAAAAGAAGAGAAATGAATTGCCCAGGATAAACAATTAAGATAATAATAGAGTCAGGATTAGAATTCAGAATTATAGGGCTCTTCTCACTCTGCACAGTGCTTCCCTTCATTCTGTGAACGTACATCTGTTTTTTTGTTAATAGCCAAAATTCTCTTGGAGCCAAGTCTGGTATTGTGTAGTGTGGCAAGAACATTGGCTTTGGTGTTAGAGAATTCAGGTCCAAATCTCAGCTCTACTACCTTTGTGATCTTGGGCAGTCAGTCCATTGAATATGGTACAGTGTTCTAGAGTTACAGGACCTGAGTTCAAATCCAACTTCTTACATTAGTATAGTGGTAAGTAACTATTGACTTCTTTAAGGATCGGTTTTCTTATCTTAAAAGAGAGTTGCACTCATTGACTGTTGATTTCCCTTTCATCTCTAAATCTATGATCCTAAGTCACTTTATCTCTGTTTCCTTATCTGTAAAATGAGGCAGTTCTCCACTAGATGATCTCCAAGATCCTTCACATAGGCTGAATCATTTCATACGATCTGGACATTCTGATATGCAACTCTGTGTGTGTGTGTGTGTGTGTGTGTGTGTTTGTATACATGTGCATATGCATTTATGTATATATATGTTTCAGCAGACCAGCTCTGAATGAAGTTCTGGAATGTTTATTTCTAAAATCAGTCTTATGACCTTGAAGTTATTATACCTTACACAACAAAGAAAATTTGCTCTGGGTCATTTCCCCTGAAGATGACCTGTAGGACTTCCAGGATGTGTGCTTCTTTCCCTTAGGAGAGAAAGACTAAAGGGTAGGCTCTATTTCCAGGAAATTATACAGACAAATAGCAGGACTTAAGAAAAAAGATCTATGGGGGAGCAAATAGTCATATTCATAATGGAAAAATATTTTTCTTTAGTGATGCATCAGAGTATTTTCAAGTAAGGAACCACATATACTAATCTAATAGTTATAATGAAAACAATTCACATTTCTATAGAGCTCTGAGCTTTACAAAGCACTTTCCTAATGCCAATTCTTTGATATAGGGAATAAAATGTGGTTACTACAGATGAAGTAATGGAGGTCCTGAGGAGAAATGACTTGGCCAGGGTCACCCAGCTAAGAAATGGCCATAATGGACTTTAAACTCATATATCCTGAACCCAGGTCCATGCCCTTTCTACTACTCCACATCGCCTCTCATCTTTGTCTACTGATTTTGGCTACTTCGTGATTCTAGAGTTATGGATACTTAGAAACATATGGGAACTTAGAGGTCACCAGCTGGTGAGCATATAGTCATAATAGACTGACTTTCATTTATTAACACTTTCTCAGTCATGCATTTTGTTTGGACATAACTCTTTCCAGTACCCTTCCCCAGTTTCCCAAAATAGTTCAGTAAAACTTGCCTCATACAGTGATTGCAAGAACCAATACTTGTCTTTCTACTTCTGTAGTTTTCAGTTTTTTTTCCCCCAGAAAGAATGTGTTCTTTAAATTTAATCAGTTGGTGCCAACATTTCCATTGTACTTGACCAGAGTTTGCTGCATTTTAGTGCCATGTTTATCTACATTTTTGCCCTGTATCTTAAACTAATTTTTTTCCTCTTCAAACCCCATATTCCTACATTGTCTCATTTGATCTTTGTAATAATTTCTGAGAAGCAAATGAGACGAGGATTGTATTTTCTCAATTTGGCAGACAAGAACGCTGAAACTTTTAGAGGTGAAATCAGTTGCCCAAGGTTCCCCACAGCTAGCTAGTCACAGAACAGAGTCTAGAACTCAAGACTCCTATATCTCCTGAACTCTTAAGAGAGGAACAGAATAACTGCACCAAAGTGCTAACCACCTCTGCCCACTGAAAAGAGACCAGATAGGGAGACATATCATCTTGGCGATTAGAATGTCAGTCAATGGGAAGATAGGGTTTGAATTACGTGAAACTTTTAAAGAATACATTGATAGCACAAACAAAGGCATACCTTGTAATAAGGAAGAGGAGTGGGAGGGGCAAGAATGAAATGGTACAAACTTATGTGAGCAATTCTCATATCTGAAAACAAAGCCATGGTTTTAGTTCTATACATCTTAATCCTATATTAATGCTTCTAGGAAGTGCTGACCACCTTCCTACCATGTTTGTTAATAAAACCAGTATACTCCTATGCCTAGTGAGTAGCAACTTTGTGCTCCCAAGTCAAGGGAATACTCCTTAGCAGAAGGAAACGCCCCAAACATGGCAGGCTTGGCCTATGGACAGGTAACTGAGTATGACTTTGAAGATGATGGAACTGGGAGTCAAGACTCTTGAGGTTCTAGTCCTGATTTTACCACTAATTTTCTGTGTGACCTTGGAAAAATCAAGGGCATCTCTCTGGGCATCACTTTCCTCATTTATAAAATTAAGACAATTGGAGTCCCTAAGGTATCTTCTAACTCTAAGAATCTACAGCTTTCCCTTCTACATTGAGGGGGTTTGGGGCATGGCAATCTGGAAAATCCATTTAAAAATTTTTGCCCTCCCTCTGTACCAGAGAAGTTTGAAATTTTTTCTTTTTCTTTTATGGGGTGTTTATAGTATTAAAAGATAAAATATGTTGATATTTACAATATTATACATCTATTTTATGCATTTCTGAGTTTCTAAACTTTTTCTGGGTCATCTGCTGGGCTTCGTGTATTGTCTGTGTCTTCTGCAAAACCCTCGAAAAAATTTCCATTTAATTTCTCCTGCTGATCTATGATATATTGAAACTGTATTGGGGAATGTCGCGATATGGAAGGGATAACTAATTTCTGCTGGCTGGTAGTTTCCTAAGGGACCCCAGGAAAGATGAGGAAAGAGAATGATGAACAAGACTACTAGGCACTGTGTGGATGGGCAAGGCATCCCAAGAGCATCCTTTCCAATTATCTGACTTAGGAGACACCTGCTTTCCCTTGAAGCTCCTATTTCCCAGGGCCATAATTCTTTACTTAAAGGGAGAGACAGTATCGAACACTGAATAGAGTGCTGCCCTTGGAGTCGAGAAAACCTGCATAAAAATTCTGTGGGTGATTCCTACTAGTTATGTGACAGTTGGCAAGTCACAGCCTCTCAAAACCCCAGGCAAAGTCTTTAAGATTCTAAGGAAGAAGTTGTTATCCTGGCTACATTGGCTGTCTTGTCATCTATTCTGCCACTGTCCTTCCTCTCCTTCAATAATACCTTCCTGACCATATCTCCCTCCACTGGTGATCACAAAGCTAGAAAGAACATCAAAGGCCATCCTCTCATTTTACAGAAGAGGGAACAGAGGCCGAAAGTTAAGTGACTTGCCCAAGTTAATAATAATAATAGCTAGCATTTAGAGAATGCTTTCAAGTTTGCCAGTCCCTTCACACGTTACCTTAGTTGATCCTGAGAGCAATCCTTTGAGGTAAATGCTATTAGTATCCTCATTTTATAGATGAAGAAACAACGAAGTCTGATGAAGACTCAAGGACATGACCGGTAAGTGTCTAAAGCAAGATTTGAACTCAGGTTTTCCACATAGGAAGTCATGATTCTATCCACTATGATACCAAGATGAGTTAATCCATTGAGGTTTGAAACTTCACCCTGGAGCTGAGTTCTTCTAATCAGTGAGTGAATGAATGTGAACTCACCTAACCTACTCTTAAAGACACATCTAGCCTATGGTTCACCTCCCATCTTTCTATCCAGTTAGACATCTGACCATCTGCCTTGGCAATACACTTATCATTTTATCTTACATTGCACCTAAATATAATAGACGTTCAACAAATATGTCTTGGCTGCATGCCTGCAAGAATGAAGAACCATAGTTGCACTAAGGGAATATATACACTTGGTGAGGACATAAGTTAGACAGGTTAAGCACTGAAATAATACTCCAAGTTAGCATCTTTTAAATTATCAAAATGAGTGGCATAGTCATATCCTGAAGATGAAATTTGAGGATGAAGAGCTAATGACGAGCTGGGGAAATCATGGAAGACTCCATGGAAAATGGAAGGTCTTGAAATAAGCCCTTAAGAATGAATAAGATTATTCCACACTCTAATGGCTTATATGAGGCACTAGTATATATTTTGCCATTTGGTTTATCTCTATGTTTAGTGCCTTCAAATGAACCTCAGATACTCATTAGCTGTGTGATCCTGGGCAAATAACCTCTATTTGCCTCAGTTTCCTCAGCTGCAAAATGGGGATAGTAATATCACCTACCTCATAGAGTTGTTGTAAGGTGACGGTCTAGAACTCCAGAAGTGGCCAGGCCTAATTTAACCTCCTTGACAGAAGGCATGGGACAATGGAGAATGGGTAGCAGGACTCTTAGCCTCCCTGTCTCCCATGGATAAGTAATGATCATTTCCCCAGTTTCAGATACCATACTCTAACTTTCCATTAAACTTTATGGTCAGCGTGGACATACAGACCTAGCTATGCTTTTGCATGCATTACATATACATGTGTTTGGATACATATAAGAAATTAATCATAAAATAAAGAGGAAAATACCCAGAATCTAAAATTAGCACCTCTATTGAAACATTAGACACATTTCAGCAGAGGGAGAAACTAATGGCACAGTCAGTATAAGAAAGAACACAACGTTGAATGGTAGGGAGAAAACTATACAATACCTTTAAATATACAGGTCAAATTTCATCACAACAAACTTACCTGAGAAAACTTCAACCAATTGTCCACATTATAATATCCTTGAAAGGAACTTCCTAGATATCAAAGGTAGTCATTCTTGCTCACTAATGGGCTTTGATTCCTTCAAAGTCCTTGACAGTCAATCTTGGATGAGATGTATTGATTCAAATGTCACCTCACATAAGTCTCGACTAAAGCACTTGTCTATGGGCCTCAATTTTCTCTGCCATAAAACGAAAAGATTAGAATACGATTTGTTCTAAGATCTCTCCCAAGTCTAACATATTGTGTTCTAATGTTCAATATTTTAAGATCCCTTTTAACTCTTAAATCCCATATTCTATCTTCTAGGGTTCTTTTAGCTCTAGAATTCTGTGTTGTGTTATACTGTGATATCACCCAAAGGTCACTATTCCTACCAATATGGAGATATATTATAGACCCATAGGTCCAAAGCTGCAACAGACCTCAGAAGTCATCCAGCAAAGCCCCTTCATTTAACAGATGAAGAAACTGAGGCCCAGAGAAGTTAAGTAACTTAAGGTCACACAATTAGTGTCAGAGACAAGATTTCGAACCCAGGTTCTATGACTGTAGAATCAATGCCTTTCCACTATACTCCAACATTAAGTACAGTGTTCTGGCATATAGTAGTAGGTGCTTAATAAATGTTTATTGATTGAATCATTAAGTGCACTGGTTGACTCCCCAACATGAATGATGAAGGTACAATTAGAAACTACAGGCAACTTCCCCAAAATTTCAATATTCTTTTTTTTTTCATTGCTTCTAGTAACATCTATGTCTGAGGACTAGGAAAGAAAGAGAAGAAAGTAATTATTCAGTGTAATCAATATCATTCAATGACTCTGATAGCCTTTTATAATGGATTTGGATATAATTTTGTAACAGATTTTACTTGTAGCTGAAAGTATCATAGTAAGATCAGTCCAATGGAGAAAGCAGGGACATCTTCTAGGAAGTGAGATTGTAATTACATACCACAAAATATATACCTGAGAAAAGACAACAGAAATGTTCTTGAATAGGACAATTCATGTCTAAATAGCAAAAAAACAAAACAAAAACAAAAAAAACCTAAAACCAAAAACCTCTGGTAAATAAAGCAAGTCAGAATCTCACAACACACACACATAATTTGCCACCAAGATTATCCCTGAATATCAAATTGAAGCATTCTCTGGGAAGGTTGGGTGCCCTGTAAGATGGTGGAGGAGGAGGTGTCAGTCTTGCCTGATTATTGTACAAGATGATTAAAGGAGGCTAGGAGGTTAATTTTCACCCTGTCAGGGCCTCTAGTTAAGATGTTGATGGCTAGAATGGATAAACTGAGAGGCTTTTGTAAGCTGTCTTTCCTAACAAGAGATTAAGATGGACATTCTCCACCCTCCAGCCCTGTACCCCACCCCATCACTCACCCCCCACATACAGCCCAGAAATTTCCAGAATGAGCTTTTTTGTTGTTCAGAAGTCTTCTTCCTGTGATTTGGATCTTTTTCTTTCTTTTTTTTCTTCAAAGGGCTATCTTTGCTGGGTGAATAGCTTAAGAAGCAGGAAGGCTTTTGAGTAATTATCCGGTCTAATTCCATCATTTTAACAGATGGGAAAAACTGAGTTCTACAGAAAGTGATTTGTCTAAGAGCAAAAAAGCAGGATTGCAGAGTGAGCCTGAGGCTGGGCTCAGGTCTTCCAATTCCTACTCTAAGGCTCTTCCCATAGATCCACATAACCACTCACAAACTAAAGTACTTAGCAATTCAAAACATATGCACAAGAAAAGTTGGTTAACACTATCTAGCTATACACATTGGAGGTCAAATGGAGAAGAAAGACAATAAGTCCTTTGAGCTATATCCAAGGAAAGGGCACTTTGGGATAAGAAAATCAGAGAAGCCTCCGAAGGAAGCAAGCTCTAGAGCTGGGCCCTGAAGGCTAGACTGCAAAGAGGAGAGGAGAGAGATTTTATGTAATGATCACAGGATTTAGGACTAGGAGGGACTTTAGAGGTCATCTAATCCAACCCCTCATCTTATAGTTAACAAAACAGAATACTAGCAGGTTAAGTGACTTGTCCAAGAGTATACAGATCATAACCAGCAGAGCCAAGAGTCTAAATCAGTATTCTTTCTACTGGAGAGTGGAGAAAGGAACTCTCTGAGAAGAGGTCCCTGGGGCAGGGATGTCCATAAATACACAGATCAGTCTTCTATTGGGATACAGGATTCAAAAAAAAAAAAAAAGGTAGGAGACAGATGGTGGAGGGTCTTGATGAACAGCCTTAGAAGTTAAGATTCGCTTTATGAAATCTGCATAATAAGAAGAATATTGGCTTTACAAAATCATTACAGTAAGAGTTTATTTTCACTAAAGAATAGCTTAAAAGAATCATTCATTTAAAAGAGAGCAAGCCTTTATCAATTTGACTAGAGTCTTGTCTCTTACCTGTGATGCAGCTGGCTGGCCAATGATGACCAAACCTGGGCACTTCTGGTCCTGATGCGAGACGGAAGCATTAGATGCCCACTGATCCAGGAAGCCTTTCGGTGTGTAAACTCCACAGTCTTTAATGCTGGTCTTTTGCTCAAACTCTTCACACACCCCATCTCCATCATGGAAATAGCATCGGCTGGGCTCATCTGCAGAAGGTAGACAAATGAAGGGGGGAAAGAACGTGAGTCTTTCTCATTTGTTTGTCTGTCCTTAGAATCAATGAATATGAGCTGGAAAAAAGGACCTTGAGAGATCCTTCTAATCCTTGTTAGATCCTTTTTAACTCTGTCTAAAGCAGGAGTCTTTCTCTACAACATCTTTAAGGAAACTGTTATCCAGAATGCATTTGAAAATGATAGGGAAAGCATGACCATGGACAATGGTAATTCTTGGGAAGCACATCCCAATATCGACTTAAAAATCTGTCTCCTTATAATTTCTACCCATTGCTTCAAAATTTGCCCTTGTAGGCCAATCAAAATAAGTCTATTCCCTCTTTCACATAATGATTCCTCAAATACTTGAAAATGTCAGTAATCATGAGCCATCTCCAAAAATATTCTACTTTTTCATTGTATTTTTATTCTGAACTTAAAACACCAAAAAAGAGCACTTCCGTATACATAGCAGAACACAAAAAAACACTTTGTAACAGCATGAATTTCCATTTCATACCTCTTGCTTAAAAACAAACATATAATAAATTCCACACACTGCTTTCAAAACTGTCCAGCTTGTTTGTGCTTCTTTCTGAATTTTCTTCTGTTCTCTGCTGAGTATACATGCATGCATGCATGAATGCATACATATATACATACATGCATACACACATACATACATATATATATACACACACAATTACATGTACATGTATATGTCTCTTTCTACACCTTGAGAACTTCACTTCTCAGGGAGGTAGACATACACTTCACAGGTCCTCTGGAGACAGATTTAGTTATTGTATTTATCACAGCTCTTAAGGCTTTCAAAGTTGTTTTCTTTACTATACTGTTGTCCTTGTAAAAACTGTTGTCTTGATTATGCTCCTTCCTCTTTGCCTCAGTTCATACCACAAAGGATTTTCAGCAAATGTCTCCATTACTACTTACAGTATAATAATATACTATTATATTCACACACTACAATTCGTTCAGCCATTCTCCAATTAATGGGGCACCTCCTTGCATCCAATTTCTTTGTGTTTTTTTTCTCTTTTCTTCTTTTAATCCTTCTCCTACTCTTTTAAATGATATTCACATGACATGATTCTAAACCCCCTGTTCAGTAAAAGACACAGGTTAACTTCCCACATAGTTTTTTTTTTTAAACAATATAATACAGTTAAGGAAAAAAATGAGAATTTCTTTTTTGCGATTTGGCTAATTGAGGGTAAAAACTCCACTTTTCCCTGGTGTTTCAGGTAATTCAAGAGCAAACAAGGTTTTCATCCTGTTACAGGAAAAGTAGAACACATTTACCCCTATATGTTAGGTTATTATTCTGATAGACTTTGTTCACAGATCTTAGACCTTTTGAGTTGTGATGATGCCTTCCACATTAACAGAACCTATGTCTTTTTCATTGCACTTCAGTTCAAACTAAGAAATAAGTATTGAAAATAGTCCAAATGGTGCATTCCAAAAACAGAACAAATGTACACATTTATAAAAGATTATGGTACTGAAGTGATCCCATGCAGGGTGCTTTCCAACTGCATTGTAATCATAACCATATTGATCAGAATGGGATGATTTTTTTTCTATGCTGTAAAAATAAAACTACCAGTCTATGTTTGGAATGATGACTAGAAGTAGAATATTTTAGCTTTTATTAAACACTCTATAAGCAATATAAATTGACATAATGGCAAGGACACTGGATCCAGAAGACTTGGGTTCAAATCTTCATTCTGCTACTTACTATGTGACACTGAACAATTCACTTAGCCACTCTGAGCCTTAATTTCTTTATTGGCAAAAATGGGAATAATTATGTTTATACTACCCTAGCTCATATAGTGAGGAAAATATTTCATGCAGCTTAAATGTTATATATGGGATTTATTTTTATACAGTGTTTATTATACATATATATGTATGCATGTATCTACATATACATACATTTTATATATACATACACACATATATATATAAATAAAACTAAATCATCTTTCTGTCTTAAAGTCATGGAGGGACAACAATTCTTTGATAAATCTTAAAGGTGACATCTACTTTTATAACAATCAGAAGCAGTCATATCCATTGAAATAAGACAAGGAAAGTATATTTCCATTACCACTCAACTTGTCTCAAATATAAATTAATAACTTGTGATTTAGTTGGTTTGAGAATTCCCTAGCAGATAACAACAATCTCTCTTACAATTTACAGTCTTTGGAGAGTTGCTCATGATTAAGTTAATCATTTAAGATCACATAGAAAGTAAGTTCCAGATGCAGGATTTGAACTGAAGTCTTCCTGACTCCAGTTCCAGCACTCTATCAAAAATGATGGCTGCCTCTCAAACACGTGACACAAACATGACCTGGGGGAATAGTCTTTAGGAGATCATAATCAAAGTTTGTGTCTATCCCATGTAGGAATCTTTGCCATCTAAATGGTACTTGAAAGGGCAGATCACTCTTCCCCCCCCCCGATTAATTAGAAATTAAAGGACTGAAGACACAAATTCTATGACATGAATTGGAAAGCACTTTAAAACTCCATAATCAGGTGACACAATGGCAAGCATTGTTTTGAGTCATTATCAGTCAATACAATTCTGCCTACTTAGGAAAAGTTCATAAAGGAGGAAGAATTAAGCTTGGAATAGTAGTACAAACCATGATTCTAGAATTGGAGGACCCAAATTCAAAGTCTATCCCAACTACTTACTACTATTGATAAGGCATTGAAGAATGATATCCCTTCCCCGGGCCTTAGTTTTCTTACCTTGAAAATGAAAGAGTTGAACTAGATATTACCTATGGTTCATATGATCATAGACTTGGAGCTGTAAGGGACCTTAGAGGCCATCAATTCCAACCTCCTTAGATGAGGAAGGCTCAGAGAAGTTAAGTGAGTTGCCAGAGGTGTCATCACTAGTAAGTGTCAGAGGTGGGATTTGAACCCAGGACTTCTTGGCTCTAAGTCCAGCATTTGGTCCACTAGATGATACTGTCTTCCAGGCCTAAGCTTTCTCATCCTGATAAGGTTTGTATTCTTAAGATGACTAACTATCTGCAAAATAAGAGTCACTGAATGTAATGTCAGCTGAGTTTTGAGTCCTTTCCAACTTCTTCAGGCCCCTGTTTACTTCTATAAACAGTTTATACAGTAAAATACCATCACAAGAGCCAGAATAAATCAATTCATTATAATTCAATTATTTAATGATGGGCTATTTCCAGCTGGGGACTCCAGTGACCAATAACATGCCTGAGGGAAAGAGTCTGGACTGATGACAGAAATATGATCTGTGTCTCTATAGCATACATCTCTCATGGTATGGAGCCAACTTATATATGATAAAAATGGAATTTCATCTAATCGTGACCATCTGTAACGTCACTCCTCCTTATATTCTTTTTTTTTTAATTTAAATTTTTTTTTCCCAAGAATGCTTCTACACATCACTTCCTGAGCACCTCTTCCAAAAGACAATGGAAATGGGGTGGTATTTTTACCAAGTAAGTGAGTTACCAGGGTTCTCTTTTTGATTGTGGACCTCTGGCTGGATTAAAATGTCAGCATAGTTAAGACATGAGATCATAGAGTTGTAAAAACAGAAAGAGTGTATTAGATGAAACCTACCACTTAGCCCTTGAGTCAAAAGGCATCGTGGCATTACAGAGAGGAGGGAGGGTGCTACAGTAAGTAGAGGACCAAGATTTGAGGGATGTGACTAAGCACACCATTTTCTTGAGAGTCAAGCTTTCATAAAATGGGGGCAGTGACACTTGCTCTACCTCACAGGGGTTTTGTGAGGCTAAAATGATACCTAATTCATGTGAAGTGCTTTGTAAGCCTTAAAAGTGCTCAGCAAAGACCAGTTCTCTGTCTTATTCATAGTGTCATTGATAATAATGATGATGATGATAGGGGTAGTGATGATGAAGAGAAACTAATGCGTGGTATTCCTGTTAGAGTCAACAGCAGATGCCTTTGTTGGTCAGTTATGTCCGACTCTTTGTGATCCCTTTTGTTGTTTTCCTGGAGTGCTTTCTCATTTCCTTCTCAAGCTCACTTTATAGATGAGGAACTGAGGCAAAAAAGGATAAGTGACTTAGCCAGGGCCACCCAGCTAGTAAGCGTCTGAGTCCAGATTTGAAGACAAGTATTCCTGATTCCACGCCTGGCAGTCTATACACTGCACCACCAACCTGTCCTTACTGATATCCCAACTGATGGAAAATGTAGGTTCAAATCCTGTTTATACCATTTATCAACTGTGAACTTGGGAAATTCTATTCCTCTACATAAGCCTCAGTTTCCCCATCTGTAATAGGAAAAGTCTTGACCAGCTAATCTCTATATTCTGCTCTCACTGTGTATTTTGCGATTCTGTTATCTAGAACTTTTGACTCCAGAGGCATAAAGAATGAACTGAGTGTGCCCAGGTGGGGCAGATCTAGGGTTAACATTACCCTTGGCTCTTCCCTTCCTCCCATGGTCATAGAGAGGAAAGGGCTAATCAATCTGGGTGTGCTGACACACTGGGTCATAGCTCTATGCATGTAAAGGCTCCCAGGCTACTATTCTGGGGTAAAGACATGTCTAAAACATAAAAGGGGGAGTGGAGCGGGGAGAGCAATACGTTGATCTTCTCACGTTCCTCTAGCATGTTCAGATTTCCAAGAACATTACTAAAGAGTGTGTGGCTACCCACAATAGGAATTAAAAGCATTCAGGCTCAAGCTGTAGGAAACCCTCCCTGTACTCTAAACCCTTCTCTTACCCTGCCAAACATCAGGGGCCTATTTGAATGAAAGAAGAAGAAGCAAATTTATGAAAAGCTTAATCACTCCCTCCCTCCTCACACATCCTCAGATTCATGAAGCCTGGGATAACAGGGCTTCCTATGTTGTTGTTATTTGAGCCAAAGGCCTCCTTCCTCCCCTAATATATGGTAAGATCCTATGATAGGTATAAACAAAGCCTCTAATCTACTAGAGTCAGATGCCTCAATTCATTTTCACATGAAAAGGAAATCTCTCATTTCTATAATCTGGGCGTGTGTGTGTGTGTGTGTGTGTGTGTGTGTGTGTGTGTGTGTGTGAGAGAGAGAGAGAGAGAGAGAGAAAGAGAGAGAAAGAGAGAGAGAGAGAGAGAGAGAGAGAAAGAATTTGTGTGTTTATGTGTGTACAAATGTGTGAGTGTGTGTATTTTTTCCAGACCAGTGATTTCATCAGTGTAGGGCACTCCCACTGTAGAGATTGCTTTGCAATTAATAGTTTGAGAGTGTTGCATGAGGCACCAAGAGGTTAAATGACTTGCTCAGAGTCATGTTGCCAG